>OY728163.1:1680992806-1682242806 GCA_963277665.1 Viscum album | reverse complement strand
GAGGATAAGGTCTTCAATACAAAGAATTATGAGAATATAGATTAAGAAAAGAATGTGATAATATTGAAGAAGAAATACTTGAATTATCAAGTTTGACATTCTTTATTGAAAGATATTGAGAATAAATCTAATAAAGTATTAGAAACTCATTTATTTTAAAAGAAACCAGTAGACAATCCATAAATCCAAGAATCCAAGAATGTATTAATAATATCTGTACCTATTCATGAAATTTAAGATAAATTCATTGAAGAATAAAATGATTATATTTTAAGTTAAGTGGATGATACATTAGAACAACTCATATTTCAAATTCGAAATCCATTTATGAAGATCAATATATTGTAGAAGAAGTTAATGTTGAAGCTAAAGAAGAAGTTGAGATTGAAGTGGAAGAATAAGAAAATGAAGAGAATGAACAACAAATTTATGATGGGGAAGAGATCTAGGAAGAATAAAGACAAGATGTATCTCATGAACAATAACCCCAAGGGGAATAAGATGAACATGGAGATTATAATGTTATTCAAGTATTAGATGAACAGACCAACGTTCGAAATCCAATAAAAGGAAAGAGTCTGTTGGTTGCCTCATCAGAAATAGAAACACATCAGAAGTCTTCCAAAAGGATACTAAAACAAGATTCCATTACTCCAAGAGGAGTTGAGAAAGAAAAATATGATTCAGATTCTTGATCCTTGTCCTATATTGAGCAAGATTGTTTCATGTTGTCTCTACGAAATTTGGTCAGTACAATTCCGGTTCTTGAAAATATAGATGCCCAGAGTCAAATGATTCAGGAGACCCTAAATTAAAAGATATAATCTAACAATATATTTATGAACATAATGGTCAATCAAGAAGCTAACTTCAGTAATATTTAGACTGGTTTTAAAGCTCAGAAGGTGACTTGTAAGAAAGTCTTTATCCACGCCACAACTATCAATGAAGAGGATAGATAGTTCAATGACATCATGGAATCAACAAACATATCATTCAATAATTGTTAATTAATGTTCAATAATGTCACGGAATCCATTTCTGAGAATGTTAACCTAGTAAATTCCATTTCCTAGTATGTAAGCATTGAGAAGGAAGTTAGGTAAAAATATGTGAAAACATGGATGCTCAAGAAGAGTTCATTATGAATCAAGATGATAGAATTATATCCCAAGAATAAAGGATGTTTTCAATGGAAAAGAAGAATAGGGATAAAAAGATCTTCTTATTAATGCTACATTATGATGGTAAGAAAATGAGGAAATGAAATGCATTGATAATGAAAAATTTTTCAGAGTAGAAGAATGATGGATTATTTTTTTAAATTAATATGTGTTTTAGTAATCTAAACATTTTCCCCAAAATTTATATTAAAACATTACTCGAATATATTTATTTTTTTCACACGTATATTTCCTTAACCTTATAGGTACATGTTATACTAATCCATTCCTTTTTTAAAATCATATAGGGTGAGAATTTATTTGAAGGAACAATTTAATGAAGACTCCAAAGGGTGGTAATTTATTAAGGGGGATTATAGTATGAATAAATAATGCCTATGTATGGGGGAGTTTCTTTTATTTAGAGATATCAATCTAAGGGAGAGATATTTTCCTATGAATGACAGTAGGATGTTAAAGATCAAGAATATGATCCTTTGGAAACATATCCTAAATGGGTGTTAGTCATAATCATCCAAAATCTCATTCAACATGGGAGATAAGTATTCCATACTTATTTATCAAAATAAATATATTCTTCTTTAGAATACTTGATGTTGCATTCCAAAAAGGGGGATATTTTTGAGTCAATAAGGTTATCTTATGACTTATATATTCCACATGATTTTTTGTTTTCAAAATCACAAACACATTTTCTTAAAAACTGAATTTGTCAGTGCATTATACATAGAAAATTATTTTTCCATCTTACTTTTATAATTCTCAATAATTTTTTATACGGAATTCCCATTATGTTAACATACAGTATTCTCAATATGTTTACCTATAGAAATCTCATTCTGTTATACTTACAGAATTTTCATCCATTATACATACAAATTTTTCATTATGTTTACATATATACCTGTCATTACATTTACATATATATCAGTCATTACGTTTACATACAGATATTTCATTACGTTATAAATTTCATAATGTTCTCTATGATACTGATATTGGTACAGTTTTCATATTGTTTTTCGGATACCGATACATAAAAAATATCATACAGTTTTTATGATACTGATACTGATACGAATTTCATACCATTTTCATGATACAGATTCTGGTACAAATTTCATACTATTTTCTTGATATTTATTCTGATACAAATGTCTTACTGATTTTATGGTACTTGTAACCAATGATAGTGATACCATTTTCTCAATCCATTTTTCAATTTCTTATAAATATTCTTTCTTATTAATGTTTTAATTTCTTAATTTATCATTCCAATATTATTGAATTCTATGTTTTCTTATACATAACATTTTCCTTAAACATATCATTGTTTATTATACATGAAATGTTGTCATACAATCTTTAACAAACTAACTATTGTCTACATGACATGTGTCCATGTACCTTTGAAATAATTGGAAAATATGATCGTAATAGTAGAGCCAACAGTTTAGAAGTTTTCCCTAAAAATATGAGTTCATTTGAATGTGCCATTTGCGATGATGAATGGAATGAACATTGATGATGAATAGTGATTATAAAAGATATAAATGTTTGTGAAGTGATTTCGAGAGAGAGAGAGAGGATCTTACAACTCTCACTGCATCATGTAGATGTCGTGAAAAAAAAATTTAGGAATGAACAACTTGTTTAGTCTTGCTTTGTGCATATTCTGATTGTGATGATCCTGGGATTCCAGGTTTTGAATACATAGATTCATATCTCCTTCTAAATCAAGGTCTTGTATGGATAATAAGAATGATACCGATATTTAGATTGAGGACTTACTTGGGTTTGTGGATGAATGACTTTATTAAAAGTATAAATTCAAGACCATTTATCCAATGTTTTTTGATACCCTTCTCATTGGGTTAAAAGAGTGTTAGTGTTACTTGTTTTCTATTTCAAGTTGTTTTTATTCCACTATTTTTTTAACTTTGTTAAATATTGAATGTTTAACATTCATATAATTTCTAATTTTGTTACGAGGATTATATTAATGATTCTATACACTTTAAGGTAGAAACATTCCTTTTATAAAATATTTCATACATTTTTATCTTGTGGTTGTAATGTTTAAGAAAGGGTTTCTTTAAGATTTTTTGTGAATTTTATTTAACTTTGTTATCTATTTTCACTTAAAGATAAATACTAAAATTAAGAAACAGATCCCCTTAAGGATATCAAACATTCATTATGAATGTCTTATACCATATTTAATGGATACAAATGAATTTTTAAATTACTCAATTTTCCCCCAAATTTATTTGAGCATCTCATTATACATATTCGATCCTACACCTAATTTACATAATATTATATTCATGCATACCTAAGGTTTGTTTCGTCATAAACAAGAACCTAAATCTTAAAATGAATTATTATGTTATTTATTAATCAAATTATTTTAATATTGGATTTATGCATACTACTATTTTCATGAAAATGCCCTCAAAAGATAGATTTCAAGTACTAATTTATCATGATGATGTTATTTTAGATTCAAAAAATAAAATAATGTATAATGAATTTTCAATAAAAATGGAATAAATTATAATTAGGTTTATTATTGATTTAAACTACAACATTGGATCTTATGTTTACCATAAATATTTTTTAAAAAAAGATAATCCATAAATTAAATATCTAAATTAATTTTACATGAATAAAGTAAGTATTTATTAACACATATGAGTTAAAATTTTATTATTGAATTTGTGGTCTATATAAAACAGGTTTAGAATAAGCTATATAGAGGAATGATTAGTATAATTTGTTATTATATTGGAGGTATACCAAATATAATGTTTTTAGACTGTCATTATGGTTCTTTTCAATCAATCCCAATGAAGTAACATTTCTTTTCTTGAAAACATATTTTATGATTTTTAATTTGAACATTATTTCATTATATTCATTTTGATAATACATAAAATTTTGAAATTAAATCAAACTAATATCCTATTTATGGTGGATGAAAACATGACAAGAAAAGTCCCTCATGTTCATATATTTATAAGGGAAAATATATAGCATCATTTTCTAGTATACAAAATCCTATTGAATTATCAACATTATAAGAAAAATATATTTCAACAAAAATTTTTTTAATAAATTATTGTGAAGGAAATAAATCCTAGTGGATTTTTGGATTAATTTTGATCATATACCAATAATATATTCTAACCGAAGTGTTATCAACAATGTTGAAATTGATAAAAACCGTTCAATAACAATGAAACCATATTTTTTTCATCAATTCCTATAAGATAATTCTCAAAATGGTGGAAATTTAGTTGAATTAAAATTTTCAAATAATCAATTAAAATATTTTTTTACGAAAACCCTTTCTACTTATATATTTTATTTTATCTAATTTGAATAATGATTCATTGGTTTTAATAATTATAAATATAAATATATATTTTATGATCTTATTCTAGGAAATATATTTTTATTTTTGATTTTTTATTTTTATATTTACTATTTTCATTTTGGTTTTATGTGTTTCATAATTCTTAATGTTTCATGTTTTTTCAGTGGCTAAATTTCATGTTATTCTTCTTGACAATTAATCTATCATGAAACCAAGAAACTAAATCATTATTATAAGGGAAATCATTATACCCATGGGAAAATCTCATATTTTATACTTTTATTCAAATACATTGAAATCCTTCAATTTGATCACATAGTCTCCATTATAATCATTGATCCCATGAATGATGAAGTTATAAAACATTGATACCTCAAGAATCTAATAGATAATAAGATTATTTATGAAATGTTTTATGAGTATAATAAATTGATTTTATATAGATATAAAAAAGAAAAATTCCACTGATGAGTTATGTCAATATCTTAGGATTATAGTATGTATATAATTAAAATTCAAAAAATAAATTCATATTTGAGATAGAAGTATATAAATTCATTGAGAATGTGTTTTCCTTTTTTAGTGATAATGAAGACATCATCACAATGAAATTAAATATATAATATTCATTTATGTTGTCCAATGTAATGGATAGTTATTTTAACTTCTTCATGTTGGATGTCTTGACTACAATTCTTCACTTGACTATATCAATGAATTAATCCATCCCAATATATTTAATTATCTTAATGGATTTTTAGAGGAGGTAAATTGAAAAAATGGATCTAGAGAAATAGAGGAATGGTCCTAAAACGATAAATGATTCTACCACCACTAATAATATGGGTAATTTGAGAATGAATTTTTTCTGGTAATCATGTTGATTATTTTTTCATTAAAAAGAATAATATCACTTTTTTTGGATATATCAAGAAATATATGATAAATTTTTTATAAAATGACACTATATTCAATCCATTTGTTATGATTTTATAGTTCGTTTTCTTAAATATGGGTGTTTTATAAATTGATAAATGGCTACACATTTCCATGTTTTTATAAATCATTGTAATTTTTTAAAGGAAAGTGGATAATTATGGCTTTTCCCAGCAACTAATATACAAACTATTATCACTGACAGAGATATTTAAGTGAACCGTTTTCATAATGAGGGGCAGAAATTTTTTTTTGGGGAAGACAAGTTGAACTTTATTCCATTTTAAAATAGAAGGATTCCTCAAATGATATGACTATTTCTAAAAATTGAATAATATTTTTACTGATTTTTTCTAATGTTAATTAACATAAATATTTTTGTAGATATAAGGATGCAAATCATGTGGTGGAATCTACGGGGCATCAACTATGAAAAATCCCACTATCCCACTTTGAATATATTATCCTTGCTGTCCACATGGCTTGTCCAAGTCATGATCATAAAAATGTGCCTACCTAGAAGACCCAATCTCGCTATACATAGAATGGTATAGAAATTATATGGTCATTACTATATCTGAACCAGTATTT
Source organism: Viscum album (assembly GCA_963277665.1). Classification (NCBI taxonomy): domain Eukaryota; kingdom Viridiplantae; phylum Streptophyta; class Magnoliopsida; order Santalales; family Viscaceae; genus Viscum; species Viscum album. The sequence continues at coordinate 1,682,236,716 of OY728163.1, read as the reverse complement.
ATCCATTATAAAATCACAAAAAATAAAAAACATTATTCCAAAACCTCCAAAAAATCACTCATAAACATAAATATATAAAAATGATAAATAAATGGTTACTTACAGGAAACCTGAAGTACTAAAATCAGAAATACATTTTATTTATCTCATCCTAAATTAACTAACCAACATTACCTTAAATGATATTGGGACATTTTACAACCATTTCATTCACTCATATACATGTCTTTTTCTAAATCTGACCATGTCCCCACAAACCTATATTTGATTAATTGTTATACCATGAAATACTTTATCATTTCTATCCACAATCCCTAATAAAACATACAACAAAAAAGAATATATAACATGGTCAATGCGATACTAAAAAATCACATTATCTAGATAAGGCTGATACAATTTCAATTGAGTTACTAGAAACATGTTATTCATAGAATTAAACCATATTGGTAATATAAACTTGTATTCCACCTCACAAACTTGTTCATGTATCTAAAAATATCCCACGTATAAAGGAGATAACATTCCCAACATCCCAAAATAATGGTGTATAAGCTATTTGGAGAACTTAATAAACTCATGATCACTCACCACGAATGAAAATGGTCGTCGATGAGGATTCTCATTTGATTTCCCTAAACAATTAGCCATATCCATTCAAGTTTTCATCATTCTAATATTGTAAATTGTATATTGGACATAGCTCAACCCAGCCAATTATGTATAACTACTTTTCACGCTCCAATGAGGAGAATAATAAGGATTCCCATAAAATGATTCTGAAGGATAAATATTTTTTGAGGATTCAAAACAGTTCATATACGAGAACTCTATTAATGATATATTTTCTTCCCACGAGCTACCAAAACCCACTACACATGGTAAAATCATGTCTTACATTGTTTGTATCATCCATTTTTATTATATATTAGTCTGAGGATGATACACCATAATCATAGTCTCCTTAGTTACAATGAATTTCTCTATGGATTTCTATAAATGTGATATAATCTTTGGATCTATGTTTGACATGATTGACTCATTTACACAATTTTTCATTTCCATTTATCTAGTATATATTATTGACAAGACCTTCTTTATATTTGGTTAAATAGTAGTGATTAAATGATCTATAACTAGGATATAATCCACTAGAACACATTTTTCTACATGTATCCAAATCAATATAGGTAAACCTGTTATGAATTCAATAGACATCTTCTCCAATTTCTAATAAGAGATAGGTGAACACTACAACCCACCTAGTAATTCTTGTTAGACATCTATATCCTACTACAAGTTTAAGAATCTCAGAACATACTCTCCTCTATTATTCCTATATTGACCAAAAACATCTATTATTTCATAAAATTATACATCTTGTGCATTCCAAGATGAACAAACCACATTGAATATTGGTCGTGATGAAAAATAAGCTCCAAAAAATCCATATATAGACTCATCCGATATCAAAACCACAAAAATAAATTTTTATATATGATACATCACACAATGGTTTCCCTAAAATTGGGTTTCAACCTCTTATAAATTCATTATTAATTAGAAGTAAGTTTCTATTTAACTATCAAAATGAGATTAGGAATGAGCAAAAGTGGGAAAAATGGAATTATTAACTCAATAATCATATTACAAGTGCATGTTATCTAAGAATGACATCTACTGACTGTCATCAAATGTTATTTTTCAAACTTAGTATACAATATTCTTCTGAAAACATCTTCCATAAAATATACATTACCCAACATATACATCTTGTCAAATTAATACATTTTAAGATGCTTCATCAAAATTATTTCTCACCTATCCAAATATCTATATGAGATAATATTATTCATTCTATTATGATCTATGAAAACTATGAATTTCATCCAAATATTTAATGAGAAATACTCTTCAAATAATGAACTATGGTATAAGACTCTAAATTATGTATTGAGTAATTCTTCTCTTCCACCCACAACATCCTTGATCAATAAGTAAAATCATGGTCTTCATGAATGAGAACACATCCTAGCCCATATAATGAAGAATGACAATACACTCCGCAACGTTATACTAATTCCCAAAATAAAACAATATTTGTGTTGATATAAGGTTTAATGTGTGTTCTTGAAAATAATTATAATATTCCTCATAAAATTTGAATGGAAAATTTTTCATTTTCAATATTTTCCTAGGAAAATATATCCATGATAAATCATTAACAAAATGTTGGTAATAAACACCCAATCAAAGGAAACATTTAATCTCGAAGAAATTATTTGGAGGCTTCTAATGGATAAGAACTTGTATCTTTTATAGAATAATAGACTCGCCATTTTCAGATATTTCATGGCCAAGAAAATATACCAATTCTATTCAATAATCACTACAATATTATTTTTCATACAGATGACGATCTCACATTATTTTCAACGTTTTCCCATGTGTTTCTTATGCTCATCAATTGTATTTGAATACACCAATATGCCATCCACAAACACCTCCACAAAAGAATCCAAATACCTCTGAAGTATATGATTAATCATATCCATAACAACATCATTGTTAATTCACTAGACTGAATGAAATTACCATGTAGTAATAAGTGACAAATATTATAATGAAATATGTATCTAGAATATTGATTTTTAAAACCTAAAGTTGTTGATATCTTCATAGAAATTCAATTTAAGAAAAACAGTATGCTCTCTTAAATTGATCAAAAATATCATCAATTCATTGAAGTCTATACCAATAATTTTTATAACATGTCTATCATTATGATTATCCCCATATAAATTTATAGTTAAATCCATATTTTTTATAACTAATTCTGGTGCTACCCACAGATACGTTATCGACCAAATGAACACTTTTTTCCCACTCTTCCAGAATAAATTTTAAATCCCTTATTTTTATTGGTATCAATATATAATATAGAAGAATGTAATTATTGGTACCCATGAATAGATTAATCATTTATTACAATTCTATCATAGATTGATACCATAATAAATTCATGGGAAAGGCATCCTGAAACAGATCAATAACTCATATAAAACTACAATTTTCAATCTTCTCCATTGACTACAATGTTAATTACGCAAAATGATATGATATCATTCCATATGTAGGTGCCAAAAAGTCTATTTCATCTAGTTTTACATTCTTATATGCTATAATGAAATTATTGACTCCGTCATCATTTATAAAAAATTACTTTTTTTGTATAAAAATCATTGTGATCCTTGGACAATGACAAAAAATAAATTCCCAATTTAATCTCAATGAAAACCATCTCAACCAAAGATAAATCCTATATCAACTCCTTATCATAATAAACAATATACAATTCTCTAAAAAGGATCAACATTCTATCTGAACATGACATGTTTATAGTTTCAACAAATAATGGTTCATATCAACAATCAAACACAAAAAATGAATATCATGAGAATCAATAATGGAATGGGGTGAACTCATATTAAAAAAATATTAATAATGATATAATTCAGAATAATTGTACTCGTAATTATGGATATTTTAGACTGGAAATCTATAATAACTTGATCAACTCCATATAATTGATTTCCCGACTCACGTTGTTCTTTATGGACTTTTTGGTACTTTCCCTATGATGGAGTCATGGTATTACACAAATCACCATTGATTGATCTATTATTTTTATGAGTGGTATAAAAATACACTTTTAACATAAAAGAATACAATATCTACAACATATGAGAAGATTATTGAACATCAAAACTAGGAGAAATGCGATAATTTTATTGATGATTCACATCTAATTAAAAATTTCCCTAGATCTTGGTGGTTTCGAACACTATCGATTCGTTTGGTCAAAAAAACCATGCTAAAATCATCCATATTTTGTATTGGATCTTGGAAGAAGATTCAATAATCCAAAAATCTAGTTCTGGACCATCATCCACTCTTCAAAATAGGTTACCTTCTTCCACCTTCTCCTAGTATTAGGGTTCCCACAGTTTCGTGAAGGTATCAAAATCATCCCTCCACTTGTAGCTCCTTATATGTCCATTTAATACATCATAAATCTATCTACAATATCTATATAAACCATAATACATTGAATAATAATATTTTAGTTAATATCCAGCCTCATCCCCGATTCAATAAATGTGTTCCTTCAATGATGAAATAGCAACTACATTGGGTGAATAGTTCACTATATGCATGAATATAATAGAATAATTTCTCACTATTAGAATCTCATTTTTAATGATAAATAATTCTATCATACAATATATTATAAATGCACAAGGATTTAATTTTTGATTAAAATTATTAAAAACCATCTTAATAATGGCTTGATCTAATTTAGATTTAATAGCTAAATCCCATGACTGGCGTGTAATATTATCCAACTTATACATTGCTATCTTGAAATTCAGCTATCCTAATGTGAAAAGGAATTCAGAAATACTATATATTCTATTATGTCACACTTTTTCCTTTATATGGTTCTGAATCATCCGGGATGATGTGTGGATTCATCTTATAGAATGTGAAATAACAACCCAATATTCAGTGATCATTCCTCATGTATCCTCTATCCACACCAACAAAACATAGAGTATTATCTAAATCTGCTATTGGATCACATGTGGCATAGTGCAACCACATTATCAACTTCTTCATCCATTTGGCTTCTTTGATGTACCTCATGTTCCATTTTTTATAAACGAAATAAAATCCATATGTCTCACTCTTTAGTATGTAGAGTCTTTAAATTTTCAAATTCTATCACATCATAACTTTCACGAAAGTACTTTCCGAATTCATAATTTACTATGTTCAACCATTCATGAAAAAATAAAACCTAGTTTAGAAAATAACACTACATTTAAAATAAAAAACCCATATTCTTTTTAAAATAATATATTTGAAAGAAGTCAACATTTGAAAAAAATGAACACATTGAAAAAATTAATTACTCAAAATTATATTTGCACATCCAGGGCGAAGTCATTTCAAGGATTGTTGTTATGCTAATCTCATTGGATAACCCCATGAAAATGTTATTAAAATTATTATATGTATCTCCAAAACCATTACGAACCCAAATACCAGTTAAAATTATTTTTGACCTCAAAGGGTCAGATAATTCATTTAATGCTTTATATTTCCTATCAGGACAATCCAAATGTTTATTTGATCCCAAATTGAAAACTAACCTAGAATGAATATCATGACCAAGAACAAAATATAAAATTACCACATTAATTCCCAATATATACTTATGTCACTTATACGTTAATTATTTAACAGGATAATATAATGTGTCTCAAACACATTTTTCACCAATGAATGCTTTTACCATTATTAACACTCTACCCCTGATCATTGACTTGAGAAGGTGTAAGGAAATTACTTGTTATTAAGATACATCCAAATGATGAAAAATTCTTGAAAAAAATTCCAAGGGATTCATTATCTTGTGGGGGAGATTATCCATTGGAATGTAAAACAGTCCAACAAAACATGCAATAACAAAATATCACTACATGATACAGGTAAAAAATATTATACATCTCTGATTAAAACACTTTATGTCAAATTAATGAAAAAAAGGTACCACAAAAGAATAATACTAGACATAAAAGTTTACAAAATAGCTCTTATATCAAAATTAACAACTAATGATGTGCGATACATAACCTTTTATTATGTAAAGATAAAAAATATTGGAAAATGAAAAAATGTTCCATAGTAGGGGTGAGTAATGAAACATTGTAGTCATTCCCAAAATGACTTCCCTACACACACAACTAGGATAGGACAAGTTAGATAATTTAATGAAAAAAATTAAATAACACATTTTTAGTAAGTTCAATTATTTATAACAAATTCAAACTATTCATACTAAAATATTTTCTAATTAAATCAATAAAACAACTCCTAAAACCATTCCCCATTCCTTTTTGGATACCCCCATATGATTCAGGCACACATAAATAACCACACATGCATTCTTCACTAACAGTTACTAACTCATGAGTTGTTTATTATCTATCCACTAATTCATCAAAAAGTTTCCAATCTATTTCTATCATAATAACACACATCCCTTATCTAGGGTAATGTAATTTTTACCATTATAGTACACACCCAATATCCACTTTCACATCAAAAGCATGAACTCACACAACCAATTTATGAATAAAATAATTTCCACTCAACCATTTAAATACACATCATTAATAACATTCTTTTGTATTTAAAAATTAAAATAAACATTTTTTATGAATACTAAAAGTAAGTATTTTATAAATAAAATTATAAAATCATTAAAACAATGCACATAGCACAACCTATTTTCAAAAAAAAAACAAAAATCCACAACAGTCACTAAATTTACGGGACCAGGCTTACGTCTGGTTCAAACTTTCCTGGGTAGGTTGGCTAACGTTCTTTAAAATAAATTTCAAAATAAATTTAAATAGATTTAATATATTTAATGATTAATCAATAAATTTATAGTAATATGAGTTGATATTGAATCCATGTACCTCTGGTATTATGATGAAAATGAAGAACTACATTTAAACGACCATGAAACTAGTCTGATTCTCCAAAAACAACATAGATGTCAAATCACAACACCACCAAATACAAATAAACAATTATTTTCATAAAAAAACTTATATGTATTAAAAAATAATCGATATAAGAAAAAAATAGTGGAATATAATTAGATCTATGTAATACAAAAAGAAACACCGATAAAAGAAGATATTACAAAGGAAATAGTCTTCAACATCACAATAAATGGATTTGAAATTCTCCCAACATGATGGGGAATGGTTCCATATCCATTGGGAGGAAGAATAGTCAAGTTGAGGCCAATTTTAGATAAATCATGTTAAGACATACTCCATACATAGATACACTTTTTGGATATTTTATAAACCATGAATTGTTAGTCACACTGTTATGAAAATTTTTCTAAAACCATACTACATCCTCACCCTCAAGGGGGACCCCACATGGTTGTTTTACATTGTTATTTAAAAAATTTACTGAATATGAAAAATCTAGATTCCCCACATTCAACAGATTATCCTTAATGGTCGAACAGTTTAGCCAAATGGTCCACCTAACCATTTCCATACCAAGAATCCCATATATCAATGTCAATAGTTTCATGAATTAGTTTCATGGTTTTAACTTACCATAAAAAATTTGAACATTTGGAAAATCCCCAAAAACATTTCATCCTTATTCCAAAACCTCCCAAATGTGATGCATACAATTTACATTCATAAAAAGAATAAAGTATTGGTTACATAACTGAATTTGTGGTACTATAGATCACATACAAAATCCATTAATCATTGAAAACCCTGTCATATTATTCTATTTATGAAAATATGGGTGGATTATTAAAATTAACTTGTAATAAAATGGAATGATGTCATATAATGGACAATATGTATCCATAATTAAAAAATTCATCAATATTAATCTTCGAGAGCCAATGAAATCAAAAAAAAACCAAAATAACACATTTCATTACTCAAATACAGGATACTTAATATATATTAATATATTTACCCAAAATAGGTTGTTGGAATGAAAAAATTCTCACTAACATAAATGTTTTCTATCACCAAATTTCCTTTAAATATTACACTATATATAATAGGTGAGTCAACTAAACACCCATAAATGAATCATTCTACATCATTTAATGAGAATAATAAAAATTCATAGAAAAAACCTGAACAAAATTTGTGGTTTTTCCATTAAGAAACATAATATGATAATTCATAATCAGATATGAATGGTTTATAAACATCATATATGTTTCAACATCAAGGTCCTCCTAAATCAAAACACATTAATTTTCAAAATTATACGTTGTTAGCTCCATCACGTGAAACATGTGTTAGATATATTTACTATATTTACATAAATACAAATGACATAAAACATTTAAGATATTACAAACAACCTCAAAGGTTACAACATTTCGTGGTTCCAACATGCCATATTTTCCAATCCATTATTGACCCAAATATAATGAGAATCTTAAAATTATATAGTAAGTCACCAATAACACCAATGTGAATCATTGATGAAAATTATAATAATTATACTATATCAATACTATTTAAAAACTCTATATAATATCTTACATCATTTTTGTTATCAATTTGACCAATATAGGTTCCAAAAATAAATATTAGTAAATCTCTAACTAATAGTGATGATATTTTCACGATGAAAATACAAGGAATCTAAGGGTTCTAAAAAATATACTAAAACTGCCTATTATAATTTTTAAACACAGCCAGTCCCAAATAGATAACTCAAGATACAATGAATTCAATAAAACAACCATGAATCAAGTTTTCATGAAACTATATTTCTCATTCTATCTTAGGATGTGATTATAGATTAAAAAATACGCTAAACATTTCATATGAAAATATAACCTCCTGATGAACTTTACATAATGAATAATTGAAAATAATTTCTCTAATGAAAATAATGCAAAATGGAAATCCATATAATAAGGTGTCCTACAAAAAATAAAACATTCCCAAACTCCTCAATATTGGTAATATGAACAATAGAAATAATATTAACAACATATTCAATCAATTAACTTTTTTAAAAAATATTTCCCACATCAAAGAGAACACTGAAAACCCACAATAATTCCCACAAAAATCTCATCGCACTTCCACATCGGCTTATAATTTTTTTTGATAAGGGGATAAGGCTTTTTAGTGCTCATCCTTATTAAGATGACAAGTCTTAAAGAGAGAAGAAAATAAATAATGTATCATTTCATACCTAGATAGTATAAACTATAGCACTTATCAAAAATATTATTACCATTTATGCATACACTATACCCTAAAAAGTATGTATATCCAAAATCATTTTTTACATAATATATAATGGGAAATGAAAAAAGAGCCTAGAGTAAAGGATAACATAAAAATATAGAGACCATTATCCTATAGTCATCCCACCATATAAGTAATCTCTAATTATTTTAATATTATCATTAGGATATTCATCCTATAGAATCATGTCGAGTAGAGTTACTTTAATTAATCACTCAGTGGAAAAATATTGGTCATATCTTTATAGAGTCTCTTTTTAATAAAATAAAATCGATCCATCATATTTCATTCATCATAGTATTATTCTATAGTAATGGTTATATGATTCCATGTTAGACTATAAAAAAATTACATTACCCATATTAGTTGTGTATGCAATGTTAATGAAAAAATTATTCATGCACTCTACTCATTATAACATCAGAAGGTCCATATATTTTAGATAGAATTTGAATCCAAATATTATATGATGATAGAATATAATAATAAATTCCCCATATAGGTAGTTATAAAACGATTTATGGTCATACATATAATATATTATTTAAAAGCAATGTTTTAGAATTTATTCAAATCATGATAAAGTTGACATGAATATCAAGTCACAATGTGATTACTATATAAAAGAATGAAACCAAAACAAAATCCCGAAGTATCAAAGATGAAAAAATAATTTTGACCTATATTTTGAGTCATCAAAAATGTTTTTGATGTTAAATTAGAACTCAATTCATCAATGGAATATTGAAATTTAGAAAGAAAAGAAAAATAAATCAATTATAAGTGGGAGAGGTCATTGGTGAAACAAAATAATGGAAACAATCTATAAACAAGTGAGAATAAACATAAATATATATAAACCTATGAATCTAAAGTATTATACATGGTTACTATAATTTAACAACACATTTCCCATTCCCTAGATTAATATAAATACCTTATTCAAAAACCACATTTTCCTATAACAGTATATCATAAATACTGATATTGAATTTATAATGGTTGGCATATATTTGGATGTTTTTCCTGATTTCAAAAACTTATCTCAAATGAATCACATGATCCTAATTGGTATTAGAGTAATCAAACATTTCATTTGAAAAATAACTCAATGAACTAATGATGGTACGAATGGAAAATCATGTTCATTAATAATGTAAAAATAATAGGATCAATGGTTAGACCAAAACAAATAACCGGGCACTACAAAGCGAAACATAAGATCCAAAAAAATATGCTATAGGGATATTATAAACCATGATCCTAATATGGTGTAAACACAAAAAATGATAAATCATGAATAAAATTTTCTTCTCATTCATTTGGTAAAAATACATATTCAACATAGGGTATTGGATACACATTTTCAAAAATTATTCAATTTAGATTTTAGTAATGAATGTAATGGTGAAGGTTCATATAAAAATTTGTAGAAAAAAACTATAGAAACTATGAAAGCTAACCCATTATAAAGAATAAATCATTTAGATGTTATATTACCAAACTATATTAGAATATTATTCAGTGTATCATGTTCTATCTTATAATGGGAATTGAATTTTATCTAGAATCCTACACCATGTCCAAAAGAAATCTCCACCTCCCACACTAGAGGAAAAGTTGTTTTTTTGGGATAACATCATGAAACTCATGCACTATGTGAGGAAGAACACCACATTTTTGTTGATGGTAAACCATAATGGAATGTTTGGATATAATAAGTTTCTAATTATATTGATTACATATAGTTCAAATCAACCTTAGGTCTCATTCTACCCAAAAGAGAAAAAACATAATATTGATGGTAGTAAAGTAGTCCCTCAAAATATATAAATTTCTATTAGAAATAATATTTTTCATACAATATATTATAATAATTATATCCAAATGATTCATATCCAAAACAATATATTCTCAACAAAGATCTACTTATGAAAAGATAAATGACAAGTGGCCTATCATAGGCCATTATCTCTCATTATTATTAGTGGAAAAAAATTTATTATATATGGAATGAACACCAATGGAAGATTAAATATTTCCAATATATGAGTATATATAAAGGCATATATGGGAAATTATAAAATAAATTAACAACTAAATATGAGGATATGTTAACGGTATCTCTCACTATTAGAGGACCCACATCAACATTAACTGGAGAATCATCCACTGTGTGAAAATAATTTTTCTAGATTACAATGTTTGGAATATATTCTTATTTAAAAAAACTGGAAATTATATAAATAATACAGTTAATATCAAGACTATACCACTACTAATATCATTATAAATATGTACAAAATCTTATTGGTGAATTGATCATCTAAAATATCTAAATATTTATAGTTCATCTATGCTTAAATTCTTTGATTGACCAATCATTCCACATTAAAAATGATTTTTTTGGTACATTACCATGTTATAATGTGGTTTTAGTTGATGTATACTACGGGGAACTACAAAAATTATTTCAATTATAATACATATCACACTCCACATCCCATGAAGAGAGCACTTATTCTAGCACAAATAGAAGGAGGAAGTCTTGTCAACCATGATTTAAAATCCATGTTACCTTCCAACATTAAATCTCTATATAGATCATCTTCATATTAGGTGAGATTTAGTGTGAAAACATGAAAATATATATCTTATCATATACCCATGTATAACCTCTATTAGTATAGTTTATTATTCAATACTACCAAAGGTGTGAAATAAACGTGTTCAACATTGTGGTCCGCATACTGAGTAACAATCATTTCACCTTATGATTTATAAGGAACATTATAAATCCATCTAATACTCTCAAATTTAGATATTACTTCTATATGAAAATTTGAAAAATGAATTTTCAATATAAATAGACATTTCTCTCATCCAGCACTATATAACTTTATATTTCATTAGTTTTTTATATATTACACATTTTGAATTAATATAGTATTAAATACACAGGTATATAATGACTTATTTTTTAATATTGAGGTTTATTTTCTAAATAAATGTGTATTGTATTATATTGTATAATATTTAACAGATAAAAAATATAGTTAAAAAACAAAATGTAATATCAATAATAATGATCATTAAATTAGTGTACTAAAAAATTGTTGAATGTTATATAAATTACAATGGGAAAAAATAAAAAATAGAATATTTAAAATGGGAATGTTAGGATCACTCCAACACTACAGATTCAACTACCCTATAGAAAATACTATATAAATCATACCAAATACTAATAATCTAAATAAAATCTTTTAAAATGAAAAGATATGTCCTTGGGTGATTTTTTTTAATATTTAGTTAATGAATTATGATATATTAATATGGTGTAACATGATTATTTTAATTGTTACTAGTCTATTTGGAATTGTATCTTGGACATTGGAAGAGAAATTTAACCACTATCTAAAAATGTTTTAGAAAAAAATAATATATACAGTAGTAAATTTAATTAGATTTAAATATTATTCCGATAAAATTAAATATCATGATTTAAAATCACAAATAATATATTTTTCCAATTTTAATTAGTTTCTCACAATGCTATAATACCTTTCCTATTCACATCATTATCACAAATACCATTTCCAAAAAAAGATATTTGTTTATAACATTTCCTCATGAATATTAATGTTCAATTTATAATATTTAGAGTAAATTATTTTATTTTTTAGTATTTCAAAAAATAATCTCAAATGAATCACATGAACCCCCATGGTATTAGTGTAATCAAAGAATTATTCATCAAAATAAATCAATGAAGAAATAATTTTGTTGATTTAAAATCATATTCTTCAATTACATAAAAATAATTGGATCATTGGTCAGATCAAAACAAATAACATTGTACTACAATGTGAAACACAAGCTCCGCAAAGATGATATAGGGAAATAATAAACCATTATCATAATATAGTGTAAACTATATAGATTATGTATCAATAGGAACCATTTCTTCTCCACCATTTGGTAATAAAATTCTATATATTGTAGTATTTACATGTTCTCAACCATGAATCAATTGAGATTTCAGTAATCAACGCAAGGGTGAGGGTTATAATTGGAATTCTTGGAAAACCCCAGGATAACTACGAAAAGTGAATAATTTGTAAATTAAAATCAATTAGAAGTGATATCACCAAACTATGTATGAATGTTCTTTAGTGTATGATGTTCTATATTATACGAGGAAATGGATATTATCTGGATTCCTACACAATGTAAATAGAAATTTCCACCACCCACACAAGAAGAAAACTTCATTTTTTTGGGGAACATCATGAAACTCATCAATTATTTGGGGATGAACGACACTTGAGGATTGATGATCTACCAAAAATGAAAATATGGATTTAATAATTTTATAATTGGAATAATGACATTAGGATCAACCAAAAATCAAGACTCATTCTTCCCTGAAGAGGCATCACTCAATATTGATGTTGTTAATGTTGTCCCTCTAAAGATATAAATTGTTATAGGTAATAATAGTGATCATACAATCCACTTTGATAATGATATCCAATGAATTCATATGATAATCAAAACATCTCAAGACATATATAGTTCATAAAATATAAATTCCATGTGGTATATCATAGACCATTATCTCTCTTTATCATGACTATCATGAAAGTATATATTATATATGAAATTATATTTATTAGAAATTTAAACATTTACAATATATGAGTATATATAAAGGAATATATGGACTATAATAAAATAAATTAATAAATAAATATGAATAAATGGTAATAGTACATCTCACTATTAGAGGACACAAATTGACATTAATTGTAGAATCATAAACTATGTGAAAATAATTGATCAAAAATATTATGGTTGGAATCTTTTTATATTGAAAAATATTTCAATTATTAAAATAATAAGGGTAATGTCAAGACTATACCACATAAAATATTATTAAACATGTGGTAAATATATATAGGCGACTTGATCATTTAATAGAGCTAAATATATATAGTTCTATATATGCATACATGCTTGGGTTGACCAAATATTCCTCATTAAAAAAAATTAGTGGTAAAAAACCATTTACTAATGTGGTTTTAGTGGATTTATACTATTAGAAAATAGAACTACGGTTTCCATCATAAGACATATCTCACTTCCTCTTCACGTGAGATGGCCACTTAAGGATCCACTAATAGATGGAAGATGTTCTGTCAACCCTGATTTACTATCAAGTTACCTTCCACCAATAAAGTAATATATAGAACATCTTCATATGAGGTGAGAATCAGTGTGAAAACATGATATTATATATATTCCCTTACACCCATATGAAACCTCTATGATTATAGTTTCATAATCAATACTACCATAGGGGAGAAATGAACATGTTTAACATTGTCTTCTGTATATTTAGCAATAATTTTTTCAACTTATAATTGTTAAGGAACATTATTGACACATCTAATACCATCGAATCTAGATATTACATCAACATGAAAATTTTCCGGATAAAATTTCACTCAAAATATTAATTTCCCTCATCTAGTAATATATATTTTTCTATTCCATTATCTTTTTACATTAAAAACATTATGTATTAATTGAGTATGAAATCTACAAGAAGTTAATGACCTATTTTTTAATCTTGAAATTTATATTTTAAATAAATGTGTATTATATTATATTGTACAATGTTTTACACATAAGAATTATAGGGGAAAAATGTTATATCATTAATAATGATCATTAAATTAGTCATCTACAAAACCATTGAATGTTATATAAATTAAAAAAGGAAGGTAGTAAAAAATATATTAGTTAAGATGAGAATATATGGATCACCCAAGTATTCTATATTCAACTCCCCTATAAAAAATACACTAGAAAGAAAAAAAAATATTAATAGTCCTATTAAAATATTTTAAAATAAAAAAAATATATCCTTGGGTTATTTTTTTAAAATATTTAGTGAATAAATTATGTGATATTTATATGGCTAATGTGATCATTAGAATTGTTACCAGTTTATTTTAAATAGTAACCATGCCATTGGAGTTGTAATTTAACGAAAATAAATTTTTTTTTCAGAAAAAAGAATATTTGAATTCAGTAATTTAAATAAATGTAAATATTATATAGAAAATATATTAATCATGATTTAAAAAAAAATTAATATTTAATTCTATTTTTAATTATGTTCCCCCATGCCATAATACTTTTCACATTCCCATGATTAACTAAAATACCATTTTCAAATTCCACATTTCTCTATATCATTACATAATGAATATTGGTATTGAATTTATAATGTTTGGAATAATTTTTTTTTTCAATGTTTCAAAAACTATTCTCATAATGCTCAAATTATACTGTATGGTTTTAGAGTAATCAGTTATTTATTTTACAAAATTACTCAATGAAGTAATCACGGTGCTGATGGAAAATAATTTTCATCAATTACATAAACATAATAGGATCATTGGTTAGACCAATACAAATAACATGGTTCTACAAATGGAAACACAAGATCCTTAATGTTGATATTGGGATATTATAAACCATAATACTGATACAGTGTAAACCAGAAAAAGTATCAATCATTACAAAAAAGATATTTTCATTAATTTTGTTAAAAAATAATCAATAGAGGGTTGTAGATACATTCTCTCAACAGTGAATCAATTTATACTTTAGTAATTAATCTTATGGTTAATGTTCACATAGGAATTCTCGAAAAAAACCATAGTAACTATGAAAGGTGACACATTTATCATTATAAATCGTTTAGATGTGATATCACTAAACTATATCAGAATCTTCTTCAATGTAGCATATTATATATTGTAATTGGAAATAAATATTCTATAGGAACATACACCATTTCAATAGATATATCCATATCCTATACAGGAGAAAAAGTTGAATTTTTGGGAAATATCATGAAACATACACACTATGTTAGGAAGAACACCAAATGATGATTGATGATCACCCTCAAAAGAAAATAGGGATATAATAATTTCCTAATTTGAATAATGAAAAATGTGTCATCCCATTCTCATGTCTCATTCCCCTCAAAAGAGAAAACACTCAATATTTATGGTAGTAATGTAGTCCAATTAGACATATCAATTTATATAAGAAAAAGAGTGATTATCCAATCCATTGTGAGAATGATATTTGGTGTATTCATATAAAAACCAAAACATCACTAGAATGTTCACATTTGGAAATTTTAAATGTTAAGTGTCATATCATAGATAATTATATATCCATATCCAATGTGGAAAAAAATATATTATATATGGAATGAACTACATTGGATGGTAAAATATTTCCAATATTAGAGTATATATAAAGGATTTTATGGACTAGAATAAAATAAAGGAATAACAAAATATAAAGAAATGGAAATGGAACCTATCACTATCACAGGACACACATAAAAATTATTCAGAGAATCATCCAATTTGTGAAAATCTATCTTCCATGTCACTATGGTTGGAAAATAATTTTATTGAATAAATAGTGCAATTATATAGATAATATGGGTAATGTAAAGATCATACCACTTCAAAAGTTAGTAAAAACATGGATAAATTTCCATAGGTTAATTGAGAAACTAATTGTGGTAAGTGTGTATAGTTTTTCAATTCATACATGATTTAATTGACCCACTTTTCCAAATTAGATAAAATTTATTGGTACATTACCATTTACTAGTTAACCATTTGAGGATGTATACTACTGGGAACTAGAAGTATTGTTTCCATAATAAGACATTTCTCCCATCATATTCACATGAGGAGACCACTCAAGCTACCACTAGGACAAAGATGATGTCATGTCATTCTTGTTTTATTATCTATGTTACATATCACCATTAAATATCAACATATAACCTCATCATATGAGGTGAGAATTAGTGTGAAAACATGATATCATATATCATTTCATGAACCCATATGATATATCTACAATTTTTTTTCTTATTAAATACAACCATATGTTTGAAATGAACATATTTAACATTGTGGTATACATATTGAGTAACAATTTTTTCACCTAATGATTTTTAAGGAACATTATCAATGCATATAATACCATCAAATATATATATGTTCTATTGGAAAATTTACCAGATTCCTTTTCACATAAATTAGTCGTTTTTGTCATCCTTTACTATATACTTTTCTATTGCATTCGTTTTTAAATAGAAATCATTAATAATTAATATAGTATATAATATACAAGAATTTAATGACCTATTTATTAATACTGATATTTATTTTCTATTTCAATGTGTATTGAATTATATTGTATAATATTACACTAATAAAAAA
Organism: Viscum album; assembly: GCA_963277665.1. NCBI lineage: Eukaryota > Viridiplantae > Streptophyta > Magnoliopsida > Santalales > Viscaceae > Viscum > Viscum album. The sequence goes on along the minus strand of OY728163.1, from coordinate 1,682,219,483 downwards.
TATAGAGAAAATGTTGTATCATTATAAATGTTCATTAAATTAGTAATCTACAAAATTCTTGAATGTTTTATAAATTACTATGGGAAAAATATGAAATAGAATATGGGAACATATGGATCACCCCAATATTCTTGATTCAACTCCACTACCAAAAATATTATATAAATTGAAACAAATAATAATAATCAAATTAAAATCTTATAAAATGAATAAATATATCACTGGGAGACACATTTTTAATATTTTATGAATGAATGATGTGATGTTTATATGGGTGAATATGATCCTTTAAATTGTTACGAGTCTATTTGGAATTGTAATCTGGCTAGTGGAATAGTAATTTAACCACAATATAATTAATTTTTAAAGTCATAATATTTCAAATTGTTAATATAAATAAATGTAAATATTATAATAAATTATTTATTATAATGATTAAAAAACAAATAATATATATGAGAATCTTTAATTATATTTATATTAATTTATTTCAACAAAATTATAAATTTCATTAAATAATGAAATCATGTATGTTTAATATTTATTGTAATAAAATAAATATCAATTTTGAAATTAGGATGGAAATTTATTTTTAATGGGATAATTATAAGTTTAATTAAAAAAATACGTATTATTTCACGTGAATAGTAAAAATAATGTTTTCCTCATAACTAGTTTATCATAAATTACATCATTTATTATATAATAATGACCTCAAAATTTCATGAACCTTATGTGGAGATAAAATGTTTTAAATTTCATAATATATTGATTATAATTATGTAAAATTTATATTCAATACTAAAAACACTTCTATATACAATAATGTCAAAATTTTACATAAAAACCAATATTTCACTTTTTTGACATTAATTTTTAATAAATTAAATAAATTCTAGTAAAAAAATTATAAATAATTAAAAAAAATTATTATACATATATATGATTTATATTCTCATGAAGTAAATATTTCATGTTTCACATGTGATATCATATTTTATGTTTTACATTATTCTAAAAACACTCCCCAAATAACCCATTATCCCATTTGAAAACTACTCATCCCTCACATGTCAAAGCCATCTTTCACCTAAAATCCTATATCACAATCACTTAAGAACCATATAAACCTTATATTGTAAACATAATGTCATGAAACTCACAATCAAAGATAATGTGATAAAATCCAAAACAATACATTCCCAACATTGATGATAGTAATTGTCAGCTAATTATTCTATCTAAAAATTAATACAAAAAAATAGAATGCATTAAAATGGGGAACCATTTTCGGATTAGATCTTTTGTTAATTAGTACAAATAAATACATAAATAATTGACATCAATATGGTCATATAAAAAACATGTTTAGAAAGCATATAATCATTTGATGTTATACCCAAGGTATTATTTTTTAACATTAGATAATAAACAGTATTCATGTGAACTAATGTATAGATGTAAATCATTAGACACCATCCTTTAGAATATAGGGAAAATAAAATAGTAGAAGTGTGGGATCATATGATAATTTCAAGTTAACAGAATCAATTAAATTTACATATACCCAGTGATAATATGAGTTCATAAGTGTATGATTACATAATTAAAGTGCATGGGTGAATCATAAAAGAACTCCTACCCATTAATTACTAGACCATGATATATAAAAAACTATAAATTTATAGATTAATTTGAATAAATAATAAATCTCCATATCATATCAATTATAATAATTATAATCATTATAAACCCTTTGAGAGTGAAAAATAAAATATTTAATTATCTTGGAACCTCATATTATGGAACCCTTATAGAACCCTTACAGAACCAATAAAAATTGAAATAAAATTTGAATATTACTAAATATATACTTAAATAAATATAATAATCATTACCCAATGCATAATTTTACTATCTATGCACACACATATTATAATATATAGTACGATCAAAAGAAATTATTGTGTTGAACCCATCATTTATAATTTCATGGTACTAAATATATTCAAAATTATTCAAAACTCATTCAAACAAACATTATTATTTTTATAATATTAATAACTAGTGTAATGGAAAAGGGGTACGAAAACATCTCATAAAATAATGGTTAAACAAAAGAAATAAACCAATTTCATCAAAAATTTCATTGATATGTGATTAACCCGTAGAAGTAAATTAGTTCAATAAAAATATAATTGAAAACATGATTAACACATGGAAATAAAATGTAAATCAAATCAATCTCATTAAGAAAATGATTAACCCGTGTTAAATAAATTGATAAAATTAAAATATCGTTCAAACGTGGTAATCAATTGAAAAAGTTATGGTTTCCATCACAATATTATTGAAACATTATTAACCCATGGAAATGAACTGGATTCCATTAGAATCTCTTTAATCCATGATTAACCAATCAAAACGATATAGGTTTCATCATAGTGTTTTTGAAACAATCGCATTCCATACCAAAAAATATGATGAAGGTATATAAACAAAATAAACCCAATATAGGATAGGAATGATATATTACAGTTGACTACAATGTTTGGGAATTCTATTAAAATATAATTTGAAACATTCTTGATGAAAATTATCCTTTTTCATTCACAGGTGTCCCATACCACATTAAAATATTTGATTCTCTAACACCATGAATAAAATAAAATTTAATGTATCTTATAATATCATGAAAATATTCATATTCACTAAATTTAATGTCTATTGAGTAGTATATACAGATTACAATAACTAATATGTGTATCTCACTACTAACATCTTAAATAAGTAAAATTGTGATATAACCCCATTACGTCTTTGGTAACATTGAAACAATAATCCCTGTGAAAGAATCATAATAAAATAAAAGAGAGAATATAATGAGAAAAAATTATATTTTTAATATAACATGTCCAATAATAAATGGTATATACACACTATGAAATAATATCTCTGTTTAAAAATGAAAATGTAATAAAGAATAAGAATTATGACAAAAATAAATTACCGTAGTGGTAACATTGAAATAGTAAATCCCATGAATATATGATCATGGAATGAAAAACAAAATATCATGACAAATAATGAGATGCATTATATAATCAATCAATGAGGTAATATATACACCTTATTAAATAATATATGCCTACAACATATACCTGAATAAAAGAAGGAAAACATTGAGAAAATTCCATAATAACTTTAGTAACAATGAAAACGTAATCCATATGAAATAATGATCATTAAAAAACATTTGAATACTATAAAGATAATATAATTACTGATATAATATATCAAAATGGTTAAAATATAACCAGCGCAAAAGAAGAAGTGAATATGACATTTATCTCCTATATATTAAATAGTGAGATGAAAATACTTTAATAAGGCACAATGTATGAGTCATGAGATTACAAAAAGAGTAAAATAAATTAAATAAATTAATATCTTTAAATATATGGAACACATGATATTAAAATTTATTTATATGTAGATACACCATATTAATGTAAATAATTGAACAATAAAAAATAAGTCTCACTGTGAATAAAATTGTGTCGAAACCCCATTACAGGCATCTAATTTTACATAAATGAATTCCATAATTCAAAATAAAAAATTAATGTTACTTATATACTTCATAATAAATTTTTAAATATTTATTATTACATTTATTTAACATATAGAAATTATAAACAAAATTTCATAAGGAATAATTTTTTATTCATATGGATTGACCATATTTGATTTATCATTCAAAAACAACTTTGGGTTGTCAACTATGGTTAAATGGGGGTATTTATTAAAAAATAATTATACTAATAATCTTGAAATTGTTTTCCTATTTATACATAATTTTAACATTTAAAACTAATCAAGAATTTGGGTAATGAAAATACAACCATTATTAAAATCATAGAGAAAGTACGCCATACATACACATTAGTATCATTCCATTTTTCCATTAATCGTAATGGAAAGAAGAAAATAAACACTCAACATTTCATAAATATAATTATGTGATAAATAAAATATTATTTAATAATATATAAACACATATATATAATTTTTATGATGTAAAAGGAATCCCAGCGTGTCAAGGAGGTAGTAGTCCATACATCTATTAATAATGTTATTATATTTTCAAGTAGTGAAAGGTTAATAAAAAAGGAGATATATAATTTAATGAAATTTAATTATTGAATGAATATCTAATAAATGTTTTTCATTTCATTTAATTTTCATTTAACCTTATCATAATACATTACATGTAATGTGTGAATGTATCACATCGTTTGGAGGAGGGGATTATCCACACATCCTCAAATGATGTTTTCATATTTGAAGAAAATAGAAAAAATTAAGGTATGTATTATATATAAATAAATAATTTTTAATTAAACAAAATTAATTGTATATATCATATAATAAATTATTTCTTTCATTATTTCCATCAATGATAGGTTTTAACGAAAAAAAAGGACATCGTTTCACATACTGATAGTTTTCCATACACATGCACTGTATATTTGATAAACATTTGTTGGTATTGTTTGTAATTGTAGCTATAAAACATTAAATTTTAAAAAAAAATATTTAAATTGATTAAACATTTTGAATATTATACGCATAGAATAATAAGTACTGAATGGGTGGAAAATGACATGATACCTAAATGAATGTTGAGTATTCTTTCATCTAATCTGGGTAACGTCTTTTGGTTTACATCAAAAATCATTCCTTGGAATGATTTAAATCAAATTACTAGTTCCTAGTGTGAGGGAATGGATGTTGGTAGTGGATTCGGAAAGGTTTTTGATTTTCCAATGTGCATGATATTTGTGATGAAATGGGGAAGGGAGAGTTCTTTTTCATAATCGAAGGGGAGTCACATTCATAAAAATATAAAATGTAAACAAAGATAAGAGGTTTATCACATATCATGTATCCTAAACAATTAACCCATTATTAAAAAAGGTTATATAGAAGAATAATTTAAAGGAATTTTTTTTTGTAAAATACTATGTCATCTGACCCTATAAAATTATTATTTTTTAACTAAGTAAAATCATTTTACCATAAACACTATAATTAATTTTATTTACTTCCGCTGGTATATTTAGTAAAAAAATTTCATGTTATTATAATTTAAAATTTATGATTATAAAAAATATGGAATCTGTTTTTCCAAATTCCAATCACAGAAGCAGATGAATGTAATTTAACATTATTCTCATAGATGGGAAGACCAAACAAGTTCTTAAATTTAAAATTTTCAAATAATTTCAATGTTTATATTTCAAAATTCAATATGAAAATGATGTAAATTTCCAAAATATAATTAAATTATATAGAACTTATCTACATATACCATTAAATAATTTAAATGGTACAATTTAAATATTACTTTATTTAGATGAAAATGAAATTTTCAATTAAATTATATATTATTAATTATTAATATAAATATGAAAGTTCATAAAATGACACAGAGAATCAAAATTAATAAATTTTTATACACCTGTTTCAAAAATAAATATAATTTTTTAATATAAATTATAATGGAGTCAAAATATTATATTTAAAATTGTTGTGCCATCAAATAGAGGTAATATAGCCATTCAAAAATAAAATACTTTTTGAAAATAAAAATTTGTAAATTATTATATTATGTATATTACATATATTGGATTAACATTAAAACATTTTATTTAAAATATATAATAAAAATTTCATTAATAATATAAACTTATAATTTTAAATTTAAAATATTATGATTAAACATTATTCTTTTCAAAAAATTTGATTTCATGAAAACACATCCTTTATATTGAACTGGACATTAGATTCATTTCTATTTAATTATTAAAAAATGAATAAATTTTCCACAAAGGTGAAAAATATTATTTCATATTTTATTTATTTATATTCATTTTCACTATTCTAATGTCTAGTTGAAAAATATTATGTTACATAAATAATAATAATAGTAAGTGTTGATCGGTAAGACTCGACCTTTTGTGTAACATATTTCATCAAATAGATGCGATGATAGGTAGAACACACAATAATATAGTGTATCATGTCATTCAAGCTAATATATATTTATTATATCACAATGTTCTATATAATTTACATTAATTTAAATTATTACATTTCACAACATATCATTATGTTATATTCTACTCCCAAAAAATGGTTTCAAGAAGGAAATTATTTTTGGATATCCAATGATTACCATTACTAAATTTTTTATTGAAACCCAAATGAACCAAAACATAACTAAAAATTACTCTAAAAATTAGAAGGTGGTATACATGAAATTAACATGAATTTTTGAATAATATTGATTCTAAAAAGGGTGATAATTTTTGAAAAATTAAAAGAAGGATTTTTGGGGAAAACTAATTCACATGTCCTAATAGTGACTGATATACAATATGGTCATGAGGAATTAAATTCATAAAAACCCACAAAAAATTATGTGATGAAAATTCCATTGATATAATTATTAAATTTGGATATAGGATAACATTTTATTTCAATATCCTTTTCCTGAACATATATAATTCTCTTAACATCTATCCCAAGTAAGACGAAAATTATATAATATTTTATGATTATTATAATTTCTTATCTTATTCAATTTTAACCAAAATTTCATATTCCTATTAAAATTATTATTTATCATGATGAACTCTTAACTATTGAAGCACAAAAATGAATTATTTTTTAAGACCACATTACTAAAAAAGGTATAGTAAATATATTCCACAAGCCTTCTGACATTAAGCAAAACCCAAATGTCTAGTAAATGGTTTGAATCATATAAAAATTAAAAACAATCACATGATACATTAATATTTAAATGAAATACCCTATATTTGAAATAAATTATTTCCTAAATAACTATCCTTAAAATCCATCAAACATTTCCTAACAAAGTATGAAGCCTCATTATTAGTTGTATTTGATAATATATTCTTCCATGAGAAAACTTTCATTATTCATAAAATAAATCCATTATGATTATAACATAATCTTAACCAATAATAAAAAATTAATACTAAAAAGGGCATCATTTGTTCTATTGGTATTGTCTGAATCATATATTGTCCATTATTCATGGTTTTAATCCACAAAACATTTTCATATAGGACAGTTGATCATCATGAATATGAGTAGTAATTTTTTAATAAAGAAAAATTAATTAATTCCTAAAAAACATCATTTTTAGGAGTTAAAATAGCTCATCCAGAAATACGTCTCAATAAATTTAATTAATACAGTCAATATTTTTTATAATTCAAACCCAAAAATGAGTTCTATATCACATTGATCTTTTTATCAATATTAATATTATAGTCTTATAATGGTATTAAAAAATCATAAGATAAATTCATATAAATAAATTATAATATCCAATGTTATGAAAAATAGAATTCAATTCCAACTTCATTATCATATGACATGTTCTCTAAATTCCTATGTTGAAATCCATAACTTTTCATACCTTGAATTCATTCTAATATTTTTTATCCAAATTTAACATATGAACATTAAAAAAGAATATCTAAATAATTCATCACAAAAAACTATAGAAACGTTTTGGTTTACAGTTTTATTGAATTAAGACTTACTCTTATATAAACAATTCAGTTCAACATAGACTCGTAAAAAATAGGTTCAGAACTATGAACCTCATTTCCCATTATGCCCATCTTTTATTTATTCACATTATGTTATCAACATCATCATTTTGAAAACCATTATAGACATAAATCATTAAAAATAACCCTAAAAGACATTGGTAAATGAAACATAAGAAGAGATAGCATAGATCCCCGATAAGGGTTAACATAAACATTAACAGTGAAATACCATGGAAAAAGAATTAGAGTTTATAATTGTATTATAATATAATCCATGTTCTTATGTGAATCTAAAATTAAATCACAAAAATCAATTGATGGACCAAAAAATATGATAACATATATAAGCAATGATTCATTAGAATAATTAATCCAAATATATTTGTTATCAATCATGATAAAAACAAATATTATAAAGTCATTGAATTGAAAAAATAAAACATTTTTTATCTTCAAATAACATCACATTGTTCCCTTAGAGAACCATTATATAAACCCTAATAATTTAAAGAATCATGTGGACAACCTCCAATATTCACTTAATGGTAAATTAATTATTATCCAATGAATCAATTTGTTATCAGTGTGATGTCATCATAACAGGTATAGTCAAAACTGTCTAGGTGAAACCTCAATTTATAATTTTAGTTGACTAGATACATATAAAATTCATCAAAATTCATTTAAACAGCCATTATTATTTTCATAATATGACTAACAAGTGAAAAGTAAATTAGTTCAACCAAAATCATTTCTAATAATAGATAACCATTTGAAATGATCTAGCTTCAATAAAAATCCAATTGAAATATGATTAACAAATGGGAAAATTTTTTCAATATAATCTATTTGAAAACATGATTAACCTGAGAAAAAGAAATGGGTTTCAAAATAATATCTTTTGAAACATGATAAACCAATTGAAAATAAATTGTGTTCATTAAAACATCATTGAAACAATATTATATAATGTAAAATATAATGGATCAATTACATTCATATTCAAAAATTATTAACCCATATAAAATAAATCTTATTTATAATAATCTCTATGAAATAAGATTATCCCATTGATAATCGATGGGTACAACAAAAATCACATTGAAATAGTTATATTCTATTAAAAAAAATAATGAGTATGGTATCATTGAAAAATATCCCACGTATAAGACAATTAACAAAGTGGTTTGTTGATGTTTATGAATGGATTTACCAAAAAATATAATTAAAAACATTCTTGTGGAAAACAATCATTATAGATTCTAAATAATCCAATAAAACTTTGATACATTTTAATCATTAGCCCCATAAATTATATAACATTAAAAGAACATAAAAATCATTAGAATAAAAATAATCATGATAATACACTTCTAATTTTCTTTTATATAATTTTTTTATTAATTTAGGTGTAAAAAAAAATGTCTCCATGAAGGAAAGGAATTACAAAAATCCATTATTTCATTGATAATATTTAAACTGTTAAATCTTGGAATGAATGATCATTAAATTAATGTATTAATATAATTATATATAATTATATTCATGATCAATAATTCAAATAGTAATTATAAATTTATATTTTAAAATAAGATATGTGTATAACATAAGACACATCATAATGAAGGAAAATTGTGACAAAAATACATTACAACATTAGTCAGATTGAAAATGTAGTCCCCATGAAAATATGGTCATGAAATATAATATATAATATCATGAAAAATAATGATATTCACTATATAATATGTCATTGATTTTTTATACACAATTTATAATGGTAGACTTGTGTATAACAAATAAATGTCACAATGAATGCAAATTGGGTCTACAATCCATTCACTTTTTTGTAACGTTGAAAACATAAACCTGATTAATGATTTATTATGATGTGAAACCTCTAAATAAAATTATTATATTATATTTCATGATATCATATATAAAATGGGTTATTTTATTCAACATAAAAAGAATAAGGCATTGGATATGACATTTACCCACAATAAGTAATAGGTGAGACGAAAATCATATACTATTGAGTAACATCTGAATCCGGAGATTTTCTGAAGAATAAAAAAAATTAAATAATTTAATAACATAAATTAAAGAATAACATGATATAAAATTTCATTACGTTTTATATTCACTATATCAATGTTAAAATGTGCATAATAAAAATAAGACTCATTGGAATGTAAATTGAGATGAAACGTTGTACCTTACGTTTTTTTCATTCAAGTCCTCTATTATATGAAATTATATACTTATATTAATTATATAATTTATTTAGAACCATTTTCATTTATATTATAATTTTTACTTCACTTATAATAATTTTATATTTAATTACTTTTTCAATTACGTTTAATTTAGATGTTTTTACCATATTCAGTTTATATGTCAAAAAAACATCAGTAGGTCATTTATGGTAAAAAGGGACATTATTAAAAATAATAATAACAATCATGAAATAATTATCATATTTAATAATAATTAATATTTTTAAAAACAATCATAAATTATGATTATGGAAAATTATCCAATTTTACAACCATTGGGATGGTAAGGCGTTTATACACATGGGTGACATCCCAATTTTTTCAATGATCATCCTGAAGAAACAACAAGTTACATTTATACTAGTTTAATTATAATTATATCACAAATACCATAAATTTAATTCATATATAATTATATTTATAATTATTTTTATGTAAAATGAATCACATCATGTCGATGAGACTTTAATTCACACATCCATGAACGACATTATCAATTTTCTAGTTTGTGAAACAGTAGTGACAGAAATGATATATTATACTAAAGAAAATGTATTAATTTCAATAATATAGTTAATATTTTAGTTATGTAAAATAATTTTAATTATACATATCCAAAATAAATTCCTTGTATTGTTCAAACATTAGACATCACATTGAGGTTGAGGTAGTCCCCACATTGACAAATGATGATATCATATTTACCCTAAATGGGAAGCATGAATGTATGTGATATACAAATTTTTTTTAATTATAATGACCAAATATATATATATATATATATATAAATGTATATATTATAAAATATATTTTCATCATAATTCAAACCATGAGTGGTGGTAAAGAAAAAAAAAATAACATCGTTTCCTGAGGAGATTGTTTTGCGTACACATGCACAGTAAGGTCATTACCCACTATATGGACGAATATTTAAGTTTAGGTAAACAAATTTGTCTAAAAACATAGAATATTTATTATACTTATGTTTTTAAATAATCTGGAATAAATAATAATTTAATTTTTGTAAAATGAAATAAATCATAAAGTCTTGTTGGAGAGTGTTATATCATTTTTCGAGAAACTCCTTTTGTTTTGCACAAAAGAGTAATATTAATGGATTATTTCCCAAAGTGAAGAAATTAGGGTGATTTTAGGGATTTTGGGAGATTATTTAGTATGTTCATTATAGATCCAAAGTGCATAATATATGTGACAGAGGGGGGTTACTTTTTATAGTTGAATCGAGTAGAATTTTTTATTTATAAAAGGGTAAACAATATTTGTTGGTATACATTACATCATGTGTCTCCGAAAATAATCAAAATTAACTAAAATATGATATATGGACAAATAATTACTATCATATGGGATTTGGAATATATTATAGGTTATTTTTCCCATAAATATTAATGTTTACCCATGAAGTGAACTTATTTTCCTTAACCACTAAAAATAATTTTAATTACATTCAATATAATTTGGGAAACAAACTATGTTGAAAATATTATACATTATAAATTATTTATAATAATAATATTGAATCTATTTTTCTTAATGCCATTTTCATAAGTCGAATAAATTAAATTCAAATTAATCACTCAAATGGAATGATAATGTAGGGTTTAATATAAAAATGATCAAAAAGTGTTATATGATTTCATATCAATAATCACTATAAAAATAAATCCAATTATGTAAATTTGATAATTTATATAATATTTATCTATGAATACATTTCAACCAACTAAATATATATTTTATCACTTTATTTATTTTTGATGAAAAATATGATTTCAAATAAAATGTTGTTACATTCACTTTTCATAAAAATATGGATGTTCTCAGAAAAATTCCAATTAAAAAACTAAAATAATTTATTTTATGATTAAAAAATTATTATTTGATTTTTCAAATAAAAATATAATGTTATGAATGAATAAATTTATTATATGGTTTCAATTAATATTTAGTAAATAACAATTTATAAACGTCCATCATTTTTCCTTATAATTATATTGATTATTATCTTAACTCTATCATCATTATTGGATGATTTTTAAAACCATAGATTAAATACATAGAATATAAAATAATTTAATATCATCCTATAATAATGATTAATTTACTTTTATATTATAAAAAACTATTCCATTCATAAATATATATTTCAAAAAAAACATATCATTTATATTCAATTTTCCATTATATAAATTTCTAATTAGTTAATAAGAAAATATTATATCATATAAACATTTTAAAAATATGGTATAAGAATTTTTATTATATAATTCGTTTCCACTATTATAATTAAAATGTGATAAAAATTTTGTTAAATAATTAATATTTACAGTATATAGTTGTTTTGTAAAATATGACCTTCTGTATAACTTAATTCATCAAAGGGAGTTGATGTTGCGTGTAATGAAAAATAAATTATTTTTGTATGTGATGAATGAATAAATATGTATTTTTTTGAAACAATCTACTAAATAATTTTTAATAATTTTAAATTATATATTTCCATATATATATATATATATGTTATAGTAAACCCACTCTATACATATATGAAATCTAATTTTGTACGAGGTAATATATTCTAATGATAGAGAATTTTTTATTTTCAAACTATTCACACATTTAATTCATCATCTCTATAATATTCAAATTGAATTAAAAATAATATATGATAATATATAATTATATTGAATATTATAATTTTATTAATGATGTGAACCTACTCTTAAACATTATCATATTGATTTATTTCTGTTTCCTACATATTTGATGACATATTTTCAAAAAAATCTCATTTAAATTTCAATTAACCAGCAATGAGAACATTTAAAAATTCATTCCTCTTCTTAAAAACTATGGAAATAATCAATAAATTTATTATTATATATAATTTTATATATTTCAATCTTTATGAATTTAAATATTTATCTATATATTACATTTATCAAAATTGGGAAATCGAATCGAAATGGGAATGCATTTTTAGTTACATGATATCAAAATGGTTTAACATTAATAATGGAAATTTAGAAATAAAATTAAATATTTATAATTGAAAAATACTAACATAAATTATCATAATTAACTTATTTTTAAATTTTTTTGTAAAAAATTATTAATTACATTGGAGTATAATAAATTAAATAAGACGGTACTAATCATATGTGATTTCTCCAACCCATGTCATTTTATTTTGGTTATGCTTATTTCATGTCATCATCAATATAGATATTCTTATAATGTTACAACAAAATAAATTCATTATTATTCACTTTTCATTCAAGGATACACATGTTAACTACATGGTTTTTATTCCAGATACCAATATTTAAAAAGAAAATTCCAAAAACATATTTTTTACATCTATTGATTTAAATCTTATTAAATAATTAATTAAAATTTGTATGCCAAAAATATTTCCTCGTATTTTATTTAGGAAGAACATATTTGGTAATTATATTATTCTTCATCAAATCCTTATGAATCCTATTTCATTTGTTAGGTTATTTCATAACTACTATGGTTATAAGTTTTATGTGGCATGCATTATTTTTTAAATATTATGATGTGATTGGTGGGCCTAGAATAATATAACCCTACGATTCATTGGTTAATGTGATATATAATTTTAGATTATGATTATTATTATTCAAATTATTTAATATATGATCATAATCTGTATGTTATAAATAATTAAAATATTTAATGTGTGAAAATGATGTGATATTTGTTCATGACTATGTGTGGTATTTGACAACTATGTACTGTTAGCTCATATTTAGTTTTCTCCAAATTGTAGGAATTTATCAAACTTTTCTTCCATGATTATGATGTCAATAATATATTTATTATATGATAATGTTATTTATTCTCTATCGTGAATTATAGATTCCATTCCATTATTCATCCCTTTATTGGGATTTTATCTGATGCATTTACATGATATGTTTCAATATGTGACTATATGTAATAAAATGAACACAAACACATATAAGTGGATAAAGAAGCAAGATTTTAATTATATTTATTTTTTATTATATATTCAAGATGTATTATCCTAATATTCCGATGATGAAAAAAATTTGGGTCCTTAATATATAAATATTACGTGGTTTATAATAGAAATAATTTTATAGTTATGTATGAAAAATGTAGGGTCTCTATAAATAATTTTAAGAGTTTATCATAAAATAAAAACAATATTTTTAATCCTAATGATGCTTTGTATGTTGAAATTATGGTAGATTAATATATATATATATATATATATATATAATCATTAGTGTGATATATTCTATCATACCTATACTGTATAACATACGAAGCATGAATGGTAATAGGTGTATATTAATGTATGAGATGTTGGAAAACATGTAAAAATACTCCTCATGGCTATTAATAAAATGTAGTGCTCTCTTATAGTGTATTATTAGGATATCCTTCATGATTTCTATCCAATCATATTCATTATTGAACTGTACTACACAAAATAAATAAATAAAAATAGATACATCAGTGAATATATATTAGATAATCAACCCTCTCAATCATAATTCAATCTAGAAACAAAAAAATGAGTCATATAATTGGTCAGCTCTATAATCCAATTAAATAACTACTCAAATAAAAATATCCCTCTAACCCATGGTTACATAAGAATATATTAAATTATTGATAGCTTTGATGTATCATATACCGTACCTCGTAATATTGAAAAATATTTTATCTATTTTACTAAGACATAAGGGACTACCCATCGATATTCATGAATTTAAAGGACTATATATGATTCCAATTTATCATAAATGAACATTGAAAACCGTCATAAGAGGTACTAGATTCATTCTAAACATAACAACCAAGAATTACCAATCCCCATGGTCTAGAAACATTTACATAAGAATAATATGAAATTAATGATTAATGATTTTTATATAAGAATATATCATAATGAAACAAAATTTTATAAGAATAAAAACAAGTCATTCATAATATTCAAAAAGTGAAAATAAAAACATGTTTAATGATTCAAGTCTCAAAAAAGATACCTTCTCCAAAGCAGAGATATAATGCCACTAAAAAAATAACAAAAAATATCTATGAAACAAGTTGGTCCCTTACTCCCATTGTAGATACCCGAAGATTGACGTACATGGACATTACATTAATTTTGCGGAATACTTATTACATAACAAAAATAGACACACAAGGACCGTAATAGTTTAGTGTCTTTGGAAAATAAGAACGTAATCATCTAATAGTGGTGAAAGATCTTCAAAATCTCCCATAAAGATCTTCCCCATTCTTTTTCATAACTAAAACCTTTCTTTATATACAGGGGAAAAGAAAACATAAAAAGGGTGAGCTCAAATGCTCAGTAAGGGTAAGCATGGAGAAAATAAAACAAAACATATACATTTGAACATAAAAAGATGTACATAATGTTTAAACATAGAAATCTTGTGCAATGACATAAAACATGGATGTACGTAAGTCATATATCAAAATAGAACATCAATCATGATTAAATATCTTTTAAATAAAACTTGTAATTATGGGAAAACATTAAGCACATGATATGATTTCCATAGTATCCAAGGCATTACTGCCAAGACCATCTTATTGGACAAAGTCCCTTTCTGAATCGAGTTCACTCCTCGTTCCAGTACTTTTTTACTGAACCTGATTAACATACCGTTCCATCCATGTCTATGTCATGAGATATAAATCTTTACCCAATGCATTGTAGGGAGATATAGGTCCCACCCATCTCATAATGAAATCATTCTTACTTGTGACACAAAATAAACATACATCATTGATAATAACCCAATAAATAAAAGGGGTTTCATAAACATCATCACATTATCACATAATCCATATAATATAAATGGATATCATTTCATAATAAGGAAAGTGAAACCATGTAAATCATGGAGACATGATACTTGAAACATACAAAGTAGCGTTTTAGGTAAAATCGTTTTATTTAACTTAAAAGTTTGGACTTGTTGTTCTTGATATTATTACTTATATCCTGATTTACATAAATCCAGAATGTAAAACATGATTTATATGAAATATATATTCATCATATACATATATATATGATAGATCGATAAATAGAATGAAAGACACTGTTTATGGAGACGGTAGGCCGTACGTACGCATGAACGCTGTTTTCGTTTCCTTATTGAATTGAATGGAATTAAGTAGATGACAAACATATATATAAATAAATAAAGTATCATTATTATGTCATATATTTCATGATCACTTATTATATATACTTTATTATCATTCATGAAAGGTTTACATGGAGAATTAATATCATCGCGTCGTGGAGACAGTATTCCGTACGTACGCACGAGCGATGATATCGTTCCCATGATCGTGGAATTGTATTGGAGTGTATGTATACTATTTAAGAATCATTATAAATTTATAATAATCATATATAGTTATTATTTACACCATTATACCCATCCAAGTAAAGTGGTGGTGGAAAATAGATTACACCACGGCGTGGAGACGATATTTCGTACGTATGTACACGTGGTGATTTCGTTTTCCGTGGGATGGATAGATGGTGAAATAGTGTTGTTTCACATTTATAATAACTTAACAGTATATTAGTGATACTTATGTTATTACTTCATAATGAAACAACTAAATAAGAATAAGTGAAAGAAGAAATAAAGTTGAAAGAATCGGTAACGGACATTACATCTTCTTTGAAATGGTTCTTTGAGACCTCCTATTAGGGCACTAAAATTGGTCTTTGGAGAAGACCAGAACCTATAGGTTGTTTATAGGGAAGTGGAGAAGATAAATTGGCATGTTTTGTCTGACTATGAAGGCTCAAAGAGGTGTGAGGAAGAGAGGGAGTATGTGCCCTTTTATAAGGGAGGAGAGGGGCACCTTTGGAAATATAAGAAATATTAGTTTATATTAAATACTAAACCCACATAAAAAATCCAAAAAGGCTTATATCTGAAGATTATATGATATAGGGTTGTGATCTCATCAAACAATAAAATTTAGACATGTTATGAATTTATTTTAAATATTACAACTTGATTTATCCTTCTTTATTCAATTTAGTTTTATTTGTGGTAATAAAATTATGAATTTTACATTATAACAAATAATTACATATTTGTTGAGAATTGTACATAATGAGATAATTTATAAAATTTTAGACCATATAAATTTAAATTTATAATTTTTAGATATTTTTGTGATTTTTAAACAATTTTATAATATGTTATTTTAATAAAATAACTATAGTGTCAATTTTGACACTATTCATTTATTTGAATTTAAAAAAAATATATACAGAATATATGTTCGAAATAAACGCATTAATAGATTCATAAAAGGTCATATGTATCTAGAAAATTAGTGGAGCACATTAAATAGTTCATATAATATTTATTTTATTATTTTTAAAACCATTTATTTGGTTTATCCCTTAATAAAATAATTACTACATCATTTTTGTATAATTATTTAATATACTTATTTTTTGCATAAAAATTAAAAAAACATATGATGAAGATAAATCTATTAACTTTCACAATAATACTTTTACGTGAATTTATCATCTTAAAATCACAATATTTAAATTTTTATATTTATAAAATTATGAAGGTGACAACTTTGGAATCATTTAAAATAAAATAATATAAGTGCCATAATTGCATTTATAAGGCTCCAAATGGTCAACTATTCGACCATTAGATTATTAGGGTTTATGTTTACATGATAAATGAGTTTTGGTCAGGGTTTTGTGTCTTTTATGGTCACTATTAGTTTAATAAAAACTATATTCTTGATTTTTCACTAGATAAACAATTTATGCATCACTATTGTGTCACAATTAATGATAATTATTTAATCCATAAAAATTTGAAATAAATTCATATTATGAAGATAAGTTAATTATCTTTCTAGATACTATTCATGTTCGAAGTTTCATGAAGTTTATCACTAAATTAAAATTAATATACTTATAAGATTTAAGGGAGTTACATGTTGTCACTTTCTTTGGTTTTAATAATAATTAAGTTATTTTCATAGAAAAAAGTACATTAAATGATTCTAATCCGACCCTTAGGTGATATGGGTCTACTTTTAGTCATCCAATAGGATTTTATCAGGTGTTAGTATAATTTTATAATCTTATATTTACCCTTAATTACCTAATTTACCTTTAACTATGGTAAATAAAATTTACAGTAGTTACTATTCATAATGCCCAAAAATAAAAAGTAGTTTATTAATATAATTTGGACCCATTAATTCCTAACATGGAATACATTTTTTCAAATTCAATATACATAAGTTGAAGAAATTAAATTAAAATTAATCCCGTTGTCGTAAGATAACAGGTTTTTGTTTAAAACATTTCAAAAGATTGAATTTATTTAACCAACGAATTCAATGTAAAATCAAGGCTAATGACATAAGTTATATTAAATGGTAGTAATGTATTCTATTTATACTTTTAAACCATTCAATATTATAATTTAATTACATAAGTTATTACAATGAAAAAGTTGTTTTTAATTAAAATATAGCGTGTTTTTACTATTCAATAAAATAGGAATGTTATCAGAATAATATGAAAATTTTATCAAAGGTAAAATTTCATATCCTGATTCCAAATAATAATTTTATTTTGTAAAATTGAACTTATAAACCTGTCAAAAACTATATTTAATGTGGGTGAACCATCCAAAGGCGGCAAAACTGCATTTTTTTAAAAATACTTATTTTACCAGAAAAATTTATATTGTTATTATACCATGTTCTAGAAAATGTGTAAGATGAATAATAATGTTATAAAATTAAAAAATTTAGTTAATACTATTTATAACGGCTAGTTCATAATAATATTATAATAATATATCATTGTTTTGTAAAACCCGGTATTTCGTACAACACACGCTATCAAGGAAGGTCGTGATTGTGTGTAATGCAACCCAAGTTAGGGTTGCATGTTTTGCAAGAATCCTTAATTATTTCGTATATCATAATCCAACCATATTTCATTTATACATTGAATATATATATATACACTCAATGTTTCATAGAATGATTATTATAAAACGAACTTAAGATTGTGTGTAACACAATCTAAGAATAGTGTTTTGTATACTTCCAGATAATACAGTGTGGCATATAGCACAAGACAATCTTGTGGTAGCATAAAACACATTACATCAAATAAATTAAAAAGAATACTTATCATAAAATATCGTGTTGTTATATTCGACCCCCTTAAAATGAATTTCGCCCTCGAAATTCGTCGAGGTTATAAATGGTTTACTACTCGAAAGTTTCTTTAATAGAAACCCACATCGTAAAAAGAAATACCAAAACATGGCTTTAAAAACTAATGTATGAAATGTAAAGGTTACCCAAATTAACTAATCACTTGGTTTCCACATAGGAGAACATATGTGAAAATATGGATATGGAAGAGAAATCTAACCGTCATGTTCTGATGGAGAGTGGTAGAGAACATGGCTATGAAAAAGCCAATAATCAAAATGTCATAGAATTGTGATGATCTAAGGTACCAGCTGATTCCTCGGATATAAGGGCATTAGGGCAACATTTTCGGTTTTCAAGATCATTTTCCTAAAGTTGATGAATTAAAAGAAATACGTACATGATTTTGGTACAATCTCACTATTGTTCATGAATTGAACAATTTCCACTTCATCCCTTAAAGAAAAGAAGTTGAATTTGTAATTCGTGATGTGTTGGATGATCATGTGATAGAATGATGGGTCATTCCATCTTTTTTAAACAAAAGGATTGAAAATGTTATCAAATATACCTAAGTCCATATATGGTGAGGTTAATCATATATTATTCCAATAATGAACTTATACTTCATATATCATACCGCTTAATAAAATAAAACTAGTTTCTACTAATCAGGGACTTCCTGTAGGCTAGTGGTAGGAAATAAAGGCATGTCTCACTTCAGTTGTGGGTTCGATTCCCACAGCCTTGTCCGATGTGATGGGCTGTCACCCGTCCTACATGTTGTCCTATTTCTAAAACTACATTACTACAACATCACATCAATAATATCCAAGAATGTTCTATACTTAAACAATACTAACTTATGTGCATCATAATCCATTCCAATATTTAGGGTTATCTAAAATACATCGGTCCATGTTCATAGTATAAAGAAAACAATTACTAGAAAGGTTGTCTACCAAGAATGTGAATACAAGCATTTATCTCACATATATCATAAGATATTACTTGCTGGTTTCATTCCAAACACATTAATACCTTAGTCATATATTCACATGAAACATAAATTACCATAGAACCTTAGTGAAAAATATGAATAAAGTCAAAAGGTATCTCTTTCCTCACACCAAAATCACAAAAATCTATATAATCAAACCATAATATCACTTAGTCCTTATATCAGTAATGAGCTGATCAATACAATCAAACATCTCATTATCTTCTTATCCCTTCATTATGCGCATATCATCTACTTTCCAAAAATATCGGTATAACCTGCCATGGTTACCAGTACCATTCAACATATACTTCCAAATACTTTAGGAAAAAAATAGTGCAACAATCCTTAGATGATTCTTTATTCCATATTACCATACATTATTCTTTCTAAACATACAGTCATTCCACTAACTTCTTAAACCACTAACTGAGCTTCATCATTTATTTCATCTCATATTTCATTTATAGTCTCTTCATCATCATCCACATAAATACTACTCTTATGACCATGTTGATTCTCTTCATGAGATTTTCCCTTAGGGAATCGGTTTGCATAATGCAAATACATTCCGCAGTTAAAACATCTAATCCTTGTTGATGTCATGGAAATACCATTATCATTGTCCATGGTGTTAAATGAACCTTTTATTTTGCACTTACTAGCATTGTGTCCTTCTTTTCCACACCCAAAGCATCTTCCAGTTCCTTTGAAACGATCTCCCCGATGCCTCATCCCACATGATTTACATGAGGGAAATTGAATTTTTTTCCTCTATGATCATCCTGAAAATCCATCTTTCTCTTATTATCTGAGTCGGGAAACTTACCAAAGATGATATTATTGATCATATTATGAGATTGTTGATTAGGAATAATAATGATGTTTGGACTTCCAAATCCCATTTCATTTGGTTTCTCATTAAGAATATCATTCCATTGTCCGTCATATCCTCCATTATCGTGAATCTTCCTTTTTCCAGCCATTTTCTTAAACCCAAAAAGAATAGTGTGAGAGGACAAAATCATGCTAGAGAAAACAACATAGTAAAGGGGGAGTACCCTCAATATCTAACATCTTAGGTGAATTCTAATATCATTACCATAGTTCTATGACTATATCCTATACGTATACTTATCCTTAGGGACATCCCTAGACATACCTTAGAAATATCTCTAGGGATCTCACTAACGTTTTCGCATCCTAGTTTCCAAAGGTTGACTAAACCTTTCCTCTGATACCAACTATAGAGACCCGAAGCTTGACGTACATGGAAATTACATTACTTTTGTGGAATACTTATTACATAAAAAAATAGACACACATGGACCGTAATAGTTTAGTGTCTTTGGAAACTTGGAACGTAATCATCTAATCGTCGTGAAAGATCTTCAACATCTCCCATAAAGATCTTCCCCATTTTTTTTCTTACATAAATCCTTTCTATATATCATGGGGAAAATAAAACATAAAAAGGGTGAGCTCAAATTGTCAGTAAGGGTAAGCATGGAGAAAACAAAACAAATAATGTTCATTTGAACATAAAAACATGTACATAATGTTTAAACATAGAAATCTTGTGCAATGACATAAAACATGGAAGTACGTAAGGCATAGATCAAAATAGAACATCAATCATGATAAAATATCTTTTAAATAAAACTTGTAATTGTGGAAAAACATTAAGAACATGATATGATTTCCATAGTAGCCAAGGAATAACTGCCAAGACCATCTTAGTGGACAAAGTCCCTTTCTAAATCGAGTTCACTCCTTGTTCCAGTCCTGTTTTACTAAACCAGATTAACTTACCATTCCAACCATGTCTATCTCATGAGATATAAATCTTTACCCAATGCATTGGTGGGATATAGAGGTCCCACCTATCTCATAATGATATCATTCTAACTTGTGCCACAAAATAAACATACATCATTCATAAAAACCCAATAAATAAAATGGGTTTGATAAACATCATCCCATCATCACATAATAAATATAAAATAAATGGATATCATTTCATAATAAGAAAAGTGAAACCATGTAAATCATAGAGACATGATACTTGAAACATACACATGTGAAATAATGTCATCTTAGATGAAAATGGTTTTGATAAAACACTTGAAATGAATTCTTGAGAAAAATATCCTTTTTTCTTCAAAATCATATTCTTTTCATAAAATTTCATGCAATTTTAGAAGAAAATGTTTATTTGAAAATATTCATGAAATATTTTGAAGGAAGATTCATGAAAATAAGGCTTTATAGATCCATAAAAATTCGTTCACGCCATATAAGTTAAAAATAACATTCTCCCCGTATGTTTGTCGTAAAAGTCAAAAAAGTACCTCGTAATGTAAATAAAAGAAAGATTCATTATATACCATGTACTAAAAGTCAAAAATGGGTAAAAATGACTTTAAACATACACGAAAACACTTTTATAAAACATTTACATGGATGATAGAAATAACCCCAGTAAATACTTACGAATAAACAATCTCGGATAAAAATGAGATTAGAAAAGTTATCCTTTACCTTAGGTTCGATATGCTTCGTACGTATCCAAACCTCATGTATAATGATTTAAATAATTTAATTGAATTATTAAAGAATCATATTAATTGTTATTATATCATATATGTTTCACTTATGACATTATATTACCTATTCATTTGTAAGTTCCATGTTAAAGTAGCGTTTTGGGTAAAATCATTTTATTTATCTTACATGTTTGGACTTGTTGTTCTTGATATTATTACTTATATCCTGATTTACATAATTAAAGAATGTAAAACATTATTTATATGAAATATATATTCATCATATACATATATATATATGATAGATCGATAAATGGAATGAATGACACCATTCATGGAGACGGTAGGCCGTACGTACGCATGAACGCTGTTTTCGTTTCCTTAATGAATTGAATGGAATTAAGATGATGACATACATATATATATACATAAATAAATTATCATTATTATTTCATATATTTCATCATTACTTGTTATATATTCTTTATAATCATTCATGAAAGGTTTACATGGATAATGAATCTCATCGCATCGTGGAGACGGTATTCCGTACGTACGCACGAGCGATGATATCATTCCCATGATCGTGGAATTGTATTGGAGTGTATGTATACTATTTCAGAATTATTTTCACTTTACAATAATCATATATAGTTATTATTTACACCATTATACCCATCATAGTAAAGTGGTGGTGGAAAATAGTTTACACCACGGCGTGGAGACGGTATTCCATAAGTATGCACGCGCGGTGATTTCGTTTTCCGTGGGATGGATAGATGGTGAAATAGAATTTTTTCACACATATAATAACATAAAATTATATGATTGATACTGATGTTATTACTTAATAATGAAACATCTATATAAGAAGAAGTGGAAGAAGATATAATGTTGAAAGAATTTGTAACGGACATTACCTCTTCTTTGAAATGCTTCTTTGAGGCCTCCTCTTAGGTCACTAAAATTGGTCTTTGAAAAAGACCAGGACCTATAGGTTGTTTCTAGAGAGGTGGAGAAGATAAATTGTCCGGGTTTGGCTGAGATTGAAGGCTCAATGTGGTGTGAGTAAGAGAGGGAGGAGGTTCCATTTTATAAGGGAAGAGAGGGGAACCTATGGAAATATAAGAAATATTAGTTTATATAGAATCACAACTCCACATAAAAAACATCCAAAAAGGCTTATATCAAAATATTAGATGATATAGGGTTGTTATATCATCAAAAAATAAAATTTAGACATGTTATGAATTTATTTTAAACATTACAACTTGATTTATCCTTATTTAATCAATTTAGTTTTATTTGTGGTAATAAAATTATGAATTTTACATTATAAAACATAATTACATATTTGTTGTGAATTGTACATAATGAGATAATTTATAACATTTTAGACCATATAAATTCAAATTTATAATTTTTAAATATTTTTTTATTTTTAAACAATTTTATAATATGTTATTTTTATAAAATAACAGTAGTGTCAATTTTGACACTATTCATTTATTTGAATTTACAAAATATATATACATAATATATTTTAGAAATAAAAGCTTTAATAGATTCATAAAAGGTCATATGTTTCTGGAAAATTAGTGGATCACATTAAATAGTTAATATAATATTTATTTTATTATTTTTAAAACCATTTATTTGGTTTATCTCTTAATAAAATAATTACTACATCATTTTTTTATAATTATTTAATATACTTATTTGTTTTATAAAAATTAATAATAAAAACCTATGATTAATATAAATATATTACCTTTCACAATAATACTTTTACATTAATTTATCATCTTAAATTAAGAATATTTAAATTGTTATATTTAATAAATTATGATGGTGTCAACTTTGGCATCAATTAGAATAAAATAATATAAGTGTCATAATTGATTTTATAAGGCACTAAATGGACAAATATTCGACCATTAGATGATTATGGTTTACATTTACATGGCCAATAAGTTTTGGTCAGGGTTTTGAGCATTTAATATTCACTATTAGTTTCATAAAAACTATATTCTTGATTTTTGACTAGATAAACAAATTGTGCATCACTATTGTGTCACACTTAATGAAAATTTTATAATCCCTAAAAATTAGAAATAAATTTATCTGATGTAGATAAGTTTATTATCTTTCTGGATACTATTCATTTTCTATGTTTCATGAAGTTTATCACTAAATTAAAATTAATATAATTATAAGATTTAAGAGAATGACATATTGTCACTTTCTTTGGTTTTAATAATAATTAAGTTATTTTCATGGAACAAAGTCCATTAAACGATTCTAATACTACCATTAGGTGATATGGGTCGACTTTTAGTCATCCAATAGGATTTTGGTAGGTGTTAGGGTAATTTTATAATTTTATATTTACCCTTAATTACCCCATTTACCTTTAACTATGGTAAATAAAATTTACTGTAGTTACTATTCATAATGCCAAAAAAAGTAGTTTATTAATATAATTTGGACCCAATGATTTCAAATATGGAATCCATTTTTCCAAATTCAATACACATAAGTTGCAGAAAGTAAATTAAAATTAATCTCGTTGTCGAAAGAAAATGGGTTTTTGTTTAAAACATTGCAAAATATTGAATTTATTTAACCTACGAATTCAATGTAAAATCTAGGATAATGACATAGATTATATTAAATGGTAAAAATGAATTCTATTTATAATTTTAAACCATTCAATATTATAATTTAATCACATAAGTTATTACGATGAAAAAAGTTGTTTTTAATTAAAATATAGCGTGTTTTTACTATTCATTAAAATATGAAATCTATCAGAATAATATGAAAAATTTATCCAACGTAAAATTTTATATCCTGATTCCAAATAATAATTTTATTTTTTAAAATTGAACTTATAAACATGTCAAAAGCTAGATTTAATGTGGTTTCACCATCAAAAGGCGGTAAAACTGCATTTTTTTAAAAATACTTATTTTACAAGAAAAATTTATTTTGTTCTTCTACCATGTTCTAGAAAATGTGTAAGATGGATAATAATGTTATAAAATTCAAAATTTAGTTAATACTATTCATAACTACTAGTTCATAATAATATTAATACAATATATCGTTGTTTAGTAAACCCATTATTTCGTACAACACACGCTATCGAGGAAGGTCATGATTGTGTGTAATGCAAGACAAGTTAGGGTTGCGTGTTGTGCAAGAATAATTTATTATTTCGTATAACATAATCCAACCATATTTCATTTATACATTGAATATATATATATATATACAATCGATTTTGCGTAAAATGACTATTATAAATCGAACTTGAGATTCTATGTAACACAATCTAAGAATAGTGTTTTGTATACTTCAAGATAATACGGTGTGGCGTATAGCACAAGATAATCTTGTGGTATCATAAAACACATGACATCAAATAAATTAAAAAGAATACTTATCATAAAATATCGGGTTGTTACATGCATGGTTACTAAACACACAAGATGTACTAATAATCATGAACATCCACTAACTCATATTATGATATTTTATATTCCCTAGAACTGTCATAATAATGTAAAAAATTTCATGATGGGAAATGAATGGTGTGGGAAAAAATATAATTCCATTTCATGAATTATTCTTTAATAAATACATATCAAATAAAAAATAATACTAAATTTGTTAAAAAAATTCAGATAAATGTTTTTACGACAAATTAAAAAAATGCTTTTCAAATAATTTCGATTTCAAGTACAAAATATGTATATAATTAAATTTCTTTAAAACCAGAATGAATTTTTAATTGATTTAAAAATATTCTGGATGAATCAATTATATAAAATATGCATGAATAAATAATCTAATCAAAATTCATTATTCATCATCATTTTCAATCATATAATCATTTTAATAATAGTTGGGGTTAGTATATTATGATGAAAATTTGATAAATTTTTTTGATGAATTAGAGCTTCTTATGTTCACAAAATTTTGATATAATGGGTCTAATGAGAATATGAGAGAATACCAATGAAAAAACTATAATTTGATAGGGTATTTTTATAGTTTTTTCATCATCATGTCATTTCCGGATATCTACAATCCTATAATTAATATTATTACAATAATATTTTTATAAACCCACTTTCATTATTGTAGCCAATCCCATATGAGGATATCATTAATTTTAATCAATCATAAATAATTCAAAACAATCATTATATTGTATTCATGTTATTTTTTTCAAACATGATATTTAATTTCAAAAACCATTTTTTAAATAGTTTTCATAGAAATTTATTTCATTTCAATTTATGTAAATTAATTTCAAGTGATAAAATATTTCATGCAATTTCTTCTAAAAATTCATAAGAAAAACCATCCTTCAAATACCTCATTTCAATTTATTATAGTATTTTAGAAATATTACTATATTTAAAAACATATATTCAGTAAAATTTCATCTCACACACTATTACATTTCAAAATCATATATCAAAGACAAAAATTATTATTTTTATGTCAACCTAAAATGTATTTCAATTTTAGAAACAAAGAAAATTTGAAATGATAGTAATTATAGCGCACTGAGATTCTGTGTTAAATGTCTATATAAAATGATTTATATTATTTTATTTCATTATATAGAACACCAATGATGTTATATAAAATGATATACTATTAAAACATTCTTATCTAATGTCATTATTATTTCATATCCATTGGATTAGATGATTTTACTAAGACTAAGTACTAGATGAAAAATTATGGTTTACAATTGTATAAAATGAATTCAGAGGTTATCAATTAACTAAAATTAAAGTGAGATCATTCGATTGTAAAGGATATTTTTTCTAAAAAACTATTTTCATGAACATAATGTTATTTTATTACAATAATTTAATGTAATCACTATTTTCGAAGGATTTTTTTATATTTACTTATCATTAATTCAATAATATTAAATAACATTCTCAAATTCATTTTTCTAGGTGGTTAAAAATAATAAATATTATTTTGTTCTTAAAATTCAATTTTTTTATAAAAAAATTCATCATATTATGAATATATTTTAAAATAGATTCATTCCAATTATAGAAAATTAATGATTAAATATGTTTTTAAATCTTTGGATTTATAACTATAATATGTGTTAAATAGTTCCATTTTTTCTTCATTTTGTGTTTTATCTTTATTAATAATTATCCCCTTTGAATAGTATAATACGTTAAAACATAGTTAAAACAATTAGATAAATATTTTAATTTCTTATAAAATATTCACTTCCCTTATTTGATGAATTATAATATGAAACTATCACCATTTTAGGTAATAAAAATCATGGTTCCATTTTTCAATGATTTCAATATTGAAATTATCTTATGAAAATTTTATATTAAAAATTTCCAAATCATACATTTAATATATCCTTTGTGCATTCCACATATATAATAAGAATCATTGTTTAGTTGTAAATTTTATTGTTCTTTATTTATTATTTTTTATCATTGTAGTTTTTATTTAAATTGTATTTTTGGAATATTTATCTTCAATACATACGATATTAAAACACCGTAATATTACAATTAATTGTAAAATAATATTCCTAATTTAAAAATATTACATGTAATACTATTTGTTTTAATTATTATACTCTAAGAAATATTTAGATAAATATAAAATAATAACATGGTTTTAATTTTTTTTAAATTAAATATCTATCATGTTTTCTTCAACGACAATCTTTGTGAAAAGTATACAAGATTATAATATAATTATATTATGTTAATTAATATTTTATTGTTTGAAATATAATGATTACCAATGTTAACATCATCCATGTGAAAGAAATATGGTCTATAATATCAATAATTTTCCAAATATTGGTTTATATTCCATTGAAATAATCATTCACATCCTCATATTGTATGAAACATTGATATCAAGGTATCATCAAAAAGAGATTATTTTGGGGGGTGGGTAAAAAATAGATATAATAGAGAACACATCAACTAAATGACTTTAAATATTTTGGGATTATATTATTTCAATATTTTTCATCTAAAAAACTAAATATATAAATTTTGATCCACTTTAACAAGAATATTTATATATATTAATTTAATAAGTTAAATATAAAAAATTGGTACCCCTCCCCCACAAATAAAATGGAATCTCCAATTAATGCTTAAATAAAAATTTTGTGACCTATATATGAGACATTCTTAATAATTATATCATACTAGATTCATTTATCCCAGCCTTCTTATTATTATATATATAAAAGGTTAACCTTTAATTTTTTATCAAGTATTACATATGAGATTTTTCAATGAATAGGTATAACACATTACATTATACATTCAATTTTATTTTCACATTTACCTCTTATAAACATATGGTATGGAATAAAATATAATTATATATGTATATTTGATATAATTAATTGGTATTATGATTATTGGACAACCATTATTCGTCTACATTACTTTAAATGTGAAAGGAATGGATTGCCTATGTATATGTGTGGACATCAACCTCCCAGAATCAATGGGTTTCATTTTTTATCACCACTTCACATTGATGGTTATAATTATGGATTAACCCAATATATATATATATATATATATATTAAAGTTATTATGGTTAAATTATGGAAATTATTTATTTCTATTTATATTTTTCATCCATAACAAATTGGTTACATCCCTCTTACTTACATATAGAGGATTGTACACATAAAATAACAAAATTTATTTTTTATAGATACATTATTTGAAAAGATATAAAATTGTATATTGTAAATAATATTGATAGAATTTTCAAGTATAATGTTTTCTAGATTTTGTAACTAAGGTAAAATTTTTGGGATTTTGTCTACTAAAATGAAATATGCAAGAAAAATGAAGAAATTATCATCGATATGAATTATTTTGATAATGAATTTTAAAAATGGGTGATATGATAATATAATGAAATAAAAAAAGGTAATATAGATATGATTATAGTTTTCGAATATAAATATATATATATAAATATAATCATACCATAATATATAATAAAATGTAAATGAATCATGATAAAAAATGAGGAATTGAATTTATGTGTTAATATTATTTTTATTATGATTTTTATGCTTGAAATTCCATTGGGTAAATTATATAATACTTATTTGAAAAATCCAATTAATTTTATCCTTGTTTATTAATTCATATAATTTTAAATATTTTACCATATTCATTCATTGGAACTCAAAATGTGAAAACAATTTATTATAATAAATTAAAACATCATTTTTTCATTTTTTTCATTTTTTAAAAACTTCTAAAAAATAATATTCATCAACATTTCGTGATAGTATAATTTTTGTTGAGGGTGTGTTAAAAATATTTTTTTAATAAATATGGTATTCATTATAAACATTTTTCATAGTTGCTTATTTTTTCAATAGTTCATTTTAAAATATATAATATTCAATTGAATGAGATTTTTTTATAATTATTTTTGATATATTATGATTAATAATATTTGATTTCAAAATGAAAATGATATTTACCACGTAAAATATTCAAGTGAATTTTCAATGTATATTTTTGTCTATGAAATTATTATTTGATATAACATATTCTTTTTATAGATTTGATTTAATGTATTCATCCCTATTAATTATTTAGAAGGATTAATATTATGATAATAAAGTTTTTGTGAAACTAATTTATATTCTAGTTGAAATTATATGATTAATTTATTTGATCATTATAAAACATGTTAATTATTTATTATTTATGTAGCTATATTATGTGTGGATTATTGTATTCTAGAAATACTATGAATTGTTTTTTATGAGATTTTTGGCTCTTATAAATCCCTCAACTAATTTTGTAGATTATAATATACCCTATGATTATAATGGTATTTTATTACATTCCCAATACACTTTAGGAAACATGTATCAATATCATAACTACTATGAAATGTGTTCTAGGTGGTTATTCTTGATCTGTTAGGATATTGTAAAAGTTATTGATTCATGAACCACATTAATTTTAAATAGTGGTTCATTATTGTTTTATAATTATTCCTCCCTCTTCTCATCTATGTATTTTGATATGATAATGAACTATGACATGATTTAAGTTTGTTAAATAGAATAATTGTTTTCAGTTATTCATAAACCATTATAATTATGATTCGATTATGGATTTTAATTATGAGTGAATCGGGTGAAATTATAAAATTTTATACAAAAGACTATGTTGTAAAATAATTATACAAAATTTTAACAAATAAAAATATATCTGAATAAAAACTATTAAAACATATATATTGTGTGTTTTTAATAGTGTGAACAATTTTTGATAAACCATATTCCTATATAGAATAAATCACGAAACTAAATAGATGTTGCTGACGAATAGGGAAAAAAGTATGGTATAACTACGCATCTCTATCCCTGAAACTATGTATACAAAATTTTTAACCAGGAAAATTATGTTTAATAAATCAGAAAACCCAATTTAATCTAACAGATGGACATTTACATCACAAATGAAATTTCTCTTTCCGTTGGAGATACAAATAATAGGTTGTGGACTCTCTACACCCATTTGGATGATAACCAAATAGAGGAATACGGTGTTCAATTATCTCTTGGTCAATTTATTCTTCTCATTCTATATCTCATACATCATCTATATTTTATTCCCAAGGGGTTTTTAATCACACTATTGATTATAGGTTACAATATAGTCTATTTATTTACCCTAATCATTTGTATAATCCACATGTTCTATTTTCTTCTTTCGTTAGAGAAGAACCCCCATTAGGGTTTGTTGATTTGATATCCCATGACATGAGGAAAGTGGTTCCCTTGTGATGATAAAATTATATTAACCCAGAATTTCTTGATTTAAATTCAATTAATGAGTTAAATTCAATTTATATAATAAAAATAATTTTCTAAAATTTTTCAAAAAACTCAATCACATTATAATAGGAATTATAGAAATTTAATTCTGGCTTGAATATTATAGAACCCCCAATTGAAAGGAACTGCAATATGATTGTAAAATTGATAGAAAATTTTGAAATAAATAAAAAATTCAATTCCATAAATTAAATTATTGAATTTTATTAATGGAATTGAATTTTGAAATTTAATTTCGAATTTAATTCAAATTATTATTTTTAAAATAGATTATAAATATTTTTATTCAATCCTTTGGGTTTTATCATTGAAAAGGAATGTTTTGATTAAATATAAATTTTTTTATTTATATATTTAATGTGATTTTTTATGTGGATTGATAAAGAGTTAATTTTATATTAATGGTATATAATATATATTGAACATCATTGATTTGAACTAGAGTACATGCAAGTATATGTAGTTAGTGACTTATTTTGGGTAACATGCTAGTATAGTAATGTTTAGAAACTGGATTTATGCCTAAAAACACTAAAAACATATTGTTTGGAATATATTAATCTTATAAATGAAAAAAAAACTATTAATCTCATTCAAATTTAAGTGGATATGGGTACACATTGTGGTTATTTTACATATGGGGGTTATGATCATGTAATATCAAACTATCATACGTCTAAGAAGACGACCAATATTCTATTTTTTACATATAATGTATAAATTTTCTCCAATTTTATTTACTAATTTATTAGGATTATGACTTATATAATTATATTTTATTAAAAGTGTTGAATTAATCCATTTTTTAATGTTATTCCATCATTTGATATGTAATTCACGATTTAGTGTTTTTTTAAAATTAAAAAAAAATTACAATTGAATGGTATATTTTCTTAAATTAATGATGGATACTGAGTGAGACTCTACTAGGATTTTATATGAAATCATAATTTTGATTTCGTGTGCCTGTAGAGTATCTCTTTCTAGGTTTGACTACGGGTCATGCGTCACTTCGAGTTGGTTCTAGATATTGATTCATAGACCTGGAGATTTGATTTTGTAGGTACATAGGATGTTTAACTTCTAGTTAATCTAGTACATTATGCTCGATATTTTGGTTGTTTATTACTATTTTACTTCTTGTATACTCTCCCCCATTGAGTTTTTTTATATTAATCTTATCTTTCAAATCTAAATTCCACAATGTTTGTAAAAAATTCATCCCGGTAATCTTTTTTTATTATGCAAAATGCTAGTCCCCAAGAGATGTGGATCATGAAAACCCTTTTCATAATGTTAGGAAAATCTTGGTTATAAGGGTAATAGTGTAAAAAGGATGGTTCATTATAATGTGGTATCAATGTTCTTGTTTGAGCTTTTTTTCTTTATGTAAGTATTAATTTGTGTGATTTTTTCAGGACTAAGGAGGAAGTGACAAATGAGATATTATCCTACTCTCTCTATAGTGAACTTAATGTCACCCTAGGTTATTTGGGAATGACATATTTTGGATTAGTTAAACTCTTTTCCTATAGTTAATTTTTATTGTATTTAAATCCAAAATTGGTTTTCTATATGGGGGGATTGATTTATACTACTTATATGAATGGGTGTTAATCTAATGTGTTATTTTTTTCATCATTTGTGTAGAATCATTCCTCTAAGAATGAATTCAAATAATATCCATGAAAAAAATATATCTACGTCTTAGTTAGTTAATCTTTTTATATATCCAAATATGGCTAGGAAGAGTGTTATTAATATGAAGTAATTAGGACAGTAAGTTGCAACATTTAAAATTCATGATGCACCTTTGGATCCTCAATGTAATGCTCTCTAGAATTGTTCTCATGAAATACTTCTCCATAAGACCCCACCATTTAAAGTGTCACATGATTTTATACTGTTTGAATAATTTTTTCGCGAAATAGATTGTATGTTTGGGTTTTTAGAGACACATGGTGATATCAAGGTAACTTTTTTCACATTAATTATTAATGGATATTGAATTAGAACGTGGGAATCTATTATGACATATAATATGAATGAGGGATAACAAATGAATGATAATATTGTACTTTACACTAACTATTTCTATCCATGGATGATGTTGATTGTCTTGGATATGGAGTTTTTGAAACACGAGTATGTTGATAGGACCATGATAGAAAATGAAAAATATTTTTTAAAACCCACGAATTTCTCAACTATGATAGTATTAAATGAGAAGATGATGTCTCAAAGGATTGAGTTTGTACTTATATCAAATATTCATTTTTAGGTAATACAATTAATGGTTTCTTCTTATTCCATTGTACTGGATAGTTTGTGAGGGTTCAAATTAACATGGATATAATGTTGTGGTTTTTATGAGTATATTTATCACCCAGGGGTTGCATGAATTCCATTTAAGGAAAGAGAATAATGATGATTATCATGGTGGTTATTAATAGCGGGGAAATTATATACCTCCTATAGTGCTTGGAAGTGGCAACCAGTGTGGGAAGCCAAGACATTCTTAGATTTTTTTTACTGAGGAACACTAGGTAGGTGGTTCGTCTGTATAGTTAGTTTACCTACAATGGTTCTTCCATGTTTATTTTACTTTTCAAAATGTCATGGTAACAATATCTCCATCTCAAAATTTAGGAAAATTATATGCTTCATGGATAAATTATTCCCTCCATGGGAATCTATAACAAATATTTGTCCTCTAGTTAATGAGACTATAGAGGATGAGGATATCAGACTAGTTATTATTATAGGTACCATCACAATATCTTTTTTATTAGTGACTTATTTATTTTATACTAGAGAATTTCATTAAATTTTTTTATATTGTATTGTTAAAAGGATAAATATTTACATGAAGAATTAATTTTATTCCATGGATATTACAACAATCCTTTATTTGAAGAGAAAGAAGTGTCTATGAAGTCCTTCTTATGTGTTCACTCTTTTATATGTTTAGTTTGATTAATGTTTTCTTTTTCGCAAAATTAATCAACATGATGTATTATTTGGGATAGATTGATAATTTCCATGTAATCGTATAATGGTTGTTATCTTTGAAGGTTCTATATTAGAATACTCAATACCATGTTCTATGTCATTCACGGAGAATGTGAAAAAAAAATTTAGAAGGGATGTACTTTCATGTGTGTGTTTCGTGAATTTAATATTAGTGTTTTGTTTTGAAATGGAATTTGAATCTTTGCATGATAATGTACATCTAGTTCTCAAGGGATTTGTTGACATGTTTCCCTCTAACATATCTGGCTTTCCACCTATATGGGAGGTATAATTTTTGTTTGAGATAGTGGATGGTACTCAACTAGTTAATAATCATTTATACTGCATGTAAAAATGTAAAATGAAATGCTTGAAAACTTAGTTTTTATGATCTTATAATGGATTTATTTATAATACCATGTGTGCAACCATGGGTTTCTCCGGTTCTCATTCCCAATATATTAGTTGGTTCACATCACCTTTCTATCTATAACCTAAAAGTCAATTGAGTTATATTAAGGAAAAATTATTTTTTCCATGGATCGATGATCTATTTGATTAGTTGAAATGGGAAATGTGATTCTCAAATATTATCCATTGATCTCGTTTCCATAAAATGAGTTTAAAAACCTAACATTCACAAAATATATATCCAGAGTTTGTATGGCCAATATTATATACTTGTTATTACTTTTGTTGTAACCGATGAAACTCTACAGTTCATAGATTTAATGAATTTTATTTTCCATGAGTATCATTACACCTTGTGGTAGTATTTTATTGTAGAAATCAACATTTACTCTATGTTTGAAAGGGATCATATTTTTACCATATAATAGATTTTTTATTTTTCAGAAATCATTTACATTATGACATGATTTAAAATGTTTTTTTTTGATTTGTAAAGAGAAATTCATGGGGCGTGTTCTATTGGAAAATTGTAGTTCAACTGATCCATAAAAGTTAAAATAAGTTATGACATTGTAACAACCAGAAAATGTTTTCATTATTCAATTCTTCTTGGGTATATCTATGTATTATTTAAAGTTTTTAATTGACTTTTCGTATTTGACATCACCAATGGCTGGTTTTACTTGGATGAGGGTAAATATTTATTATTTGAGAAATTTCATTAATCTTTTTTTTATATGAAGTGACACTTGACTATTTCACTAGTGTTGAATATTCTACAGGCTGGGCAAGGCTATGTAATTTTTTGTGAAGTATTGGGTGCATGTTTATGATGGAATCTTATGAATAATTATCATGCCATTCTATATGGATCATATCAACTTAGGACACATGATGAGAATTATAAGACCCCTGATCGTGAACATGACTCCATGATTCACAAACATAAGAGTTTGAGGATTACATTTATGAAGAAAAGATTACCATGTTTTTTTTGAACTCAAGAGCTTTTGATATATCATCACTACGAAATAATTGATTCTCCCTCATAGGCATTATATATAATACCTTCAATACGTCTAACAATACATCGCCTATACCCTGACAAATGGAAATGTCAGAAAATATTATTTAAGATGAAAAAATCAGACTTATTATATGAAATAATCATTAGATGATTGCAACATCATGGATCTCTTTATATAGTTTTATATTAGTGACTAAGAATCAAGGTATGATGTTTCTTATTGCTAGTGTTCAGTTGAAATCCACAATTCTCAAAATAATTCTCCAGGTATATAAAATGAGGATTTGTCTCATATCATTATAGTCTCAATTGATGGTGGGGAGATAGTTTTTGAGTGATATTTCACTCAAGAGGAAATTTTATAATATAATAATCCCTCTATTGTTCTGTTACTGGTTTTTATTGTTGTCCTGGGACAATTCATTAACTAATTGGATGTTTTAACATAATAAATATGATGTTGATTGAATATATGTAGCAATGATTCTACTCGTCAGTCATCAGTCACAACATGTCAATTCTGAGCACCAGTAAACATCATATTTTCATCAAAACCATAAAATGTCTAATCAGATGATGGATGATATCTATATAGATAATTATTTTTGGATTCCATTTATCCAACTTAATAATAATGTGATATATTTTTTTATCAATCTACAATAAAAAATCATTCCCTTTTTGTCTATTTTTTGATACAACTAATGTAGAGGAGTTGGGAAATCTCTATATGAATGGGGTCAATCATTTTCATGAAGTTATATTTTCTATATTATTTAACATGGATACTTGGTTCACTTATCATCTTTGTAGATACCATTGGGAGGCACTGTGATATCTAATCCATTTATGTACAACGTACCGTCCAAAATTGAATGGAAGGACCTAAAGAGCTATATAGATTCTTAGGAATATTATTTGTAATTTTTTTAACAGCATTGACTAAGATTGGGATGGTCACATAGAGGTGGTTCTGTTTTCTTATGAAAATAATTAGTAGACCAAAATCATAATAGATCATCTTGATTCTTTGTTTGGATGGTCTTGGAGATATATTTTCATGTTGGTCTTGTATTAGTGAAACATCCATTGTTTTACCAATAAAGGTTAAATACATGACAAGATATATTTATTTGATTCATCATATAATGTTGAAGGAATATATTTGATATATTTCATATGTATATTTTCATCAAAGACCATTGAATTTTTTAATTAGTGACCATCTGTAAGTGAAAGATCCAACTTGGATGGGTCATCAATGGCATGGGAAGAAAGGGAAACAATCTCCAAATTTTGTGGGACCTTTTTAAGGATTGGAACATTTGAAGAATTATTATTAACATTTATCACATCCACTATATATGAAATCGATACATACTATGTTTGATTAATCTGATCTAGAAAACCATCTATCAGATCAATTTTATGTTTAGATCCCGAGTGATCTTCGGGTTGAATGTGATTTATCATAGGAAGAATGACTAGTTAGTGTAGTAATTAGAAAAACAAGTTGTATAATAAAAATATGATAGCGTTCGTTAGTGTGAGAAGGAATGATTGTTCTAATACTCATGATATGTGGGAGAGTGTGGCATTGGTTCCAGAGTAGTGACCAATATTTTTTTGGCATGGATGTTCAGAGTAGTATTTTTTGGTACAAAAAGTTAATTTGATGGGGATGTTGTAGCATCCAATAACTATTATCAGTTATTTCTAAAACCCGATTTTGATCACAAGTTTGTTGGGTTTCTTTAATTTTTAATCAGAGGAAATTTTATATTTTTTTGAAAAGCTCTTGGTTTTTCACCATTTGTGCACTGTATGCCCAAAATATATATGCAATCTCAAGGAAAACTTTAAAACCCTAGGTAGTAGGGGTTGTCACTATTGGTGAATGTTTATAATAATATTACACCCTATTGGATAAAACATGTAACCCATTAAAAGGGGATAATTTTTTGGGTATATTATTTGGACTAATAGTGTGGACCTAACTCGTTAAATGTGTGTACATGTTTTATAATCCAAAAGTAATTTTTTTAAAAATTAATAATCCATTTTATGTATCAAAAAAATATACATCCCAAAATATATTTATCCTCTACTAGGATATCCCAATAAATGTGTTCTTCCTTGTATCAGCTCTATATGTGAACCAATTCTAGAATAAGGACCTTCATTCTTCTATCAGTTACATTCCTATTGTTATTCCTTATCTCCCACATTCACTCTTTTCCTCCCTTGGGTTTTTGTAGGTCTCTCTGGTGGTTGGAAGATCTAATAACATCTATTTTGAATAAAAAACATATGGTTTATCAATATATTCCATTAAATTTTTTCATTATTAAAGAATACTGATTAGGGGATGGTGATTCAATATCATGTTTTCATTAAATAGGGTGTTTTGTGGTAATTATTAATTTTTAACAACACTAAATTTCCTAATTTCAAATAAATTATTTACATAATAAAATTACAATTAAAAATGATATTTCATTAAATTGATATATTTAAAATCAAACCTAATTTACCTAAGGTTTTTTGGAAATTTAATTTTGGTATGATATTTTGAAGACCAACATTTCCATTGAATTGGGTTGTGAGTATGAAATTAATCAAAAATTGTGATGATTTAATTTTTGTGATATAAATTGTGAAATTAAATAATAGTAAATATTTTTAATTTATTACGTGGATTTGAATTTGATAAATTTATTTCGAATTGATTTAAAATTATAATTTGGAAAAATGGCATAAAATTGTGTTTAGATAAACTATTGTTTTTTATCTTGGAATAAATGCTTTGATTAAAAAATATTGGTTTTTCAAATGTAATTTTTTTTGGAAATAGAAGAACTAGATTATATTTTATATTATGGTTTTTATTAATAAATTTTCCATCATTTATTGGTACAATAGAACAAGAAATCCTTGTTATTTTGGGATTTATTTAAAAAAAACACGCTAGTTTGGGATTTCCCTAGCATGAGATAAATTTTTGTAATCACTAAAAAAAATTTATTTTTAAAATATTAATCCATTATAAGACATAAATAAGTTCCCTCCTTCAATTTTTTTAAGGATGTGTGCCCACATTAAGGTTAGATCAAATGAGATGGTGAGGATCCCATAACCTAGAAATATCACACTTCTTTGTAAATGACAATGTTTTTCTATTATTTATATATTATTTATAAATGTATAGAATTTTTTTTAAAATATTTTATATAAATTATATATTATATACAATATTTTATATAAATCCTTTAATTATGAAGTATTTTTAATGTATATATATTTTTCAAAATGTATTTAATTACTATTATAAATATTTTTCTGAAATTCATAACCTTTTTCTTTAAAACTGATATCACTAATTGGATAATTGAATGTTGGAAGAAATTATTGAATGATTAAGGAGTCTTTTATAGTATTTTAGGAAACTCCCTACATGATCATTCTGGTGTGTTTAGATTAACTACATACAGGTTTGAGCAGGGGTAAAACACCTCATGGATGTGGTTCTTTTATATGATATATGGACTTTGAGAGTTGTGTTTGTTGGGACATTTAATTTTTTATTTTATGTTCTTATGGTACTCCAAAGTAGTACTTTGGGATATTTACATCTACTTTACTTCTTATAAAATCTCATTATACAATTTTCTTATATTTTTAATAACTTTATAATCTTTCATCTACAATGTTTGAAGAAAATATGTTGTCATATTCATTTTTTATGATTCTAGGTTCTTGTCACAAACCCAGGGGTATTGGGAACATCCATCAGGCCATGTTAGTAATAGCTCATTTATCTGGATACAATGATACGTAGGCTAGTTTGTGACAATTGTTATGTGTTATGATATATTTTTAATGATCCTTATATATTCTGATCATTATCACATACCCTTATATTTATATTATTCTTCCATATGATCAATGATTTATATATATATTTTTTAACCATACAAAGTATTTCATATCACACATTATTATATTTTAATTCATAAGGTAGAAATGAATGTTTTTAAATAATATAAGTTAATAAGTGTACAATGTGGGAATAAGTTTTTGAGATATAATGAATAGTGCACCTAAATAATATTTTTATGAATCATGTACTATCATAGACATAACCATTACTGTTGTGTAGTATGCAATTTTTTATTTATGTCTTCAGTATTACTATATATTAATAATTATTTATAAATGAAATATTGGCCTCTCATTAGTTAATATTAAATAAGTGTTTTGTTTTTTTTATTATTTTTAAATAACATTGGTAATAAATGGGGACAGTTTTGGGAATTAGAGAACATTATTCACATTAAAAAACAATGTAATTTCGTTTTCCTAGACATCAAATCCCTGTATAGATATGGCATGTGGATGTGACTTTGACACTGATTTTCCTTGCTGTATTTAATCTAAATAGGTAGAATCTGTACTGATTTGATAGTCAGTAATGACAAATAAGAGTGCATAAGGATACACATCTTTCTTGATAGTAATGCGAGATATTATTGAGTTACGTTAAATTTTATTTATTAACCATTATTATATATATTATTATATTACAACTTTAAAAGATTGAGTAGAACCATAATGTGTCATTTGTTGAGAAGAATATTCACTAATTGAGATGAAAAACAAATTAATTTAGAAAATTAATATTGTTTTATACGGGGGATATTTTATCCAAACTCTCACAATATAATTGATTGTTTTATTTATAGGAGGTATCTATAAAGAATCATGTTAATAATAAATTTTATGGAAAAATAATTGATCTTATGCATGTGAATCTAATTTATATTGGAATAAGAATGAAACATATTGGTGCTATGCTCTAAAATAATTCTTAGTCCATGAATCACGTTGAGCTAAGAATGATAAAATGATTATAAAATATGCAATTCCGTTTTTTATGAGTAATCATCCACATTTATTATAGGATCTTATAATCCATTAATAATTTATCTATGGTTCAATACCAATAATTAAATATATTTTATTCCCTGGTTCATAGAACATGAAATTTTTTTCTTATTCAATTTTCATTTGAGGAGAAAATTTATCGACGGTGGAATCTTATTAATAATAAAAAATCATAATAGTAATAAATGGAAAAATAAGATATTTACTATTAGGAATGGGATAAGTTGGAAATGATATATTTTATTAAGTACATTAGTCTTATTATTTTCACAAATATAGGTAATATAATTTTATTATTTATTTATTATAATGAACTATCAATTGGAACTAATAGAGAATATATTAGAAGTGGTTAAGGTTTTATTATAGTGAAATAATCATTAATGAATTAATTATTGATATATTTTTTTTAGGCTTAATAACAAGCCACAAAAATGTGTTATAGTCATGAAAATGTTGTATCTATGAATAATAATTTTATTGTTATCTGATGGTATAAATCGATATTCGATATTCCCAATAATGCAATGATTTACATATGAAAAGGAAGATGATGTATTCTTAAAGAATAAATATATCACATAGTGGGATGCAAATGCAGTCCATAATGTTATAGAATTTCTGGATGAAACATCAAATTAATTTGTTGAATGGAAGTACGAGTTGCATTGTATATAAAAGGTATTAAAATAAATCCCATTAACGAGGAATGATGATTAATAATTTTGTTAATACAATGGATCAATGAGATATTCCATCTAATGAACCACCAATGTAGAAACTGTTAAAATTCAATGAGTATTGGAGTGTTGAAAAGTAGTGAATGAATATAATGATTCATGATCCTTATAGGAATAAAAACCTCTAATTAAAAATCATAATTGAAATTATCATATTATAATGACTATTAAAGTTTTTTTTGGTGAATTACTTTGTGAATGGTACACTTACCATCCAGTCCAGAATATCTAATGTCTTAAATTATTATATCTCAAACCACCCTTTTATATGTAATTAATCATATAAGGGTATCACATTTCCACATCAATTATTATATTTGAAATTAGTAGGGAAATATTTGGATGGTTAAATGATCTCCTCTCAATATTATAGTTCACCTTTTATATAATTATGTGGGAATGTGATTCCTCAAAATCTAATTACTCGACATCTATTAATTGATTTATGAATTAAGGAAATGATTTTATATATTTATATATATTTCATATAAAAAAATAAAGGGGAGAAATATTTCATATTCAAAATGAACCTCTAATAATTTATTTGTTTGTGGATGAATAAAAGCATCAAATAGAATGTAAATATATCTTACATGTATTAATTTATATTTTTGAAATGTATTTATCTAATATAGTTTGTGTGAAACATAATATCTAAGATATTCATATTGTATTGTAGTTTTTTATTTTCATTTTAGAATATATTTATAATATTCTCCTGAATTGTGATATCTTGTTTTAAATATAACACATACCTACAAATAAGAAAACATAAAATACTCCATATTTAATGGACCAAATTTAATGGTATATATTCTTGTATTTTTTTAGAATCTATAAATGGGATATATATTATTGAGGGTGTAAACTTGGGGTGATACTAATTTTTTTGTTAAGAAATATTGATAAATTATCTGTAGTACTAATTATTAATAATATAACAAGATCACTATCAATAAAATTTATCATTTACCCTACATTGATGATTTAATTAATCAATTATGTGGATCATAATAATTTTCCTATATTTTACTTCATTATGCATATCCTCAACTGAAGGATAAGATGATGTATATAACTATGTACACATTCTACTACAGTTAGAGGACTTATTAATTTATAGTAATTCAATTTGGACATACTAATTACCATATTAACCAAATTAATATAATAAATAATGATCATAATGATTACATAGATAATGTTTTGGAATTCATTATATAAAATAACATCATATATTGTAATTGTATTAAATATCATGTGAAATTTGTCTAAATATTGAAACAAATAATGAGGAAGGGTATGTTGTTTTATATGTTGAATATTTTTATTTTTACAATATAAAATTTCATTCATGTTTCATATAAAATAATTATATGGTATATCACTGGATATCTCAAAGATGGATTTATTCAATAACATCCTATAATAAATATTTTAATAGAGATCTATAGTTTCATTTGGTGGGAAATTTATCACATATTCATCATGAGGGAATTATCGTGGTTATTGAATAAATTATCCAAGCATACTCTAATGGGATATAATTTACATAATATTGATAAATGTAATTAATATTTCACATAACATAAATAATTGATGGTCAGTGAAACAATTCTATCCATACCCTATAGTGGAGGAGGGGTTCTGATCTTTAGTGATGCATCGAAGTTTTGATTTGGTTCATCCTATAACCTAATTATTTGGTGATATTATATATATATATATATATATTAATATAAATTATGAATGTTTCCTGTCTTTGGATTTGGGTCTAGCAATAAATGTTTTTTCATTGAATACATATGAACATTATCTTACTGTATAATAATGTGTAAAATATATATATTGATAAAAAGGATTTATTTACATATTCACGTTGGAGTATTTAAAATTGATAGATAGCATATGGTTGGAGATGTTTAATTATTACGACAGATCAATAAATTACCACCATTGGAAGATGAACATGGTGGTGGATGGACTTAGTCAAAACCAACATGAATATTCTTTACATGGTGTTGATTGAAAGAGATCTAATACATATGTATTTATAAAATATGGAACATGGGATTCATTAGAGAAAGAAAATATTCAATATTTCATAGATTAATATTCTACAATCCCACCATGTGAGTATTAAATAAGAGTAGAATATGGACGTGGATCAAATATAGATGATGTTAAATTTTCCTATGTTTTTCAATGATTGTAAAGGAATTAAAATGGTTGTGAATAGTTTATTTCTCCCATAAATAATATATCTCATGAAGGTACTATAACATAAATCAAATATTACATCATTCTATTTTCACAATGGATGTGCAATATTATGTAATGATGTGATGGAATATTTAGTGAATGAAACCAGGAATAAAGATCTGTTAGTGTATATATAGTAATGATAAATATATCAAAAAGATAAATTTAATAGGTAAAAGACTAGGGGAACCATTCAACCATTACCTATACCAAATTGGAAATTGGATAACAATATCAAAATCTTCTATGTCTAACTCCCCAAGAAATATAAATGGGTTAATGTATTTTGGGTTGTAGTAGCTCTCTATTAGAAACCAATACAC
Organism: Viscum album; assembly: GCA_963277665.1. Lineage (NCBI taxonomy): Eukaryota > Viridiplantae > Streptophyta > Magnoliopsida > Santalales > Viscaceae > Viscum > Viscum album. The sequence continues at coordinate 1,682,175,067 of OY728163.1, read as the reverse complement.
TTAGTTTTAATCAATGAATCCTTAAATCTTAATAATGATCCATTTAATACATCAAGGATTTGTTGAGATTTCACATTATTTCACAATAAATTGTAACTCATTAGGATCTCAAAATTAATTCAATGTTAATAAGAAGTAATTAGTTAAATATACATATAGAGTTGAGGTAAAATAATTCAAATATTATTAAAAAATCTGTTCATAATGATGGAAACATTTATACCCAATAATATAAGATTAGATAGTGGTCTATTTTTTTTAATTGTCATTTTGATGAATGTTATGTAATAGTATAATTATCTTAACATAATTTTATGATATTTTTCAACAATTTAAGGTTGAGGTTTATTATTTAATTACCATTGATATTTTTTTTCACATCACTTAGGGTTCTTATTTTCTTGAACATTCACTCAAAACATGTCATGAACAAAATGTGTTCTATGTACCTCTCCTGAGGAATTTTATATCAAATCATTAATAATTATGGAACTCAATGTTTATATAATTGGGGAAATATATCTCTTATAAATAATAACCAGTTGAGATTTTTTAACATAGGAATATTTTTATAGCAATATACTAAACTCATATGGAAAACATTTATTTGGAAAATTCACATATATAAGGAAATTTTTTAAGAATTCTAGGATTTGATGAGTCATAAGAATCTAAAGTTCTTATTATTACAGTGATTGAATTTATGTGTAAAAATTATTAAATGGGTGGTATAATGTATGAACTTAATAATTTATCAAATTTCCCTTTAAATAAATTTACTTTCAATTATATCATTTTCTACATGAAATAATGAGGGTAAAACCTCATGATATACTATTAAAATATTAATATTTATTTTCATAATTATCTAGTAGATAGTAGATTATTGGGAATGATTTTTTCTCACTATAATATAAAAAATTTCATTATATATAATTTTAAAATTATATAATTAGATTTATATTTATTATAAATAATATAATCAATTTATTTTAAATTAATTGTTTTTATGATAATTATTTGGAGTGTAACATGTCATAATCATATTTAAATACATTAATCACAATTAGTGAATTAATTTGATGCAATTTTGGTACAATATATTAAATATATTATATAAATTTCAATAAAGGGTTTTCTATTGGCATGTTATATAAAAACCACAAGTTTAGTCATAAAACCATGTTCCTAAAAAAAGTGGTTGTTATGTTTTGTTCACATATATTAAAATATTTTTTAACAAATTTAGTTATTTTCATGATAAATATACTCCATATTCATAATTAGAATTATAAATGTTGGTTAATATTTCCACTAATTTTTTTCATTATGAATTATATATTTTATAAATATTTTTCACATATATTATGGTTAAACTAGTAACACCTGGTAAAATATTTTTGATATGTCTTTATGATAATTTTCACATTTGTATTGTCTTTTGAAATGATGGGTGTTATAACATGATCATCTTGTATTGAAAAATATACCATGTTGATTCCATTAATCGTTGATTATTATCATTATATTAATTTACAAAATTGATAAATTCAAAAAGTGACTATCTTGACATTGACATCTATTTTGTGTAGTCATAAAAATATGACAATGTTTAGATAAATTATAAATTTTCATTTGAAATATTATTCAATGTTTTTTCAGGTAATTTTATTTTTATTATTTCATGATATATTATGTAATATAAATTAATACTCAATACGGATAAAATATTTATTCATTAAAAATATAATAATAACTGAATTTCAAAATATATGATGCAATAATGTTCAGATGACACATATTGTTCAATGAATTTTTTATTAAAATAAAACCTAATGGGGTTTTATAATTTATTTGAAACCCATTTTAATCATGATTTTTATAAATTAATATCGGTTGAACTTCCTTGAAAATTACATAAATTGTATCATATGATATATTTTAATTAATTTAATGAATAAAATTGAAAAAAAAATATTCATACAAATAAATTTTATATGGTCAATTATATAAATTATTTTCCACTTATGTGATACCTTTACTATTATATAAACATTTATAACCCATAAACTTCAGAGAAAAATAATATCATAGTAATTATATAGATGTTAAAGGGGGCTTAACACTAAGAGTTAAGGCAAAAAAATTGTATAAATTTTCTTTATATTATTGCATGATGGGAAATAGAGTTATCTTGATCTAATAATTTATATATATTAATTTTGAGTTACGTGAACCTTAAGATTAATTTATATTAAATTTTCTTTTCTATAATTAAAATCCTTCTCCTATACTCACCTATAGATCCCCCTTACTCTCCTATCATATTCACATATATTTGGAATTATATCTTATGAAATACCATTTATAATATAATCCTAGATTCGTTAATCGCATCTGAATGATTTATGTATTTTCAAAAGTCTATCATTTCATATAATAAGGTGAATTCCAAAGGAGGTCCTGAAATAAAAAATATATATAATTCTTAATATAGTTCAATAAAAAATATTTAATTATTTCTTGTTTAAAATATATTTTATCCATAATAAAATAATGATTTAATTATATTTATAATTATTGTTTTTTATTATGATAATTTAAAAATACAATATTTGATAATATTCAATCAATTGATAATATAAATTATCACTTGCGCATTTGAGTAGACTACCATTTACAATAAAAGATGTCTTTTATTTTTGATCCCCACATTACATTGATGATTTTAAAGATAAATGTACTGAATATATGTGATATTTTATATATCATTATGGATTTTTTAAATTTTTTATGTTATTCACCTTTAATTCTTTTAGTCCACATGATATGTAATCATTAACCATTCATATGTACTGACTATGATCTTTCTGTAGTTATGTAATTACTTTTTCATCATTTATTTATATGAATAGTTATAATTGTTTATAGTGTATAAATATGATAATAATAACATGATTAAAAATAGGGATATTCTAGATCCATGATCAATGTATAAGGACCAATACAAGAAAATGAAAACATGAAAACATGAAAAAATTATGACCTGAAATATTTATTCTAGAAAACCATTTTTTATAAAATGACTAGAACATGTTATAATTATATAATATGAGGTATGAAATATATGAGTAGTATTCTATAATATATGTTTAAAAAAATTATATTTATCATAAATGTGTATCAGACACTACCAAAGCCAAGATGTGACTTCATGAAATGGGTATATGTTTCAATCACATTTTATTCCTGGTCGATTGTGCATAAATTTACACTGAAAAAATTAAGTGATTCGTATATGATAAAAAAATAATTTTACCAAAAAGATAATTATATATTAAAATTTAACTGTTCAGTTACATTTTTTCACTTTATTAATCAATATATTATTAATAATGTTTTTACGAAACTGAAACCTTATTTATCCTATTTCAGTCAGAATACTATTTCCATCCATAAACATGTTATATTAAATATTTTAAAGAATATATTTAATATTATTCAATGATTATATAAATTCTATTTATTAATTGTTTTTAATTTTATAAAAAAATATAAATTTATTATTCTTATCATATTTTAAAAAATTACTTTTACTGAAAGATATAATATAGTAATTATTATAATGATTACATAATAAAGATAATTTTATTATCCCAAAAACTGATATATAATTTTCTTTATAGATAAGAATTTTTTTTCAATTAAAGTAATTATTTTATCAATTATTTAGGAAATGTTAGGATTTTATATGATATCTTTCCAAATAAAATAGAGATTTTGAAAAGAAACTATCTATTTATTTTTTAGAATAATTTTACATATATGAAAAATATATGGTATTTATTATTTCCTAGGGACAATATTTTATGGTACAATATTTATTATTCATTTTGATTGTTTATGAGAATGATTATGTGATTTGTGAAACCTATTGTTTTTAAAGGTTCATGAAGGGACTTATTCATGAGATCAATATGAAAACTAATCCATTCACAAGGTTTATAATACATTGATATGATGAATATTTTATCTTCAAATGGTAAGTTTATTATGTTATCGGATGTTTTGTAAATCACTAATATGAACTAGATAAATCCAACTATCTTAGTTTATATTTATGTGATATTAGTTGATATGCTTTATTTACTATTTCAAATATGTCTAGATTATTTATCACCTACTATTTGGGATATAGTTTTCAATTCCAAATATGTACTGATATAGAAATAAGGTGTTTATTTTTGATACACTATGATATACTAGCCTTGTCAATCAGTGATTACCATTTATATGTTTTTAATTTCTACAATGTATCCACACACATTAAAAGTGTTATAATAATGATCAAAAACCATTATTTTTATCCTTTTAATTCATATGATCATAAATATATATCTCCCAGGTTTATAAATACCAAGTATATATTCTCATCCATTACTATATTTCCATTCCACATTTTGTAATGAATAGTTTTAATTTGGTTTTTTATGATGGGATTAATGTAATATGGACATTATAATAGACGAATAATAATGTGTCAAATGAGATATTTATGTTACATGTTATCAATTAACTAAAACATATTGAATTATTAGTGTGTAATGTTATTATATGTTTTAAATATTCATCTATATTAATGTAATATTTATATATTAATTTCATTTTTCACATCTAGAAATTTCTTACTAGACCACCTAACTCAATTAATAATCTCAGCACCACCCCATAAGGGATAAATAAATGCATATTCAATGGACAAAATCAATAAAGACAGGATCTACGAAACATGATATTACATATGGGAATTTCTAATTATAAATTATTATACCATCATTAGAATTATAAATCATGTACCTCACTGGTTCCCAAATACCTTAAAAATGATCATTGAAAATATAGATGAAAAATAACAATTCCAAGATAGATATTTAATAAATCAAAATAGAACATTCAGTAAAATAATGACATATCATAAACAACTATGATATAACCATTTTATAATGATAAAAATATATATACTAGATTAAAAAAATCACATTCCTAAAATAATCTTGATCTGATACTAAAGGATTTATTCAAATCAGTCATATAGTGGGAATGAATTCAGATTATATGTAAGAGGATTCACCATCATCAATACTGAAAACAAAAAATCTATATAATTGGGATGTTTTGGAATGTATCTAGTTATAAAATATAAATTCTATAAATTTTGAAGAGGTATTATTAATTTACTATGTATTTTATCAAAATGTGTTCCCATTACGGGATATTATATGAGTTTCACTATTTGTGTGCATATTTTTAAAATCCATGATCGAATAATTTGTAACCCCACTATCATAAGACTCGTTTTTATTGTTAATCATTTTCCTAATAGTATACCCTCATATAGAAATAAAACATAAAGAACATTAGTTTTGGGTATTACCTAATGTGTTTTTCTAAATGTTTTCCTATCATGAACATTCTTATAAAACATTCAAAACATCCCATGTCAATAAAAAATATTATATGAACCAAAAAATAGATAATAAGTAGAAATGAACAAAATTATTGATCATTATCTCGAGATATAAATGGAACCTTCATTTACCACGAAGTAAACAATAAAGTACCCACATCCTATAAAAAATATACTATATATCATAAATCATAATATATTTACTCTCACCACACCGTTATCTATGTTTTTCAAATGTTCATAACACATCATAATATCTTTTGAATCACTTAATGAATTTTTTTGTTCTATTATAATATATACAAATAAAAAATTTATAATTTGAACAATATTTACATTAAGAAATTTCTAAATCATTGAGGATTTTGTGTTTAATAAAAATATATAGACTTTTTATTACTGTTCCATATAATCCTCCAAATCAATAACCAAACCCTTCTACAAAGTTCTCGTATTTGTGTATTAAACCCTTAATAAAGAAAATTGATCACCAAAGGGAATAAATCCATTAATTAGTGTGTCAAAATTTTGTTAGTATTATTAAAATTCAATAAGTATGAATATAATAAATATTTGATATCATTAGATCCTAAAATAAGATAAAAAATCACATAAAATGGTAATCATTTCTAATTTTTTTTTGAATTAAAGAATCCAAAAAATGATCAACGCTTGACAAATCAAATGATCAATGTAAAATGTAGTTCATATGATATTAACAGAAGATTATTTTTGAAAGATGAATAAAAAATTAGATATTAACATATGTATAACACGAGGAATGTTAATTAAAAATTGAAATTCTATGTGAACCTAATAGTAATGTGGATGATTTATAATAATAAATCAATATATAATAAAATATTCTATGGAATAAAATTATGATGGGAAAATATAAATGTTTTAAGCCCCTGATGAACATTAAATAAATATAATGATACATCATGAAAAAGAATAATTATCAATTTAAATATAAATATTTAAGTAATTAATTAGAATTGTTTTAAGAATAATGGAATCCCCAGAAAAAATATTTGTTTCATAATTAGGAAATTAACATAGAAAAAATGTATAATAATTATAAAAAACTCTCTATGCATCACATAGGAAACCCATGATGAAATAAATATTTTTTTATAAATTAACCATATATCATATAATATCATTAAAACTTATATAAAAATATAATGGGAATTATGTTTTCAAGAAATTAAGATTCATGTTTTAGGAATCATTTATAATAGATAAAAATTAAATTAGTTACATGTAATGGATATATATTATTTTTAATAAAACAAAATAAAAATATAGAAATAATGGATAAAAATATGTTATTTTGAATTATTAACTAATATAAATTTCAAAACATAAAATATAAGATTCTATAAGCTGAATAGATTGTTTTATTTGTGGTAAACCACAAAAAAATAATTTATTAAAATAAAAAACGTAGTAGAATATAAATAATAACCATGATTTTTGAAAGATGATAATGAAATTGAACGTCATTAAAAATTTAAATAGTGGAGTACTATGTAACGTCATAATAAATGTTAATGTGATATTGATAAAAAATATATCCGAAAAAAGGACAGAAAAGTAGTGAATGTAATTAATATATAATAAAATAAAGCATTAATAGAAAAGGAGAAGGAGATAAGATTTAGTTCCTTATGGATATAAATTAATTGAGGAATTAACGTATTAATATTATATTGTTGTATTACATCATTAATTATTTGGACTAAAATATATATCTTTAAACAAAAAAAATCCATAAGAAAATTAAAACAATACTATGATTAAAACCAAATAAAATGTTATTAATAATGGAACATATAAAATTTATAACCCCAAAGAGAATGTATGGGTGAGATACATGATCCATTAGTTTTTATTCCATCACAATGATTACACAACTTTTAGAATAAATTAAATTTCATTAAAATATTATAATTGAATATTTATTTTTATATTATATATATATTTTTATCACTTTTGACAATTTTAATGTACTAACATACTATTCAATTAATTATATAATTTTATAATTATTAATTTCATTAAATTATATCATTTTGATTTTTTATATATCTTTGTTTCGTATAATTATTTATAAATTATATAAATTATATTTAAAATAATAAAAATTAATCAATATATATATATATATATTCGTGGTAGTATCTATGAATCAATTTGTGTGTGTAGAATATAATCAATTGTAAGTCACCATTTTTTAGAAATAAGTAATAATTTATAACCTCATAATATATGGTAAAATTTACATTTATTATGACATGTCCCAATTGGGAGGTTATTGAAATATAAAAGTAAAATGGATAGATGATTTGTCTAATTGAATTAGAATATTTAATTTTCAATATTTACTGAATTTTTATTATTGGGACTATAAAATCAATGAGGGAATATTAGAATATAAATAAATAAATAAAATGTAGAGAAACAAGAGTTACATATTTATAAAAAATTATTCCCTTCAATGAATATTGTGGGCTCGAAAGAATGGGGTGGGTTGCAACAAATGAATTCTATGATATTTTATATCTGTAATGGGGATTGATATTTAGAGAAACATTTAAAATTGGAAATATTTTGTAAAACATTTCACATTAGTTTTGTTGGGAGTATTTATACAATCTGTATATATTTATTTTAGTTTAAAATAATGAATACATTAATATGTCATGAGTATGAATATAGAAATCCATATTCATTTTTAAAAAGAAATATATTTAATTTTAAAAATTATGACTTTTCTACAGTTTGAGAACAAAATTTTATCGGCTATTCGAAATAATTAAATAAAATAGGAAAATGATCTTTCAATGGAATAAACTATCTTTTTAGACAAAAATATTTTATTATAAAGTTTACAAAATGGTTTTGTTATTTCTAAATGCATTATTTATGATATAAAAAGAAATAAAGAATAAACATTATTTCATATTTCATTTGGTTTGTATTAAAATATTATTATATAATAAAAATTATATTTTAAAAAAAATTTGTTTTTACTATTTATATAATAATTGTTTCATTTTTAAAATATTCCTAAAAACGACTAAATATTTTGTAATAGGATTTATCAAAAAATTAAATTACATATTAAAATACTGATTTAAATTATCAAGACATTAAATATTTAAATAAAAAAAAAATATATAATCTATGACAAAATATACCACATTAAATATATAAAATTTTCATTATATTTTGTTACATTAAATTAATATTTATTTATTATAATTAAAATATATATTTAATTATTATACTCTTTGTAAATACATCATATCAATAATTCCACTGTTTTTTAATTTGTGTTACTTTTATAATAGATAGGTTATTATTTTATTATTAAGGATATCATTCACATTAATAGGATACAATTTAGATAGTCAGATAAACATTATATTCCAAAAAATACTCATTTTTTCATCATTCATAATTTTAACTTTTATTCTAATGTTTTATATGTTACATATATAAAATATTATCCTTATTTCAAATTTAATTTTCTCATTATTATGTTCTATGTATAAGAATTATTTCTAATATATAATGACCAAATTGATTTTTATATATTATTTATATTATTTATATTGTTTGATTATTGATATACTCATAATATGATATCATCTATTTATCCATTGTTGTATTTTTCCAATATTTATTATATATAGATATTATTAATATCAATAATGTCATAGATAATATATTATAGTATCATAGGTCATTTAACATTTTATAATTAATATATTATATAATTTTGAACTATAAAATATATTTTGGAATATATGTATGTGGAAGTAGGTTTTCGTATTAGTGTGTAGATATATACATTTTACTTATATATTAGGAAAATAAAAAAAAATAGGATATTTTTTACTTTAAAAAGGTAATGAATAAAAATGTTTATAAAAAACTATTTTTCTGTAGTTGGGATCATGATTGAATTGTATGGAATATAGTTTTTTTATTATTCTATAATAATTATATTGTTTATTTCATCTTTTTATACAACATATTCTCTTTAGTGGATTATAACAATTTTCAAGGAAACGTTACTCATATAAATGATCAAATCCAAATGATGGTTCATTGTAATATTATGATACATTAATACCATAATTATCACACTCATTCATTTAAAAATTTATACATATTAGATTTTATCTTGTGTATTTGTTAATATAAATTTGTATGTTACTGTGAATTTAGACACTTTATCATGTTGTTCGCATAATGTTCATTCTCTATGTTGATATGATATATAACTAATGTATACGATAGTATACAATAGTATTTTAGGATTCAAATGAAATAAATACATATTTTTCGGATTGAACATGTTATATAATATAGATATATATCAGTTAAATCATTATTTTAATGGAAAAAAATTATAAAATGGGAAATTACTTTCTTCTACATTTTTTAATTAAATCTTACCAATTCACCTCCATATTGATCTCATATATTTCTATTTAATTTTTCACTATATATATGTATAGAGATGTCAAAAAACCAACATAAATTGAATAAATGATAATATTTCTGATCAACAAATAAGATTATGATCAAATTAAGAAAAAAATTATTTATTTTGTATAATGAAAACTATGTTTATGAAGAAAGATAATATTTACAAAATATATTATAAATAATTATTTTGTTTCAAATTTAAAATATTTATTTATTAAAATATTTAAAATTCCCATTTATTTTAATAACATATTTTTTAATTATCATAGAATTCATCACAAATAATTTTCATTTTCAATATAGTTGTATTGAAATATAAAGTAAAATAATTAATGAAATTACATTTCCACTAGTCGAAATCATAATTATAGAAAATCTAACGAGAATTGCTTTGTAGTGTGATAATATAAAATAATACATTTACTTATAATGTATATTATTATTATAGGTAGTCCTATTAATAAATTATTAGTATGAGATGGTTATTGGAGAGAAATTATTTCCTTATTCATGGATTCGATTGTATAAATGTTCTTATAATTTTTTTCACAATCATTCACCAAACAATTCTTATTGGGTCCATGGTATATGTCACATCACGTCCCTAAAGCCCCTTGTTGTGACTACCCCAAGCCTGCCCCCCATAGGCCAGGGGATATTGAATAGCACTAGAAAGCTGTATACATAAATATAGCAAGCCATTGTCTTGTTAACTGGTATAAAAACAGACTATAATGCAACAAGATTCAACCATGAAGAAATAACTAATGTAGAAAAAACAGTGATGAGATTAATGGGGGAGGAATACAAGCCCAACTGAAAAGAACATGTAAAACTAAAAAGTAAAAATACAACTAAAATGAAAAAAATAGTATTAGCATCTGCCACAGAGGATCCTACCTGATTGGTAGGTGCTTCTCACAATCAGTAGTCCTTGAGTCACGTCATTCCAATTGATCCACCTCTGAGCACCATCTAGACCTGCCTCCCTCAGTCTCGTTCACAATTGTCTTATGTCAGACAAGAAAAAACAAGGTGTGGTTGAAGCTCGAGGAGGGGTGACTATAAAGATAATCTTTAATGACCTCAAGACCCTAGTAGGTCTCCAAGAGTTTCACAAAGGAAAAAAAACAAGGAAATACCTTCATCTCAATGCACGATGTGATAGACATCATATCTACTTAGCGATATTCCAATATATATTCTTATGTTATCATGATATACACATCTCAAACATGAGGAAATAATACCACAAATGTAACACCAAGAAGGTAAATATACCACACATTTAACACCATAATGATAGAAATACCACACATGAAACACCACAAAGACAACACTGCGAAGGTAGAAGTACCACTCAGGTATCACAACAAATAAAATGACACGATGGTAGAAGTATCACACATGTAACTCTATGAAGATAGAAGTAACACATAGGTAACATGTTGAATATAACACCATGAAGGTCAAATAATCAGAAAATAATCAGGGATAGCATAATTACAGAAGTATAGATTATTTTTCCAATGCTAGATCATCTAATTCTATTAAAAGGCACTACTTCTGACCCACACATGATTGATATGTAATAACCCCTAGTGACCAGCATAGGATGGGAACCACACTGGATAAGTATGGGATAACCCAAATTGGATTACTATGCATTGAATCTCACATGATCTGATAGATGCTGACCCACACATGATCGATAGTTGTTGAACCACATAGGATCGATGTTCTTTCTTCACATTACAACCCGCCACAAAATTCCACGCACTCGGTGTGATCGAGTTTCATAGATTCATCCCCTGGATATATCATTTGTACCTAAACCACCACTATGATCCAAGAAGGAGAAACCCAATATAATAACATGTCGTAAGGGTTCCAACAGGATAGAAGGTGTGGCAATCAAACTCTCAGTCTTTGTGCTAGAAGCGTTTTTGTTCTGAGGGCCCGATTAGATACGGGATTGATCAATATTAGTCATAATATAAATGATTCCAAAAATGAAGTGGAGTATATAAAAAGTACACTCCTGATCCATCGATCCCAGCACCATAGAAAATTTGCCAATCAGACATCCAGTTCTTAAGATATGGACCTTTAAGTGTTTCTTGGTCCGATTGGGCCCGAGTGAGGTCCGACCGGCCTGACCCGACTCGGCCGGGAAAAACATGACCAATCTGTATCTGACCTTTCTGGGTTCAGGCTATGACCTACTGGGCTCCTAGAGCCTAGCCCGTAAAGGCATGGCCCAGTAGGCTCACGCAGCGCGGCTCGCTACGATTGCGTTGTACGACCAGCTATTCTCAAGAAGCATGGCCCGCTTGGCTTACGCATCCCAGCACAAGGCATAGCATGTCCAACTGGATCATGTGGCCCAGCCTGAGGCAGAGCGCCACTCGCTGGCTCATGCAGCATGACTCGAGGCGGGGCCCGTTGTAGCCGACTCTTGGGGTGAGTCCCTCGATATTTTTGAATGTTCATGGGGTAGTTCATCTTGTGAATCAGTGATGCCACGTGGTAACAACCCTATCGCCATGAAACCCACTAGAGATGCAGGTTCCTCCTCCTCTGTGGATTCGGCCGCAACCCCATGTTCACTGGAAGTTCACTAGTCATGTTTCCCACCTATTTCGCGGTTAGCCGATGTTCCGAACGCCTCCTCTAACTGTCATGACTGAGAATCCATGACCAGTTCCTCTGACAGTACATGTGTGCCACCTTCTCCCATGCGACCGTCTAGGGGCGACCACCGCTTCGGTCCTCACTGGCAGCGGTTGCCGGTATGATGGTGCCAACGGCCTTTTGTGGGTCACTGGGTGAGATCTGGTGTCCCATTTTTTCTTCTGAAGGTGTTGTTGAACTTCTAGAGGAATCATCATCACTTTCATCCCATACAAATAGGGGTTTTTTTCATCTGTAAGAATCATCAATGAAGAAAACACAAATTAATCAAGATAACAAAGGGAACGGGCCTTGTTCGTTTGGCATTGGACCTTCGTGTTAGATTGATAGAAAAAGGGCAGTAAGGATTCAAAAAACTATTGAAAAACCAATCATGATTACACCCTACGTCATGAATTATTGAGAACACATGAAATCGAGGAAGTGTCAGCATTCGTTTTTTCCACAACAACCTTCTAAGGACACATCTCATAAGTTGTCCTTTTATCTGTGGTTTGGTGTCACTCGTCACCTCCCACTGGAATTGGCTCCATCCACCAAGGGTTTCGCATCTGGACACTTTGTCAGTACTTCATTTCATGGTGAAGTAGTATTGATACCTCTTCCAAAGAACCGTATAAATAATAGAGGGGGAGGGTGTCTAATACTCATGGTATTTATGAGTTTTCATTAATTAGTTGTAGAGACCAATATCTTGACGTACATGGAAATTACAATGATTTTGTGGAATATTTAATAATAAACAAGAACCAACACTCAAGTACAGTTATATTTTAGTTTCTTTGGAAACTCAGAACATAATCATCTAATCATGGTTAAAGATCATCAACATATCCAATAAAGACATTTCCCTTTTTTTCATACATAAAACCATTCTTTAAATTCTGGGGAAAAGAAAACATATAAAGGTTGATATCAAATTATCTGTAAGGGTAATCATGGACAAAATAAATCAAACCATATATATTTGAAATGAACATAACATCAAAATATTGAGCAATGACATAAATAATGGATGTTCAAAAGCCATAGATCATACATTAACATTATTCCTGATCAAATAGAATGGAAATAAAACATGTAATTGTGTAAAACCATTAATCAAAGGATATTTTTTCCAATGTAGCCAAGGAATTGCTGCCAAGACCATCTTAGTGGAAAAATTCCCCTTCAAAATCGAGTTCAGTCCATGTTCCAGTACTCTATCACTGAACCAGATGAACTTAAAATTCCATCCATGTCTATATCATGAGATATAAATCCATACCCAATGAATTAGAGGGAGATATTGGTCCCACCCATCTCATAATTAAATATTTCTTTCATATGTCACAACATAAACATAAATCATTCATCATAACCCAAAGAATAAAATGGATTTAATAAACATCATCCCATCATAACATAATCAATATAAAACAATGGATATCATTTCATCATAAAAAATTGAAACCATGTAAATCATAGAGACATTATAATTGAAACATACACATATGAAATAATGTCATCTTATATGGAAAATGGTTTTGATAAAATACTTGAAATGGAATCTTGAGGAAAATATCCTTTCTTTTTCAAAATAATTTTCACTTCACAAAATGCCATGTAATTTTAAAAGAAAAGGATTCTGTTCATAATATTCATTAAATATTGTAGAGGAATCTTTATGAAAAATAGGCGTTATGAAACTGTAAAAATCCATTCATATCGTATAAGTTAAAAATACATTCTTCTCATACTTTTTCCAGAAATGTCAAAAAGTACCTCGTATGGTAACCAAAAAAAATATTCCTTACATACCGTGTAGTCAAAGTCCAAATGGGTAAAAAGGACTTTAAACAAACATGAAACTATTTTTAGAAAATAAGGACATGGATGATAAATATAACACTAGTAAATACTTACGATTATACAATCTCGGATAAAAACGAGATTGGAAAAGTTATCCCTTACCTTTTGACTGATATGATTCGTATGTATCTGATCCTATTGTATAATGATTAAAATAATGTCATTGACTTATTACATAATAATATTCATTTTTATGATATCATAAATGGTTCACTTATGACTTTATATTAGTTGTTCTTTTATAAATTCCATGTTAATGCATCATTTTGGGTAGAATCGTTTCATTTATCGTACATGTTTCGATTTGTTGTTCTTGATAATATTACATATATCCTGATTTATTTAATTCCATAATGCAAAACATGATTCATATATATAAATTTTCTTTATCATATAAATATATATCAATAAATGGAATGAAATACATCGTTCAAGGAAACGGCAGGTCGTACGTATGCATGAACCCTATTTTCATTTCCATATTGAATTGAATGGAATTAAGCAAATGAAGCATATATGTACATAAATACAGTGTCATTATTACGTAATATCTGTCATGATTATTTATTATATATACTTTATAATCATACATTAATGGTTAATCATGGAAAATGAATCTCATCACATTCGTGTAGAAGGTAGTCCGTACGTACGCACGAGTGATGATATCGTTCCCACAATTCTTGAATAGAATTGGAGTGGATGATATAATATATCAGAATAATTATGATTTTATAATAACCATATATAGTTATTCTTTACCCCATTATACACATCTAAGTATGGTGGTTGTGGAAAAACAGATTACACCACGATGTGGAGACGGTATTCCGTACGTATGCACGCGTGGTGATTTTGATTTCCGTAGGATGGATAGATGGTGAAATGGGGTTTTTTCATATTTATAATAACATATCATTATATTAGTGATACTGATGTTATTATTTTATAATTAAACAACAAATGGAGTAGAAGTTAAAGAAGAAAGAAACTTGAATGAATCGGTAGAAGAGATTACCTCTTCTACGACGAACCTCTTTTAATCTTCCTCTTATGTTACTAGAGTTGATCTTTTGAGAAGACCAGATACTCTAAAATGTTTCTAGGGAAGGGGATAAGTGATATGGGCATGTGTTGGATGAGAATTAAGGTTCAATGTGTTGCAAATAGGAGAGGGAGGAGGAGCCCTTTAATAAGGGAGGAGAGGGGCACCTTTCGAAACATAATATA
The DNA here is from genome assembly GCA_963277665.1 of Viscum album. Lineage (NCBI taxonomy): Eukaryota > Viridiplantae > Streptophyta > Magnoliopsida > Santalales > Viscaceae > Viscum > Viscum album. The sequence continues at coordinate 1,682,159,319 of OY728163.1, read as the reverse complement.
TATTAATTTATAATAAATTCAACATCCTCTTAAAACCCCCAAAAAATGTCTTAAATACCAAGAAGAGATAATATATGGTTGTAATCTCATCATCCAATAAAATTTATACATGTTTGGAATTTATTTTAGACATTATCAATTTGATTTATTTATATATAATTTATTTAATCTTATTGTGTTAATAATATTCTAAATTTTAAATTATTCTAAATAATTACTTATGTGTTGTGAGTTTTCCATAATTGGGTAATTTATGAAATTTTAGACAATATAAATTTCAATTCATAATTTTTAAATATTTATGGGATTTGTAAACAATTTATTAATTTGTTATTTTTATAAAATAACAATAGTAATAATTTTGACACTATTCATTTATTTGAATTTAAATAAAATACACACAAAGGATATATTCGAACTGAAATATTTAATAGATTCATAACATGTCATATCAGTCTATAAATATTTTGGATAACATTAATTAGTGCATATAATGTTTATTTTAATATTTATAATACCGTTTATTTGATATTTTTCATAACAAAAATATTACTACATCATTTTTGTATAATCATTTCATATACATAATAGTTGCATAAAAATTAAAAATAAAATCCTATGATTAATATAAATATAATAACATTCATAATAATATTTTTACTCGAATTTATCATCGTAAAATAACATAATTTAAATTGTAATATTTATTAAATTATGAAGATGAGATCTTTGACATCATTTAAAATAAAATAATATAAATTTCCTATTCGGTTTTATAAGGATCAATATATACCAAAAAACGACCATTGGATGACTAGAGTATCTATATAATAGAAAAATATTTTTTGATCAAGTTTCTAGTTGTTTTAATAGGTATTATTATTTTAATAAAAACTATATTATTGATTATTCACTAAATAAATAATTTCCACATCATTAATGTATAAGAATTTAAAGTAATAAAATATTTATTAAAAATTAAAAATAAATTACCATGATAAAGAAAAAAAATTCTTTTAAATTACTATTTATAATCGAATTTATATTCTATATAACTATATGTTGAAAATTATCTAATTACTAATGTTTGAGTGAGACATATCACTTTCCTTTAAATAAACTAAATAAAACGTATTAATCAAATACAAGTGGGTTTCATTAGATTTCATTTTGACCCAAGTATGATTTTGGTTAAAATATAATCATCCCATTATTTTAGTACAACCGTTAGGGAAATTTTATAATATGATATTTACCATTAATTACCTCGATTTACCTTTAGCTATGGTAAATAAAATTTACCGTATTTTCTATTCATAATGAATAAAAAAAATTAGCCTATTTACATAAGTTGGAACTTCTGATTCTAAATATGGAATACATTTTTCCAAATTCAAATAACAGAATTTGTATAAATTAATTTAAAATTAATCCCGTTGTTAAGAAAACGAGTTTTAAAAGATAAAACATTGAAAAATATTAGAATGATCTTACCTTTGAATTCACTGTAAAATCAATGTTAATGACATAAATTATTTAAATGGTAAAAATATATTATATTTATAATTTAAAATCATTCAATATTATAATTTTACAATATAAATTATTACGAGGAAAAAAGTATTTTTAATTAAAATATAGCGTGCTTTTACTATTCATTTAAATATGAATGTTATCAGAATAATATGAAAATTTTATCCAAAGTAAATTTTTATACCCTAATTCCCAAGAAGAATTTCATTTTGTGACTTTTAACTTATAAACATGTTAAAAATAGATTTAACATGGGTGCACCATCAAATGGCGTCAAAACTGCATTTTTTTTAAAAATACTTATTTTACTCAAAAAATATATTTTGTTCTCACACGATGTTCTAGAAAATGTGTAAGATGAATAATAATGTTATAAAATAAAAAATTTAGATAATAATATTCATAACGGCTAGTTAATAATAATATTATAACAATAAATCTTTGTTTAGTGAAACATAGTATTGCGTACTACACACGCTATCAAAGAAGGTCACGATTGCGTGTAATTCAAGCCACATCAAAGCTGAATCTAGTGCATTATCCCATTATTGTTACTTATAAAATAATCAACAATTTTTCATTTATACATTAAACAAAATCTATACTTAATGTTGTGTATAATAATTTCTACATAACAAACTTGAAATTGTTTGTAACACGATCCAAGAATAGTGTTTCTTGTATTGAAATCTAATACAGTGTTTCTTATAGAACAAGATAATTTTGGTGTAGCGTACAACACAAGACATCAATGAAATTAAAAATAATAATTCTCATAAAATCTCAGGTTGTTACATTCTACACCCATAAAATGAATTTCTCCCTCAAAATTCGTCGAGGTTATAAATGGTTTACCACTTGAAAGTTTCATTCATAGTAACCCACATCGTTAAAAAGAATACTAAAACTTAATTTTAAAAAGTGAAGTATAAAACCTAATGGTTACCCAAATTAACTCATCACTGGGTTTCCACATAGGATAACATAGGTGAAAATATGGATATGGAAGAGAAATCTAACCATCAAGTTCTGATGGAGAGTGGTAGAGATCATGACTATGAAAAATCCAACAATCACAAAGCCACAAATTTGTGATGATCAAAGGTACCATCTAATTCATCAGATATAAGATCACAATGACATAATTTTTGGATTTCAAGATCATTTCCCTAATGTTGATAAATTTTTTAATTAAAAGAAATACTTACTTTATTTTGGTACATTCTCAATCTTGTTCTTGCCTTGGACGACTTACACTTCTTCTCTTAAAGAAATTATGTTGAATTTGTCTTCGGTTAAGTGTTATCGGATCATGCGATATAATGACAGGTCCTTCCATCTATCTCAAATATAATGTTTGAAATATTTATATACATAAGTCTATCTATGGTGAGATTAATCATATATGGTTCCAAAAATGAACTTATAATTCATCTATCATACATCTTAATAATATAAAACTAATTTCTACTAACCAGGGACTTCCAGTAGGCTAGTGGTAGGTGATAAAGGCCCTCCACACATCAGTTGTGGGTTCGATTCCCGCAACCTTCACCGACCTGATGGCTTATCGCCCATCCTGCAGGTTTCTCTTTTTCTAAAACTACACCATTATAACATGACAATAATTATATCGAAAAACGTTCTAGCCTTAAACAATACAATATGATGTCTGGCATAATCCATTCCAATATTTTGAATTATCCAAAAAAGATCTTTCCAATCTCATAGTATTAATAAAATGATTACTGGAAAGGTCACATAATAAGAAAGTGAATACCATCATTTACTCCCCACATATCAAAATATATATTTAGTTGATCTCATTCAAAATATGTTTATACCTTAATCATGTATTCACTTGAAACATAAATTATACTAGAACCATAGTGAAAACATGCATGCTATCAAATGTTAACGCATTCCATATACCAAAATACCATAAATTCTATGTACTGAAACCATGATATCACATTGTCCTTATATCAGTTATGATCTCATTAATACTATCAAACATTTCATTATCTCTTTATCCCTTCTTTATGCGTATATTAGGTTCTTTCCAAAAATATTTGAATAACCTTTCATGATTATCGGCACCATTCATCATATACTTTCAAAAACATAAGGAAAAACAACAGTGTAACAATCCATTGATGTATATTTATTCCATAGTACCATGATATTACTTATACAACAATACTCTTGATAAGCATTTAATAACTCCACAACCTTATTAAACCGTTGAACGATATGAAACAATTCTTTCATCTAACATATCATTTTTTGTCTCTTCATCATCATCAATATAAATTCTACGCATACAACCATGTTGATTCTCCTCATGAGATTTTCCCTTAGGGAATTGGTTTTCATAATGCCTGTACATTACACATTTAAAACATTTATCCAATGTTGATGTCTTAAAAGTTCCATTATCCTTTTCCATGGTGTTAACTGAACCTTTTAATTTACAATTACTGGCTTTGTGTCCTTTTCCACACCCAAAGAATCTTCCTGTTCCTTTGAAACATTCTCCCTGATACCTCTTGCCACATGATTTACATGAGGGAAATTTAACTTTCTTTCCCCTATGATCATCCTGAAACTCAACCTTTCTATTATTATCTATGTTAGGAAACTTACCAAAGTTGATATTATTGATCATATTATGAGATTTTTTGATTTGGCGTAATAACGATATTTGGACCTGTAGATCCAATTTTATTTGGTTTCTCATGAATAATATCATTACATTGTCCATCATATCCTCCATTATCGTGAATCTTATTGTTTCCAGAAATTTTCTAAAACCCAAAAAAAATAGTGTGAGAGGAAAAAATCACAATCAAAGGGGATTAACTTCACTATCTAACATCCTAGGTTAAATTCAATGATTGTTACTTTAATTCTAGAACTATAAGATATACTTATACGTAACGTTAGGGACATACCTAGACATACCTAAGAAATATCTCTAGAGATTTCACTAAAGTTTTTTCATCCTAGTTTCCAAAGGATAACTATACCATTCCTCTGATACCTACTATAGAGACCCATATCATGAATTAAATGGACATTACATTAATTTTGTGGAATAATTAATAATAAATAAGAACAAACACTCAAGGACCGTAATAGTTTAGTGTCTTTGGAAACTCAGAATGTAATCTTCTAATCATGGTGAAAGATATTCATAATCTCCCATAAAGATATTCCCCTTTTATTTTTTACCAAAAACCTTTCTTTAAATCCATTGGAAGAGAACATATAAAGGGTGAGATCAAACGATCTGTAAGGGTAATCATGGAGAAAATAAAAAATACCATATACATTTGAAATTAACATACCATCAAAATATTGAGCAATGACATAAAACATGGAAGTTTATAAGGCATAGATCATAAATAAATATTAATCCTTATAAAATACCATGGTAATAAAACATGTAATTGTGGAAAACCAGTAATCACATGATATTATATCCATATTATCCAAGGAATTGATGACAAGACCATCTTAGTGGACAAAGTCCTCTTCTGAGTCGAGTACACACCTCGTTCCAGTCCTATATCACTGAATCGGATTAACATACCATTCTATAAATTTCTATATCATGAGATATAAATCCTTACCCAATGCATTTGAGGGAGATGCAGGTCCCACCACTATTATAGTTAAATCATTCTTACATGTGCCACAACATAAACACAAATCATTCCTCATAACCCAAAGAATAAAATGGGTTTCATAAACATCATCCCATCATAATATAATCCATATAAAACAAATGGATATCATTTCATCATAAAAAAGTGAAACCATTTAAATAATAGTGATATTATACATGAAACATACACATATGAAATAATTTAATCTTAGTTGGAAAATGGTTTTGATAAAACAATTGAAATGAATTCTTGAGGAAAATATCCTTTCTTCATCAAAATCATTTTCTTTTCACAAAATGACATTAAATTTTTAAAGAAAATTATTTTTCAGAAAATATTCATGAACTATTTTAGAGGAATATTAATTAAAATTAGGCATTATGAATTCGTAAAAATCCGTTCATGCCGTATAAGTTAAAAAAACATTCTTCTCGTACTTTTGATGGAAAAGTAAAAAAGTACCTCATATGATAAACAAAAGGATGATTCCTTACATACCATTTATTAAAATTCAAAATGGGTAAAAATGATTTTAAACAAAAATGAAACCATATTTATAAAATAAGTACATTGATGATAAATATAACCCCAGTAAAAATTTACGGGGAAACAATCTCGGATAAAAACAAGATTGGAAAAGTTATCCCTTAAGTTATGTCTGATATGCATAGTATGTATCTAAACATCCTTTATAAGGATTTAAATAATGTAATTGACTTATTATAGAATCATATTAATTGTTATGATATCATATATGGTTCACTTGTGACCTAATATTACCCGTTATTTTTTAAATTCCATATTAAAGAATCGTTTTTTGGTAAAATCGTTTCATTTGTTGTACGTGTTTCGATTTGTTGTTCTTCATATTATTTCAAATATCTTGATTTATTTAATTACATAATTTAAAACATGATATATATATATAATTTATATTCATCATATAAATATATATCAATAAATGAAATGAAATACACCGTTCATTGAGAGGGTAGGTCGTACGTACGCATGAATACTGTTTCCGTTTCCTCATTGAATTAAATGGAATTAAGTAAATGAAACATATATTTACATAATACCAGTATCATTATTACATAATATATTTCATAATTATTTATTATATATACATTATAATCATACTTGAATGGTTAATCATGGAAAATGAATCTCATCACTTCCGTGGAGAAGGTAGTCCGTACGTACGCACGAGTGATGATATCATTCCAATTATTCTTAAATAGAATTGGAGTGGATTATATAATATCTCAGAATATTTATGATGTTATAATAACCATATATAGTTATTCTTTACACCATTATACCCATCCAAGTATGGTGGTGGTGAAAAAACAGATTACGCCATGCCACGGAGACGATATTCCGTACGTACGCACGCACTGCGATTTTGTTTTCCGTAGGATGGCTAGAAGGTGAAATGGGGTTGTTTCATATTTATAATAACACATAAGTATATTAGTGATACTTATGTTATTACATTATAATGAAAAAACTAAATATGATGAATTTGAAAAAGATTTTAACTTGAAATAATCGGTAGAAGAAATTACCTCTTCTTCGACACATCACTTTTAATATTCCTCTTAAGGGACTAGAGATGGTCTTCTGAGAAATCCAGAACCTCTAGAATGTTTCTAGAAACAGGAGAAGAGATATGGGTAGTGGTTGGCCGATATTTAAGGCTCAAAGATTTATGAAGAGTAGAGGGAGGAGGTTCCTTTTTATAAGGGAGGAGAGGGGAACCTTTGGAAACATAAGAAATATTAATTTATAATAAATTCAAACCCAACATAAATACCTCCATAAATCACTTAATTCTGAATATGAGATAAGATAGGGTTTTAGTATCATCAGCAAGTAAAATTTATACATTTTGGGAATTTATTTTAAACCTTATATATTTAATTTATCCTTATTTATTTTATGTAATTTTATTTGTGGTAATAATATTCTAAATTTCAAATTGTTATAAATAATTACTTATGTGTAGTGATTTGTCCATAATTGGGTACATTATGACATTTTAGACGATATAAATTTCAACTTATAATTTTTAAATATTTATGTGTTTTTTTTAAACTATTTAAAAATATGTTATTTTTATAAAATAACAATGGTGTTAATTTTGACACTATTTATTTAATTGAATTTAAATAATATACACACATAGGATATGTTCGAAAAAAAATGTTTAATAGATTCCTAACATGTCATATTCATCTAGAAAATTTGTGTAGAACATTAATTAGTACATATAATTTTAATTGTAATATTTAAAAAACCATTTATTTGATATTTCTCTTAATAAAACAATTACTACATAATTTTTTATAATCATTTAATATACTTATTAATTCAATAAAAATTAAAAATAAAATAATATTATGAATATAAATATAATACCTTTCATAATAATATTTTTACTCAAATTTATCATCTTAAAATCGAAACACTTAAATTCTAATATTAATGTTCTGTTCGGTTTTATATGGCTCCAAATTCTTCAAAAATATACACATGGATGATTAGTGTAATGATATAGTTGAAAAATAATGTTTGGTCAAGTTCATAGTTCTTTTTATAGGTATTATAATTTTAATAAAAACTATATTATCTATTTTTTGCTAAATAAAAAATTTCTACATCATAAATGTATAAGATTTTAAGGTAATAAAATATTTATTATTTTTTAAAAATAAATTATCATGACAAAGAAAATATTTTATCTTTTAAATGATTATTTTTAATCAAATTTATTTTCTATATTACTATATATTAAAAAGAATCAAATTATTTATGTTGTAGTGAGAAATTTCACTTTCCTTTAAATAAACTAAATAAAAGCTCTTAGTCAAATACAAGTGGGTTCCATTAGATTCCATTTCAACCCAAGTATGATTTAGTGTAAAATATAATCATCCAATTATATTAGTACAAATGTTATGGTAATTTTATAATATTATATTTACCATTAATTACCTCGATTTACCCTTAACTACGGTAAATAAAATTTACCGTAGTTACTATTCATAATGAATAAAAATAAAAAGTAGCTTATTAACATAATTTGGAACTGATGATTCCAAATATGGAATCCATTTTTCCAAATTCAAATCACATAATTTGCAGAAATTAATTTAAAATTAATCTCATTGTTAAGAAAACGAGTTTTAAAAGCTAAAACATTTCAAAAGATTGAAATGATCTTACCTAGGAATTCAATGTAAAATCAATGATAATGACATAAATTATATTAAATAGTAAAAATATATTCTATTTATACTTTAAAATCATAAAATTTTATAATTTAACCATATAAAGTTTTACGATAAAAAAGTTATTAATAATTATAATATAGCGTGTTTTTACTATTCATTAAAATATGAATGTTATCAGAATAATAAGAAAAATTTATCCAAAGTAAATTTTGTTATCCTGATTCCAAATAATAATTTTATTTTGTAAAATTTAACTTATAAACATGTCAAAAACTACATTTAAGGTGTCTGTGCCATTAGAAGTCGTCAAACTGCATTTTTTGAAAAATACTTATTGTACTCGAAAAATATATTTTGTTCTCACATGATGTTCTAGAAAATGTGAAAGATGAATATTAATAATGATATAACATTAAAAATTTAGTTAATATTATTCATAATGGCTAGTTCATAATAATATTATAACAATATATCGTTGTTTAGTGAAACCTGATATTGCGTACTACACACACTATCAAGGAAGGTCGCAATTGCGTGTAATGAAAGCCATGTCAATGTTGTGTGTAGTGCATGCTCCCTTTGTTGTTCCATATAACATAATCAAATATTTTTAATTTATAAATTAAACAAAATCTATACAAAATGTTTTGTAGAATAATTTCTATGAAACGAACATGAAATTGTTTGCAACACGAGCCACGAATAGTGTTGCATATAATGCAAGCTAATACGGTGGTTCATATAGAACATGCTAATTTTGGTGTAGCATTCAATACAAGATATCAATGAAATTAAAAAGAATAATTCTCTTAAAATCTTGGGTTGTTACATTAGTAATCATTATAATTACCAATGATGTTATTACCATGTTTTGACTATTCATTCCATTTAATGGATTGAAACTTCTCTGGTCCCACGTTGTCATTTTTCAATTGATGGAAAGTAATGAAATTAATCAAATAAGAATGTTATTTTATTTATTCTTAAAAAAGCCCCATAATCTATCTTTTTTTCCAAACATACTGTGGTCGAATTGAATCCTCCATTAAGAAAATACTGGCATTGTGGATGCAACAATTCCATCAGTTTATTAATCCAATCACTAATTCAAATGTTAGGAAATGTCGCTCATGCGTTTAGGGAATGCACATGAAAAAGGTTGAGAAATTCATTCTGGTCACACCAGGCCTCAGAATCACGTGCCATCAACATTCTCAGAATTTTAATAATTTCAAATAATTAAAATTAATTTACATGGAAAATCTATATCCATACATTCTCCTCAATTTAGTGATTTTCGTCCCTGAAATCCACAATATAGAATAAGAAAAAAATAGGGGTACTGAGTGTGAATCTTAGCATCCCACTCTTATGTTCTCTCCTAGAGGTTTCCATGCTACCAGTGAAAACTCACTAGATGTATTGACCAACCACGAAGGACCCACTCTTGTCAACCATCAATATTTAATGGTAACTCTATAAATGTCACTACATCATCAATTTATAGGACTCTATTGTCGATTATCTTAGATGGATCATGCACATATCTTCTTTTTTGGGATACATGGAAGACTTAGTGCATCCTCCCTTACTGTTGTTGATATGCAAGCGGTATTCCACCTCACCTATGCTCTTAACTATCAGAAACAGTTCTATAAAACTCAGTGATAATTTTATTCCTTGGTAAAAACTATTTAATCATCATCTTAGTGTGACCCATAAGAAGTCATGGTCTTCTCATAGAACTCCAAAGGTCTTCACCTCATATCAGCATAATACTTTTTTCTACTCTGTGTAGTCTTCATAGGCTCCTATATGATCTTCACCTTCTTAGTGGTATATTGTTCCATATTTAGTCCCATAAGTGATGCCTCCCATGGGTCTTTCAAGCATAGATGTGATCTTCATGGTTGAACGTACAATGAATTTAAGGGTTCCATACCGATGGTGGAGTGAGAACTATTATTGTATGTCAACTCCCCCAAGGACATGTGATTCTCCCAACTATGGAAAAAATATAGGATGCATGCATGAAGCATGTCCTACAACGTCTGAATGGACTACTCCATGTGGCTATCCGTCTGAGAATTAAAAGGAGTTTCTCCAACATAGTTGAGTCTCGAATTCCTCCTATAATCCCTTCTATAACAAGGAAGTAAAACGTGTTTCATAGTCCGAGAAGATTGTCCATGGAACCCCATGAGGTTGCATGATATCATATATGTACACACTTTACATGAACTCTACTGATCCCTGCTCTCGGATAGGTACGAAGTGGGAAGACATGGAGAGTCAGTGAACAATCACCCTAATGGAATCATGTCTGCTGGACGTACATGGAAATCTTGTCAAAATTTAATTGGAGATACCATCCAACATTGACTTCGAAACCACTAGTGGTTTTTCTAAGCCTAGTGGAACCTGATTATCAGCCATCACATCCAAACAAGTGAGGCATCATGAAACAAACTCTACCACTACATTCATTATTCATGGCCACCAATGCTATCGCTGGAGGTCCTAGTACATCTTCACCACTCCAGGATGTACTGCCATAGGGTATGTATTGAACTCACCCAACAAATCCTGATGTAGTTCTACAGTTACCATGGTACATCCTCCGAAGAGGATGATGTGCTCTCCACCTTCATAAAATTCATCAAGTGTATGTTCTGTGGATATTTGATTTCATTTTGCATCACAATCAATGTCCCTAAACTACACCACCTTGATTCGCTGATGGAGTTAGGGAGTGACTGTCCTAGTCTGGAGATATGCTACTCCATCACTATCCATGAACGATATCTGAAATGTGGCTATCTTCCCTATCGCCTCACTTAGTAACTGCAGACCTGACCTCCTGCTGAGTGCATCTGATACCACGTTCCCCTTCCGATAATTATAGACACTCTCAATGTCATATTCCTAGAGGAACCCCAAATATTACTATAGTCTCGGGTTTTGGTCATTATGTGAGTAGATATACCTGAGACCATTTGTATCAGAGTAGACTGTAAAACATTATCCCATCAAGTAATGTCACCACATCTTTAGGGGGAAGAAACTAATGATAAATCTAGGTCATGGGTAACATGGTTATTCTCAAGTTACATCTATTCTCACGAACCATAACTGATCACTAATCACTTTTTCATTACAAAAAAAAATCCAATTTTGGTCCCTGATGGGTCACAGTATACAACAATCCCAACTCCCACTTCCGGTAACCTCAATATGGGGGCACTCTCCAGTCTCTACCTCAGCTCTTGAAGACACAATTACAATCAATCCATCCATACTAAGGGTTTTAATTTCTTCTTCAATACTGACATGGATTCCACAACTCTGGAATATTCATGCACGAAACTCCAGTAATATCTAGCCAACCCTAGGAAACTCCACACCCCAGTCACAAACCTAGGTGGATGCCAGGAAAGTAAACCATATATCTTCACTAGATTCTATTCAACTCCAGCCTCCACGATAATGTGTCCTAGAAAGTTTAACTCTCTTATCTAGAACAAGAAATTCGAGAGATTACCATAAATCTAGTGTTATCACAGTGTATCTAGAGGTATCTGCAGATGATAGACATGCTCCTCCTCCAACACTGAGTATATGAATATGTCATTGATGAAGACCACCCCAATCTAATAAATGTATGTATGGAATATCATGTTCTTGAGTCCCATGAACATTGTTGGAGAATTGGTCACTCCGAATGGCATATCCAAGTTCTCATAGTGTCTATACAGACATATGAGGACCATCTTCTGCCCATCCTCATCCTGTACCATCAGATGATGATAGCCTAATCTTAGGTAAATCTTCGAAAACCAACGAGCACCCTTTAGTTGAGGTAAAAGATCGTCAATCCTTATAAGTGGATACATGTTCTTCACGGTAACCTCATTGAGGCACTGGTAGTCCACACAGAGTCTCAAACTCCCATATTCCTTCATTACAAAAAAAAATCGAGGCAGCCCATAGATAAACACTTGGCCTTATGAACCCCTTTTTCTGCAATTTCTCAAACTGTACCTGTAACTCAAGAAGCTCCGTGGGAGCCATATGATATGCTGGTGTAGATATTGATTTCATCCCAGGGTAGAGGCCAATATAAAATCTGACCTCTCTATGATGAAGTATTAGTGGAACATCATTATGAAAGACATTAACATTCTAGTCCACTAAATTATGGATAACTTATCAATTCCCAAGAAGATACTGTAAGGCCTCAACGTCGCTACTAAAATATCCCAACTGAAGCTCTCGCCTCCTATATTATGATTACCCTACCTATTCCAGGGTGTAATCATAGAAACACCTCCTTTAGGATTATCTATCCATAAAGATCAAGCTACCAGACCCATTAGAATATCTGAGCTCCGAAAAAGGGTGATTGAAATAAAATAGTACTTGAACCATTTTCTATAAGTACTGCAGATATGGTGGATTAGACACAAACTGTACCTCAAATAATATCTGGAGCACCATGGTCATAGGACTCATCAGCCTAGTGATGAGCTCTTCTCTATCCACCTACTCCATAAGATCGTGGTGGACCACTTGGAGGTCGTGGCAATAGAACCTTGAATAGTCACCCACCTTCTACTCCACGACCAACCCCTCTCCCCTGTCCACCTACTACCAGCGAACCTCCTTGATCGAATATTTTCTTCTTCCTTGGTCATCCATCAACCATCAGCTAGTCATTCATATGGTGGGTGGGGTAGTCGTGAGCCATGTGACCATATCTGTAATGACCCAAAATTTTGAATAAATCATGATTCCTAATTTTGTGTGTTATTTTATACTCAACAAACCCGTTTCATTTGATAAAATCTGTATAATTAAAATGAGACCGTTGGGTTTAAACTATTATATGATCATTGGTCAATATGACCACTGGAAACTAAACAATTCTATTATTGTCTCTAAATACAAGTGATCTTGGTTAATTAATATAGAAAGAAGATTCGATGGCCTCATCTAGTAGTCTTGGGCCGATTGAATCCCATCTAACAGAACATGGGAAGGAGGTAGCATCACTAGGATTTTCTATGGACCAAAGCCAAGATGAACTTCATCGTGTGAAGCTAGAATGGAATATCCTTTTTGATAAGTTTAAACTAATAGAAATTACTACTCATGAGATGTTGTCCAGGCCGCCCTCATATTCACTCACTTTTTCACACCGTACACTTAGGTCCAATGCTGGGGTTATAAGGGGCTATGTAAGGAGACCGTAGCTATGTTGTGTAATACTTTTTTATATATAAAATTTTGGTCTCTTCTTATGGTGAATTTTTTGAATTTTTAAATGTCTGGATAAATATAGTATGCATATTAGGGATGAATTTTAGAAAAAGGATATTTTAAAAATGTTTAAGTAAACATTAAATAATTAAAAATGTGTAATGAGTTTCAAAAAAATGGACTTCTACAATTATTTTCTGTATGAAATTTAGATTTTAATAAGATCAACTTAATTTCTGATAAATAGTATATTATGAATAGTGATTTTTGCATAGGATTAGTAATGTTTTCAAATGGATTAGTAATCTCACTTAAGTAAAGTATTAATATAATCTAGGCACATTTATTAAGTAATGTGATTCAATAAAATTGGTAAATAACTGTTTCAGAAATTATTAGTCAAGATTTAGTATTTTTTGTGAATAGTGTGTTTCAATTAAAAATTAAATTAAAAATATTTAGAAAATTAATTTTTATAAAATGGATTTAATTTTTGAACTCAATTCATCGATATTATGTTAAAGAAATTTTTGGGGATTTTTCTGAAAAAATTGATTTTTCATTGAATAGTGTATTTATTTAAAAATTAAATTAAAATTATTTAGAAAATTATTTTTATAAAATGGTGTTAATTTTTGAAATTATAACATCGCTATTTGGTTAAGGGGAAATTTTGGTATTTTTTTGAGAAAGTTGAATTTTCGATGAATAGTGATAATACATTTTTTTAGTTATGTGTGTTTAATGACATCATTAAATGATGTATTAAGTATGTAATCAATATTTTCTACTTCGGAATAGTATGTTAAGGTATGAGGTGTCCCAGGTGTCCAATACCATGGGAAAATACCATGGGCAAGCCCTTGGTTTTTCCAATACCACCAATGAGGTGTCCCTTGGCCATTAATGCCTTGTCCCTTAACATTCCCTATAAATATCCACCCTTTACTGCATTATGCTTCAGTCCCAACTCTCCCCCAATGAAGTTCTTGTCTCATTACCTCCCAATGAGTCCTTCCAAGTTTCCCCCAAGCACTCAAGGTCCCAAGCTTTGAGTTTTAAGAGATGCGTTTTAAGGTAAGGGATCCTACCTCCCTCTTTCCTTCCAAGTAGTCTCTTTTATGTCATATATTTAATGCTCCATGTTCTTATGTTTGAGGATGTTCTTTTATATTATTCCTAAATTCCATTTCATTTTCATATGATTCCATATCCCCACTTTCTCTCATCAATTCATATTAAGAATGTATATGCGACGCCATTAGGCTGTAAAATTTTTAAGGGATTCACTCACACTTCTAATTTTCAAGATCCATTTTCATGTCAAGTGTTTCAAGTTTTTTTTATTATTTTGGTGTACAATCTATATATATCATACTGATCATTTATTTTCATATGATGAAAGACCCTATTTATCTCATCAATTCATTTTTTTATGTTTAAGTGACGCCGTTATGGTACCGAATTTTCATAAGAAAAATCTTATTTTTGTCATCCTTCCTTGTTTTTCATTTCATATGGTATGTCTTTCAAATTTCATTACCATGTTAATTTATACATTATATTATGTACCTATACTATTCTTTGTTTCTTTGATGAGTTGGTGACCCATGTCCCCTCTCTTTTCAATGTTTTCTAAAACCCTGTAACATAGCCGTTATGCTGCAGAAATTTCGTCTCAAAATGTATCTCTCTTTTTTGCAAATTATTTATTTTATTAAGAGAATACTCAATGATATTTATTCTATAGGGGTATTCACATATATATCAAGATGTTCAATTTTAAATTTTTGAATTTACATATATGAGACACACTTTCCTTTTTCCATGGGTTTAAAGTGACATAAAGATCTTGTCTTAAAAGCCGTTTTTAAATGTTATGATTATGAAATGAAACCCATTTCTTTTAAGCTATATGGGTTATTTATGAAATGTTGATGATGATATGTGTGGCTCACATTATAATAAAGAAAAATTTAAAGGTTCTCCATGATATCTCCCCATTGCATTGGGTAATGATGTAACCACTAGAGATTATAATTTTAACGATACATTGGGGTTTACCTTGGTAATTTTCAAATGACACCTTGGGGATGACCCTTGATGATATGTTCAAGATTGTCTATGTTTCATGTTGTAGCCACATCTTAAAGTTATTAAATACGTTATTTTTATTATGAAATGACTCATTATTTTTTTCTCTTGCCTTAATCTTCTTCTTCATGACCTTATTGATGTATCTCAAGTTCACATTTTAATGTTTCTCTTGTTTCCTATACTGGGCCTTCTACTCACCCTTTCTTTTGATGTATGTCCCCAGGTTATGAGATTCAGTAATGAACCTAGGAAGAACATAAGGATAATCCTTTCAATTGTTTAAGAAGAATGTTTTGTGTTTTCATGTTTTGAGTTCCTGGTTTCCAAGACACATAACCTTAAAGATCCTCAGTTTTGTTTAATGTAATGAAAGTTTATGTGATAAAAGATGAGATGTTATAGTTGGTATCAAAGGATGGTTTAGTTATTTCCGTAAATTAGGATATGAAAACTCTAGGAATAATCCTATATAAAATTTTAACTATAGGAAATCTTCTTGGTATTTTGGTGATTATTCAGTAAGGGGCTTCCAAGAAAATACATCCCTGTCTAGATACGAGCAGGTAGAGGAGGCTCTGGAATAGATGTACATAGGGGTAAAACCTGACCACACCTCTTTGATCTAGACTCGAACATTAAATGGTACACGACAACGGGCCTTTCTCCACTCTGGATTTTGAAACACCCGGGCAATATGCTTTGGTAAATTAATAATCTTAGTATGAACCATTATTAAAGGGACAAATATAAAATAAAATAAAAATTCACATAAGAATATATGATCATGAATAACCTAGATCAGAACCTAGGGGATCATAAGTTATGGTATACTTTTCTTCTACACATTATCCTTATATGCTTTAAGTTCCTTTTCATGATTATTGGCTATGTATTTAGGCCCCTAATTATACAATATTTTCTTAGTTAATGGTGGAAAATGGAAGAACATGTACCTAAAAACAATGTGATATGAAATGTGATGATTTCCATATTAATATGACAAAGATGATTAGTGTATAAAGGATGATTATTATCTTGTAAGATGTTCACTATTTTGGGGACCCTATATGATCGAGGTAAATAGATTACTACTGTATTATCATTGAGGAGAAAAGGTTGACTTATATTTTGAAGAATCTACGAATTTAAGGTGATCTTCTGGTAATACAGGTTACTTATGTAAATTATTAACCTATCTTGGGGAAAATATGTTTAGGTTAGCTACTTTTGTTAAAAGATAAAATGAGCGGTTTATGTTATTTGGAGATGAAAGATAATGTTTATCTTGGAAGAATATATTTTCAAATACTTCTTATATTTAGGTTTCAATCTTAGTTTGTTTTATTTTGAGGAATTTTAAGGTCATTTATTTATGGAATGGTCTATGATGAACTTTGGGTAGTACCCGGGAATATTGAATATTTAATATTAGTTTCTCTTCCTATGGGGATCTTTATTTTGGAAGAGTTGTTTTATCTTACCATTTCTATTTTTGGGATAATGTTTAAAGATAGAATAAATAGATAGTTAATATTTGGTGGAATATGTGATTCTCTAGAAGATGATTCTTGTGTATTGATGAGACCAAGTAGTTTTGAATTCTCATCGTTTGGAGAAAAGATTAGTTTCGGTAGAAACTTATTAATGGATGAAACTCTACCTGAAGGTAGGTATATTTCCTTATGTTTTTATTATATGTAGTAAATGAATTCCTCAAAATTATTAAAAGGAACATAAAACAGAAATGTTGTTGGTTTATGTTTCCTACTAGGAAATCAAAGACCGTTTACAGAAAACATAAGTTGGTGATTTTCTTGTGGTTAAATTTCCTCTAATCATGTTCTCTATCACTCTCCCTCAGAACTTGACCCTTTTTTTCTTCTATATCCATGTTTTTCTACATGGAATCCTCGTATGGGTTATCTCATGTGACCATTTTACTTCCCTTTCATTCTTTTAAAGTAATAGTGTTACTGAATCTTTTTCAGATGTGGAACGTTCAATTAAATTTCCAATCCCAACACAATTTCTTTAGGGGGGAAGATTGTAACGACCTGATATTTTGAATAAATCTTTCTTCCTAATTTTGTGTGTTATTTTATACTCAACAAAACTGTTTCATTTGATAACATGGGTATAATTAAAATGATACCATTGGGTTTCGACTGTTATATGATTGTTGGTCAATCTGACCACTGGAAACTAAACGCTTCGATTATTGTCTCTAAATACAAATGATCTTGGTTAATTAATTTAGAAAGAATATTTGAGGGCCTCATCCAGTAGTCTTGGGCCGATCGAATCCCAACTAATAGAACATGTGAAGGAGGTAGCAGCACTGGGCTTTTCTCTGGACAAAAACTATGAAAA
This sequence comes from Viscum album, assembly GCA_963277665.1. Lineage (NCBI taxonomy): Eukaryota > Viridiplantae > Streptophyta > Magnoliopsida > Santalales > Viscaceae > Viscum > Viscum album. Next base: position 1,682,141,153 of record OY728163.1, on the reverse strand, counting down.
AATTCATCGTGTGTAGCTAGAACGGAATCTCATGTGCGAGAAGTTCAAACTGATATAAATTACTAATCATGCGATATTTCCCTAGCCGACCTCAAATTCTCTAATCTTAGCACACCTTACAGTTAGGTTCTATACCGGGGTTATAAGGGGCTATTTAAGGATACCATAGCTACGTTGTGTAATCCATTGTTATAAATAAAATTTTGTTATCTTCTTATGGTAAAGTTTGTGAATTTTCAAATGTCTAGATAAATATAGTATGCATTTTTTTATGAATTTTAGAAAAGGATATATTAAATAAATTTATGTAACCCTTAAATAATTAAAAATGTTTAATGATTTTCAGAAAATGTCTCCTACAATTATGTTCAGTAAGAAATTTAGAGTCTAATAAGCACAAATTAATTTTTGATGAATAGTAAATTATGAATTGTGATTTTATGCTTAGGATTAGTAATGTGACAAAATGGATTTGTAATCTCATATAAATATAGTATTAATATAATATAGGCACCTTGATTACATAATGTGATTCAATAAAATAGGTAAATAACTATTTCAGAAATTATTAGTCAACTATTAGTTTTTTTTGGTGAATAGTGTTTTTTAATAAAAAATTAAATTAAATATATTTAGAAAATTATTTTTTATAAAATGGATTTCATTTTTTAACTCAGATCATCGATATTATGTAAAGGTAATTTTTGGGGATTTTTCTGAAAAAATTGAATTTTCAGTGAATAGTGTATTTATTTAAAAATTTAATTAAAAATAATTAGGAAATTATTTTTAAAAAATGGATTTAATTTTTGAAATTAGAGAATAATTATTTGGTTAAGGGGAAATTTTGGGATTTTTCTGAGAAAGTGGAATTTTCGATGAATAGGGAAAATACAGTTTTAAAGTTATGTGTGTTTAATGAAATCATTAAATGATGTATTAAGTATTTAATCAATACGGTCGACTTCTGAATAGTAATATAAGGTATTAGGTGTCCCAAGTGGCCAATACCATGGAAAAATACCATGGGCAAGCCCATGGTTTTTCCAATACCACCAATGAGGTGTCCCTTGGCCATTAATGCCTTGTCCCTTCACTTTCCCTATAGATACCCATCCTTTCCTCCTTTATTTTTCACTCCCAACACTCCCCCAACGAATCTCTAGTCTCATTACCACTAATGGAGTCCTCCCAAAGTGAACCCAAGACCTCAAGGTCCCATCCATTGAGTTTTAAGAGATACGTTTTAAGGTAAGGGATCCTACCTCCCTATTTCTTTCCAAGTACTCTGTTTTATGTCATATCTTTTATGCTCTATGTTCATATGTTGGAGGATTTTATTTTATATTCATCATACTGTCCATTTCATGTTCATATGACGAGAGACCCCCTATTTCTCTCATCAAATCATTTTACTAATGTTTAAGTGACGCCGTTACGCTACCGAATTTCTAAGTGATTCTTTCACCCTTCTCATTTTCAAGTTCTATTTTAATGTCAAGTCTTTCAAGTTCCTTTTTATTATGTTGGGGTATGATCTCTATATATATCAAACTTATATTCTATGTTCATATGATGAGACACTCTATTTTATCTCATCAATTTATTTTTTTGATGTTTATGTGACGATGTTAGGCTGCCGAATTTTCATAAGAGAAATATTATTTTTGTCTTCCTTCCATGTTTTTCATTTCATATGGTATGTCATTAAAATTTCATTACCATGTTATTATATCCATTATATTCTTTCCCTATACTGTTCTTTGGCTCTTTTTTGAGTGGGTGACCTATATACCCTCACTTTTCAATGTTTTATAAAACCCTGTAACATAGTCGTTATTCTGCATAATTTTCGTCCCAAAATGTATCTCTCTTTTTATAAAATTATTTTATTTTATTAAGTGAATACTCAATGATTTTTCTTCTACAAGGGTATTCACATATATATCAAGATTTTATATTTTAAATTCTGATATTTACATACATGATAACCACTTTCCTTTTTCTGTGGGTTTAATGTGACATAAAGCTCTTGTCATAAAAGCAATTTTTAAAATGTTATGATTATATAATGAAACCCATTTCTTTTATGCTATATGGTTTTTTTCTGAAATGTTGATGATGATATGTGTGGATCACATGATAATAAAGACAAATTTAAAGGTGCACCCTAATAGAACCCCATTCCATTGGGTAATGGTGTTACCACAATAGATTACAATTTTAATGATACCTTGGGGTTTACCTTTGTAATTTTCAAATGACACCTTTGGGATGGACCTTGGTGATAAGTTCATGATTTTCTATGTTAATTGCTGTAGCCACATCATAAATTTATGAAATATGTCATTTTTATTATTATATGCCTCGTGATTTCTTTCTCATGTATTAAAATTATTTTTCATGACCTTATTGAAGTATCTCAAGTTCACATGTTGAATGTTTCCCCTGTTTCCCTTACTAGGACATTTGCACAGACTTTTTTTTATTTATGTCCCCAGGTTATGAGATGTAGTAATTAACCTAGGATGAACATAAGTAGAAGCCTGTCAATTGTTTAAGATGAATGTTTTATGTTTTAATGTTTTGAGTTCTTGGTTTCCATGACACTAAACCTTAATTATCCTCAATTTTGTATAATGTAATGAATGTTTATGTGATAAAAATGTGGGAAGTTATAGTTGGTATCATAGCATGGTTTAGTTATTTGTAGAAATTAGGATATGATAACTCTAGGAATAATCCTATTGAAAAGTTTAAATATATTAAATCTTCTTGGTATTTTGGTGAGTATTCAGTAAGACGTTGCCAGGAAAATACATCTCTGTCAGGATACGAGTATGTAGATGTGGTTCTGGAACAAATGTACATAGGGGTGAAACCTGAAAAGACTATTTTGAGCTCGACTCGAGTGAGAACAGGTACACGACAACGGGCCTTTCTGCACTCTTTGTTACAACATTCCCATGGGATATTGTTTGGTAAATTAATAAGCTTAGTATGAACCATTATTAAAGGGACAAAGATAAAATAAAATAAATATTCACATAAGAATATATGATCATGGATAACCTAGATCGGAACCTCGGGGATCACATGTTATGGTATACATTTCTTCTATAACTTATCCTTCTATGATTTTTATTCCTTTTCATTATTATTGGCTAAGTATTTAAGCCCCTAATTATAATTTATTTTCTTAGTTAATGGTGGGAAATGGAAGAACACGTCCCAACAACCAATGTGATAGGAAATGTGATGATTTCCGTATTAATATGACTGAGATGATTAGGGGATTAAAAGATAATTATTATTTTGGAAGACGTTCACTATTTTGGGGACCCTATATGATCGAGGTAAGTAGATTACTATGATATTTTCTTTGAGGAGTAAAGGTTGACTTATATTTTGAAGAATCGATGAATTTAAGGTGAAATTTTGGTAATATAGGTTACTTATGTAGATGATTAACCTGTCATGGGGAAAATATGTTTAGGATAGCTACTTTTGTTATAAGATGTTAGGATTGGTTGATGTTGTTTGGAGATGAATGATAATGTTTATCTTGGAAGACTATATTATCAAATCCTTCTTATATTTAGGTTTCAATCATAGTTTTCTGTATTGTGATAAATTCTAAGGATATTTATTTCTGGAATTTTCTATGATGAACTTTGGGAAGTACCATGGAATTTTGAAGATTTAAATGTAGTTTCCCTTCTTATGGGGTACTTTATTTTGGAAGAGTTGTATTCTCTTAACCTTTATATTTTTGTGATAATGATTAAAGATAGCTGAAAGAAATAGTTAATCTTTGGTGGATTATGTGATTCTCTAGAAGATTATTCTTGTGTTTCTATGAGACCAAGTAGTTTTCAATGTTCATCATTTGGAGAAAAGAATAATATTGGTAGAAACATATTAAAGAATGAAACTCTACTTGAATGGAGGTATATTTCCTTATGTTTTTATTGTATGCAGTAAATGAAATCCTCAAAATTAATAAAAGGAACTTAAAACAAAAATGTTGTTGGTTTAAGTTTCCTACTGGGTAATCAAATTCCATTTACACACATCATAAGTTTGTGATTTTCATGTTGTTAACTTTCTCTTAATCATGTTTTCTATCACTCTCCCTTAGAACATGACCATTTTTTTCTTCCATATCAATGTTTTCCTACATGGAATCCTAGTATGGGTTAACATGGGTGACCATTTTACTTCCCTTTCTTTCTTTTAAAGTAATAGTGTTACTGACTCTTTTTCTGATGTGGGACATTCAATGAAATTCCCAATCCCAACGCAATTTCGTAAGGGGAAAGATTGTAACGACACAATATTTTGAATAAATATTGCTTCCTAATTTTGTGTGTTATTTTAGACTCAAAAAACTATTTCATTTGATAACATGAGTATAATTAAAATGAGACCATTGGGTTTTGACTGTTATATGATCGTTGGTCAATAAGACCGCTGGAAACTAATACTTTGGATTATTGTCTCATAATAAAAGTGATCTTGGTTAATTAATATTGAAATAAGATTTTATGGCCTCATCCAGTTGTCTTGGGCCAATCGAAGCCCATCTAATAGAACATGGGAATGTGGTAGCACCACTGGGCTTTGCACTGGACAAAACCCAAGCCGAACATCATAATGTGAAGGTAGAACGGAATCGCCTTCGCGAGAAGTTCAAACTGATAGAAATTACTACTCATGCGATGACGGCTGAGCCGCCCTCAGATTCTCTCACCTTAGCATAACTTACACACAAGTCCTATGTTGGGGTTATAAGGGGAAATGTATGGAAACTATAGCTACGTTGTGTAATCCTTTGTTATAAATAAAATTTTGTTCTCTTATTATGGTGAATTATTTGAATATTATAATGTTCTGATAAATATAGTTTGCATATTTTTGAGGAATTTTAGAAAAGGATATTTTAAAAATGTATATTTAAACCTTAAATTATTAAAAATTTGTAATGATATTCCAAAAATTATCTTCTACAATTATGTTCAGTAAGAAATTTAGAGTCTAATAAGATCAACTTAATTATTGTTGAATAATAAATTATGTGTAGTGATTTTATGCATATGATTAGTAATGTGACCAAATGGATTAGTTATATCACTTAAAAAAAGTATTAATATAATCTAGGCACCTTGATTAATAATTTGATTCAATAAAATAGTTAAATAAGTGTTTCAGAAATAATTTGTCAAGTATTAGTTTTTTTGGTAAATAGTGTTTTTTAATTAAAAATTAAATTAAAAATATTTAAAAATTTATATTTTATAAAATGGATTTCATTTTTGAACTCAGAGCCTCAATATTATGTTAAGGTAATTTTTGGAGAGTTTTCTGAAAAAAATAAATTTTCGGTGAATAGTGTATTTATTTTAAAATTAAATTAAAAATATTTATAAAAATATTTTTATAAAATGGAGTTCATTTTTGAAATTAAATCAACGAAATTTGGTAAAGGTGAAATTTTGGGATATTTCTAAGAAAGTTGAATTCTTGATGAATAGTGAAAATACAGTTTTTAAGTTACGGATGTTTAATGACATCATTAAATGATGTATTAAGTATGTAATCAATATGGTCAACTTATGAGTATTATGATAAGTTATGACGTGTCCCAATTGTCTAATGCTATGGGAAAATACCATGGGCAAACATATGGTTTTTCCAATACCACCAATGAGGTGTCCCTTGGCCATTAATGCCTTGTCCCCTCACTTTCCCTATAAATACACACACTTTACTCATTTATTTTTCACTCCAAACTCTCCCCCAACGAATCTCTATTCTCATTACCTCCCAAAAAGTACTCCCAATGTTCCCCCAAGCCCTCAAGGTCCCAACCATTGTGTTTTAAGAGATACGTTTTAAGGTAAGGGATCCAACCTCCCTCTTTCATTCCAAGTGATCTCTTTTATGTCATATCATTTATGCCCCATGTTATTATGTTGTATTATGTTCTTTTATATTAATCATACTGTCCATTTCATTTTCATATGATGAGAGACCCCCTTAATCTCATCAATTCATTTTATGAATGTTTAAATGACGTCGTTAGGCTGCCGAATTTCATAGGGATTCTTTCACCCTTCTCATTTTCAAGTTCAATTTTCATGTCTAGTATTTCATGTTCTTTTTTATTATGTTGGGGTATTATATTTATATCTATTATACTGATATTGTATGTTCATATAATGAGAGACCCTATTTTATCTCATCAATTTATTTTTTTGATGTTTAAGTGACGTCGTTAGGCTACCGAATTTTCATCAGAGAAATCTTATTTTTCTCTTCCTTCCATGTTTTTCATTTCATATGATATGTCTTTATAATATCATTACCATGTTTTTATATCCATTATATTATTTCCCTATACTGTTCTTAGGATATTTTATGAGTGGGTGACCAATGTCCCCACTATTTTCAATGTTTTCTAAAACCCTGTAATATAGCTGGTATGCTGCATAATTTTCGTCTCAAAATGTATCTCTCTTTTTCTCAAATTATATTATTTTATTAACTGAATACTCAAAGATATTTCTTCTATAGGGGTATTAACATATATATCAAGATATTATACTTTAAATTCTGGGAATTACATAGATGAGGCCCACTTTCCATTTTCGGTGGGTTTAAAGTGACTAAAGATCATGTCTTAAAAGAAATTTTTAAAATGTTATGATTATGAAAAGAAACCAATTTCTTTTATACTATATGGGTTATTTATGAAATGTTGATGATGATATGTGATTCTCACATTATAATAAATACAAATTTATGGGTGTGACCAGATAACACCCCACTCTATTGGGTAATGATGCAACCACTAGATTTTAAAAATTTAAGGGTGTTCCCGGATAGCGCCCCAATACATTGGGTAATGATGTAACCACTGGAGATTACAATTTTAACGATACCTTGGGGTTTACCTTTTTATTTTTCAAATGAAACCATGGGGATGGACCATGGTTGTGTGTTCATGATTGTCTATGTTAAATTATGTAGCCACATCTTCATGTTATGAAATAGGTTATTTTTATTATGATATGCCTCATGATTTATTTCACATGCCTTAAAGTTCAGTTTCATGACCTTAATGATGTCTCTCAAGTTCACATGTTAAATGCTTCCTTTTTTTCCATTACTGGGGATTCTTCTTACCCTTTCTTTTGATTCATGTCCCCGGGTTATGAGATGCAATATTGAACATAGGATGAACATAAGGAGAAACCTTTCAAGTGTTCAAGAAGAATATTTTATGTTTTCATGTTTTGAGTTCCATGTTTCCAAGACACTAAACCTTAAAGATCCTCGGTTTTGTATAATGTAATGAAAGTTTATTTGATAAAAAGGTGGGACGTTATACTATCTGCCGTATGTGTAACACTTTCTCCTCCTCATATATCACCCTTTATCCCATGATCCCCCCACCACCAGCCATGTATCCCTAGGTTGTCCTCTTGATGGTCTACCCTGCATATGCCCCTACATCATCTATCTACATCCTACTGCATATGACTCTGATACCTGATTTATTGTGGTGTGTATCAATGTCATTTTCTACTCACCTAGGAATTCTTACACCAAAATCACTTTCATTAGCACCTTAGATTCTGTTCGAATGCTGAGTGAAATCATCGATGCTCTGATCTCCTATCAGAGACCATGCACAAAGGCCATGGCCCTGATGAAAGGTTATACTACAATTTCGGTGGACTTGAGGGAGATATCAATGATCTTATTTGAGTATGGGTCCACATTCATGCTGCCCTACTATAAGATAAGCGGCTCCTATATACAAACTGAGCATAGAGTCATTGGGATGAACTCTACCATAAAATGCCCTCGAAGTCCGCCTAGATGAGGATCTCCAAGACGTATATCTTTAGTGTCAGACTCAACCATCGTCCATATACTCCATGGAAGATATTGACAACTAGGATCAGCATTAGAACAAATAGTGTACCAACTAAGTGAAAAACTTTGGCCATAGCCTCCAGCCAGTCCTCAGCAACCTACAGCTCTGTCTTGCCTCAGAATATCGGAGGCCTCTTCCGATGAATGTCGTTCAACACAATCATTCATCAAGAACCCCTTTATGTTAGGGCTGGTGGAAATAGTTTCCCAAATTGTAGTGGTGGTGCTGGTACACCACCTGAATGTGCTAACCTAACAAGAGGGCCCTACACCAAGGCCTCATTTCTCGGTGGGCCGTCATCGTGTACTCTCTTAGGAATCTTGGATGGCTATCTATATGGCAGCATAATGAAGGGAGACAAGTGTTAAATGGTCAATATGATCTATATGTTGAGTTGAATCAAATAAGATCACAAGAAAAACTTTTCAAAAAATACAAGCAATTAGTGTTTCCATGAACGTAGTCAGAAATCAGAATTCAGGATCCTGGAGTATGGATATGTTAGCTGCTACACCGAAACTAGATTCCGTAACATAAAACCCACAATATTAACTATAACAACCCGATATGTTATAAGATACATTATTTTTAATTTCATTCATATCTTCTGTTGTACGATACACCGAGATTATCTTTCACTATAAGCAACACTGTATTTGCTTGCAGTATACGCAAAACTATTCTTGGCTCGTGTTACACACTATTTCATGTTTGTTTGATAGAATCTATTCTACGAAAAATTGTCTGTATATATATATATTAAATGTATAAATAAAATATGGTTGGATTCTATTATACCCAACAAAAAATGAGTCTTTCACTACACGCTACCCTACCAAGGATTGATTTACATGCAATCGTGACCTTCTTCGATAGAGTGTGTTGTACGCAATATCAGGTTTCACTAAACAATTATATATGGTTATAATATTATTATGAACTTGCCGTTATGAATAGTATTAAATAAATTTTTAATTTTATAACATTATTATTCATCTTAAATATTATCTAGAACATGGTATGAGAACAAAATAAATTTTTTGGGTAAAATAAGTATTTTTAAAAAAAAATCAGTTTTGCCGCCTTTTGTTGGCGCACCCATATTAAATATAGTTTTTGAAATATTTATAAGTTAAATTTGAAAAAATAAAATTCTCCTTTTGAATCAGGATATAAAAATTTACATTGGATAAAGTTTTGATATTTTCTGATAACTTTCATATTTTAATGAATATTAAAAACACGCTATATTTTAATTAAAAACAACATGTTTCATCATAATAATTTATGTGGATAAATTATAATATTTACTGGTTTTAAAGTATAAATAGAATATATTTTTATCATTTAATTTAATTTATATCACTGGCATTTATTTTACCTTGAATTCGTATGTTAAATCAATTCAATATTTTGCAATGTTTTAATCAATAACCCGTTCTCTTTCGACAACGTGATTAATTTTAATTTAATTTCTTCCAATTTTTTGTATCAAATTTGGAAAAATGGATTCCATAATTGGAATCAGTGGGTCCAAATTATGTTAATAAGCTACTTTTTATTCTTGGGTATTATGAATAGTAACTACGATAATTTTTATTTACTGCGGTTAAAGGTAAATAGGGTAATTAAAGGTTAAAAGAATATTATAATAATTCAAAATTACCTTGACACTTGTCCTAACCTTATTGGTTGAGTACTGCCCGACCATGGGAATCCTTGGGCCGATTGTGGGACCCCAATGAGCCACTTGGTAGTGAAAATGACAATTTGGATTAATTAATTTAATGTAAAGACAAAATTGACTTTAAAAAAAACATTTAGTAATTAATTTTTATATGGGGTTATATAAGTTATACTTTCGACTATAAATATTCTTTGTAAATTGAAAAATATTCCATACATCATGGTATTTTTTGATTATTTTTAGACGTCAAATTAATTAAATTATTTGTGACACAATAATGATGTAGTATTTACCTCATTAATAAATGATTTAAATAAATAAGATTATAGTGATAAAATATCATCCAAAACCTGTACAATTCTTATTGGATAATTTTATTTAGAATAGGAGTTATCTTATCTTCGAAATTAATGTGTTTTGGACCTCTTGAAACCGATGATGAGTTTATAATAAAATAATGCTTTCACACTTTCCTAAAGATCCCCTCCTCTCCTTTATAAAAGAAGACCACTTCTATGTAGTTACTCACACCTCTCAAGCCTTTTGGATCGTACGAACTCTGCCCAAATAAGCTCCCTAAATACCTATCCTCCCACTTGAAGCCTTAAATTAGGCATAAGACTCTCCAAGAAGTCCTTTTGGTTCTAACCAAAGGAAGTTACCAAAATTAAAGGTAATCGTTTCTCTTAAGTTGTTTTATTTTATTCTACTTCTCCAACCCCTAAAATCTTTTTAATCCTTTTTTTGTAACAATAAAAATATCCTAATTATACTAGGATGTTGTTATGAGAAGTATTCTAAATAAAATTACACACACCTCCATCTAATGGATGAAGAACATAATGTTTTTGTGATGGCAAACTAACGCCTCACAAAACGATGATTGTTCAATTTTCTCCTACCGCCTCTCATGGTGGCCATTATGATGGAACTGTATTTATATATATTATATATTATGTTTTAGATTTACTTATACTTCTTTCCTTCTCAATTATATCAAACCTTTATGGTTTCCATAGTCGGTAAATACGATAATCTCATTTGAGGAAGTGCGGACTACCGCCACCTCAAAGTGATGTGATTCGTTAATACCTTATGTGGGATGTATAAAGGATGTGGTTAATGATATTATATATGATATTATACTGGAATTATATTATACCAATGTATAATTATGTTTTAATTCCATTAAAATAAGAAATATAAATGAATGTAGCGTTCATGCATACGTACGGCTTACCGTCTCCATGAATGGTGTGTTTCATTTCTTACTTCCAAATGTTATGTACTATTATAAATTCGTGTATATGATGGATATATAATGAATTTATATGATATTTTAATCATGATTTACATTTTTTATGTAAGTAAATCATGATATATGTAATAATAACATCAAGAACAACAAGTCCAAACACGTACGATAAATAGGATGATTTTACACAAAACGCTACTTTAACACTAATTTACAAAATAATGGGTAATATAAAGGCATAAGTGAACCATATATGATATCATAAAAATAAATTTGATTCTGTAATAAGTCAATGACATTATTTAAATCATTATACAGGAGTTTCGGATAGATACGAATCATATCAGACATAAGGAATGGGATAATTTTCCAAATCTCAATTTTATATGAGATTGCTTATTCGTAAGTATTTACTGGGGTTATTTCTATCATCCATGTCCATGTTTTATAAAAGTATATTCATGTATGTTCAAATTAATTTTTCCCATTATGACTTTTACCCCATGGTATGGAATGAATCTTTATTTTATTTACCCTACAAGGTACTTTTTGACTTTTCCGACAAAAGTACGAGAAGAATGCTTTTTTAAAGTATACGGCATGAAAGTATTTTTACGGTTTTATAAATCCTTATTTTCATGAAGCATCCTCCAAAATATTTCATAAATATATTCAAAAAAATCTCTTTCTTTTAAAATTGCATGACATTTTTTGAAAAGAAATTTATTTTTAAGAAGAAAGGATATTTTCCTCAAGAATTCATTTCAAGTGTTTTATCAAAACAATTTTTCCATGTACGATGACATTATTTTATATGTGTGTGATTCATGTATAATTTCCCTATGATTTACATGGTTTCAATTTTCTTATGTTGATATATCCAGTTGTTTTATATGGATTATGTGATGATGGGATGATGTTTATGAAATCCATTTTATTCTTTGTGTTATGATGAATGTTTCAAGTTTATTTTGTGGAATAAGTAAGATTGATTTCATTATGGGATGGGTGGGACCTTTATCTCCCTTCAATGCATTGGGTAAAGATTTATATCTCATGAGATAGACATGGCTGGAACAGCATGTTAAACCGGTTCAGTAATACAGGACTGGAACGAGAAGTGAACTCGATTCAGAAAGGGACTTTGTCCACTAAGATGGTTTTGGAAGAAATGCCTTGGCTACTATGGAAATCATATAATGTGATTAATGTTTTCCAAAATTACAAGATTTATTTCCATTCTATTTTATCAGGATTAATGTTTTTTTATGATCTATTCCTTACGTATTTCCATGTTTTATTTTATTTCTCAAGATCTTGATGTTTAAACATTGTGTTCATGTTTTTAAGTTCAAATATATATGGTTGGTTTTATTTTATCCATGCTTACCATTACTGATCATTTCATCTCACCCTTTATATGTTTTCTTTTATCCAAGATATAATGAATGGTTTTTGTTAAGAAAACATAAGGGGAAGATCTTTATGGGAGATGTTGAAGATCATTCACCACTATTAGAAGATTATGTTCCGAGTTTCCAAAGACACTAAACTATTATGGGCCTTGAGTTTTGAATTATTTTATGTATTAAGTATTCCGCAAAAGTAATGTGTTGTCCATGTACATCAAGCTTTGGGTCTCTACAGTTGCTATTAGAGGAAAGGTTTAGTCAACCTTTGGAAACTAGGATGCGAGAACTATAGTGAGATCCCTAGAGATATTTTTAAGGTATGTCTAGGGATGTACCAAAGGTTACGTATAAGTATAGGTTATAGTCCTAGAATTATGGTAACGATATTATATTAAACCTAAGATGTTAGATATTGAAGTTACTCCCCGTTTAATATGAATTTTTCCTCTCACACTATTCTTTTTGGGTTTTATAAAATGGCTAAAAATAAGATGATTCAGGATAATGGAGGATATAATGGACAATGGAATGATATTCTTCATGAGCAACCAAATAAAAAGGGATTTTGAAGTCCGAAAATCATTATTATGCCAAATCAGCAATCTCATAATATGATCAATAAACTCAAATTTGGAAAATTTCCTAACTCAGCTAATAAGGGAATGATGGAGTTTCAGGATGATCATAGAGGAAAGAAAGTTCAATTTCCCCTATGTAAATCATGTGGGAAGAGGCATCATGGAGAATGTTTCAAAGGAACTGGAAGATGCTTTGGGTGTGGAAAAGAAGGACATAAATCTAGTAAGTGAAAAGGAAAAGGTTTAGTTAACACCATGGATGAGGATAATGGTATTTATATGACATCAACAATGGTAAAATGTTTTAAATGTGGAATGTACGATCATTATGCAATCCAATGCCCAAAGGTAAAGTTTCATGAAGAGAATAAGTATGGTCGTATGGGTAATATTTATGTTTATGATGATGAAGAGACTAAAAATGATATGTGAGATGAAAGAATTGTTGAACCTCGGTCATTGGTTTAAGAAGGTAGTGGAATGATTACATATTTATCAAGTGTAATGCTGTATAAGTAATCTCATGGTACTATGTAATATAGAGACATATAAGGATTGTTACACTATTGTCTTTCCTTATGTTTTGAAAGTGTGTGATTAATGGTACCATTATTTTTGAAAAGTAGATGATATGCGCATAATGAAGGGATAAGGAGAAAATGAAATGTTTTACAGTATTCATGAGCTCATGATTGATATAAGGACTAAGCGATATCATAGTTTGAGTATATATAATTTTGAGTATTTTGGTATGTGGAAAGAGTTAACTTCTGTAAACAGTCATTTTTTCACTAAGATTCAATGGGTATTCTTTTTTCAAGAGAATACATGATTAAGGTATTCACATGAATGGAATGTGACCAACAAGCTATATGAGGGATAAATGATGGTATTCACGTGCTTGTTATATGACATTTTTTTATTAATCGAGTTTGGAAAGAAGTATTTTTGATAAGCCTAAAGATTGGAATGGTTATTATTGTTTATGGATAGAATGTTTTGTTATAATAGTATTGTTTTCAAAAAATGATAACCTGCAGGATGGTTGACAACCCGCGGGTCAGACAAGGTTGTGGGAAACGAACCCAAAACCGAAGTGCGACTGGCCTTTATCGCCTACCACTGGCCTACAAGATGTCCCTAGTCAGTAGAAACTAGTTTTATTTTATTAAGCGGTATGATATATGAAGTATAAGTGCATTTTTGGAATCGTATATGATTAACCTCACCATAGATGGACTTATGTATATCTGATAACTTTTTCTAACCTTTTGTTTGAAACACATGGAATGACCCATCATTCTATCACATGATCTGTTAACACTTCACGAAGAAAAAATTCAACTTCATTTCTTTAAGAGATGAAGTGGAAATTGTTCAAAGCATGAAAAACAGTGAGATTGTACCAAAATCAAGCAAGTATTTATTCTAATTCAAAGTTTTTAACTTTTAGGGAAATGATATTGAAAATAAAAAATGTCATCCTAGTGCTCTTATATCCGATGAATCAGATGGTACCTTAGATCCTCACAAATTTATGGCTTTGTGATTGATGGATTTTTCATAGCCATGTTCTCTATCACTCTCCTTCAGAACTTGATGGTTAGATTTTTCTTCCATATCCATATTTTAACCTATGTTCTCCTATATGTAAACCCAGTGATGAGTTACTTTGGGTAATTGTTACATTTCATACTTTAGTTTTTAAAATTATGTTTTAGTATTCCTTTTTACGATGTGGGTTTCTATGAATAGTAAACGATTTATAAACCCGACGAATTTCGAGGGAGAAATTCATTTTAAGGGGGGTAGAATGTAACAACCCGAGATTTTATAAGATACATTCTTTTTAAATTCAATCATATCTTCTATTGTATGATACAATATGATTATCTTGCTCTACACACAACACCGTATTAGCTTGCAGTATACGCAACACTATTCTTGGCTCGTGTTACACACAATTTCAAGTTTGTTTGATAGAAGATATTCTACGCAAAATTGAGTATATATATATATATATATTAAATGTATAAATAAAATATGGTTTGATTCTGTTATATGAAACAACAATGAATTATTGAACTACACGCAACCTGAACTTGCCTTGCATTACACACAATCACGACCTTTTTTTATAGCGTGTGTTGTACGCAATATCGGGTTTCACTAAAAATTTATATATAGTTATAATATTATTATGAACTAGACGTTATTAATAGTATTAACTAAATTATTAATTTTATAACATTATTATTTATCTTACATATTTTCTAGATCATGGTATGAGAACAAAATAATTTTTTCAGGTAAAATAAGTATTTTTAAAAAAATACAGTTTTGCCGCCTTTTGATGGAGTACCCACATTAAATCTAGTTTTTGACATGTTTATAAGTTCAATTTGACAAAATAAAATTCTTCTTTTGAATCATGATATAAATATTTACTTTGGATAATGTTTTGATATTTTTCTGATAACTTTCATATTTTAATGAATAGTAAAAACACGCTATATTTTTATTAAAAACAACTTTTTTCATCATAATAATTTATGTGGATAAATTTTAATATTGAATGGTTTTAAAGTATAAATAGAATATCTTTTTACCATTTAATATAATTTATTTCATTATCATTGATTTTACCTTGAATTCGTAGGTTAAATCAATTCAATCTTTTGCTATGTTTTAAACAAAAACCTGTTTTCTTTCGACAACGAGATTAATTTTAATTTAATTTCTGCAACTTTTGCGTATTGAATTTGTAAAAATAGATTTCATATTTTTAATAAGTGGGTCAAAAGTATGTTAATAAGATACTTTTTATTTTTTGGAATTATAAATAGTAACTACGGTAATTTTTATTTACTACAGTTAAAGGTAAATAGGGTAATTCCAGAATAAAAGAATATTATAATAATTCAAAATTACCTTGACACTTGTCATAACCTTATTGGATAAGTATTGGACGACCAGGGGCATCTTTGGGCCGATTTTGGGCCCCCAATGTGCCACTTGGTAGTGAAACTGACAATTTGGATTAATTAATTT
This sequence comes from Viscum album, assembly GCA_963277665.1. NCBI lineage: Eukaryota > Viridiplantae > Streptophyta > Magnoliopsida > Santalales > Viscaceae > Viscum > Viscum album. Next base: position 1,682,125,225 of record OY728163.1, on the reverse strand, counting down.
AATGTAAAGACAAAATTGAATTTAACAAAAATATTTTAGTAATTAATTTTTATAAGGGGTTATTAAAGTTATATTTTCAACTATAAATATTATTTGGAAAGAAAAACTATTCCCTACATCATGGTAATTTTTTCATAATTTTCCAACATCAAATGAATTAAAGTATTTACGACACAATAATGATGTAGTGTTTACCTCATTAATAAATGATTTAAATAAATAAGATTATAATGATTAAAATATCATCCAATACCTTTCCAATTCCAATTGTATGATTTTATTTCGAATATGAGTTATCTTATATTTGACATTAATGTGTTTTGGACTTCTTGAAACCAAAGATAACTTTATAATAAAATAATGTTTTCACACTTTCCTAAAGAGCCCCTCCTCTGCCTTATAAAAAGAGACCAATTCTATGGAATTACTCACACCTCTAAAGCCTTTTGTCTCATCCAAACTCTGCCCAAATAATCTCCCTAGATCCCTGTCCTCCCCCTTGTAGCCTTACATTAGGCAGAAGACTCTCCAAGAATTCCTTTTGGTTCAAACCAAAGGAAGTTACCAAAATTAAAGGTAACAATTTCTCTTAAGTTGTTTTTTTTATTCTACTTCTCCATCCCCTAAAATATTTTTAATCATTTCTTTTGAAACAAAACCAATATCCCAGATATTCTAGGTTGTTTTTCTGAATAGTATTCGAAATACACTTACACACACCTCCCTCTAATGGATCAAGAACATAATGTTTCTGTTATGGAAAACTAACGCCTCACCAAACGATGATTGTTCGATTTTCTCCTACCGCCTCTCATGGTGGCCATTATGATGGTAATATATTTATATATAATATATATTATGTTTATGATTTCTTTATTCTTCTTTACTTCCAAATTATATCAAGCCTTTACGGTTTCCATAGTTGGTAAATACGATATTCTCATTTGAGGAAGTGTGGACTACCGCCCCCTCAAAGTGATGTGGTTCTTTAATACCTTATGTGGGATGTATAAAGGATATGAATAATGATATTATATATGATATTATACTGGAATTATAATATATATATGTATCATTATGTTTTAATTCCATTAAAATAAAAATACAAATGGAAGTAGCATTCACGTGTATGTACGGCTTACCGTCTCCATGAACGTTGTGTTTCATTTATTACTTCCATATGTTATGTAGTAATATAAATTCCTGTATATGTGGGATATATAATGAATTTATATGATATATAAATCATTATTTACATTTTGGATGTATGTAAATCATGATAAATGTAATAATAACATCAAGAACAACAATTCCAAACACGTACGATAAATAAGATGATTTTACTAAAACGCTATTTTAACATTAATTTACAAAAGAAAGGGTAATATAAAGTCATTAGTGAACCACATATGATATCAAAACAATGAATATTATTTTTTAATAAGTCAATTACATTATTTAAATCATTATACAGGAGGTTCGGATACATACTAAGCATATCAGACAAAAGGTAAGGGATAATTTTCCAAATCTCATTTTTATTTGAGATTGCTTATTAGTAAGTATTTAATGGGGTTATTGCTATCATCCATATCCATGATTTATAATAGTGTATTCATGTATGTTTAAATTCCTTTTTACCCATTCTGACTTTTACCCCATGGTATGGATGGAATCTTTCTTTTATTTACCCTACAAGGTACTTTTTGACTTTTCCGACAAAAGTACGAGAAGAATGTTTTTTAATGTATACGGCATGAAATGATTTTTACGGTTTTATAAAGCATTATTTTCATAAAGATTCCGCCAAATAATTTCAAGACTATTTTAAAAAAAACTCTTTCTTTTAAAATTGCATGATGTTTTGTGAAAATAAATTGATTTTGAAGAAGAAAGGATATTTTCCTCAAGAATTCATTTCAAGTGTTTTATCAAAACCACTTTTCCATCTAAGATGACATTATTTTATATGTCCATTTTTCAATTATAACGTCCCTATGATTTACGTGGTTTCAATTTTCTTATGTTGATATATCCATTTGTTTTATATGGATTATGTGATGATGGGATGATGTTTATGAAACCCATTTAATTATTTGGGTTATGATGAATGTTTCAAGTTTATTTTGTGGCACATGTAAGAATGGTTTCATTATGAGATGAGTGGGACCTATATCTCCCTCTAATTCATTGGGTAACGATTTATATCTCATGATATAGACATGGCTAGAATGGCAAGTTATACCGGTTCAGTAATACAGGACTGGAACAAGGAGTGAAATCGATTCAGAAAGGGACTTTGTCCACTAAGATGGTCTTGGCAGCAATGCCTTGGCTACTATTGAAGTCATATCATGTGCTTAATGGTTGCCAAAATTACATGTTTTATTCCCATACTATTTTATGAGGATTAATGCATCTTTATGATCTATGCCTTGCGTATTTCCTTGTTTTATTTCATTTCTCAAGATCTTGATGTTTAAACATTGTGTTCATGTTTTTAATTTCAAATGTATATGGTTTGTTTTATTTTATCCATGTTTACCATTACTGAGCATTTGATCTCACCCTTTATATGTTTTCTTTTTTCCCCAGGATATAATGAAAGGTTTTAGGTAAGACAACGTAAGGGGAATATCTTTATGGGAGATGTTGAAGATCTTTCACCACGATTAGAAGATTACGTTCTGAGTTTCCAAAGACACTAAACTATTACAGTCCTTGAGTTTTGAATTTTTTTATGTATTAAGTATTCTGAAAAAGTAATGTGTTGTCCATGTATGTCACGCTTCGGGCCTCTACAGTAACACTCAACACTATTTCCATACTGAAAAGAGCAGAGTCCTAGTTCTTCTATAGAACCGACACCTCTTATACAACATTGCCACAAACTATCTCTCGGGGCAGGTTCTATGACTACCCCAATCCCGTCCTTATAGGATAATGGATGGAAACTAGAAATTGAAATGAGTATCCCTAAAAATGTGATGGAATTTTCTTTTTAGCCTATACAAACACACAGACTAGAACACAACAAGATGAAACCATGAAAAAAACTGATGTAGTAAAAAGATTGATGAAAATAAAGGGATGAGAATACTAGCTCAACTGAAAAGAACGAGTACAACTTAAAAGTTAAAATACAACTAAAAAGTTAAAAATAGATCCTGGATCCTCGACCTGGGATCCTCCTTGAATGTATGGTACAACTCACAATCAAGAGTCCATTAGTCATGTCACGCCAAATGGTCCTCCTCTCAGCACCGTCCACACCTGGCTCTCGCAACCTCGATCATTGCTATCTATCGTCTGACAAGACACAACATGGTGCGGGCGAAGCCCATGCAGGGGAGAGTATAAAAAGTCTCTATAGGGACCTCGAGAGCCCCTTAGGTCTCCCAGTGTTCCACCAAGTAAAAACCAAATGGAAAGACCTCCATCATATTTCTCAAAGCGATAGACATCATCTCAACTAAGGTATATTCATATAAATATACCCAAGGTATATGGATATAATCATCCCACACATAAGGGTGGAATACAATAATGGAAATACCATAACATTAGAAGTACCACATTGTTAACACTATTGAGATAGAATTACCACTCAAGTAACAACACGAAGACAACACCATGAAAGTAGAAGTAACACACAGATAAAACCACAAAACAACACCCCGAAGGTAGAAGAACCACTCCTGTAACACCATGAAGATTTATGTACCACATTGGTGACACCAAAAATATAACACCACAGTGGAAAATGACTCATATCACAATCATGTATAACATAAGTACCAAATTAAAGATGATTAGTCGAATGCTATAAATTCTATATTCTGTTTCGAGGCACTTATTTTGACCCACACATGATCGATAGGTAATAACCCCAATGACCCACAAAGGATCAGTGTGCACAAACCCACACATTATCACTATGCACGAACCCACACATGATATGATAGATTCTTACTCACACATGATCGATAGATTCTGACCAACTTAGGATCGATTTCCTTTTATCACATTACAGCCTACCACATGATTCCTCGAAAATGGTGCACTTGATTTCTATAGAATTTGTCCCTCCAGATATCAATAATACCTTGACCTCCACTAATCTCCATAAAGTATTAACCTAAATGATTGCCTTTCCTTATGGGTTTAAATGTGACAGATGATGCGTCAAGAGGACGCCCGGTCTGAGAGTTATAAGCATTTTAGTTCTGAGGGCCCGATTGGATTCATGTTCGATCCAACCCTTCAATACTCAAACTATTTATAAAACTCATGTGAAGTATACCAGAAGGATCATCTCAATAAAAAGATCCTATCAATGAATACGGTTCCTCAATTAGACATTCGGTTCATAATATATGGAAATTTATGTGTTTTTGGGTCTGGTTGGGCCCGGGTCCAGTCCGACCCGATAAGACCGACCTGGCCTGGGCCGACCCGACCTGGTCCGGGTCCTATCCAATTAGGCAGGGCCATAGAGGAATGACCCACGGGGCTGCAGTCTGGCTCGACTAGCAGGGATTGTACTCCATGGCTCGTGCAGCCCGGCCCACGGAGGTACATCCCATTGGGCCCCGCATGGCCCAGCCCACAATGTAGTGCCGCCCACTGGGCTCGCACATCCTTGCCCTAGAAGGAGCGTTACTGGGTGGGTCGCGCCACCTGGCCTAATGTAGAGGGTGGCCCAATGGCTTGTGTCATTTGGCCTAAGCTAGGTCCGGCCCGAGCAGACTCTGTGGGTGAGGCAGTCCTGTTTTCCCGAACGACTGAGGGGTCGTTCGTCTTGTGAAGAGGAGATACAACATGGGATCCTCCCGGCCACCACGGAACCCACTAGAGGTGAACGATTATCCTCCATCGCAGCTTCAGATATGGCCCATTTCTCACTTATTCTACGCTTGTCGGGCTACCCACCTCTTCCTCCGCTGATTGATGTGTCGATCGCTTACTCTGACTGCCACAACTAATGATCCACGACTGGTTTCTCAAGTGGTGCATGTGCGCAGCCTCCTCCCCCACAGCCAATCGGTGCGGGCCATCGTCATGGCCCCCAGCGGCTCCAGTCTCTAGTACCTCCACACCGGTGGCCTTCTGTGGGTCACCAGGAGAGATTCAGTGGCCCATTTTCCTTCCTAATGCATTGGTGAACTTCCCGTGACATCACCATTGCTTCTAGCTAATCAATATTGGGTTTCTTTCATCCCGATGAATCTCTCTCTTAGAATACCCAAACTAATCAATATAGCGGATGGATCGTGCCTTGTTTGTTTGGGCCACGTCCTCTGTGTAAGATTGAAAACAAAAGGGTTTGGAAGGGTTTAAAAATTTATTAAAAAAAATCAGGAATAAATCGTACCTCAATAACGATAGAGAATGCCTACGATCGAGGAATTGTCAGCATTTTTTTTCTTGCAATATACTTCCATTGACACCACTCGTACGTCATACTTTGGATTGTGGTTTGGTGTCACCTTTCACCTCCCACTAGAACCAGCTCCATCCTCGAAGGTTATGGAATCTTAAAATTTTTTTATCACTTCATTTCTTGGTGATGTAGTGCCGATACCTCTCCCCAAGATCCATATAAATAGGATACATGGAGGGTGTCTAATGATTGTGGTATTTGTGATGGTTAATTTATTATGAACCTTCCTAATTAACAATGATGAAGTTACTTTGGATTGAAGTGTCAAGAAATTTTATTTCTTGACACATCACTGGTCCAACATTACCGCTTATCTGTTGGAGGAAAATAAATAAATTAAACAAATAATAATGATATTTTATTTATTCATTTATAATGTCCCAAAATCTAATATTTTTTCCAAACCTACAAAGGTTGATGTGAAACATCCCATAAGAGAATATTGGCTCTGTGGATTTAACGGTGGCCTCAAATTTTTAATCTGATCAATGGTTCAATAGTTATAAAACACCACTTATGCATTTACTGAACATACCAAAAAAAATACAGAAATTTATTTCAGACACACCGGGTCTCAGAATCACGTGCACTCAATTTTCTCTGACTATTGATAATTCTATATAATTAAAAAGATTACTTGAACAATTTGTGTCTTAACAGAAACTAAATATTGTTTTTCTACAATATAAAAATTATGTTTTAATAATATAAAAAATAAATGTAATTATAGCATTTATTTAATTTTTTAATTTTTAATTAACATTTAACAATAGTTTTTATGAACATAAAATATTAGTATTATGAATGATGTGTTATTTAGTTAAAAATTTATAAAAATATATTCATAAAATGTTTATATTAGTAATGTATTAATTACATGTTACGAGTGCAATAATTCTTTTGTCATAAATCAAATTTGAATATGACATGTAATCTTTTTATTGAAATAAATTATAATTATTGATTTTGATTTATATGTTAGGATTTGTTGTATTATTTAACTTTATGACTATTTTTAGTTTTTTTATGAATATTCGAACTGCATGTTTACCTTATCACTATCCATGGAATATAGGATATTTTATAGATTTTTTGTAATTAAGTAGATCTTGATCCAAACATTCTATTGTATTGATTTTCTAATAATGATATTTAAATTCCTTAAATAAAAGTGTTTAATGTACATTATACATGGGTATAATTTGAATTTGAATAAATATAATATTATTTATTATTTATTATGAAACATGAATAATTAGTTTTATGAGGTCTAATGGAATATTAATTCTCAAAACCTAACAATTATTATTATCGAAATGGAACAAACAAAATTTCTACAATGAATTATAAATATATAATGATAAATAAATTTATAGTTATTTCATGGAATGTAATAATCATTAATTATATATATAAAAACATATTGAACATTATGAGACTGTTAAATGGGTGGAAATATGATAATTCCAGATCCTTGTATTGTTGAAATATGTCTTCATTTAACCCATCCATATAAGTAGGTCAAGACAATATTGTGTTCCCATAGAATATTATATGGAACCAAGTACATGTGATGATAATATGATTAATTTAAAATATTAAATAATAATATATATGAAAATTTCTAAGTATTTACTTATTTTGATGTGGTTACCAGAGGAATAATGTTAATATCATTCTTATAGATAATTGGGATTTTTTTTCAACAAGTCATTATATTATTCTGATGTAAAATAATTTGTATGACATGCTATACAAATAGATAAATATTCATTAAAAATATAATGATACTAAAATTTATTTATATAAGTATTTTTATAGATTAAATGCATACTATGTATGGATATAACACCATTTAATGAATAATATTCCATTAATGTCAAAATAAAATTATTTCAAAATATAATAGTATCATAAATTTATATCATACTATAGATAATGATTATCCTCTTGAATATAAATTGTTTCTCTCATATAAAATGGTTTTTTTAATAACATTACATGTATAATTGGAAACTTTTCTCAACATTAAAAACTATAATTATTATTATTATTATTATTTTATTATAACAATTTTCTTCAATTAAAACATATGTGTATTGGATACATAATTTGAGTCACAAAATTTAAATATAATAACATTTTAGGTATAAAAATGACGGTTGAAATATAAATATGTGGGTAATTTTTTTATAATAATTAATGAGAATTATACTTATAATTCCATTACACGTAATAATTAATATTCTCTTGTGGGTAGGACTAAATAAATGTAAATTTAAAATATAATTTTATTGTAATTATTTTAAAACCATACTTTAAGGACCCAGCAATAAAACATTAATTAATATTGAATTAAATGAATAATTCTAATTGAGGATCTTTTCAGGTTTAGAGTATTACAGAACTAGGCCATAATTACTACATCTCAAAAGTTACAAAGAAGACACTTCTACTCAGTTTCCATTTTTTTCATAAAATAAAAACCATTGAAAAAAATTCATATCATGTTCCATGTTTTAGATAGCATGACTTTACTTGATCCCATTCATGACCCTATTACACTTTATGTCCATTAAGAAAAATTTCAATAACTTGGGATGAGCATCAAAATCTTAGTAAGGAATAATCAAAGAAAAAAATGTTAGTTTTTAAGTAATCCATGAATACCTAATCATAAGTAATGATTTTCACCTATATGATGCAGTAAATAACCTTCACTGAATAAAATATCATTGAATTATAAGATAATTATACATAATGATACATAGTAGTATTATAATTCTAGTATTGTATCATATATAAAAAAATTAAACCTATCCTTTATACATACAACATATGGTATGAAGAAGTCATATCACTTTGAGGGGGCAGTAGTCTGCACTTCCTCAATTGAAATTATTGTATTTATCCATAATGGAAACCATAATGGTATGTTATAAATGGAAAATACAGAATCATAAGGAAATACTACACATAATATATATCATATTTAAATACAATGACATCTTAATGGCCATCATGAGAGGCTGTAGGAGATATTTGAATAATCATTGTTTCGTGAGGCAGTAGTTTGCCATCTAGAGAAACAGTATGTTCTTCACCCATTAGGTGGAGGTGTGTGTATGCGTAGCTAAAATACTTAGCCTAACACTATACTAGTATATTTTAGATATTGGTTTAGTTAAAAAGTTATATAAAAAAAGTGTTTTGGGGTTGGAGAAGAAAAATAAAACAAAAGAACATAAGAGAAGACGTTACCTGTAAATCGGGTAACTATTTTTTATTTGAGCCAAAGGATTCCTTGGGAAAACTTCAGCCCAAAATGTGGCTTCTAGGAGTATGTGAGGGCTGTGGAGAGACAATATGAGCAGAGGATGGATGATCCAAGGGATTGAGAGGTGTGGGTAATGGGGATGAGTTGGGGTAATTTTATAAGTTGAAGGAGGGGTACTCATGGAAGGTCGTGAAATATTACTTTATTATGAATTGATTTTCGAATTTTAAAGGTCCCAAAATGATATATTTTGAGGTAAGGTGATAAGGGTTCCAAATCGACCTATGCAATAGTTTTTTGAAAAGTTTATGTATTATATTTTACCTTATCATTTCATTTTATTTAAATTGTTCATTAATTAAGTAATCATTGCATCATCATGGTGTCATAAATAAATTTATTTATTTAATGTTTAAAAAGTATAAAAAATAACATGATGTAGGATATACTTTTATCTTTCTAATGAATATTTATAGTATAAGATATCATTTATGTAAAAAATATTATTTTTTTTTACTTAGGTGTTACATACTTTGGTTATATTTACCTTTCATTAAAAAATAATATGATAAAAGGTCACTATCACAATAATTTTATTCCATTGGGTCCCAAGGTTGGAAGAAGGAATCCCATGGGTGACCATGACTCAAAAAAGAAGATTCGGATACATGTTGGTGTCATTTTATATTATTACGATATTATTTTATTAACCTTAACTACCCGTTACTAATTAATCACGTTAATTAATGATAATTACCATCGTTACTATTCATAAGAACCAAAAACAAAAAGGTCATAGTTATATAATTTGGACCTTTTGATTCCAAAAATGTAAACTATTTTACAAAATTGCAAACATTGAAATTTCAGTAATTAATTTAAAAAAATTTCTCGTTGCCAAAACAAATAGAGTGTTTTTCAGAAACAATATCTATCAAAATCTTCATAATTTTATATATCCAATTTCAAATTGAAATTAATTATAATGAACTCCATTGAATTAAATGGTAAAAATATATTCTAAATACACTTTTCAACCAATTAAAAAGATAATCTATCCATATAATTATATTATATGAGAATACAGTTTTGAAGTAAAACACAGTATTTTTCACTATTCATTAAAAATGATCTTTATCAGAAAAATACAAAAAATTTACACAATGTAAAATTTGATGTCCCCATACTAAAGTATGATTTTATTTGTCCATAAAGACTATATTAAAGAGACCAAAACTATATTTAAAGATGTTTCTACATCAAAAATCAGTAAATGGACATTTTAGTGAATATTAAAGAATTTATGGTTAAAAATTCGATTTATTCACATTTTAGGTGTCTAAAACATATTGGATAAATTTAATGACATTTAAAAACAATATATAATAATATTATTGTTATTTCTATTCATTCTTGCCAATAAAACGACTCTATGCTAACTACCATTTAAAATAATATTATTATATTATTAGTGTGCAACATGTCATTTCTAAAAAATACGTTGTTGTGTATCGGGTACTCTATCTGACATATCAAACCCGTTAAAGTAAAATTAATATTTCATTCACAAATATTAAAAATTATCAAAATATCTTGTTCTTTATTTATCTGGGATGCTACATCCTTCCTCCTCTTGGGAATTGTGTCCTCTCCATTTTATTCACATATCAAAATAAGTGGGGTATTTATCCCTCATAGAAATATCAGATTCCCATGTTTCCATTTCAACCTAATGGTTTTTTCAAAAAACCGTCACCTAATGAATTACCTTATTCTGCAGCACTTTCTCTCTACTGTCAAGAATCTGGACTAGTTGTTCCTCATAAGGGAGATTATCTTCCAACTGAACTACGTCTGTGATCAAAACATGAGATGGATCTGGTATATACTTTCTCAACATTGAATCATGATAAACATTATGTACCTGGGAAAAACATGGAAGTAATTCCCATCTATATGCAACTGATCCATCTTTCTCCAGAATTTCATAAGGTCAAAAGATCCTCGGACTCAGCTTTACATTCTTTCCAGAACGCATCACACTTTTTCATGGAGAAACATTGATAAAAACATAATCACCTTCCTGAAAAGAATGATTCTTCCTCCGATTATCTGCATAAACCTTTGGCTGACTCTGAGTTGTTCTCATGTGCATCTGAATCTACTAAACATTCGCTGACATCTCCTCGACCAATGCTGTTCACATCACCTTTATTCCCCTACTTCATCCCCAAAATAAGGTGTTAGAAACCATTTACCATATAATTACTCAAAAGGATCCATATGTATACTGGAGTGAAAACTGTTATTATAAGAAAATTCGGAAAAATAAAGATGTTGGTCAAAACATCCCTGATAATTCATCGTACAAGCAAGAAACATATCCTACAAGGTCTGAATTGTTCATTCTGACTTCCCATCTGATTGAGGATGAAAATCTGTTCTAAAATTTAATTTAGTACCCAACGAATTTTGAAGGCCTTTCCAATATATAGAAGTAAACATGGGATCACGATCAGATACAATACTGAGGGGAACACCATGTAACATGACTATCTCTTTAACATACAACCAAAATAGTTTATATAGAGAGAATGTATCTCAAATTGGAAGGAAATGAGCAGAGTTAGTCAATTGATATACAATAACCCAGATTACATTATTACCTCGAGATGTCTTTGGTAATCCCACAACGATGTCCATGGATATATTTTCCAATTTATTCTCTAGAACTGGTAAATACTAAAGCATTCCTTTTGGTAACTTCTGCTCTTATTTAACCTATTGACAAGTCATAAACTTCACAGGGAAATCAACAATATCTTTTTCATTCCATCCCACCAGTAATACTCCTGCAGATCTCTGTACATCTTAGTACCACCAGGATGAACTTAAAATAGGGAACTATGAGCCTCACATAACAACTCATTCTTCAAATGTGAATCACAAGGCACACATAATCTCTTCCTAAACCTCAAAACACAATCATTATTAATTTAAAATTCAGGTAACTTACCCTTATGAACCAGATCTACCTTTTTTCAGCAACCCACTGTCTTTCTTCTGCGATTGCATGATTCTGTCTAATAGAGATGATCTCACTAACACCTAAAAAAACAGAGGAACTTCATGAACCATAAAACTACTATGCCAATGTTCATAAAATCAAAAACCAGAGGATCTCATTCCAAATTTAGCATGGTTAATGAAGCATTACTTTTTTGACTCAAAGAACATGCCACATTATTTTCTTTCTTGGATGGTAATGAATTATACAACTGTAATCCTTGATTAATTTCTACCATCACCTCTGCCTCATGTACAATTATTTCTAAGTGAATATATACTTTAATAATTTTTGATCGGTATATATTTCACACCTTGCTCTATACAAATGATGCCTCCAAATTTTTAGAGAAAAAATGGAAGATAATTCCAAATCATGTGTAGGGTAATTTAACTCATGAGTTTTCAACTGACGTGAAGCATAAGCAGTTACCTGATCGTTTTTCATAAGGAAACAACCATGTCCTTTCAACGAAGCATCACTATTCATATGACACTCACCATTTTGGGAAGGCAGTTCCAAAACTGGAGCATTCACCCATCATCTTTTAAATTCCTAAAAAAAATCATCACATTCTTTTCTCCAAATGACCCTAAAACCCTTTCTACCTAACATAGTCATTGGTCTAGATAATCATGAATATTTTTCAATAAACTTCTGGTAATAACTATCTAAACCTAGAAATATACGGATCTATGTTATATTTGTTGTTCTTGGACATTCTTCAACAACTTTTGTTTTAATTGGATCAACAGTTATAATATTTTTTGAAACAATGTGACCAAGGAAAGAAATTTATTGTAACCAAAACTCACATTTGATAAATTTTACATAGAGTTTATTTTCATTTATGGATTTCAAGAAAACCATAAAATGAAATTAATATTCCTATTTACTTTTGGAATAAACCAAAATATCATCAATGAACACAACCACAATCGTTTCCAAAATGTTATGGAAAATTCTATTCGTTAGACCCATGAATACAGCAGGTGCATTGGATAACCAAAAAGGCATAAATAAAAATTCATAATGGCCATATCTAATATGAAACATGGTCTTTGGAATGTATTCTTCTTTTACATTGAACTGATGGTACCCCAAACTCAAGTCTATCTTCGAATAATACTGTGCTTCCTTGAGCTGATAAAAAAAATCATCGATATGAGGCAAAGGATACTTGTTCTTAATAGTGATTTTGTTCAATGCTCTAAAATTAATGAAAAGTCTCATTGAAAAATTATTATTTTTAACAAAAAAGACATGAAAACCCAATGTTGATGTTCTAGGTCAAATGAAACCTTTATTCAATAACTCTTGAAATTGATTCTTTAACTCTAAAAGATCAACTTGAGAATTTCGATAAGGTGGTTTTGAAACAGGCTTAGAATCAGGAACTAAGTCAACATTAAATTAAACATTCCGATCATGGTTAATACAATGATACTCATCAGGAAAAAATCAAGATACTCATTTACCACTGGGACATCATTAATCTGAACATTTCCTTTATTTTCAACAATATGAGCAAGGTAACATTAATTTCAATGTTTTACTAGTTTCTAAGCTTCCTGATATGTTATTAAGAGATAGGGTTTATTCTTGTACACAAACTGAAAGTAGTTCTAAAAAGAAACTTCATTATCTCTACAGACATTATAATCATGGTAAATAGGGAGCCAATCCATACCTAGGATAACAAAAAACTCTAATATAGGTAAAACAATAAGGTTAGCTGGTAGATTATTTCCACACACAAGGATATGAATGTTTTTATAATTTCTTTTTGTCTCAATGTTTCCCCTAGAGTTCTTACCATAAGATCAAGATTCATATCTAGAGATGGAATTCCAAATTTACTAGAAGACTTCTCAGAAATTAAAGAATGTGTACACCCTAAATCAAACAACAGATTGGCATAATATGAACAAACAAATAGTGTACCTAATAATACTTCATTCGATGACCCAAAATCCACTGAAGTGGTTGCAAAGTATTTCACCACCCCTTTCTTCAAGTAGTCTGGTTTTTTTTCTTCAGTTGAGTTTTTTCTTAGTCACTCATTTTCATAATGACCTATTTCATTACATTTAAAACATCTTACTGTTGGATTTTCATTGCCTTCTTGACTATCTTCTTTATAGTTACGAGCTATATGACCAGACATACCTAACCGAAATCACTTTCAAGACATAGATAAAAATTCCGCAAGATTCATTTTACCACACTTCTCATAGGAAGGATACATGATTTTCTTACCTCAAGGCTTATTTGTTGATTTGTTTCACTTTTCCAGCCAACTGTACCTCTTATTCTTTTGTTTTGAAAAGAAAACCTGATCATCGGAAAACTCCTTTTCTACCTTATCAACACATCGAAAAACAATTTTCATAACTTCTGAACACATGAGAAGATAATGCCCTTCGATATTTTGGTTTTAATCCTGAGTAAAAATGATTGATTTTAAAATCAAGGTCTCGAATAAAATTTGGGGCATACCTTGCAAATCGAGTGAACTTCTCTTCATAAGCATCCACTAAGTCACCCTCTTGCCTCAATTCCATGAATTCTCTTTCCATCCTAATTAAAACAGACTTAGGAAAATTTTTAACAATAAACATGTATTTTAATTCATCCCAATCAAGAGCATAAATATCATTAGTGTCCCTCATATTTTTAACCATCGACCACCACTGATCTGCTTCACCCTCCAAACGGTAAATAACAAGACTACCATTTTTATTATTTTAACACCCCATGAAAAAAAAAATCTTCTCTAGTGCTTTAATCCACCATTCAGCTAGCACATGGTCAAATGATCATCTGAATGATGGGGGTTGTTGCCTCATGATGTGATCCTCTACTGACATTTTCCTATGTGGTTGATCTGGCTTATCTCATGTATGGATACCACCACCAATTAGAGGAATATGCAAATGATCCATCACTGCAACAAACTATTTAGATCTGATTCTGACCATCTCAGGTTTTCTAATTTGGATGTTTGTTTTCCACCCGATGTCTTCCTAACATAGCTGCCATGTTTCCTCTGTGGAAAACCATTCAAAACACAGAAATATCTTAGGTGAAGAAACATGGTAATCTTTAAATGATATATAATTTAAATCACACCATAAATTAATTTATGGGCATGAATTTAACAATATTCTAACCCCTAAATTTATCTAAACTGACCTCTAATACCAACTATAAGGACCCATCCTTAAAACATTACTTTATATTGAATTAAATGAGTAATTAACATTGGGGATCTTTTCATGATTTTAGTTCTAGAGAATTAGTCCATAACAATTACATCTCAAAAGTTACAATGTAGACACTTCTACTCAGTTTCGATTTTTTTCATAAAATAAAAAATCATGACAAAAAAATCATGTCCAGTTCCATGTTTTAGACAGCATGACATTCCTTTATCCCATCCTTGACCATATTCCACTTTATTTCCTATGAAAAACATTTCAAAAACTTAGTATGAGCATTAAAAGAAATGTAAAGAATACAAAAAAAAAAGAAACTATTAGTTTTTATGTAAACAATGAATATCAAATCATAAGTAATTATGTTCACTTATATGTAGTAGTAAATAACCTTCACTGAATAAAATATCATTTCTTACCAATTTATTACCAAAATATCACCATAAAACCCATATAAGGAACACATAACATATAAAGTTAACCTGGAACATAAACATACATAAATGGAATAACCATACGGTCAACTTCCAAAAATCTAACTAAATGTAATAGCCATATGTGCGGCTTCCATACCCAATGCATTTGAGGTTATAACGTAACCACCTGTCCTAGTATTCATGGCACCACCAGTCAGTTGGTTTATCATTTAACCACCCATCAAATGTCCAAGTACCATTATAAAATCATAATACACAACAAAAATATGAAAGAAAGAAAACATTTACACAATTTAATCACAATATATACCATGAAATATAAAATCTATTATCAAAACAATATTTAATAAAAAATATATATATTAGAGAATATGGTATTTATTTTCTTTTAAAAACATTATTTCTTATTGAGGAATCCAACGATCAAATAATACTCGCAGCGGCGGAAAGGTCGGTGTCCCCGTGTACGTTAAAAGCATCATTCCCTTTTGTCGTTTAGTAAAACGATTCATAGAAAAAGATTCCCTTTGAATGAAATGAAAATCCAACGGTGTTTATAAAGCATATAAAAGAACGTCTTGTATTAAAACAGAATATGCATCAATGAAAGGAGATTGAGATGATGTCCCTTACCTCGTGTCCGACAGGACTCAGTCGTTATTTAATCTCAAGAATAATAAAATAAATTTAATTTCTACTTACATAATATTTATTTCGAGTTTATTAATTATTTTATATCACTTATAAACATGTTATAAACATTATGTCGTCATTTATGTTAATAATTTTTATTTGGTCAATATTTGGTACTTAAGTCAAAAATGGGATTTTTATAATTACATGTTGTTCTTGTGGCCAAAGGATCATTATATAAAAAATGAAATTAATTATTTGGATATCATATATATCATATAAATATATATAGAATATACATGTATTTATAATAGTACATTACATTTCTAGGTATGAAATTAAATTCACCGTTCATGGAGACGGTAATCCATACGTATGCATGAACGCTAATTCCATTTATATTTCCTATTTAATGGAATTAAAACATAGTGATACATAATAGTAATATAATTCAAGTATTTTATCATATATAATATCATTTAACCTATCCATTATACGTACCACATATGGTATGAATGAGTCATATCATTTTGAGTGGACGGTAGTCCGCATTTCCTCAAATGAAATTGTCGCATTTACCGATAATGGAAACCATAATGGTATGATATAAATGAGAAATAAAATATCATAAAGAAAAAATAAACATAATATATATCATATATAAATATAGTTAAATATTAATAGCTACCATGGGAGGTGGTAGGATATATTTGAACAATCATCGTTTCGTGAGGCAGTAGTTCACCGTCCACAGAAACAATATGTTATCCACCCATTAGATAGAGGTGTGTGTAAGTGTAGCTCAAATAATTATCATAAAAATATCCTAGTATATTTTAAATACCGGTTATCTTACAAAAGAAAATAATAAAAATATTTTAGCGGGTTGGAGAATGAAAAGAAAACAAAATAACATAAGAGAAGACATTACCTTTAAATCAGGTAACACTTTTTGTTTTGAGCCAAAGGCATTCTTGGGAAGACTTCTGCCAAAAGTGAGGCTTCTAGGAGTATTATAGGGATGTGGAGAGATAATATGAGCAGCATTTGGATGAACCAAGGGATTGAGAGGTGTGGGTAATTGGGTAGTGGTGTGGGCCTTTTATAAGAGGGAGGAGGGGCCCTCTTGGAAGGTCATGAAATTTTACATTATTATGAAATGCTTTGAGGATTTTAAAGGTCCCACATTGATATATTTAGAGGATAAGGAGATATGAGTTCAAAATACACCCATACAATAGTTTTTTGACAACTGTATGTCTTAAATATTACCTTATAATTTCATTTTATTTAAATCGTTCATTAATGAGGTAATCACTACATCAACATGGTGTCATAAATAAATTTATTTATGTAATTTCTAAAAATTATCAAAAAATACCATGATGTAAGAAATATTTTTATCTTTCAAATGAATATTTATAGTCTATAAGATCATATTTTTAAACAAAATTAAAATTGTTTTACTTAGGTGATACATACATTGGTTATAATTCCCTTTCTTTAAATAATAATATGATAAAAGGTTAATATCACACTAAAGTGAATCCATGGGGTCCCAAGGTTTGAACAAGGAATTCCATGATCATCCATGACTCAAAAACGAATATTTGGACACATGTTGGAGTTATTTTAAAATATTCTGATATTATTTTTTTACCCGTAACTACCTGATTACTAATTAATCATGATAATTAAAGATAACTACCATCATTACTATTCATAATGTCCAAAAACAAAAAGGTCTTAATTAAATAATTTATACCTTCTGATTGAATATATGAAATCCATTTTACCAAATTACAAACACTGAAATTTTAGTAATTAATTTTAAAAAAAATTCCCTTCGTCAAATCAAATAGCGTGTTTTTAAGAAACAATATCTATCAAAATATTGATAATTGTTTCTGTCCAATTTCAAAGTGAAATTAATTTTAATGAACAAAATTGTATTAAATGGAAGAAATATATTCTAATTACACTTTAAAATTAGTTAAAAATATAATCTATCAATATAATTAAATTAGATGAAAAAGAGGTTTTGATGTAAAATGAACTATTTTTCACTATTCATTAAAAAATGAACTTTATCAGAAAAAATCATAAAATTTACACAAAGTAAATTTTGATGTCCCCATACAAACGTAGGATTTTATTTGTTCATATATAATTTATTAATGTTACCAAAACTAGATTTAATTTGGGTTCACCATCAAAAGGTGGTAAATTGACCTTTTAGTGAGTATTAGAGAATTTATGCTTAAAATTAGATTTATTCGCATTTTAGGCCTCTAAATTTTATTGGATAAATGTAAAAACATTTAATAATCATATATAATAATATTTTAATTATTTCTATTCATTCCCTCCAACATAATGTCTACGTCCTAACTACCATTTAAAATAATATTATTATATTATTAGTGTGCAACGTAAGATTTCAAAGAAATCTATTGTTGTATATTAGGTACGCTATCGAACATAGAAACCCAATTAAAGTAAAATTAATATTTAATTAAAATATATTAATAAATAGGAAAATTTCTTATTCTTTATTTACCTAGGATGCTACAAATTCTCTTCATTCAACACTATAAAATAGATAAATATGTATATATTTACAACGATCCTTAGTTATTAATTTATTGAAAACCTTATTATAATAACAAATTTCAGAAATATCATTGAATTTACTAAATAATATAATTTAGATGGTTTTAATAAACGATTTTCATTATATTTTTAAAGTATAATTTAAAATAAAACCACAATAATTAATTCATAATACGTAAAAAAAATCATAATTTTTGTTTCTATAGAAAAAAAAGTCATGATTTTTATTAGATGAAGTAATGGAATTTCATTGTACCAATACATGAGGAATGAAATTACAATACATGACTGACATTGATGTATAATAAAATTTATAATTTTTAAAATAATGAATATATATAGATATAGATTCGAGATTAGGAAAGTGAAGCCTCAACCACAATTGATTCTATAGAAAATGATGTTCAATTAAAACAAAAAGAAGGAACTTCAGAATTTGATGATATCATTATAATATAAAAATTCACTCATATATATTTTTTATATAATTTATAGCTTTCAATTTTCTATTCAATCAATGAAAATATTCCCCAATATCTATATGTAATAATTTAATATATCGTTTTTTCTATATTTCATTTTTATGATTCAATTAAATGAATCTTAGAAGTATTATTTTATTAAATTAAAATATTATTATAAGGATAGTAAAAGACTAATCATTAAAAAAAATTACCAAATATTATTATGTTTTTCCTTTTTATCACCTCCACATTGGTATCGAAGACAATAATATTATTGGAAGACATTCTATATTGTATCTTCATCAAAATATAATTACATAACATTGTTTTATGTAAATTATTCATATATAATGTCCATATAAAATTTTTATACACTTCCCCCATATGATGAATTTACATTGAAGTCTTTGGCATTGAGCCTCTATTATAACATCAGATATCAATGATATTTTCATTCATCCATTGTAAAATTTACTATACAAATTCTTTCCTTTATTATATATTTTTTAATTAACTCAAGAAAAAATAATTTAATTTATTTGATAATTTACTAATATAATTTTGGTGACATATTTATTAATGAAATATTTGTTTTATATTATATATTTATCTCCTTATAACATTTGTATATAGCTAACAATTTTCAATTTTGTAATTTGAAATAACCAATTTCAATAAAAAATTACATTCCACCAAAAATTTTATTATGAAGTATATAAAATGATATAAAATTAAAAAAATTAAAAATTTTGAATACATATTATTTTTTGAATATAAAATTAAGAGTATGTTATCTTTTAAATCATTTAATTTTGATTATAGATAATTTCAAAAAAAATAATTATTAAAATTTGAAGAATATCGAATATAAATTGTAATAATAGAAAAATAATATTTTTTATGAAAAAAATATAATAAATATAATCTTTATTATTTATTTATCAAATTATTTATCGCATCATTAAAAAAAAATTCAATAGAATCATTTTCATAGAGAAATTATATAAATATTTAATGTTTTTTCTAAAAAAAATTGTAATCGTATTTTTTAATGTTAATAAATTGTTCCAAGTTGTCTTAATAATATTATCAATACCAAATATACGATGATTATATATATAAAATATTGGAATGATATAATATCCCTTAATGAGTATAAATCATGTTAAAGATATTATAATATATTTAGGCAACAATAATAAATTCATAGTATCATAATATACCTGATCATATAAATTAAAATGAAATATTTCTTACAAGATAATTGATCATCAAATCTTTGTAAACATGATTATAATAAAAATATTAAATATTTATATTTTTCTAATTATATCATATTCATACATACAGATTTAGTTATAGGAAAATGTTAATTTTTTAAAAAATATAACTACATATTCAACAAAAATAAATATTATAGAAACGTTTTCCACATCAAGCCCACAGATTATGATCATAGAAGAATAGAAAAATATAAAATATATATTTTTGGGATATTTACCTTGATCAACACAGACAAAAATAAATTCTAAAACAAAACTTCATTCTATATAATATATATATATATATATATTATAAATAAAAAAAATAACCCGTGTGAAATTAATAGTTAAATAATAATTTCCAAAAAACGTCCATACTGGTATCATATATTATCCCATGAAATAATATATTAATTCATATTGCATAATAATTATGAAATAAGTAATCATGGTTCTTGATAATTGTTCTCAATGTGAATAAAATAGTATAACAAATGGTGATGATGAATATAAGGAATTGATCATATTAATCAAAATACTAAATAATTTGTTTAACATACTCTATAAGAAAAAATATTCTATTAAATGTCTAAAATGAGAAGTGAAATGGGATAAACTAGGTTAAAATATAGTGATTTTTGTAAATTTTAAAAATATATTAATATGTATGAAATTTTTACATGATTGAGAAAAAAATATATTTATTCCATTTATTGGATTAAATTTCTAGTTTGGATTGGAGGTAATATATAGAGTCATGCAACCCCCACCCCACAGACAAAAGAAATGAAAAATCAGATGGTAAAAATCATTATACTTTATAGGAATAATAAATAAATTTTATAAATTTTTGTTATAATGTCGAAGATGTATTTTTATTATAGATTGATAGAAAACATTAAAATGTGTATGGAACGAAATATGAAAACCCATACAATGAGTACTGTCCCTTTTCAGATACTCATCCATCCTATTAAATAGTCTTGTTTCATTAATGAACACTATTTGGGCACATGTTTCATATTTATTTTAATTTAATTAATATCCATTTACTATTATGTTATTTATAATATAAAATATTATTTTATTTATTAATTATGTTCAAGTTTTTTGTGTAACAGCCAAAGGGTTTAATATTAATTCCCGTAAAATAATCCTAAGTTTTTTGATAGTATGATCTAACAGAAATAATGAACTAAAAAACTGATATGTATGTTACAAAATATTATATGGACTCAATAATAAAATATAAAATTAGACAGTTGGAATGTGTTTAATAGAATTATGAAATATATTTATATATATTCTAACATAATGGTTATTTTGATAAATTTAATTATTCGTATATTTTTTAATTGTCTATCAGTTTACACATTTTATTTTTTACAATGGAAAAGTATATATATATAATATTATTATATAAAAATAATTATACTTTATAAAATTTATTCTTTATATTTATCTTTACTAGTGTTCCACTGAAATAAAGAAATAGAATAACTAGTATTTTTGAAAAGATACAATCCAATGAAAATAAATTTATATAATAATTATACCAATTTTAAATGATAAATTTATATATAATATATTTTAAAAACAATAATAAACATATTTTTTTGATTCATAATCATAATATAATATTTGGATTTTTTTAATTTCAAAATATATTAATTTTTAGGTAAATAGTCCAGTATACCTTTTTTACAAATATACTTCCATTAATATATTTATTACTTAATAAATATAATATTTAAAATTATTAAGAAAATATTAGCATCAAAATATGTGTTTAAATGTTACATAATAAATTTTAAAATACACAATTTCATTTTTAAACCTACAATTACCAATTCTGATTCTGATTAATTTTTTTAAAAAATTACATTTTCAAACAGTTTATATTTAGAGTTTTAGAATTAAATTTTAATAATTAATGAAATATAATAAAATAAAATTGATTTAAATTTTTTTGGATCATTATTCACATAATATATTATATGATCTGTTAAATTGTTATGCGCGACGATATGTTACCTTCGATAAGAAAACATGTCATCATGTTAAAATATAAAATGGTAGAAGTGAAAAATCTAATGTCAATGAGTTTTAAACATTTAATAAACATGTGATGTAATGTGGTTTTTACTCACATAGTTTACATATCTCAAACCGTATATATTGTTTTCTCAATTATCGATATATATTCCTTGAGAGTTACAACTCATTGATAATATTTTATTTTCTTTGAAGAAATTGAATTACCATTTCAATTATTTATGTGGAACTTATCTCCTCATTTACCCAGACAAAAAATAAATTTCATTCAACCAAAAAAATTCATGACCATGTGATATACATTTATATCCACCTTACATATTTTATAAAATTCTAAATTATTTTCCCTTTAAGGTTCACCCCTTTGAAAAAGGGATAATTCACAAAGCATGGTCTAAATTTCAAATTACTCAATTCTAATTTCTATTTAATTATGTTCAATTATACTTCCACTAATAAATTTTAAAAAAATTACAAATTAAATATCATTGTTGTACTATTTAGATATTATAACTCTTTTATAATATGATCCATGATGTCATTTTCATATAATTAATATTGAAATTTCATTCTTTCTTTGTGGGATCTACTTCCTAAAAAATAAAGTTTGATTCATTATACATCATTTATAAAAATGTTTTATATAATGATTTTATTAATTAGATTACAATTATTATTTTTTATAAATATTATATATTAAAATAATAAACCATATTTCTCATTTTTACTAATAATTGAAAACATAAATCACCATCACTATATATATGTGGAATACTTCAACCCCGATACGAGTGGTTTAAATTTTTTCTTTATTACCAATACATTATATTGATTTACATTATAATATATTTAATATATAATTATTATATTATTAAATTATTTTTTTTTGGGAAGGAATGAATGAATATCATATTAATAATTGTAGTTATAAACAAACACAAAAAATTTGATAATCATAATGAGTATTCTAAGTAGAAATAGATTTCTCAATATAATAAAAACATCATATAGTTTATATTATTTCTAAAATACTTTCAAAATATTGTATATCATAATTATAACCACTACATATAGTCATTATCATTTAAATAGAATGATATTAAAACTAAATAACAATATAATCATCCATTAATTATGATATTCTGTTTATTGGGTTTGTTTGACAACTTTCATGAAAAATTATATAAAATTATTCCACAAATAACTATGGGAATTATATTTCATGTTATATATGACTAAACTATATAAATAATTATTCATGTTTGTTCGATAATTCTTATATAATAATGTTTCTCAATATTTATGAAAACAAAAATTATTCTATAATAATCACTGAACCATGTTCATCTCCAATTTCATATTTTAGGTTTTTAGGAAAAAATATTATGGAATAAAATTATCACATAATAAGAAATTATAAAAAATAAAATAAATTTACATTAATGATATTGGAATAATGATATTATGGAGAATAATTATTGACATTTCTACTATGCACCGTGTTTCATTAATATGGTGATTTATTAAATAATAACATATAATGGAATGGGTTTTCATACTCTTAATAATGATTCCTTGATATATGTTAAATGGTATCCACCATGTTTCCATTGTAAGTAAAATTGTTGATACATTATTAATTTAATTTTATATAAATTATTTAATTATGATTATTTTGATATACTAAACCAAATTATTTTATATTCATCAAAATTGTTTTTACAAATGTGGTAACCTAGACTTAAGAGTTTTTCAAAACTGAATTTTAATTATCTGAGTTATAATAATTATCATGACGTTATTTCATTTAATTTTTCCACATCTTTAAATTAGATTTTATTTGTCATTATGTTATCATTTTTTCAAATTTACCCCAAAACCAATTTACATATACATCATTCAAAACATTGTTTGTTCCATATAAGAGATATTCATAAATTAATTACAATTTTATTGTTTTTTAATGAATCATCATGATCATTTTATTTCAATTATTTGTGTCTCTCACCATAATATTTTTTCATCATGTATTTAATTATAATATATATGTAAAATAATTTTTATTAAAAATATGGTTTTTCATATAATTTATAATTTTTATCTTTAAGAAATGAAATTTATAATTTTTAAAAAGATTTAATTTGTTATAAAATGTTTCAAATTTGAAATGAAACTTCATATTGAAAATATTTTTCTATTTTCATGAATCATTGATTAGAGATTAATTTTAATGAATATGATTTAAAAATAAATTCCATCACATTCTGAAAAGATTCTTTTTAAATATACACCTATGATTGTGATATATTTCAACATTAATGTTCTTTTCTAAATAATTTTGTATGTTTCCAACAAAAAATTCATTTTCATATTTAAAATGATTTTCAATAAGTTAATTTATATCACATGATTCATACTAATATATATATATATATATCATTTTGTGTATTAAACTCATGGTATCAAATATATTGACGCATAGCCCCTTCATGTGTGATACCATTCATAATATTATATTATATGGATATTCATATTCAAGATCAGTATTCTTATGAGTTATCACTTTCACATTATTAATATTTTATATTTGAAACATAAAAAATCCTTATCAAGATTTATAATGTAATTATCATTTATATTAGTGATATGATTTCATAACCCTTTTTTCTTATGTGGCCATATAGAATTAAAAAGAGTAACATTTTGTTAGGACGGTTAACCATTATCTATCATGTATAAATCTATTATATGGTTCAGGAATTCTAATTCTGACTATGGTTTATTAGTTCAAGTATAATATTGGTTTAATTTATGACTCCAACATGTACATATTTGATTCATTAGGTATTTAGGAATGACTGTTGGATGTTCTTCTTAAAAATGGTGTTTGAAGATCTTCTATTATTTATATGGTGATTTGATTATCACTTTCTTATAAAAAATTGATACTGTAATAGGTATTAATTCTAAATATTTTGATTTTATTACGCATTTCTCTTTATGAATAATGTTTTATACAAGTATATGGGTCAATTGTTTCCACAATTAATGTTTCCTTTTTTAATCCCTTTGATATCTATATTGATTAAAATATCGTATGTTCTTTTTTCACTAATGATAAAATGATTTCGATTATTCCCCTGATATCCGCATAAATATTTTCGATTTTTTTGTTATAAATAAAAATGTGGAGTTGTTTTTTATCACATATGGGTAATAATTTTCATGTCATTAAGTGGTTTTCAAGGATTCTTGGATAGTTCACTACCCATGTTGTGAAAAACCGAGTAATGTTTTTCATCATTACATTGAGATCGTGGGGTTCGGTCTAGGACTGAACCAGTTACTCATTATTATATTAGATAATAGGATTATGATACACGTTAATAGAACCACATAGGAATATAATAGGATAATCCCAACCCAAAATATCAAATAATTGTAAAATTTAATCTGATGTTGGTGGAAGGAAATAAATTTTGAGACCCGAGTTGGATAAGGGAATGCCATCCGTGAAAGATACATTCAGTTATGGATGTTTTGATGTGGAGAGTTATGTTGGTTCTATGGAATAATATTCTAGAATACCTAAACCATAATCTTATGTATAGTTATTTTGTACTGGAATCAGTCGCGCATAGGACGAGGTGATTCTGACAGCTATCAAAGGAGGGTAACAGGGGTGCTAGACCCCCATGAATGTAATATATGTAAATTTGGATATAATTAGGTGAATGTATAATAATATTAACAGGTAACATCATATAATAATCTTCATTATTTTTTATATATGTAATCGTTTTAATGGATGCATTTATAATGCATGGATCCCGGTCAATGCGACTAAAATTATGTGCAAGACATCCCTGAAGGCCAAAGGATTTGGGGGAAAATAATGGGATTATTTTCCATGTAATTTCACTTTAAATAGAGGAGAGGAATGTCAGGATACATGAATTAAAAATACAAAAATGACAATGGGGTAAAATGGATACTATGATTCTATGAGATACATTGTGCTCAAGGTGAATAATTCTAAAGGACAAAAGGATTAATCTCATATTACTAGAAAAATGTAGAATCTTTTTTTCAATATGTCTAGATAAAATTTGATTTATGATGATCCTAATTTAAATTTTCCTAAATAGAATATGATTTATAATCATCAATGAAAAGAAACAAATGGTCGTTTATGGTCATCATAATGATAATAATTAGGGTAAATATATGGATTCCCCGACTCAAATGTTGAGTGATTATTTGCCTATATATGGTCCTAACAAATACGCCATTACTAACCTGGCCACCCTCTCCGACGATGTCTCGATCTCCCCATTGGGAAATATAGGAGAGGTGTCATGAAATAAATTAACAATAATGAGAACTTATTTTTCACATTGTGGAATAAATTTTGAATGTGGTTTTTGGGATTAATACCTCCTAATTAAATGTTGATATGAAAAATAAAAAACATTTTTTCGTTAAGGCTATTAAATATTATTCAGTATCTACAAATAATATAAATATTATTTTAATCAGATCCTTCCCCAAAAAATTTTTAAATGTGGATCATAAAATCCAAACTAGGGATTGTATGGATTATTATTTTGAAGATATCATGAATAATTTTAAACATATAATTTAATGTATATTAGTAATAAAATTCATAAGGAAAATGATTCAAATAATATCTTATTTTATTTAATATATTTTTTTGATTTATATTTATGTTAATATATTTTTATTTTAATGTATAAGGTTACCACTATTATATAATATGTATTTCTAAAAATTTAAAACTAATTTTCCATCAAGATATAAGAATTTTGGATTCCATTTTGGTTTCTCAAATTAATTTCCCAAGAAAGGGTGGACCATTAAATTAATGCATCTAGATTGTAATTTGATTCTATATATTTTAAATATGTTCTAAAATTTATATTGTTTTTATCATGACTATTATAGAAATATATGTATTTTATTTTTTGAATCATGTATACACATACTTATAAATCATTTCATATGTTAGTCGTAGATATATGAAAATATCCTTGATTTATTAGATATAATTTTTTTTACCAATAAACTAATTATATTCTCAGTTATGATATTTTATTTTTAACACATCTGTTTACCCTTACTGTGCATTTGAGGTCACCCCATTATTTTTATTTTAATTCCCTTGTTTATAAATTAATTAAAATTTTGAAATGTAAGGAGGAGTTATTTATATGGATATTAATAAAGATATTTAATATTCATAATGGATTATACAGTTTCACATATTATAGCCAAATGTAACAATAGATATAAAGAAGTTGTTTTTCTCTCACTTTATTATCCTAACACTCTATATTTCAAAACCAAAAAGATATTTTTAATTTATTGTAATAAAATTCCATTAATTAATATATTTATATGTCATAGTATCTTCTTTGAGAATTTGCAGCTTATTGCAAAACATGGTTTTGATATCATTGGATTTAAGATGATATTCGATGAGGATAAGAATGAAAATATAAATGAAATTCGATTTTGATAAGTTATGGTTGACTATAATTTTTATGGGACATATATAAAATTATTTGAGATGTGGTCCTAATATAAAGGTTTTGATAATGAAAATTTATTTAAAACCATAGGGATATGTCTATATAATATTTCCACATTTATGACAATGTAGTGATATTTTTGGTAAAATGTATATTACATAGTTTTCCAGTAAATAAATTTTTTTCCCCGATACTAAAAGTGGATAAATACTATTTAATTATTTATCTATGGGTAATAAACAGAAAACTAATTATTGGTTATTTACTCAATCTTCACTGGGTGAACCATAGTGTAGAGTAACTACACAACTAGTTCTACACACACATGTTATATTCGCTGGCCATCCAATTTTTCGTTGTGAATCATTATAATGTATTTAAATTCAAATTACATTAGAATAGATACATAAGAAATAAAATTTATCCAAACTCTATAAAATGTTTATTGAACTAGTTTTATCAATGGAATTAATTAATTACTAATGAATGATAATATATTGAGATATATTTTGTATATTCATATGATCATTTAATCTGATTAAATTAATTTAAATTTTTTTAATATTCTTTTTAAATGAATTCCTTGAAAAAATATTTCAATTATATATTTATACAAAAAACTATATATTATAACTTAAAAATAAAGCATAAAAAAGGATTTTTAATCATTATATATACTTATTATATAAGAAAATATCGTTTTTATAGACATAAAAAGGCAGTTAGATTGATATAATTATATAGTTTGATTCTGTATATTATTAGTTATTATTACTAGTTATTGGTATTTATTGATAATATTTTTTTATATACAAAATTCATACAGAATTATTCGAAACAACCGAGGATTTTTCTTAAATTATTATTTTTATCTATTTAATCTATTTGATGTATATATTAAATGGAATCAATAACATTGAAATGATATTTTATGATAAGGTTGTATTTAGGAGATGACAATTGGAGAAATCCTAAATGATATATGAAGTAGTCTTTTGTTTAATATATTCCTAATGTTGAAGTTATAAATATAGATTAAATTTTATAACATTTAGTCAAATTGTACTAAAATACTTATAACTGAACATAATTGTATCAAAAAATTGATTATTTATATTTTTGTTTATCATTATCTAATTTCTTATATAATTATATATATTTATAATTTAGGTAAATTATTAATTATTTATTAATACATTCATTGATAAATGAATGGGTATATTTTTAGAGGTATATATAATCTCATAGTTTTTTAATGCCTTAGAGATTAAAATTGAATCAGTAGTTGTATTTTATAGAGAATAAATGATTATGAAATAAATATATTAGGGTACATGATTATTTGAATGGATAATGTTGTTTTTGTAAATAAAAGTTACATGGTATAGCCATTGATTTTATGTAAGATGTTAATATTTAAGAATTATAACAAATGATTAATGTACTAATTATACCCTCAAACAAATTAATTAATTAAAAATTAAAATCTTTTTGGGGAAGTAATATAGTTAATGGTGTAGAATCTAATGAAAAATATTTAAATAAATTTATTCTATAATTTAGATAAACATGTTCAATAACCTACTCCTCAAAAATCAGTGAAAAAAAGATAA
This sequence comes from Viscum album, assembly GCA_963277665.1. Taxonomy (NCBI): domain Eukaryota; kingdom Viridiplantae; phylum Streptophyta; class Magnoliopsida; order Santalales; family Viscaceae; genus Viscum; species Viscum album. The sequence continues at coordinate 1,682,095,591 of OY728163.1, read as the reverse complement.
CATAGAATATATATATATATATATATATTTAATATATTAAAAATGTCCACTAAAACATACTATTAAATATTTTTTTTAAAAATGAACTATCCTCAATTTGAAATATAATAATATATATTTATATATATAGGTTATTTTATAAAAATTATCATTATCAATAATATTGTTTAATAATATATCTATTTATGTGTTACATATTTTTGAAAAGATAAATAATTATTTTAATGTTAAATGATGATGTTACAATAATTTAATATTGATTCTTTAAATAAATTCTTGTCTGCTATTAATGATAAATTAATTATTATAGAAACTACTATTCAATATAGTCATTTCTCTCAAGAAATTTTTTCATTATCCTTTATTATGTTATTTAGTTGATAAAAATCTATTTTTTTAAATAAAATAAAAAAAATTCTATATTTTATATATAAAAAAATATTAGCATAGTTTAAATGTTTCTAATTTTTATATATAGGCTTATTAAATTTTGGATTTAGTAATATAAAAAAACTATTCATGGGAATTACTAGTTTATAATTCTCACATTTGGATATCAAATTTTCATTCAAAAGGTCAATATTATATAATAATGGACATATTTTCACAATAGTAACATTTAAATTGTTATAAGAAAATAAACAAATGATAATGGTTTAAATAAATTTTTAAAACTTCTTTTTGAATGGGTGAATGAGGAATATATAAATTTTATATTATACCCACCCTATTAATTATCAATATTTGAACCACATTCATTGACAATTACTTCTTGTTATATAAATTTATATACCTTTTCAATTAAAAAAGATGATCACCCCTCATCACTTAACCATACAAAAAACTGTATATTAGAACTTTCTATACCAGAAACACTCTACCACATTAATATTAGTATTCTAAAAGTTTTATTCATCTACATGGTCTACACCTTAACATCGTAACACCCTTTCAATATAGAAAATCAATAGTGTGAGGAATAAATTTCTATCTGTTTTTTTTTCAATTATATTTCTATATGTGCACTTACACTGAATAAAAATTAAGTATTACAAATTAAAAAATTATTTAATATATTTAAAATAATATAATATTGTTATGGTTATGTGATAAACACTAACCACCTTACCTTTTTCTATGAAGAAGATTGAAATTATTATTTTCTCATTGTGTGGACTACTACCATCATGATGCATCATACTTTTTTCTTAAACCACCTTACATGGTAGGTCCAAACTAGGAATTCTAAATAATATTATTTTATTTATGAAATATCACATTTTTTTAAAAAAAATAATAATCTTTCATCAATATCCCTATTCTATAGAATATATAATCATCATTCATGAATACATATAGACTAATTCCTCTATAGAATGAATGATTTTAATTTGTTTTCATCACCAATATATATGTCTACAAATGATAATGGTATTGATTATAAAAAATTATTTCAGTAGAACTATTAATTTACAATAAATACAAACATGATAAACTATGATAAAAAAATACAATAATATCATTGCTACGTTTAATCATAAAAATGAGCATTATAAGATAAATGTTTTTAATACTATGGCATAACATCAAACATGTTGTATTCATCTTATAATTTTTTATAATTTTCATATAACATAAAAATACATATTAAAATTTTAAATTACTATTCTTTATTATGGTATTAAAACAAAATGACATTATAATTATCCATTAATTATGTTATATTCTTGGACGGGTATGTCGGACCACCCATATGAACACTACTATAAATTTATTTCATGGAAAATATTGAGAATATAATTTCTAGTGATTTTGGATAAAAAATATTAAATAATAATTTTATTTATTTATTTCAAATATAAGAATATAACTCATATTTTTTGAAAAAACCATTTATCACAATGAATAATAGAAACATTCCAATTACAAAATTCCTTTTTAATGATCACAAAAAAAATATTTCATTGAATTATATTAAAACATTATATATTTTAATAAAACAAAAATCAATAAACCTTATATTATATTATAATGATCATACTTTTGATAATATTTACTAACAAATATATATTATTGTACTAGGTCAAAATGATATAGATTACTGACCCATGATTTTGAATGTAGATAAAAACCAACTAATATACTTATTTAGTAAAATTATAAATGAATGTTTGAATATTATATAGTTAAATAATTTATTTTTAATTTGATATTTTGATTATTATTTTATTATACTTATTGTTAAATATAAATTATTCTTTATAGGAATTAAATTATGTAGTTTATTGGCAGGAATTCTAATTATTTGGGCCATGTTACATGTTATGAAATATGATTAATTATTATTATCTTATATAAATATAATTTAAAATTAATTTTATAGTACCTATTTTCTATTAATTATTGTTACTTACGACACGTAATGATGATTTATCATAAAATTTATTTTTACTGAAGTGTTACCCAAACTATAAGATATTTAGTGACTATATTTTCAATCATTAAAATTTTATCATTCTATGGTCACTGGTGGAAAATTTAGTTTTCCAAACACTTGTATACCAATGGTTTGAATAAACTATTTGTATACATAATTTTTTCCAACAGTTTATTCGAACCATTTGGATAACGGGTTGAGAACAAGCATTTCCAATCAGTTTAATCAAATCATTGGGAAAACCTATATATATAAAAACGGGTTTTAAAAACTATTGGTAAATAGAATATTTTCCAACACTTTTGACAAACCGTTGGGAATGTTTCCCCAAATAGCAGTACATCTGGAATCCCTCCACGTGATTCCATCCATAAAACTAATCGCTCACGATTCTCTCATGACGCTCTCAATTCAACCCAAGGTATCTCTTGAATCTCTCTCTGCAATCAATCATGAAATTCTATACTTCTACACTTCTAACATGTAAGTGGAATATAGGGCATCTATTTTTGTTTGTTATCTATTTTGATTTCCCCTATACTTGATCTGTGTGGTCAGCTTATTCTTGTATTTTTATTTCTCTTATCATGTTCCCGTTACACAAGTCCCTTCTTCAAGTGCTGATCATGGGAGTGATGTTTTATATTTTTTAATGTGATGGGGGACTTGGGTAGAAGTTCCTTCTAGTGGGAATCCTTTCCATTTGTATATTAAGGAATTCTACTATGGCATGTGGATAGTGAAAACCAATTTGAGGTGTTGAATAATTGTGGTTCTATTTTTTGTGGGTTAGGTAATCTCAATTATGGGTGGTATTGGTTTTATAATGAATCCAGTTTTATGGGGAATTTCATGTATAGTGTTATAGAAATATGATTCATTGATTTCATGTATAAAGTGACAACCTGTTTCGTCGATTTGTTTTATTTATCAAGTTTTCACTATTGTAAAATGTAAGATGTTGTCTTACTGTGGTTTTGTTTTGGTAGAATTTTCATAGTGACACCTCTTCATAAGAATATATATAGTGACATCCTTATATTTTTTATTCATGATGTATGTGGAATATGTTTGAATGTTATAATCTTCTATGTGACTCTTTCGGGTAATATTATTATGTGAGTTGGGTATGTTGGAAATTGTTATATAACATTCTTTTGGCCTATGGGGTATGGTTACAACCTAAAGCGGTGTTATGCTGGGATGTGGATGAGGGTGGCTGATGAAATTGGCTATATATCGATTATGTCCTATGGGATTGTGTATAACATGAGGATATTTATGCGTTATAAGTTATTCATTGGGTGGTTTGGTATGGTATGATGGGGTATGAAAATTAATGATGATTTTCATTTAAAAATATCACATAGGACAGGGAGTGGGCTGTCCAGGGAGGGAGGGGAGTTGTTTACCCCACCCCTGGACACCCCCCCCGGACACCACCCAACCCCCTGGACACCCCCAACCCTTTGACACCCCACCCCCTTGGACATCCCCCTAGACACCATCCCACCCCCTTAGGCAGTACCCCATCCCATAGATAGTCCCCCTCAGACACCACACCACCCCACTCCCTAGCAGTCCCCACCCCCGAACAACTCCCACTGGGCACAACCCGACCCCCTGGATAACCCTCCCACCCCCTAGAAGCCCCCCCTGGACACCCCCACCCCCTGTACACCCCCCAGATAGCCCCACCCCCTTTGACAAGACCCCTAGACACCACCCCACCACATGGAAACCCCCACACCAATGGACAACCCCACCCACTTAGACAACGCCCACCCCTAGAGCAAGTTATATGGATATCCATCTATTCTCAACCTTTCTACATTTATTTCACTATCTAGAATGATCACTGTCAATATTCCTTAAATATATTTTTGATAAACATTAATCTTATTTAATTTTTTATGATGAAATGAATTATAAAAATTATTTTTACCGAATGGAAAGAAGTTGGATGTATGATACCAATCAAATCTCAAGCGATTTTCAAAACAATTTGGAGAGATATTTAGATTTTTCAATTCCCATTGCTTCAGATAGTGGTTGAATAAACTTCCCATGTTCCAGTTATGTTGGTAGACCTAGGTTGATAGGTGTAGAATTCATCTACCACATAACCAAGTATGATTTTCAAGAAAACTACTATTTGTTGAATCATAATTGAAAGAAAATGAAATCTCAAATTGTTGATGATCGAAATGAATGGACTGGAATAATGAATTTATTAGATGACCAGTTTCGGTTTATTCATCATTGTGAAAAATAATGGATTTTGACGTAAGAAGAATTAGATATGAAGACAGATGATGCATCAAATAAAAATGATGATATTGTCAAGGTGAAAAAATTAAATGATGCGACAATGATTCCAGTATATTGATAATGAGATAAAATAAAAAATATGGAATTTATAATATGATTTTTTCATGGGAAAACTATCTAAGGGATTTCTAATACAACAATCGATTAAATTCTTACCTTCTTGAAGGATTTACTTCTAGATGATGCAAGTATTCCCTCAATCCAGTATATAGAATGGATGTTAGTTGAGAAACATGGATATTGAAAAACAAAATTCATGTTTTCCTGAAAGATTGAAATTTATTAAGGGAGGAAAAAACTGAATGAAATGATTGTATAAAATGTGGCACATCCCACTGGAAGTCAAAATCTGATGGAACACCATCCCACGTGTGACAAAAAGTAATGTGACACTTTCCATTGATCCCAAGACACTAGAATATTTTTATATCTGATGAAATACCCATAAAAATGAGATGGCATGATACCGAGAGAAAGAAGACTATTGATGAGTAGGTTTACCCTGCAGATGGATTTGCATGGCAGGGATTAGATGTCTGATATCCTGATTTTGCAGTAGAGGTGTTTAATTTGAAGCTGGGTCATTCATGCGATAGTTTTAATCCATTTGGGAAGAATCTTACTTTTCACAGCACATGGCTAGTTTTTATACACATTTGTAATCTTCTATCATTGCCGTGTTTGAAAAAACCATTCACTACCATGAGTATAATCAAATCTGGCCCTTCTGATCCTAACATTGATATTGACATATACATGCACCCATTAATAAAATAGTTTAAACTTCATTGGGATGTGGGTGTGTGCACTTACAATACATATTCAAAAGTCATATTTCAGATGCATGTTGTGCTTATGTGGAAGATCAATTATTTTCCGGCTTATGCAATAAAGTTTGGATGGATTACGAAGGGAAAATTGTCTTGTTCTGTTTGTATGATGAATACCCAATCATGAATACTGAATCATCGATGTCGTTTAAGTTTTAAGGGAAATCAATGATTGTTTCCAATGGACCATCCATATATAAATAATCATCGATAATTTTATTATATCATAGAGACTGATGATCCACATCACTGTATGTCTGGAACTGATGTGCTTAATGAATTGAATGATTTCAGTTTTTCATTCGGGAAGAGTCAAATTAAATTTTGAAAGAGAACGAATGTTTTCACAAAAACCATTTACGATTTGAGGATTAGGAGTATATTTATTTATTTACCTTATTGGTCAGCCAATTTGTTACGTCATTTCTTAGAAGTAATGAAAATTGAATAGATTATATGTGAAATTTTCCATTGAATAATTTTTAATTTTATGGGTAAGAGAAAATATAATTTATGGTCTCAGTGTGACTTGGTAGATTGGGGAATCAGAAAAGAATTGCATACTATGTGTATTAGAAAAAATAAATGGCATGTTCCATGTGCTTCTTATGGGATGACACCGACAGAAAAAATAAATTTCTAGAAGTATTAGGGACAATTTCATTTCCTAATAAATATTCAAGAAACAAATCTAAATGGGTCAACAGAGGAGAGTTGAAGTTAAAATCATTCTTGTATCTGGAATATCACATTCTTCTATATGAGTTGATTCCAATCGTAATCCATCATCTTTTTTCCCATAATTTAAGGGTGACTGTTATTTGGTTGTTCCATTTGTTTAGAGATAATTGTACTATCAGTTATCCAAGTATTTCTAGAAATAAAATGCTGACAGATGCCCCATTAATTTTGTGTGAGTTGTAGAAAATATTTTCTGCATTTTTTACATGCATGTTGCATCTGGATATCCATACTTCCAATGAAATACTTCTCGTTGGACCTATTTTTTCATTGGATGTTTCCAACTGAAAAAAATATATACACATTAAAGTCTTATGTCTGAAATAAGAATCACCTTGAAGGTTTTTTTCATGAAAGGATAATTGGATAAAAAATGTATGGATTTCTATTCAATGTATTTTTCTGATCATACAACAAGAATGAACAGACCAATGAAAAATGAAGAAAAATAGTACGAGAAAATGGAACCCAGTTTTTAAATGTGATTTATTTGATGACTACATCAGGTAACTAAATTTAATATGTATATATTACATATATATATGTTAATTTATTCATATTTTACTCATCGGGGAACATAAAACAATGATAAATATAAAGAATCATTCATTATCTTTGAGAAAGAGGGAGAATTTTCATAGTAAAGAGTTTTCTTCTTGGTTAAAACTGAAGGTAAATAAATTATTGTTTAATATAATTATATAAATATTTAATTATGTTTAATATTCATTTATATTTTTGGTATTCAGTTTTCCTTCTGACTCTCTCTGAATAAATGAGATCTTTGGCTTTTGGTCCTATTATCGTGGTTCATGACTGTAAATAAATTGTTATCAATGGGTACAAATTTCTTATTTCTGAATAAGAAAATTCCATTAGAACACAAGATGATGGTGTTATAGTTTTTTCCACAACATATATTTATGACATTTCATCAGGTAGTAGACTGAAAATATAAAATCCGGGTTATTATGGAGTCATTGAACAAATACTAATATTGAATTATTACTCTCATAGAAGACTCACAATGATTTAATGCCATTGTTTTGATTCAATGGAGTGACATGCAACATTTATTGATGATTGTGGATATCTGGTAATTAATATGAATTATACTCATGCTACCAAAGAACCATATGTATTGAAGTCAATGGCTAAACAAGTTTTTTATGTCGAAGACCAACTTCGACCTGAATTTGGTTTCATAGTTGAAGTAATTCCAAGATTTGTTTATGATGATGGAGATGCTGGAATTGACACTATCCCTACTTCCAGTCAAAACAATCAATTCGTTTCCCTTGATGACTCTAATAGGTCCATTTTCAGAGTGGATTGTGAACCTGAAGTTATCGTGGAAAATATATAGAATCATCTATCCAAGTTCCCATTTTTTTGGATTACCTCAAGTTGGGTTTTAAAGGTTGGTATTATTCAAATTGATTTATTATTGATTACAAATATTTTGTATCTTATTTGACCGTTATCTGTATTTTCAATGTTTATTGGATGAAATTTTTTTTTGAATTTCATTTTATTATTTTAAATTGAATTGTATTTATACCTATAAAACAAACATTTATAACTTAGTGAGCATTTCAATGCTTCAAATGTGATTTGTATAAAATTTGTATTACTCTAAGACCTCTCTTTAATAATTTACCATGTAATGTAAATGATGGTTTGTATTCGACTAGAAAACATGTATTGAAACCAACATCATCTACCTAATCTAAAGATATTAAAATTTTCCATATTTTTGAAAATAGGTTCACCCCTTATGAATCTGATATAATCATTGTTCCATGATTTTAATAGACTAATGACACTTAGTAAATAATCATCCCACTAAAAATTATATTTCATAATTATATCTTGTATTATTTATTTACTTCATTATATATTTGTTCAAGCTTACTTAAAACAATTTTCAGTTAAATAATCCATGAATCCACTTATTCCCTCTAATTTATTTCGTTTTTTGGGATACACATTAGTTATCTTTTTCTATTCACTTCCATATTTTTTTTCAAATGAAGGAAAGTGAAACCAATTAATGAGATCCGACAAAAACATATCATGGACAAGAGTCATCACATGGAGGAGTTGGGCATTCCAGCACTACAACCTATAGTGAGTATTTTATTTCAAATATATTTATTTAAATAATATATAATATCATGTGATTAATATTTTAATTTTTTTTAGATTTCATCAATTAGGAAACATAGCAGCCTAGTAGTGGTCTCAATACTCGGGGTGTTGGTATGAGGGTGGAGGGGTGGTAGGGGAGCTAGACGATCTGGGCAACATACCCAATCAGAACCTACCCCTCCCACCAACATACCATCAGTCCCACATTTTGATCCCTGTGTGCCATTAGGGACACACAAGATATATAGTCCTCACATGATTTCACCACCCTATACATTTGAGCCTCCTCACCCATCTTTACCATATCCATTGATGATTCTCACTCCCCATCAAGAATTTTTCCAATCATCCCTATAATGTTCTTTTACTTCTTCTTCATTCACTCTAGGATTTTATATTCCATCTTATTTGATTACTACTCCACCAGAGTATGTCCTTGCATAGAATACACTAGGACCCACACCATCTGTAAATGGTGTTTCTTCAGTTTCTTCGGATCCAGCAGTTCCCATTGATCATACTACCGCAGGTATACTCACACAACCCTAAAAAATTGTTACAAAAGTATTTATTTTCATTATAAAATGTTTTATTTAGATATTTTTCTTTCATTATTGTTGTAGGTGTATGTGGGGGCGTACAAACATGCGTTCAGTGTGGAACCGCCGCACGCAGTTGATGGTGGACTATAATGAAGATAGTCATATGATTGTGGAATCATGGCAGCAATGTCAGTTTTTTTGGCGACACTTTCCAAATACTCACACATCATTCTTTCCAGACCGCTCTTAGGGAGAAAACTACCAAATGAAGTCAAGGATAATGCACGGGTAGAGATATGGGTAAAAAATCTGTTTTATTAAATTCTATATATTAATTTTTGTATTTATATGAATTAATATTTTGGTGTCTTCTGTAGTTCAATTTCGCTGATGGTGAGGGTGCACGACCAACATGTATAAAGGATTTATGAGAGCTTTGAAGATCTTATCATCATGAGTTGTACATTGGATGGAATGCTAGAGTTGGAAAAGTGTTATATGAAGTCCCTATCATGAATTATTTTCTTTTAGAATAGTACTGATAGATTATTACGCATTGTAATACTAGCCCATTTACAGTATTAATCAAATTAGAGATATTTAAATGAAAATGTAATTGTTTTTCGTTAATACTAATTATTTAATTTTATTAAATATGCATCTGGAAGAAATAAAGAAACATTAATTCTATGAAATACGTCTACACATTGGGACGTACTACGATGCCAGATCATGAGAGACAACAGGTCTGAGAGTTTATAATCTTTCTTTAAGACATACACTTCTATTTCATCCTCCATGATTTATTCGATAGCTAATGTTGTTATATAATTTTAATTATTAAATTACTATTTTTTTGTATCATATTCTTATTTATAGTTTTCTACATTCAATGTCATTATTGAGGCATAAATTGAATATAAAAGGACGTGTCCCCCGAGAAAAACTCTTTTTCTTGAGTAGAATGCAGAAATATGCAAGTGTGGTTAATGAACCAACTCAACAGTAGAATGAAAGATTTACAAAGTAGATTTAAAAATTTAATCACTATTTTTATCTTAATAATCTATTTTAGTTGAAAAATGTTGTTTTAGAGAACCTTAATGCCATATAATCTGACAATTTTGGGTCAAACGATCCCATACATCAGGTGTTGGGAGATGATCACCTTGGTTGTGTATGTGGCCGACCTGGGAAGTGTATAGTTTTGACCAGGTATTTTCCCTCCTCTGGTATGATTTTTAGTGCAACCAAGTTTCAGAATGTTAAGGAACTGGCAGAAAATACTGATAAAAGGTCCACAGAGACTGCAGAACAGTCTGCTAGGGAAAATAATGCATTTATGAAACTGATGGTAGTTTTACGTCCAATACTTCTACCAGAGTCCAACACTACTTGTGATAAATGTATTTCATCGAAGAATTCTATATATGGTGCACAAGGTGGCAGTTTTAGTGGTAGTCGATGATGATGGAGAGGAGGAAGTCGAGGTAGAGGAGGTGCTGGGTGGGGAGGAGGCTGATGTGGAGGAGGAGGCTGAGGAGGAGGTCGATGCGGAGATGGACGGAGATGAGGAGTCCATGGATGAGTGCGACGGAAAGGATGAGGGAGGGGACAATAATGGGGACAATGATGAGGATGAGGGTGAGGGTGAAGATGATGGGGACAATGATAGGGATAAGGGATAGATTGATCTTTTACATTTTAGAGTAATATTACTGACCTTTGATGTTTATTGATTTATTGTGCCTAAATATATGTGTGATTAGTTATGTCACATTATCATTTTTTTTATCTATTTTAATGAAATTGTAATGTTTTAGTGGAATATAAAAAATTGACTGTCTAATAAAAAATTGATCTATTGAAATTTATTTTTTGAACAATGAAATAATTTTCTTAGAAATTATGTAAATATCATTCCATGTGTCCAGTACAGCCCCCCCCCCCCGGACAGCCCCCGCCATCCTCCTTCGACCCCGGACAACCCCCCCCCCCCCCCTCATCCTTGGACCCCAGACATCCCCCCACCTTCCTACCTGGACCCCAGAATTCCCCCACAGATCCCCGACCATCATCCCTGGACCCCAGACACCCCCTCCTCTCTAGACCCTGAGCATTCCCCCACCCTCCTCCCTAGACCCCAGACATCCCCCACCCTCATCCTTGAACCCTGGACACTACTCCCACTCCTAAATGACCCTGGACAACCCCCCACTCTCATTCTTGGTCTATCTACCCTTAAAATTCAATGGGATTTTTTTTCATAAATTTCTTTGGGATTTTACAAAAAACGCAGTTTCGGACGGCACCTGATTCTGAGGCCCGGTGTTCCCGGAATCAATTTCAGAAGATTTTCTTGGGTACGATAAGTAACCGAACAAGCGTGTTTTCCTAACTTTTGAACTGGTGCTCGAAATTGAAATTTGAGGGAACCGATGAATCCACAGATCTAGTAATTGCTTAAGAACAACTTTCCGGGAGTTGCGTTTGCTCAGGTGAGGTTTTTAATTATTTGGGATAACTAAAGAATAAAAATAAAATATTGTGCTACAATTTTATTTTTTTTCTAAGTAATGATAACCTAGGCATGGTGGATTGAGTGGGACCCACTAATAACATACCTCCTAGGTAGGACATTAGTGAGGTGGGGGCCACACGAGCCCCACCCCCTTTATTTTCTTTTCACCTCCCACGAGCATTTATTATGGTAACTCACCTTCACCCCCTCATAAATTCCAAGTCAACTCTCACATTTAATTGGATTATTAAATGCCTATTTTATCGGTCAACGCTCGATAAATAAATCGTGATTTAATTTTGAGTTTCAAAAAACAGATGGCATGAGTAATAAAATAAGGCAAAGCCTTATTTTATTATTGTTGATGTGTTGGGCATGAAGATTTGGGGAGGAAATACTCCAGTCTTGAAAAACATCCTTCCATGTTGATGAACGCGAAAAACACACCCTCGCCAACGAAGAATTCCCACCTCCGACGAAGGATGAAGAAGAATGCTGAATCCTCGGTGATCGACGATGTGACACCGTGTACTGCGACGCCAACGATTATCTTCTCTGAGACATCGATGACGTTTTCGGAAACTTGTTCCACGATTCTTTCTTTCGTGATGATTATTTCCTGCGACGAATCTTCATTCAACAACACCTTGAGGTAGGGGGTTTGGTTTGTATTAATTTAATTTATGTGGATTATATCGTCAGAATATGATGAAATTTTTGAAAGTCATTTGAACCACTAACGCGGTGGGTGCGGACCAACGAAAAAGACAGAACCCACTGATACTCTATTCATGATGCGCGGAACATTGGGCGACGATGAAACAAGACCGTATAGCGATTGGAGGTCGTCATAGTAATCTACGGGTCCCGAGACAACCCCAGGCGTAGACAGGAGCAAGAACGGACCACCGGAGCGGCTCCGGTGGCCTGCAGACTTCGACGGCAGCGTGGGTCGCCGGCGCGGTGGCGTCGGGGGGCAGGAGACGGCGGCCGACATCGGCTGGGCGCTCGGAGGCGGCGGCGTCCCGGCACGCCGCCAGGAGGGACCGCCGCAGTTGAAGCCGCTACGGTAGTCGAATGGTCCCGCGGCGGCGCGAGACCTGGGGGGGACGCACCGCCCCAGCACCATGTCCGTTAGCAAGGTAGAAGCCCCCGCGTGGGGGACACATATTAATTCAATGGGGGAAGCCACCCCCCCCTTCCCGCTTAGCTCAGCACTGGCCGCGCTGGCCACGCGGGCCGCGGGCGCGTGCCCGGCGAACTGGCCGCCCATGCTCGGCCGGGCTGCCCGGGCCACGCTGACCGGGCCGGGCCGCGCACACCGGGCCGGACCGCGCCCTAATGGTCCGCACCCAGACCCAGGTCGGGTTGACCCGGGTCGGGCCGACCCAGGGGGTCTCGGACCGGGTTAGTCCGGGCCCAAACCCCCTAAAACCGGATAGTTTAGTTCTTCTGCCCATATAGTGGGCTACAAACCTCCTGTCGACACACCGTTAGTTGCGTGATGATCCTTGGAACGATACAGTAATTTAGGTATTTTATAGTGGAGGATTCGGAGAACTATGGATACAGCCGGGTTTGTTCGAACACGAAACCAACAGGGCCCTCAGAGAAGAAACACTTATAACTTGTGCTTTGGACATCTGATTGGCGTGCCGTCGATTTTTTTGAGTTCCTCAAAATGAGACAGAACTCTTGGATTATTCCGCTTGAGTTTTGGACGCAGTTGGAGTGCGGTTGGGTTGGTTTAGACTTAAAAACAAACTGTGCCCCTGGAACGAAAAATCCAATTACTCTTATACCAGGCGTTTGATTGACGTGTCGTCTATCACATTGATTTCCTTTTGTTGAGATTGAACTTTTGAATAAATCTACTCCGGACTACGTGTCAGTTGATGTATCGACCCCCTTTGGCTCGTGGAGCGGACCCTCCCGTAACGAGCATGCTGAGTGCGGGAACCCTAGAGCTGGCTGCGACTGTGAAGACCGTACTGAAATCCATTGTGGGTTCGAGGGCGATGAAGACTGCACTGAAATCCTCCATGTGTTCGAAAATGATAAAGACCATACTGAAATCCTCCTTGGGTTTGGCGGCGATTAATACTACAATGAAATCCTCCGTGGGTTTAGCCTTGAAAAGACCGTACTGAAATCCTCCGTTGGTTCGGCGGTGATGAAGACTGCACTGAAATCCTCTGTTGGTTCGGAAGTGATGAATAACATACTGAAATCCTCCCTGGGTTTGGCGGCAATGAAGACTGCACTAAAATTCCATGTGGGTTCGGCAGTGATGAAGACCGTACTGAAATCCTTTGTGGGTTCGGCGGATATGAAGACTGCAGTAAAATATTCTGTGGGATCGGCAGATATAAAGACTGCACTGAAATCCTCTGTGGGTTCGGCAATGATGAAGACCATACTAAAATCCTCAGTGGGTTCGACGACGATGATGACTTCCCTAAAATTCTCTGTGGGTTCCGTAGTGATGAAAACCGTACTAAAATCCTCGGTGGGTTCGATGATAATGAAGACTGCACTGAAATCCTCCGTGGGTTCGGCAGTGATGAAGACCATTCTGAAATCCTCCGTGGGTTCGACGACAATGACTCTGTTCTTGCTATCCTACGTGGGTCTGGCAGAGTAGGTGGTCTGTATCTTATGTGGGTCCGACAGCTTAGCTGGTTTAGTATCCTACGTGGGTCCGAGCTTAGACGAATTAGTGGCCATATCTGATCATCTCATTCACCTTACGATGATGTTTACCTGTGTGAGCTAAGTCTTGACTTTCAATCATTAGCTTTGATATGATTGACTTTATTTACTATGTGGATTGTGTTGTGCTTCCTGTGTGGATTGGATTGTAATATCCTTTGTTGATGTGATCTGACTTGGGCTCGGATGTTGGAGTCAAACTGGAATTGATGACTTGGGTATATGTATGGGTATATACCTATGTAGTGTTGGATGTTACTTCGTGATTGTATCATTACTTTTTGGATTATCCTTTATTGATTCCTGGAGTCCTTCGGGGGTCTTGGGGTCCCTATTGAGTAGCGTATAATCACACCTTCATGGGATATGCCCACACTACATCGTGTTGGATGCAAACGAAGGACATCGCTAATCATGGTTGAGACTTGTGGAGCATGTCAGTACATGGTGGTGGACCACTCGGCGGGACGTACACGGAGCGGACAACTGGACCCGAGGAGCTGAGGAGGCTATCTATACCCACCATTTAGGTGGGACTTCCATGGGATGGAGCGACGTTGCTGCATTACATTCAGTTGTTGTAATTTTTTTCTAGTTGAACTTTACTTTCAGTTTGAGTTTGTATTTTGGACCACTTACTTTTTCGCACTACTATTGTACCATGTTTTACTTAGTGTTTACCTCTGCTTGCTTACTCTGTGGTGTTTGTTTACTTATAAAGGAAATGCCTTCCCCTTTTTTGTCAGGATTTACACCTTAGTGCTATTCGCCAACCCCTGGCCTATGGGAGGCGGGCTTGGGGTAGTCACGGCACAGGTCCCGAGGACTGGTCGTGACACCTGGACCATGGACAACCCCCATAAATCCCCCCAGACATCGCCCTGGACAACCCCCACCATCCTTCATAGAACCAGGACAGCCCCCCTCCCTCCTACCTAGACCAAGAATAGCCCCCCAAACTAACATCCCATCATTGGGAGAGCTGCAATTCAACATATATAAAATCACATGACAATTCACAAATGGATAAGGACCACCTTCCTTTATTTTGTAGACAATCACACTCATAATTCACTGTCTTGGATCCCAATATAATCTCTAATTAATATGGAAACCCTTTTATGTAAAAACAACTGGCATACAGAAAACCGATCAAAGGTATTTGGATTTTATTAATAATTTACCACAAGGATACATGGTTCTTTTATGACATGTATGAGTTAACCCGGCCTCAATCTGAGACACGTTGTCGCCGGTACCACTAAAAGTTTCTCGCATTTATTTGAAATGGACACCAATTTAAGTGAAAACAACAACTGGCATATGGAAAACCAACCAAAATAATTCATATTGTATTGATACATTATTACAAGGATCTATGGGTCATATATTTTGTGTACGAGTCAACCGTACCTCAATCTGAGTCCCGATTTGGCCAGTATTACTCGAAGTGACTTTCTTTTGTTTAAAATGGGCATCATATTAAGTAAAAACAACTAGCTTATGTAAAATCGACCAAACTTATTAGGATTGTGTTGATAATTTTGAACCAGGATCCATGGGTCATTTTTGATGTGTATGAGTCAACCCTGCCTCAATCTGAGGCATGATGTGGATGGCACCACTCAAAGTGTCTCACATTTATTTGAAATGTACAAAATTTTAATTGAAAACAATAGCTAGAATATAGAAAACCAACCAAAGGCATTCATATTCTGTTCATACTTTTGGAAAAGGATACATGGTTCATATGTAATGTGTACGAGTCAACCTTTCCCCAATATGAGGCATGGTGTGGACGATATCACTTGAAATATCATTCTTTTGTTTAAAATGGATACCCTTTTATGTAACAACATATGGAATATGAAAATAAGACCAAAATTATTTGGATTATGTTGATAATTTATCACAAGAATCCATGGGTCACTTTTGACGTGTAAATATCAACCTTTCCTCAATCCAAGTAATTGTGTGGCCTGTACAACTCAAATTGTATCACTTTTATTTGAAATGGAAAAAATTTTAACTGAAAGCAACAACTGGCATACTAAAAACCAACCAAACACTTTAGGATTATTTTGAAACATTGGGACAAATATACATGGGCCAAATGTGATGTGTACGAGTAAACACCACTTCAATATGAGGAATGTTGTGGCCTATATCACTTGAAGTGTCTTTCTATTGTTTAGAATGGACACCCATTAAATTAAAAACAACTACCATATGGAAACCTGACCAAATATATTAAGATTGTGTTTATACATTAGTACAAAGATCCATGGGTGTATTCTGATCTGTACGAGTAATCCTCGCCTCAATCCGAGGCATAGTGTGGTCAATACCACTTAAAGTGTCTCCGTTTTATTTGAAATTGACAACATTTAAAGTGAAAACAACAATTGGCATATGGAAAACTGAAAAAAATCATTTCTAATTCTATTTATTATTTTATAAAATGTTCCATGGGTCATTTTTGGACGTTTAGGAGTCAACTCTACCTAAATCCAAGGCATGGTGTGACCGGTATCACTCAAAATGTCTTACTTTTATTTGAAATGGACCGTATTTTTTGTGAAAACAATATCTTTTATATGGAAAACTGACCAAACATATTCTGATTGTATTGATACTTCATCAAAATGATCCATGGGTCATTTTTCATGTGTAAAAGTCAATTCCAGCTCAATTTGAGGCACAGTGTGGCCGGTATCACTCGATGTGTCTGTCTTTTGTTTAAAATGGACACAATTTTATGTGAAAACAACAACTGATATATGGAAAACTAACCAAACACATTAATATTATGTTGAAACTTTAGTAAAAAGATCCATGGGTCGTTTATGATGTGTTTGAGTCATCCCTGCCTCAATATAAGGCATATTTTGGCTTGTACCACTCAAATTGTCTCTCATTTGTTTGAAATGGACAATGTTTTAAGTAAAAACAACAGACATATGGATAACCAAACAAACATATTCATATAGTGTTGATAAATTAGAAAGAGGATCCACGGGTCATTTGTGACATGTATGAGTCAACCCCGCCTCAATTGGAGGCACATTGCTGTCAATACCACTCAAATTGTCTCAACTTTTTTTGAAATGGACATCATTTTAATTGAAAATAAGAAATGGCATATGAAAAACCTAACAGACTCATTAGGATTATATTGATACATTATGAAAAGGATCCATCGATTATATGTGTTGTGTACGAGTCTACCCCGCCTCAATACGAGGAACAGTGTGGCCAATATCACTCAAACTGTATTTATATTGTTTAAAATTGACAGCCTTTTATGTAAAAAGAATTGGAATATAAAAAATAGACAAATTGGATTAGTATTGTTTGTATACATTAGCACAAGGATCCACGTGTCCTTTTTGATGTGTACGTGTCTTCGCCGCCTAAATCTGAGGCATATTGTGGCCGGTACCACTCAAAATGTCTCACATTTTTTTGAATTGGAAAACATTTTCTTTTAAAACAACAACTAGCATAAAGAAAACTGTCAGAATGCATTTTAATTCTGTTGATAACTTATGAAAATGATACATGGGTCTTTTGTGACTTTAATGTGTCAACTTCACCTCAATTTGAGTCATGGTGTGGAGTGTACCACTCAAACAGTCTTACTATTATATGAAATGGACAAGATTTTATGTGAAAGCAACAACATGCATACAGAAAACCAACCAAATTCATTCAGATTCTATTGATACATTCTGAAAACGATACATGGGTAATTTGTGACGTGTACGATTCAGCCCTTCCTCAATCCAAGGCACGGTGTGGCCAGTTCCACTCAAATAGTCTCACTTTTATTTGAAATGGACATGATTTTAAGTGATAACATCAAATTTCATACGGAAAACAGATCAAAGGCATTCCGATCCTATTGATACTTTGAAAAATGATCCATGGGTCATTTGTGATGTGTACGATTCAACCTCTCCTAAATCTGAGGCATTGTGTTGTCGGTACCACTCAAATTGTTTCTCTTTTGTTTGAAATGGACATTGTTTTTAGTAAAAACAATAGACATATGAAAAAACAACCAAAATTATTCTATTTGTGTTGACACATTAACAAAAGAATAAATGGGTCATTTTTATGTGTATGGGTAACCCATACATCAATTTCAGGAACAGTGTGACTGGTACCACTCAAAGTGTATCACATTAATTTGAAATGGATATCATTTTATGTGAAAACAATAACTGGCATACGAATAACCAAACAAATGAATTCATATTCTATTTATACATTAAAAAGTGGATACATGGGTTATTTGTGACATGTACGAGTCAACCACACCTCATTTTGAGGCACGATGTGGAATATATTACATGAACTATCTTTAATTTTTTTAAATGGACACCCTTTTATGTAAACAAATTTTCATATAGAAAACGGACCAAACATTTTCGGATTGTGTTGATACTTTTTCACAATAATACATGGTTTATTTCTGATGTGTAAGAGTAAACCCAACATAATTTTGAGGCATGGTGTGGCTAGTGCCACTCAAGGTGTATCACTTTTAGTTGAAGTGGTCAACATTTTATGTGAAAACAACATCTGGATTATGGAAAACTGCCCAAACACATTCAGATTTTTTTGATACATTATGACAATGATCCATGGGTCATTTGTGACTTGTAAGTGTCAACACCACCACAATCTGAGGCATGGTGTGGCCAGTACAACTAAAACTGTCTCACTTTTATTTGAAATGGATAGGATTTTAAGTTAAAACAACAACTTTCATACGGAAAATCGATAAAAAACATTCAGATTTTGTTGATACATTATGAAAACAATACATTGGTCATTTTTTGACATGTATGAGTCAACCCCACTTCATTCTGCGGCACGATGTGGTCGGTACCACTCAAATTTTCTCACGTTTATTTGAAATGGACAAGATTTTAAGTGAAAAAACAACTTGCATAAAGAAAACTGACAAAACATATTTGGATTGTGTTGATACTCTAGCACAAGGTTCATGGTCCAGCTTCACACTATCCACTTCTCATGTGAGAAACTCCAACACCTATTCTAAAACACATGAAATTTAATACGCCAATCACATCCTCAAAAATTAGGTTCTAGGACAAAACCATTGTCCCTTTGGGATCCCAATACCAAAAACATAATTGAATTCTAATTCCCACTACCCAATATGGGTATTTATCTCACATCACACCTATGATATGAAATTACAATTAGCCACATACCCCCTTATTCCAATTAAAATTTCTATGAAAAACATGTATTCTATTCTAGTTACCCTTCTTATATGTTGAGATTGGCCAATGTTTACCATGACCACATCAGGAAATATTTATACATGAATACATAGTCATTAGAAGAATATAAACATCCCATTTGTGTCCTATAACTCAGCCAAGGTCTATGAACATGACCACTACCATTTTTTATATTATGGGTATCATGATCTATGTATACTCTACCCATGTTTTTTTGTGTGTTTTATGATAGTCATCCCAAGACCATGAGTAAACATCCCATGTGCTTCTTATACCATGTAGGCTTTTTCTCTTGTGTGTATTGGATTTGTGGTTTCAGTTTGGAGTGAATACTGAATTTTAAATACTGTTATGAGTGTTATTTCTTGTCAATTCTTAATTTCTAAATTAGGGATGTATTGGATTCTGGATGTATTAGTAATGATTTCTAAATTTTGTATACTTTTCTCTGTATTGGATTCTACATGTATTGGATTTTAATTTTGTACTGGTGTTAGGGGTGTACTTTCATTTCAATTCTGAATGTACTAGAATCTATACTTTTCACTTGTATTGTTGTTTGAGTGAGGATTGAATTTTAAATTTATAAATTTATGAATTATGGATGAATATTAAACATCTCATGTAGGTTTTTGGATTCTGGTTCAATGTGTTTGTGCAGGTGATGGGGAGTTTCAGGTTGGAGGTGGCTGCTGGCTGCTTTGGAGCTGTAGAATATGTATACCAATGGATTTTATAACCATTGGTATAGACTTTTGCTTTATATTAAACAAGAAGAATTGTAATAATCATTGGTATAAAGTTCTACCCATATTTTTCAAAACTGGTGGCATATTCTTTTGATGTATATTGTACACTATATACCAACAGTTCTAAACCATTTGTATAAGGGTAACATATAGCAACAATTTGTGAATATGTTGGTATATCTCTTACTTTAACACATATACGAATGGTTTACACAGAACCGATGGTATGAGACTATACCCACAACTTAATTGGCCAAGATTTGGGAAACCATTAGTATATAATTTACCAATAGTTTCCCAACTATTACCAACTGTTCTAAACCATTGGTAAAGGGTAAAATTCCAATAGTGGGTACTTATTTCATATATGTTATAACATTATATTCTATTAATTTCTTGTATTTTATTTTATTAGTTATTACATTTTTTCCTCATTAATCAATTATAAAATATTGGATGCAAGATGCAGTATGATTCCCTTTAGTAATAATTATAACTCCAATATTATAATTTGAATTAATATTATTTATAATGAATTCTATTCATAAATTCATGCATTATCTCAACCTAATATTTTAATATATTATATTTTATATATTACTCGTGGTGTAAAATGATTTTTATAAAAAATGTTATTACTTTATAGTGTGCGTTTTCAAAAAATAAAATCTTAATGTATTGTAGTTGATCTCCTCAAATTTAAATGTTATATATTATTTTCCAAAATTCATATATGAAACACTAAAAGTTTATCCATACAAATTTTTTTAGATTAATTATAAATGTAATATTATTCAATATATTTCACCTATCATTTTGAAATGTTACATTTTAATCCGACCAATGTTTTTATATTTCATATAAATGTTTAAATTGATTTCTAAAATATATTCTAAATTATCACAACCATTTTACATTTCTAATAAAAAATACGTTCACCTCGTGTAATATATTTATCATGTTTTATTATCAAAAAATTAAATAAATACTTATAAAATAATTGATTGTTCTTGAAGTTGGAAATAATTTGATTCATAATCACATATTATGTGGTACTATTTAATGAAATATTTTTCATGGTATTTTATCATATATGTAATACTCATTTTAATGTTTATTTATTAAAATAGAGATATATTATTTCATAATATTCTATATTCTTATTCATGATGGCTTATATATTGTTAATTTCTATTAAGGATATGATCCATCCTTGCATTTGTATTTATTTAATTTCCACCAAGAATTGGAATTGCTTTTCGTCTAATTTCTTCAATTTAAGAAAAATAATTTCTTTTTAATTATTTGAATGGGGTCACATAGAATCTATTTATCAATTTATTATGATAATTATTTCCCAAACCATATATCCTTTATATATAGTGTAATTGTAAAAAAATTATTTTCATGATTGAATGGAATTTACCTAGAATGTTATTGGAGTTAAATGTATTAAAATTTATTTTATATGAATTTACCTTTCTATTATTTTTAGTGTATGTAAAAATCATTTATATTTTTTAATTCCTTATAAAATGATATGAATAAAATACCATTTAAATTGGCTATTTATGCTATAAAAAGTGAATTACATTAATCTGGAAATATTTATATCTAAAATTATTTCTATGGGTTCATTGGGATTTCCATATTGAATTATTTTGATGTGGCACACGAATGTACTCATCACTAATGAATGGGTATTATGCCACCCTCCATTGAATTGTTTTATAGTTTAGGTCTCATTATAAATGAATTTCTGAGTATATTATTGTTTATATTCACTATTGGATTATATTTTTTGGATAATTAATGTATTATTCTCATATACTAATGTGATAAGAGAAATTTAAATGATGATATAATAATTTTATTCATATTATCATATTTATTTCATTTTCCCATAAATACTGTTTTACAGAATATTACTTCCAAATGCATTTCAGTAATCATTTATGTTCTGAAAAATTATTTCTCATGTATAATGGCCAATAGTTATTAGGTATAATGTTTTATGTATCATTATTATATGAAAATTATAATCATTTTACATCTAAAAAAATTTAATCATTAATAATTATAATTACAATATTATAGAACCATATATCACTTGATTCCTTGATTCCCTTTCTTCATATTATGATAATAAAAAACATATGATATGTGCAGAACAATTTATTATATAGTTAATTAATGAGATATGTTAATGAATCCTTATGGATTAAGTACAACATAATATATTACGAAAAATGCCACCTTAAAAATTATCATTGGGGATTTTAGTATATTATTTCCAAATTATATAAAAATTAATATCAAAAAGGACATTGGAATACAATGTAATGAAATTTTTTCTTTAAGATGAATTTATAATATGTTCATGTTGATATAATCTTAAAATTTAGTTCATTTTCAATGTATTCTATGATAAAATCGTAATTACCATTGTTCATTATATAATGATACCATCTACATCAAAATTATCAGGGAATTTTTTCATGACACTAAATAGTGATGATGTTTAATTCATTAAAAGATTTTTTAAATTACCGAATCCACATATGTATCATTTATTTGTTACATAAATTGATCATAATTAATTGTGTTTAAAATTTTTAATTTAATTCAAATTTTATCATTATGAAATCATTAATAAATAAAATAAAATTGTTGTATATATATATATTAACATAAATATAATTTATGTGGGAATGATGAAATTTAAACAACATTATTCTCATAGGTAATATAAAATTAAGATGTGAAAATAATGATTTTAAGAAAAAATAAAAGAATATTAAGTATAAAATATATTACAAAATCATAAAAGAATTAGAATATTGTAATATTAATATTTAATATTTTCTTATTGATTATTTATTAATAGATGTTATAAGAAAAAAATGAAATAGAATCACATGGTTTTGTAAACCCCTAACATACCACATGGGTTTCCTCGAACACATTGTGCTAAAATCAAATATATAAGTGTTATATGGTAACACCCATGACTTAGTATCACATACGGGATATCTGATAGAGTGAATTTAGTAAAAATATATTGATTGAAAAAGATTTTTTGTGTGAAAAAGTTTGTAGGATGTGAGAAATTAAAATTTAGTGGTTACGGGGTATCTGAGAATAAAATATAGATAAAATTAAAAATTATGCACAACAATATGAATACTATAAATTCAAATGACTAATAATGTTTTTTGATAAAAAATTTATATTTCTTAAACATAAAAAATAGACAAATAGATATATAATATTCATTATTAGAACTCAAAATTAGTTTTTTATTATACTAATATATAAAAGTGATTTTAAAATTGTTTTATTGTTTTGAAAATTGAGTCATCTATTTTCAATAGACTAATTTATCCCAAATAATTCATTTTTTTCATTCAATAATATATAATAAATTACTGATAAATATTTTTATATTTTTTGTGTAATATATAACATCATATATGAAAAACTACATTATTCACTATTTACCTAAATAATAATTTTTTTAGAAAAATACAATAATATCATCCGTAGAAAATATTTACACTAAGATTAAAAAAATAGATATATATTATCCATATAATTTTCTTTTCTAGTTACTTTTAAAAATTTCATTTTAATCTAAAATGTAGGGTTTACTAAATTACGTGAAACATATGTTATTAAATATTAAAATTATTCTTCCTTAAGATTAGATAGTATGATAAATAATTTCAAAACATCATTATAAATATTCTATATTATTGTATTAATTATAAATATTCATTATTATGTGTTTTATTTCTCAAAATCTTTTATGGTATATTTTTTATCCAACAATAAATAAAACTGTTTGACCATTATCAAATATTTACATAATAAAATTATTTCTCATAAATACCCTCTTTACTATTAATTATTAATTCAGAAGAAAAACATTTTAAATTTTTATCATTAATTTTAAATATGAATAATCATTCTTATAATTTTTCACATTCAATTTACATTAGTTTTCACTCTTATGGAGTTTCATATTGACAACATCCTATTAGATTTTTAAATATTAATTGTATTTTTCACTGTTTTTATATTAAAATTATACATGTAAATATACCATAGATTTTTTACATATTTATTTTATAACGATATAAAATAATTTTATTTTATCAAATTTACATGGTTATTAAAATTATAAAACATTTGATAAATATTTGTTTAATAGAAAATATATTCTTATAAAAACATGTGATATTATATTAACCCCCCTGAATTATTTCCCAAACATGAGTCTCAAATACATTGAAAAATTAATACGGTGGTACCTATAAATTATTATATCGCATGGTTACATTATTTCATCTCAATACATATAACATATTGACATTAATATAATATGATGAGTGTTCTATTCAAGTTGTAATTTTTTCTCCATTATTGAAGATATCGTTTTGTTTTTCTAAATAATAGAGTTTATTATATAAAAAACTACAATAGAATTAAATAAATGAGAAGGTTATTGATTTTAATAATCTAAGAGGGATATATAAAACTCAATATGAAATTGTTTTAGGTTTTATTTAAAACAATGTTATTATTCCCTAACTCTATTTCATCCTACAGTCACTAAGGGATAATGTACCAATGAATAATTCTTCCGTTCTTCCCAAACAACATACATCTAATATATGAAGATAATTTTAGGAGTTATTTCATTACAATTAAACCCTATATCTTATTTATTATAATCATTATACCTCTTTTTCAGAATATGTGATATGTTGATACAATTTTAATGACATGGTCCTAATATCTCTTCTCTTATATTAGAATAAATAACAATATATTCTATTACCCAATAACATCCCACAATGTCATAGAGCCAATTTCATATTTTAAGGGAAATTATATAGGTTCATATTGATTCTTGATAGGATTATTATATGTAATGGTAATTTTATTACAGAAAACCGGTCATCCCTAGTTCATATTATGTATATACATAAATTATTATGTGATTCGTAATTTTACATAATAGTGTATTCTTATTAACCCATTTTTATTGCTGATATTTTACTTTTAGGATTCAAATTTTCTTGAATAGAATATGAATACACATTTATGAAATTAATTTAAACCTCTATTAATGATAAATTAAAATTTAACATGTATTTTTTATATCCTTTAACAATATGGTATTTGAAAATATATATCAGTTTAAATAAATGGTTGGTTATTTATAGATATCATGACAGAAAAAACCCATAAAACCAAAAATTCATTTATTATATAATAACAAAAAAAATATGATATATGAATATCATAAACCACATTATGAATCATTTTTAGAAATGTTTTAATTAATTCAAATTTATTATTCAAATGTATTATTCAATGCATAATAGATAATTTTCCAAATTGTTCTAATGTAATTTTATGGTTGAAAACATGTTTCCTTAAAAATTGGATTTCATTTTTTATGTATAAATATTAGAAAGAATGTCTACATTTCATCTAATCATAATTTAAAAAAATATATTATTTATTGATATCATAAAATAAAAAATTTCTTAGGGAATACATATTTTATATTTTTAAAATTTTGAATTTGTAGTGAATAGTGAAATTATTGTATTTTTTTAAACAATGATTATCTTAATTATAAATTCTTTTAATCAATTAAATTTGATAACAATTTAATACATAAAGAATTTAATTTTTTATAATCATTTTTTATTTATTTTATTATTATTATATATGAATTTCCTTAATATTCATTTCTTCTTTGATAAAACATTTCTCTAAAAATAATTTTATGATTGGTATGCATTTTTATCCAAATCACTATTATATATACATTGTACACTGATTTTAAATAAATTTTATATTATATATTCAAAAAATTTAATTTACATTAGTTTTATATATTTTATTATGCATGGAATAAAAATAAATAAGTATTTTTTCCTTAAATTATTTTATTAATATATTTTTAATTAATTTTTAATGATTATTTTAAAATGTAATGACTTTTCTTATACATATATAATATTAAAAAATGTATTCTGTATTTTTTATTCATGAGGATAAAATTTATTTATTATTCATTTTTTATATTTTGTGATTATGATTTGTAACCGTTGAAAATATTTTTTCTAACCAATATGGATAAAATGAGTACACTACATATAAAACAATTTCATAATGAACATAAATATTTCAATGAAATGAATTTCTCCAATTGAACTATTTTTTATTATTCATAGTCTTCAAATTTTCAGAAATATGGAAACACTGTGTTATTATTATTTTATTATCACTGTAATAATAAATGAAATAAATGACAAAAAAAATTAAACACTCTTGAGATTTATAATGCTAAATTTTTTAAGGAAAAATAAGAAATATTATTTAATTTATTAGTTTAAATAATAATTAATTTTTTATTGAGGTATTTTATTTTTACATTTAACCGATGAAGTAATTTTATTTAATGCATACACAATAATAACACAATATTTATTAAATTAATACAATTATAAATGAATGTAATTTTAAAAAATTAATATATTTTTTTTAGTGAATAATTATTTTCCATGAATTTTTTCAATTAAAATAACATATTAATGTTTTTCGAACTTTTTATATTTGAATTACATATAATTTTTTAAACATTAATGTCAAACAAAATCAATAGTTTCATAATAGAAAATAATAATATTTTCTTATTATAAAATTTTATTAAATTTATTCAACATTATAAAAATTAAAAAAGGGAAGAGTAATATATTATAATTTCAATAAATTTATCCCTTATTAATTTATGATACAATTGGTAACATATAATTTATTTATAATTATTGATTTCATTAAATATGTTAACGCTGTTATGGTGAATTTTATTTAACAAATGCGAAGAAACAAAATAGATGTTCAAAAATGACAAAAAAACTTTCTCATTTGTTTAGATTATGAGCTATCATCTATTTTAAATTGTATCTTGAAATCGTGTAATTTTTAATAATTTCACATGAGATATAACTTAATTATATTTTTATATTTTTAGTAATTCTTGTAAAATCCATGGAAAATGAAGAATAATATATTATCATAGTTTTTAATATTTGTTAATTAAATATTAATATTACATTAAAATGGTCTCTATGTTCGATAGCTTACCTGATACCCAACAGTAGGTTACATTGAAATCTTACGTTGCACATTAATAATATAATATTATTATTTTAAATGTATGTTAACTCCTAGAAATTTTTTTGGGTGGAATGAAAGAAAAACAACAATATGATTATAAATATTATCTAAATGTATTTATATTTATCAAATAATATTTAGAGGCCTAAAATGTTAATGAATCTTATTTTAAGCATAATTTAAATTAAAAGGTCGATTTACCACTTTTTAATGGTGATACCTCGTTAAATATATTTTTGGTCACCTTAATACAATATATATGACCAAATAACATCCTTATTTAGAATTAGGACATCAAAATTTACTTTGTGTAAATTTTTAGAATTCATTCAATAAATTTAATTATTTAATGAATAGTGAAAAATATTGTATTTAAATTCAAAACTGCATTTTAATCTAATTTATTTATATGGGTATATTTGCTTTTTTTAATTTGTTTTAAAGTGTAATTAGAATATATTTTTATCATTTAATCCTATGGTGGTCATTGAAATTAATTTCACTTTGAATTTGGACATTAACAAGTGTCAATCAATTGATACTTATTGTTTCGCGAAAACATGCTATTTGTTTTAACTACGAGAAATAATTTTAATTTAATTAATTAGACATATATGTTTATAATTTTGTAAAATAGACCTCATTTTTGAATTCAAAATATTAAATATATTTTCGGCTTAATTTTTTGTATTTTTCTGAAAAACTTCAATTTTTTATGAATAGTGAGACCACTTAGTAGAAGTTATAAAACTCACTTTTTCTTTTAAATTTTTTTCACAGTTATGTGAATTGAATTTAAAAAATCTGACATACATGGTTGTTATTAGTATGTAATATGTGCTTCAATAAGATAAAAACAATTTTTGGTGAATTGTAGATTTTGACTTTTATTTACCAAGGTTAAAGGAATGTATGGTAATTCAAGGTAAAATAAATGTTATAATTTTTCAAAATTACCTTCAAACGTGTCCTAAACATATTATATGTGTAATGGCCGACAATTAGCATCTTGAGGTAGATTTATGGACCCCATAGATCCACTTATAAATGATAATGACTCTTTAGATTAATTAATTTAATGTACACGTAAAAATGACATAAACAACAATATTTTTGTAAATCAATTTTCATACGGTGTTATATAATATAATTTTTTACTATAAATATTAATTGGAAATATAAAATTTCTCCCTAAATCATTGTATTTCTTTTATAATTTTTATTCATCGAACATAATAAATTATTTATGACACAATAATGACACAACGTTTACCTTATTAATAAATCATTTAAAGATTATAAATATAAAAATAACATTCAAAACATGTCCAATTATTATTGGATGATTTTATTTAGTTAATTAGTCATAATTTCCTCGTCTCTAATGATTTTTGTACCTTTATGAACCAAATATCATTATATAATAAACTTATATTTTCACACTATCCTAATGTGCCCCTCCTCCCCCTTTTAAATGGAGACCATTTCTGACCAATTCCTCAAACCTCTATGGCCATTTGGCTCATCCAACCTCTTTCCAATTATTCTCCCTGAATACCTCTCTTCCACCTAGAATCCTTACCTTAGGCTTAAGGCCATTCAATAAACCCTTTTGGTTTATACTAAAAGAAGTTACCAAAATTAAAGGTAACATTTTTCTTAGCTTATTTTCATTTATTTTACTTCTAAAATGCCTAAATTTTTTTTATTAATTTCATTTATAAAAAAACCAGTATCCACAATATACTAGGATGTTTTTATGAGAAATATTAGGACTACAATTACACACACTTTCATCTAATGGGTGATGAACATACTATTTATGTTGATGGAAAAATAACACCTCACGAAACGATGATTGTTCGATTATATCCTACTGCCTCTCATGGTGGCCATTATGATGTCACTGTATTTATATATGATATATATTATGTTTATGTTTTCTTTATGCTTTTGTATTTTTCCTTTGTATAATACCTGTATGGTATCCATTATATTCAAATACTATAATTTATTTGAGGAAGTACGGACTATCGCCCCCTCAAAGTTATATGACTCATTAATTCCATATGTGTGACATATAAAGGATGGATTTAATTATATTAAATATGATATATTTCTGGAATAATAAAATACATATTTATCATAATGTTTTAATTCGATTAAAATAAGAAATAAAAATGGAAGTAGCGTTCGTGCATACGTACCGCTTACCGTCTCTATGAACAGTGCATTTCATTTCATATCTCCAAATGATTTTCACTATTATAAATACTTGTATATTATAGATATATATGATATATATTATATCTAAATCCTGAATATAATTTTAGATGTAATTAAATTTTGACCATGTGAACAACTTGTAACTATATGATGTTCATTTGTGACTAATGTACCAAATACTAACGTAACGAACATTATTAACTTGATTGATTACATAATGTTTATAAAATGGTAATAAGTTATATTAAATGAATAATTAACATGAAAATGGATCTTAAGGAAGTATAAATTTACATTAGTTTATTATTCACGATATTAAAGAACGAATGGGTCAATCAGAAATGAGGTAAGGGACATCGTCTTAATCTCCTTTCATTGAGGCATATTTAGTTTTGATGCATGACTTTATTTTATATACTGTATAAATACCATTGAATATTCAAAGGGAATATTTTTCTATGAAGTGTTTTAATAAATGAGAAAATTATTTTTTCTTTTAATGAATGAATTGACAATGACCTTTCGGCCGTTGTGGGTATTATTTGTTTGTTGGCTTCCTTAACAAGTCGTAATTTTTTTTTCAAGGAAAATAAATACCATAAAATATTTTTGTAATATGGTATTGAAAATGGTGTTTATAATGGATTTTTAATGTCAATATATTTAAGTGATATATTGCGAATGAAAGGTGGAAATGTTTTCATTCCGTTATGTTTTTTTATATGTTATGGTTTTATAATGGTACTTGGATATTTGACGGGTGGTTATGTGATAAACCAAATGATAGGTGGTGATGTGATAAAATAGGAAGGGTGGTTACATTATATCCTCCAATTCATTGGGTATGGAAGTCATTCGTATCACTATTCCATTTATTGATACATGTGGAAGTCGACTGTATGGTTATTCCATTTAAGTATGTTTATATCAAAAGTTACCTTTATATGTTATGTGTTATTTATATGGGTTTTATGGTAATATTATGGTTAAAAAAAGTTAGTAGTGTTCTTTTATTGAGTGAGGAGTATTTACTAATTCATAATGGTGAAAAGTATTACTTATGTTAATGTATTCATGGTTTACTTGTTTTTTTAAAAAACTAACAGTTTTCCTTTTTTTTGTAAACCTTTTTGAGATTTTTATGATCATCCCATGATTTTGAATTTTTTTTCACAAGACATAATGTGGAATATGGTCAAGAATGGGATCATGGAAATGTCAATTTATCTTAAACATGGAACTAGATATGACTCTTTTTTTCATGAGTTATTTTTTTCTGATAAAATTGAAACTGAGTAGAAGTGTCTAATTTTTTTTTTGAAAACAAATGTAATA
Source organism: Viscum album (assembly GCA_963277665.1). Classification (NCBI taxonomy): domain Eukaryota; kingdom Viridiplantae; phylum Streptophyta; class Magnoliopsida; order Santalales; family Viscaceae; genus Viscum; species Viscum album. The sequence goes on along the minus strand of OY728163.1, from coordinate 1,682,064,537 downwards.
GTTATGACTTAATTCTCTAAAAATATAAGCCTGAAAAGATTATCAATGTGAATTATTCAAATAATTCATGATTATGTAATGTTTTAAGGTCGGGTCCTTATAATTCTAGTTTTTTCAAATCCATAAATTATAAATGGACACCACTTATCTCTTTTTTTTACAACTCATAGATATATATTTATCTACAAAACCCTTTCTAATATAATTATAAACCTATATATCGATGAGTTAGATATTATTTTATTCATTAAATTCATTTCCAAAAGATTTTATAATGGGGATTAAAGGAGGCATCTCAAAGAAGATGTTATCAACCTACCCAACCTATTTCATTTTATTTCATTGTTATACCTCCTACAAATAAATTTTCTTCCACATAAATTAATAACTACATTATAGAAAAAATACAAAAAAATTATTTTGATTATTGAACCACTATTATTTAATACCTTTTCAATCAAAAGGGAAATGAATATTATGAAATTTGTGTATGTATAGACTACCACATCTTTGTTGGGGTAAATATTATTTTCCATCATCATATTTAATTAATTTGTATTGTTATGGGTTTACATTTATAACTTATATTTATGACAGATTTAAATTTCTTGAAATATAACATCATATCTACCCTGTTAACATCCAATTGGATGGAAAATAAAAATTCCTATTATACCCACACTGGACAACCACATCCACAACGAAATGCGACTAATTATACTATTCCTCATTACATTAATGGTAATAAAGATTGATTTAATGATTACATATGAAAAATATGATATAATTATAATTTTAATGGGAAATTATTATTTACCATTTTTTGTTAATTTCATCAATGATTGAATTAAACATCAATGAATATGTTTGGATTACCATCTCCATTAACAATGTAAATAATTTATATACATATAAATCTAATAAATTACTCTTAATTTATATATATAATTAATGAATATATTATGTATTTATATCATGGGTGAAATTTTGGATATTATGGATCCATGATCAATATTCAAGGACATGAACTACCGAATCAATGTTTTCTCGAAAAACTAATAATTTACATGCAAAAAAAATGATTTATGAAATAATGATTAATAACTGTGTGTTTCAAATTTATAAGTAGATTATATATTCTATTATAACTTTTTAAAGGTTTTTTTTAAATAATTATAATGATCAAATGATATTACACATGTGGTCAGTGTACTTTTAAGAATCTCCAACATTACTGAAGTGAATTTGGATTCAATTTTATTTCATTGGGGCACATTCCATATTTACAACATATTATAAATATGAGGTATAGTTACTAGTCATGAATTTATTTAATGAGTATTATTAGGTAATTAATTTCTAAATATATACAAATCTATGGGTACCTCATTAATGGAATTTTATTTAATTCTTCCATAATTGTTTGGGATGATGTTGCAATCTATTTCTTCATTGTTATTTATTATGATTACATTTATAATGATCAGATTTTATAATCTATTTCTCATTAAAATTTATAAATAATGATCATTTTATTGTTTTTATAGATTATTTATTTTTGTTTCCTTTTTATTTATTTAATTTTGGAACTGTAGAAATTAATTAATTAATTAAGAAAATACAATATTTACATATTCAGTTAGAAATCTATTTTATTCTATTATATTTTTTCTAATACATGTTAATGAATAATTTTTATAATATTTACTTTTATATTATATCATTAATATAAAATTTTTCATTGAAATAAATTGATATGTTTTAATGTTGTTTTCATTTTTAAAATGTTGTATATTTGACTTATTATCAAACAATTTTGTGGAATCATTGTTTCTATGTAAAGGGAAGAAACATAGTTTCTAATAATAATGATTAATAAATTATTTAAACCTTACATTAAAATTTTCCATGTCCATTTTTAAAGAAAACGATTTCATGAATGTTATGTTAAAATAATAGATTTTAAATAGATTATTTCTTTGTGAAAAGTTTATATTCATCCCAAAATTATTATAGTGTTGATATATTAGTATTTTTCGTTTATGATAAAATTATTTTAATATAATTATACATTAATGGGGTTATGATCAAATGATTAAACCAAATTTAATTCTTTATATGACTTCATCTGGTTATGTTTTAATGATGGTTTTATAAGAACTATTTCATTTACAATGGTTAATTTATTTATGATGGAATATTTATGAACCAAGTTCATGGAAATGTGTTATGATATAATGATATGATGATTTTACGTAAACCCATTTTATTTCAACAATTTATGATATGTTGAATTTTTTAACATCTTGTGAAATAAATGAGTATTATTTTTATTATGTGATGTGTGGGCCAATAATTATATTTCCCTCAAAGGTAATGGATAAGGACCGAAATATCATTATATAACATGGGAGAAAATGGTGACAAAACCAATTAATGTAAGGTAATATATGACAACCCGCATTTTATTTACATAACATTTCTTTACATTTTACAAACATAGGATCTTTAAAGTTTAGTGTCATTGAAATCAAGAACATAATACAATAAAACAATATAAAACATCCTTTTAAACCACTTTAAAGGATTTATCAAAGGTTCATACTCTTTGAATGTACTGCATCTCATATCCTAGACATAGAAATAAATGGGAACAGTGAGAAAAAGGCCCAATAAGGGTAAATAAAGATGTAAATATACTTGTGATATTTATAAGAACTTGAATAAAAACATAAATACATGATCAATGTAAGAATATGAATATCATAATGAAATAACTTGGATAATAACTTGAATATGTGGCTAAAAAATTTAATTTAGACATTCATGAACATATCACCAAGGTCCATCACCAAGGTGTCATAATAATTACCAAGGTTATTCAACAATGTATTATGAATCTTGTCTTCTCTAGAGATTAAATATTTACCCAATGCATTGGATAAATATCAGGGTGTGGCCTTAATATATCTTTAAATTCATGTGATCCACATATATCATAATCAAACATTTCATAGATCACCCATAGAGAATAAAAGAAATGGGTTTCATTTCAAAATCGTGACGTTTTAAAAAGTTCTTAAAAATAAGATCATTATATCATTTATAAGACATGGAAATGGAGTGATGGTTATATATATGTCAACTACAGAATAAAATATATCATATTTATATATCTATGAACACCCATATAAACTAAATAGTTATGGGTATCCAAATAAATAAACAAGGGAAATTCTTGAGAGAAAGGGATAGAAATTTTTAGACGAAATTTCTGCAGCCTAACGACAATATAACATGGTTTTAGAAAACATTGAAAAGATAGGGGACAAGGTTAAACCACTCATAAATAATTCATAATATAGTATGGTTACTAAATAATATAATGATATGGAAATTTTAATGACATATCACATGAAAAAGAAACATGAAATAAAATAGAAGATGTGGTTTCTTTTATGAGGAATTCGGCAACCTAACGACGTCACTTAATAATTCAGAAAACATATTGATGAGTGAAAAAAAGGGTCTCTAATCATTTTGACATTAAATGGTTAGTGATAAAAACATATAAAAATTACCCTCAACATAAAGGGATGGAAAATATAAGACACAACATAAATGAAGTAATGACATAAAAGAGGAGGTTGAAAGAATCCATTACCTTAAATAGTAACCTCGAAATCTTGATGGCGGGGTCCTTGTAAGGCTTGAGGGAACCTTGGGAGGACTCATTGGGAGGTAAAGAGACCTTAACTTCGTTGGGGAGGATTTTGAAATGAAATGAACGAGGGAATTTCTATGTATTTATAGGAGAAGTGAGGGGACAAAGCGTTTATTGCCAAGGGACACCTCAACGGTGGTATTGGAAAAACTATGAGCTTGCCCATTTTATTTTCCACATGGGACACCTCATACCTTATCTTACTATTAAAATTTATACCATAATTATTTCACAATTATTACATCCCTAATGATGTCATTAAACACCTGAAACTGAAAAACTGTATTTTCACAATTCACCGAAAATTAAACTTTCCCAGAAAAATCCCAAATTTTCACCTTAACCAAATATTGATGCTCTGATTTCAAAAAAGAACTCCATTTTATGAAAACAATTTTATAAATATTTTTAATTTAAATTTTAAATAAAATAACTATTCAATGAAAATTCAAATATTTCAGAAAAATCCCAAAATTTCACCTTAACCAAATATCGATGCTCTGATTTCAAAAAAGAACCCCATGTTATGAAAATTATATTATAAATATTTTTAATTCATTTTTTTATAAAAAATACTATTCAACTAAAAAAACTAATACCTAACCAATAATTTTTGAATTAGTAATTTACCTATTTTGTTGAATCTCTTTACATAATAAAGGTGCCAAAATTATATTAATACTTTCTTAAGTAAAGTTACTTAATCTATTTGGTCACATTAATAATCATAAGAATAAAATAACTATTCCTAATTTTTTTTCACCAAAAATTTAGTTGGTCTTATTATAATCTAAATTTCATACTGAATGTAGCTGTAAACGACCTTTTTTTGAAAATCATTACCCATTATTAATTATTTAAGGTTTTCATAAGTATTTTTAAAATATCCTTTTTTTTAATTAATCAATAATATGCACACTATATTTATCCAGAAATTTATAAATTCACAAACTTTACCATAATAATGAATCTCCATTTTTATTTAATTCAATGGATTACACACGGTAGTTACGGTCTCGTTAGATAGATCCTTATAACACCAGCATAAGAGATAAGAGTAATGTGTGCTAGGTTGATAGAATCTGGGGGCAGCTCGGCCAACATTGCCCAAGTAGTGATTTATATCATCTTGATCTTATTTCGAAGGAGATTTTGATCCAACGTCACATGATGATGTTCCGCTTGGTTTTGGCCTAGAGAAAATCTCAAAGGCGCTACCTCCTTCCCGTGTTCCATCAAATGGGCTTCGATCAGCCCGAGACTATCAGATGTGGCCATTGAGTCTTCTTTCTATATAAATTAAGATCACTTGAAATTATAGAAATAAATTGCAAAAAATATTTTCCAATGGTCATATTGACCTACAGTCATATAACATTCGAATCCCAATAGATTCATTATACTCATTTTATTAAATGAAATAGTTTTTTTGAGTATAAAATAAAATAACCCACAAAATTTAGGGAACAAAATTAATTCAAAATTTCGGGTCATTATATTTTTCCCCCATTAATAAATTTCTTACTAAAAATTTTAAAAAGTTTCATGGAAATTTTGTTGAATGTACCACATCTGAGAAGAGTCAGTAAAAATATTACTTTCGAAGAAATAAAGATAAGTACAAAGGTCGCCCAGATTAACCCATACTAGGGTTCCCTGTTGGAAAACATGGATATGGAAGAGAAACCAAAGGGTCATGTTCTGATAGAGAGTGATAGAAAACATGATTAGGAGATAATTAAACACAAAAAGATCTCAAACATAAGATGTGTTAAATGGTCTTTGATTACCCAGTATGAAATGTAAACCAAAAATTTTTTTGTTTTACATTCCTCTTCATTATTTTTAGGAATTCATTTAATACATAGAATAACAACATAAGGAAATATATTTACCTTCATGTAGAGTTTCATCCCTTAATAATTTTCCACCAAGACTAATCTTTTATCCAAAAAACGAACATTCAAAAATACTTGCTCACATCAAAAGAACAAGAATCATCTTCTAGAGAATCAGATAATCCAAAAATAAATAACTATTTTTTCCCTTCACATTAGTCATCAAATATAACGAAAAATATTTGTATGAGATCATATAATCCCAAAAAAAGATAATCCTTTATAAAAAATAAATATTACTATTAATCGGTAAAATTTATTAAAAGTATCAAATGTTCCCGAAAGACCATTAAATACACAATCATCCTTAAAATTCTTCAGAATAATCGAAACTAAGATTGGAACCAAAAACTCTGATAGATTAAATCACATTGTCTTCCCCAAAAAATAAATCTTAACATTTATCTCCAAATAACATTGACTGATATTAAAGTCTCATTATAAAGTGTAATTAACCTATTCAAATATTTTCTATGCTAGGTTCATCATTTTTCTGAAATAACCCAATTCACCATATATCAATAATAAATATATAAATTATTACAAAAAAATAAACCATTCCTCTTCAAATTAAATCCCATAGTATTTTATTTTCCTTAGACATATTGTATTCCGAATGAGAAAACATCTTTCAAAATAACTGTTAACATTTAATCACAAAATAATTTTCATATACAAAGGATATAAATTTGATAAAACATATGATTCCTAAATCAACATATTATTTATCCATAAAATAACAGGTGCATTAGTCGGTCCAAATGGAATAACAACAAACTCAAAATGCCCATATCTTGATTAGAATGTAGTTTTTGGAAATTCATCATTCTTCACCATCAATTGATGATAACCAGAAGGAAGATCAATCATTGAGAATAATTGAGCCCCACGAAGTTGGTCAAATAAGTCCTCAATTCGTGGAAGAGAGTATTTTTTCTTCATAGTGATACCATTCATATCTCTATAATCAATGCATAGCTGCATCGATCCATTCATCTTCTTCACAAAGAGAACTGGTTCTCCCGAAGGAGACACACTTGGTCAGATAAACCCATTCCCCAAAAGATCTCGAAGTTGTTACCTTAATTCCTTTTGATCCACATTTTCTATCCTGTAAGGGGTTTTGACATCTGATGATATCCGTGTATGAGTTCAATGGAGAAATCTACCTCTCTTTCTAGTGGAGGCCCGGGTAACTCCTCAAGAATTATGTCAATGTATTACTAGATGATGGGGACATTTTCTAAAAGAATAAATCCTTCATTAGAAACTTCTTTCATTTATGACTCTTTTAACTAAAAATGATTTAATGTCTTAAAACATCATGCATAGACAATTACATTTTTCTATAATTCCTTCAAAATGTTTCATAAAAAGCTTTTGATTACCAATACATATCCCCCAAGAGTTTCATAACCAATAGTGCATCAAGGCCTAATGCCATGTACCAGTTCCCATCATATTCTAGGTCAAAGCAGTGTTTTTAGGTTTTACCTCCATGTACATATGTGCCAGAGCCACCTCTACCTGCTCATATCCAGATAGGGATATATTTCCTTGATAAACCACTTATTCAATACTCTCCAAAATACCAGGAAGATTTTTTATATTTAAACGTTTCTATTGGTATCTTCCTAAATTTTTAATATATTAATTTCTATAAATAACTAAACTATCATTTGATACCAACTATAAAAACCTTCCTTTTTTATTACATAATATTTCATTACATTTTACAAAAAGAGGATCTTTAATTTCTAGTGCCATGGAAATCAGCAACATAATATTTGAAAACAACATAAAACATATTTCTAAAATCATATTTCTAAAAACATATAATATAATCTTAAAGGTTCATACTATGTTCATTTACTACATCTAAAATCCTAGAGATAGACATCAATGGAAAGGGTGAGTAGAAGGCCTAGTAATGGTAAACAAGGGAGTCAATGTACTTGTGATATCAATAAGAACAAGAATAAATACATAAATAAATGAGATAGAATAATAGGCATATCATAATGAAATAATGTGGAAAATAACTTGAATATGTGGATACAACATTTAATTTAGGAATTCATGAATATATCACCAAGTTCCATCCCCACGGTGTCATAAAAATTACCCTGGTTATTCGCCAAGGTATCATGAAAGTTGTCCTCTCTAGAGATTAAATCATTACCCAATCCATTGGAGCACTATCAGGGTGCACCCTTAATATGTATTTAAATTAATGTAACAATCATTTATCATTATCAATCATTTCATTAATAACACATAGAGAATAAAAGAAATGGGTTTTATTTCAGAATCCTGACATTTTAAAATCTCTTAAAAATAAGATCATTATATCATTTATAACCCACAGAAAGGGATTCAGGGTTATTTGTATGTCAATTCAATAATAAAATAAAAATATATTGATATATTTACGAACACCCTTAGAAATAAAATATGTCTAGTTATTCACATAAATAAATAAGGTAATTTCTTGAGAGAATGGGATCAAAATTTTGAGACGAAAATTCTACAGCCTAATGGCTATATAACAAGGTTTTAGCTAACATTGAATAGAGAGGGGACAAGGGTATCCCACTCAAAAAATTTATTATATAGTATGGATAATTAATAATACCATGGTATGGATATTTGAATGACATAACACATGAAATGAAAAAATGAAATAAAAGAGAAGATGTGATTTCTTTTTACGAGAAATTCGGCAGCCTAACAGCGTCACATAAAAATTCATAAAAAAAATTGATGAGAGAAGAAATGGAATCTCATAAATTGGAAATGAAATGGGTGTAAAAATAACCTATAAGAACATACCCTCAACATAAAGAGATGGAAAATATAAGACACAACATTGAAGAAGTCATGACTTAAAAGAGAAGGGTGAAAGAATCCCTTATCTTGAAGAGTATCTTCGAATGATTGAAGGTTATGAGCTTGGAAGGATTGAGGGAACCTTTGGAAGACTCACTGAGAGGTAAATATACCAGAACATCATTGGGGATGATTTGGAAAAGAAATTAATGAGAGAAGGGCTTGGTATTTATAGGTTAAGTGAAGGGACAAAGCATTAATTGCCATGAGACACCTCATCAGTGGTATTGGAAAAACCATGGGCTTTCGCATGGTATTTTCCCATGGTATTGGCCACTTAGAACACCTATTCCCATATCATAATATTCATAAGTCGACCAGAATTATTTCATAAATATCACATCTTTAATGATGTCATTAAACACCAGAAACTCAAAAAACTGTATTTTCACTATTCACCAAAAATTCAACTTTCTCAGAAAAATCCGAAAATATCACCTTAACCAAATATTAGTGCTCTGATTTCAAAAAAAAACCCTTTTTTATGAATATAATATTCTATATATTTTTAATTTAGTATTTTAATAAAAATACTATTCACTAAAAATTCAACAGTTTCAAAATGATCTCAAAATATCACCTTAACCAAATATCGATGCTCTGATTTCAAAAATTAACTCCATTTTATGAAAATAATTTTCTAAATATTTTTAATTTAATTTTTTTTCAAAAAAAACTAAAACTTATCCTATAATTTTTGAAATAGTAATCAACCTATTTTATTGAATCACAATACATAATAAAAGTGCCTAAAATATATTAAAACATTTTTAAGTGATGTTACTTAATCTATTTTGTCACATTACCAATCATAAGAATGATATCAGTATACATACTATACAATTCACCAAAAATTATGTTCATATTATTAGACTCTAAATTTTATACTGAACACAGCTGTAGAAGACATTTTTTTTGAAAATCATTACACATTATTAATTATTTCAGGTTTAAATAAATATTTCTAATGTAAATTTTTTTTTCTAAAATTCATCAATAATATGCATACAATATTTATCGAGATATTTAAAAATTCACAAACATCACCATAAGATGAAATCCCAATTTTTTTAAAATAAAATTATTACACAAGGAAGTTACGGTCTCGTTACATAGCCCCTTATAAAACCAGCATAGGACCTATGAGTAAGGTGTGCTAGGGTTATAGAATCTTAGGGTGACTCAGCCAACATTCCCCAAGTAGTGATTTCTATCAGCTTGAAATTCTCGCGAAGTCGATTCAGTTCCAACGTCAGACAATAAAGTTAGGCTTGGGTTTTGTCCAAACCAAAGCCCAAAGGTGCTTTCTCTTTCCTAAGTTCGGTCAGATGGGCATCGATCGGCCTAATACTACTAGATGGGGCCATCAAATTTTATTTCTATATTAATTAATATCACTTTTATTTATAGAATTTTTTTAACAATTAGTATACAATGATCATATTTACCAAAGGTCATATAACAATACAAAACCAACAGTCTCACTATACTCATTTTATAAAATGAAATAGTTTTGTTGAGTATAAAATAAAAAACCCACAAAATTTAGGGACAAAATTTATTCAAAATTTCAGGTCGTTACAGAATATATCCATTATTATAAAATAATTGTGGACCATGACTAAGGATTCAATGGGATATGGAGTGAGGTCAATCCAATATGATATTTGTTGAAGTGATCTGAGGCTACTAAATTTATTTAATATTATAATGTTTATGAAATAAATATAATTATTCATCCTGTTTTCTGATCTAATTACCTATGTTCTTTGATTGAATTATGAATTATTTCATATTAACTACCATGATTTATTCTACGACCCATGATTTTCATCAATATTATAAATTTTATTAATTTAAAATGTTGTGTTAATATTCTTATACACTAATGATCACGTTCTGTTTATGTGATCATTAATTTATATATATTTACCATATCAATGAATATAGGTTCAAAAATTACAAGGCTTACATTTCCTATTTCCTAAATAATAGCTTTAATAATTGTTTCTTCTTGGAATAAGGATAGTTATGACGAAAATAGTGAGAAGTGATATTTATATATTTTAATATTTTTTAACTATAAATGGAATCAATGAAACCTAATCTATAAAATTATATCGAGTATCCTATATTTATATATTGAAAATTAATATATTAAGATGTTAAGTCTATGTATGAATGGCTTGGTTCACTATAGTTTTTATTAGATAAATGTTAATATACATTTAGAAACTGGGAATAAATATATATATTTTGAACTTTTAGGATATTCCATTGTGTATTAGAACATCCAATGATATGTTAGAAAAAAGTGTTTTGATTTACATGAAGAACATGACATTCAATATATTAAATGTTTACATGGTAATAGCATATATCCATATCAGGGCACTATCCTTTAAACTATTTTATCAAGTAAATGTCCACAATAATTATAGGGAATGGTGAATTTTCCCTTAATATGAATCAAGATTAACACTCATTAGGTTTATTATTATATTAATTAAAATATAAATTATGATAAATTATGAAGCAAAAGAATAGATGATAAAAAAATATAATTTAAATTTAAAATATATTTTTATAGAATGAAAATACTCTATAGTGATTTCGACAATATATAACTATTTTTTCGTGATATCTATCTACTATTACAATTCATTATTATATTTTTTTTATTTTTCTAATGTAGTTAGAACCATGAGGATTTATGTTTATACTACATGTGATGGAAAATGTAATTATTTTTCATCATGATAAACTAAATAAAATAGTAACTTTATGGATAAAACTTATGATTATATATAGTTATATACTAAAATATATTATTCACCATGTAATAATTTATGAGTTGCGTACTACATAAAAAAAATAACAATAAAAAATTATGATTATACATGTGGTAATGTGCAATGTGGAAGGAAATATCAATTCTATTTATGTCAATAATAATCTAAGGATCACCCATTTTAATGTGTAATAGGATGGGAAATATGTATACATTGTATAAATGATATTTATAGTGAAACATATTTCTTTCTTATTAAATTTCATATATGTTGATGTCTTGGGAATCACCAAAATCAATACCCCAATACAAGGGTTAACTAATAAACAGAGGAAGGTCCTATGTAATATCTATATTTGATGTTGAATTATTAACATATTTATGTTTTAGAATTCATTAATTATGTTTGTAAGGTGATTTATTATTGATATTTGGGTTATAAGAACCATGATACATATACGTAATATTCAAATGTAGTTTATATTTAAGGATATTAATTAATATTTAAAATGGTATTAATAACAAAAAAAATTGATTTTCCGGTTATGTGATATTTTTAGATAGAATGTTCATAATAGAGTTACAACCCTTATTAATTCCCGGATATTGTGTTCATAATTTTTTTTGGAATAAATAGATGAATGATATTGGTAACTTATAATGGAAAAAATTAGTTATTTTATTAAAACATGGATTATGTTTTATACGATGAAGTTTATTTTATATTTTTATTTATGGAATATCTTCCATTGTTTGTAATTCTATTTCCGAAATAATATTAGTGTCAATTTTTAGAAAAATACATTTTCATCGAGGATTTACGGTGATGAATCATATTATAATTCATTAATATAATCATGTTATTAACATGATTTTATTTGAAAATATGATTCACTTTTATTTTCATCAAACAAATGATAAAGAAGATAAAGAAAACAAATTATGATAAAATATTTTTTATTTCTAATTATTATTGTTAGAAATATTTTAGTTGAGTTTTATTGATAACTATATATGGAATCAATTATGTTAAAAATGGTCTTATTTCACTGTTTTTATAGACTAATATAGTATTTATATCAATATTGAATAACTTTTAATAACCATTATGTTTTTGTTAAATATTTATAACCACAAGGATTTAATTTTCATTCTATTATAGATTTTATAATTCTTCAAATGTAATTTTTTGTTCAATAGTAATGAACAATTTTTCTTAATTATTAATTTCATCGATTATGATATTAAGTTAATATTCATTGGATCACAACTAATAGATGAAATATTTTTCATGAAGTGGAAATAAATCAAGTACATATATTTTCTCATTAATAATATCAGGATAGTAAAATAATCCCTCAACATTTGGAATATTATGTTGAAATGAAAATTTATTTGTTTTACATAGTTTTCTATTAAACTGATGGAATTTTCACCCCACACGAATATATATATTTTTTGGTGATAAAATATCTCATGAACATATAAAATATATCTATTTATTATTAACTTGATGTATGTTTGGTCATCCAATTATATATTTTCAATTCCTTATAATGTTATCCTTACTGGAGAATATGATTTTGTATTATATTTGGAAACATTTTGGCTTCCCACTTCTATATTTTAAAAGTAATTTTTCAATACATATATAATGTCTGTAATATATTATTATATATTTAAAAATTTATTAAATTTCATTAAAAAAATTTATGGAATAATTTATTTTAGGTATGAAATATTTGACACTCGAATTTTGACCTTTATTTCTATGTCAATAAATTGAAAATGATCGAATGCTTCTATAAAAAAGAAAATAAAGTTTTAAATTAATGAAATTATATTATAACAACATTATTAAAATTAGTATTTTTAATTGGAATAACCATATTATTAAATATATAAATTTATTTTTTAATTAATTAAAATAAAATGTCCAATTTCTAATAAATATGCACAAATTATTTATTAAATTAATTTTTTGTTTCAAAAATCTATTTGTAATGGTATTTATTAAATATTGGGAGATAATATCATGTTAAATTTCAATAAATATCTGAAATAAAAGTTATAAAAAATATATAATTTTTTAATAATAATATACAAAAAAAAATTAGATAAGAAAAATGGTTATATTTAGTTTAAATTTTCAACTAATGTTAAAAGAATTTTGTACAACTGTCTACTCCATTAAATGAAAAGAACCATTATGATATTAATTTGATATTATGGAAATATATGAATCATTTAAATTTATATAATATTATTAAATATATACTTATAATTATTATACTTGATTTAAATATATTTTCTTAAATTAATTATCATATATGGTAATAATTATTTTATCTATATTAATTATAAACTTGATACTCTATAAGTATTTTAAAAAAATTCATAGATAACATATTTAATGTAATTATTTTACATTCATATTATGGCTCTACCATCCAAGAAATAATAATAAATAATATATGTTTCATAAATTTATTTTTCACAAAATAAATTTTTTCGTATTGAAATGATATATGAAAATTGTCATTTGGAAATTGGAGAAATAAAATATTAAAAATTTATTACACATCTAAAATTAGCTGTATGAAAATTTTAAATATTTCCCTTTTTTCTCAGTAATTAATGATAGTAATCATTGAAAATATATTTTCAAATATGTAAATGTAGAACATAAAATAATAGGTTAAAACTTGGTTATGATCCATTAAAATTTCTATAAAAAATTAAATTATCATATTTGGTGAGTGGGGATTGGTCATATTTATAACTGTTTAGAAAAAATGAAAACGTTTTCATCTTTTTATTTATTTTTTCCCTTCAATAAATATATTTGACAAGGATAAATAAAAAAATTCAGAACCTTGGCATTTTTATGTGTAAAGTTTTTTCCTAATGACAAATTGTATATAATTATTGTTTTATTTTTTAATATATGAATTAAATATTTTTTATGATAATGTATTAATAACTTTAAGTGAAGGAATAATTACCGTCATTGTGTTGAACCTTCCCTAATACTCTGGTATATTGATTCCTGAGCCTGCTCATAAATAGAACGAAGGGAATTACCAATACAGGTGGGGTAGAAAAAAGGAAATGAAATTAGAAAATAATCATGATGGAATGATTTTTTTCAAAAAAAAATTATTATAAAAGAAATAATCCATTATTCCTAATACTATAAATTGCGAGGTACCATTATGAAACAATTAAAATTGTATGAAAATAGTAGTTCACCAAAATAATAAATGTCTACAATGATATTTTCCATAATTTTACTATTATAAAAAGTATATCAAATACCTAGAAGTCACAAATACCTCTCCAGGACTGAAAGATCATTAACATAAACCCCATTCAAATAGTTCATTTCAATTTATCAAACATAACACATGAATATCTATAAACCCTCAAATTTATAGGTAATTTTTGATCTATAATTATCTATAGGGTCCACTACATCATTCGTAATAAATTTAATTGTAATTAAAAAAATTATGATTTGAATATATATAAATCAAGGCATAGAATTGAATTCACATTTTGTCAAGAAATGTTTTTTTCTCAAATGAGATAGAAGAAATATGGACATAGGCATAAATTAACAATTAATATACAACATTTATATAAATTAGTTGTTGTGATTAATTTTTTTTATAAATCAATGGGGTGTAATCATCAAATAATGTATAACATAGAACCTTTTAGTAATCCCTTTGTATGATATTTTTCTATAAATAAGATCATCAAACAAGTCAGTCAGTCATCATGAATCTATGTGTGTAGAAGCCCCATTAATAATATCATTATTACTCAACTAACAATGTGGAAAAAATCATGTCACTATATGTTTAAATAATTTTTCCATTGTCTATAAAGTTAACAGGGTCATATCCAAGAAAGCTTTTTCGAGATATCAATAACTAACAAGGATCACATATGAGTTAGTTATTTGATCAATAAATCATGGAAAAGTAATCATTTGGAATTAGTTAAATTAATCAATTTCTAACATTTATTTTTAAACATTCCAATAACCATTAAAAACAAAATAATAAATTTTCCTCAAATTATATTGCTTTTAAATTCATATTTTAGTTAAACACATTTCCCTAAATTAAAGGAATTTTATTTTACCAAACAACTTAATAGTAATTATTTTTCAAAATGGGTTATTTTAATAAAATTATATTGAAATCATAAATCAAATAATATTTATGAAAAATCCTTTAAAATAAGATTTAAATAAGAATTGAATAAATAATAGTAATTATTTTTCAACTATTTGGAATAAACCATCATGTGACCACCTACCTTTATTTTTTTGATATAATGATTAATCACCAAAAAAGACACCAATAGAGGCTGAATGTCCTGGATGATAAAGATAATCATCCTACAAAAAACAATAAATCACTAAATATAACTAACACACCATCAAATTATGAATCATTATTCCAAATGATGATATGATAATAAATATGGAAAATCCAGAATAATTGTAAAACACTAAACGGAGTGTAATTTAATGCCTCTACAGAAGCATTTATCTATGAATAATTGAGTTCCATTGATTTTAAATGCATCTAGGGAGACCTTTTGAAAAAAATATCATAATTAAGATTAATGTGGGATGAAATTTTACCTGAAATGATATCATGACATTGATTTAAAAAAATACACACTATAGATCTCATTGGCCTCATTATTGAATGGTTGAAAATATCTAGATCATTAAATATAGTTTGTTGACCACACTATAACTACCCCTATTCATATGCACTAATGAAAAAACACTACAGACCCCACCCATATCTATTTCACATGGAATAAAACTAAGGAGTGGTACAAGTAACATTGTATAACGATTCCCAAATTAGATGTCACACCAAGATCCTCCATCCAAGGCTCAATGGTGAAACAATCCATCTATAGTGAAAATATATTGATATTTTCAATAAAACATAAATAATGCAATCTAGTTGTCTATGGTGCAAGAAAAACGCAGCATTAAAGCCATATAAGCACTCGAAACCCAGTACACTGCAACCTAATAGACTCTGTTTGCAAATAAAAAACTCCAAGATGCATTCCTAACACAACTAGATAACTCAAACTAAAAAGTTTATACCCATAATCCATTATTTAAAATTAATACAACCCTCATAATTATATCATTTCCCCCCAAAAGGGATCTTTATCGTATAAAATATAAAAATCAATTTATATAGTGGAAAAGGATTCAACAGTCAAGAAGTACCTAATATATGGTCAAAAAATGTTAAAAACCATTTCAAATATTATTATATTCCAATGAAACCCTTATCAAAATAATTTATATTAATTAAATGAGGACATTGATCACTCATTAGTTCCTCACACTCTAACAACTCATGAAAATAAGAACCATGATTCCAAAGAAATCAGATTGAAGGTGACATATTCCAATGAAAAAACTTTTTCATTCAATAATGGAATGCTAAGAAGATGATTTGTAATGGATAAATATAGATCATCATCATGATCCTCCATGCTCAAAAAATGATATTTGATAGATATATACAATAGAATATACTATACATGAATCACAATATATATTTTAGTTGACTATAGTGAATTATCTAATTGGTAGGACACATATCCCACATGATCAAAAATATAAAAATGACCTAAAAATATCAATCAATGACTTATCGGTTTCCAATAATGTTTGGGTCCTAGTTGAGGTGAAACAATAATGAATACATGATCACTAATTGATAAATCAATTGGTCGATGATGATGATAAACATATAAGTTATTCAATCACTATGACATCAAAATTCCACAATGAATTTATTGAATATGCATCACCATATTCTTGACCAAACTCTTCCAATATAAGGAACATTAACTAATCATTACTCAACACATTTGTGATAATCAACAGTGATAATAAATGTCCAAAAACATAATCATTTAAAATGAGGACTAGTAACTATTGGTCAAGGAAAACACTACCAGTCCCATATGGACATCCTTAGCTCATCCAAGGTAAATAACAGCAACATATACCATGTCCTAAAAAATTTATATTACTAATTATGTATGGCCATCAATCTATGTTAGATATATTGTGATATAATCACTTAGGTATGAGGGCTAATTACAGGCCTCTCAATAGTTAATAATTATAAATGCGACTAGTATACACGAATATAAAATATATAAATAAATTAAATATAACAATATAGTATACCTATAGTCATACCATAACATAAAAAATGTTTTTTCCCTCTAGTCATCCTATTGATCAAAACCCATATCATGATCCACCCTCGATGTGTACAACACAAAACAGCCACAATGTTTATAAAAATATAATCTAACATGAAATTATAAAAAAAAATATGTGTATTATTTAATCATGATGAAATATATTGATTTACTTTGAAATATTTTCATTTTTAAAAAAAGTGGCAGTTCTGGTGATGACTAATATCATACATATCCAGTACATGCCTCACTACTTATCGTAGAATATCATTATGGATATAGGGTACACCACCTACTAGGAACTATGGTAATACCAAGACATGCCATTTATCACATGAAAACATAAAACATATTAGTACTGGAAACATAGGATACCCTCATAAGAGAGTTTCCACAATCCAATTGACTACCCACCACGATGATGGTCCCCAATTCCGCAATATTATTCATCAAAAAGTCTATATCGTAGAATCATCATCAGAAAAGTGGGGTTTAACAACACAATCATAGAAACTACATTAGAATCGTTATAATATATTTATAAATTGAACAAATGAGAAGATAAATCATATCTCATTATTATGATTATTTATTTATATCTTTATTTTTATAATTCTCACTCTGGGAATTAATTGTGACATTCCCTTTACCAAGTGTGTGGGAAATGATGAAATCATAAGACTGGAATTACTCCATCCAATGACTCTATTATAAGTTAAAATATTATTTAGATAATACATAAATATTTTTTTTGTTAGAATAATTTATATATATTTTACCAAAAACAATTCAACCAACAGTTATGATTAGGAATCAAAATTATGATTTTGAGATTATACTTAATGTAATTCATGTGGTGTTTCCTATGATATCTAGACCAATAGGTTGCCACATGATCACCAAAAATAAGGACACCAGCCAAACCCAATCCAGGAACATCCAAGTGGACCACATATCCCTAGCAGGAATTAGGATGAGTCAAAAACATCATTGAATAAAAAATTGATTGATCTATAAAAACTCGATTATTTTTTACTCTTATGGACCTGTACTCCCTTGTGAGTTTTTAAGGTCCTTGGACAATCCATATTTGTTAATATTTAAGTAATAAGTGGTAACATCCTTCCATAACCAATAGTCTAGGAATGTATAATATTTTATAATGGTATTCCCATATCATAATATCTTTCACTATCTCAGGATCAAATAATAAAGCACAGAATCAAACCACATTTCCCAACAACATCACATGCATATTATAGTAATTACATTTGGATTAATTGTTTAAAATGATGATTCTTCGTTGTTTATTTAAATTATTAAATATTTTATACATTAACCAGGTTTTGATGATATTAAACTATGATATAATCCAAAATTACTACAAACAATTAGTTATGGTACTCTTGGAATATCATGTTCATTGAAGAAATGAAAAATATGTGGGATTTTGTTATCAAAATAAAACAACACGATACTCATAAATGGAAAAACATAATCCTAATGGATTCATTCTTAATGTAATATAATTTAATTCTAAACATGTGATAACTATTTCAAAAATCTAAATTAATGAACAACATATTACTTTTCATATCATAAATCATATAATAAATTATTAGTAATAGATACTTGTTATGCTCAATAACTCAATTTACTTATTGTTAATCAACACATATGTGATCTCTCCCATCACATTTATTTCACATTATAAAGTATTCCTTCCAAGGTAACACACATAGAAATATAATAAAATTTTCTAAGAATTCATAAAATAATATAGCAACTCATTTATATTTGTTGGATACACAATGTATGAATGAATTGAATCATAAAATTTTCTAGGCACAAAATCAACAGGTAACCCCAAATAAATTAATAGAGAAAACCCATAATATATATAGACATATAAAATTGGGAATCTCAATGATGAATTGAGATATATATTTTATAAATGACTCACACCAAGAGTTGAATGAAAATAAAATTATCAAAATTCAAAAAACTATAAAGGAATGTCCAAATATACTCATAATCATATCCAATTCTCCCTAAACAATTTCTAGTAAATCCATTTTATAAATTAAATATGACTGAATGAAGGTAGAAATCAATTAAAGAACTAGTATAAACCATAAAATCATTCACTGAAAATATATAATGTCCTTTCATAATGAATACCAAAAAAATGTATGCTCACCCACAATTAAAGACAAGATAATAGTAGAAGATAAAATAACATACTTGATGAATTCATCAAGGGATATTGTATTACCTATCACATAAGAAATAACCTATACCTGATGATTCTTAACATTCATAACATATATCATTATAAATGATTGAGATAAAAAAGTAAGACATAAAATAATCGCTAAATATGTACTTGTATTGATAGTACCAAACATTGAAATATTATCCCAATTATATTACATTGAAATATTTTCAGCCATACAATAAATTTGTTTTCTATATGTATTTTTCTGGAACAAACTCTTGAAATATCATGATTTTTAATTTTATAAAAATATAATAAATCATAACCTTTGGTGCAAAAGGAAGACCATTAAATCGTGGTATACTAGGCAAAGAAAATTCAATCATCAATTATCAATCCACCACATAAACATAAGACATTATATTCTACAACAAACAATGTAAAAAATTAGTAGAATTACGAGCCATCAAAAGACGGAGTGGATTTATCTTATCACAAATCACTATCCCATATAAAAAATAGAAAAGATAAAAATAAAAATGCATACTATGAAATGGTAATATCTCCCTACTGGAGGATGATTTAGTCCAATGATAATTCCACGACCATAAAATTTTGAATTAATTTACTATATATATAACTTTATATTATTTCCACTAAATTTCCTCATGATTCTACTCAATTATAATCAAATATATTCATCTACTGATTATCACCTCAAGCTAAAAGGTAGCACACATTAACTATAATGAATTTGTAGTTTCTAATAACATAAAAACTAAAATGATCTATTCAATAAATCCTCAGCCGTTTGATGATAATTTGAACCATTAAATGTTTGTGTGTTATGATTACAAAACTACTGAGAATTATCTGTATAATAAACCATAGAGGTTCCACAATATGATTCGTATTGTTAATAGGTGTTTGTTGATATCCCAAATATTAGACATTAAATAACACTATCTCAACATTATAATATTTTACCAAAGGATAATCTTATTTTAGTTCACATGTTACTTCATCCTATGACCAATTCCAAATTATTCTTGGAGTAATATGGCTATATAAAACATTAAAAATTATCGAAAGCAGCAAAAACATATCAAAAAAATATAATAGATACTATAATGTTGATTGTGTCAATAATAAATCATGAGTAGTGTTTCAACATACTCATATAGAAATCAAGTAAGTATATGGAATATACTGAAAACTATCACTATACCAAATTTCCCAAACACTAATATTGAATAAAGGTCAATTATTATTATTAATGGCCAGAAAATCACTAGAAAATGCAGATTTAGTTCTATCTAATCTTGAATCTTTTTTTTGAGGAAAACACATTCTATATTAAAATTATATAATGATTCAAAAATGGTACATTTTATTCCATTATATCCCAAACTATCCTATATACCTTGGTAAATTTATATGGGAAATGGACATAATGAGGATCACATAGAATTTTCAATACCAATGGGTTGATAAGAATCACCTGACATCATATAATATTTATGTTGGAATGATTTTATAATAAAATGTTGAAGATAAAACACATAATTATGTATGATCCATGCTCAAAAGAGACAAAGTACTCGAAAATAATTTGAATAATGGTACCCAAATAGTATATCACCAAAAAACCAACTTTTTGAATGATATGACATGTAAATAATCTCACGTAATATGTGGATCACATCTCCACTACTTACCTTTATCACATCAAGTTACTAGGATCAAGAAAATACCCCAAATCAATTGGATCTTTTTGTTTTTAGGGACATGAAATAAGAAAATATAGAAACTCTTGATGAAAATGAAGGGTTTGAGATATAATTACTATTACTGTTTCTCCATATAGTATATAATCAGTCCATAAAGATTTTAAAAAAATTATATTTCAATTTAAATAAAATAATGCAGGACATGGAAGTCATATAGTATCACTAAACATGAATTTATAGTCAAAATTTATGGTAGGAATATCAAAATATTATGATATAAATATTTAATATAAAATGTTAATTTGCTAATATGTTTATTTTTTTTCTATATTTGATTATAAATGTATGATTTTTTTAAAATATGTGAATTCAGAGTCATCTCTTGGTAAACATTATGAAAAAAAATAGACTATGCGTTGATCAGGGGGAAAAGAAACATAAAATTTATTTTACGAAATTTAATTATGTAAAAATTCATACCAAAATACATGTCCAATAGGCATGACATATAAATGCTAAATACTATTATCATCAAAACAACCTCCTCTAAAATCACTGTTTCCTTTTCTAATGAACCTACCTCCTAAAAAAAGATGCAGACCTCCCCTAAAACCCCTTCACCCAGGGTAAATATTTGACTAACACAAGTACCATTAGGAAAATATACTCAAATATAAGGTATAATAGATATTCACAAACAATATCTCCTTATAAAAAACTATTCCTCAATGACATAGATATGCATAAATTTTTAGTAGTTAAAAAAATGAAATCTATTGAACCACAATACTAACAAAATCCCTTTCTACAACCCATTCTGACCCCAAAAATCACAATACTATATTCAAATCATTTATGACATAGCTGAGACTCTCTAAAAATAATACCATAAACCATTTGACCACTGTTTATACAATATTTATTGCAAGATTCCATTAATTGAAAATGGAAATATATCCAATTAAATTATATCTTTTTCTACAATAAGATATCTTCATCATTGAAATTTAAAAAAACAATACTAAATATAATGGGAAAATAATGAAATATTACCAATGTACATGAAATAATGGTACAATATGTTACATTAATTACTTGATCCATTCTAACATTTTATTAATTAAATTAATTGAAAAGTAAAATATTTGATTTAAAAAAATATAAGTATCAAAATTTATGTTATTTATTGTTGTCCATGTCTATATTAGAAAATAATACATTATTAATTTTGAAATTATTAAATTCCATTTCAATAAATATATTCATTACCTTAAATTCAATGAAAAAATGATACTTTTAAAAATGAATACAATGATATTTTATGAAAAATAATATTTTTTAAAATTATCTACAAATAATGAAAAACATGAAATAATACACGTTTGATGGGAAATGCATGAAAATTTCATCCTATGTCAAATTATAAATAAAATATAAAATAATTATATAATTACAACACTTTAATATTAATAGATTTTATACCACAGTCACTGTTAAAAATTATTAAAGAATGTGTACAAACAAAATATATGGTTTAAAATTCCAAATAAAACATGATAAATATTAGTGGCTTATCAAATATTTACAATATTCACATTTCATTAAATTCTTTTATTTCTGAAGTAGTATAATTGAAAAACACATTATTTCTATTTTTAATTATATTCAAATTCCAATTATGTCCCTTTCCTCACATTTTATATGGATTCCCTTTAATCATTTCATTACACCACATTAAGCCGTCTAGCTCACCAAAATTAACCAAAAAATTTCATACAAATCCCTATCTATGAAAAATATGCTATGGTATTTTTGAATAATTTTTATCATTCTGTTTAAGAATAGATTTAAATAAGGCCTATTAAAGAATATGTAATAAACCAACTTGAACAATATCAATTTATTTCTTAATCTACCTCTAATAAATCAGTAATTTTCATCATCATTTAATAGAATTTTTTATTTTAAATAAAATAAAATGTCAATAATATATTGGGAATAATATTATTCACCATTTTTTCATAAAATATTTTATGAATGTGTCAATCGTACATATGTGTGGACAATTGCATACATGTAATGTTCCATTTCGCCTTCCATCAGACTATATCATGGATGGGTATTATGATTGGTTTAATATTTATAAAATATTTTTTATCATAACATTAATTCAATAATTATAATATCCTATCTATGTTATTAGCTTTTTATTAATTGGTATAGGATATCGTGACACATTTGTATGTGTCGAATACAAACTCTGCAGAGCCATGTGATTCATTTAATGATTATTCAATATATGGATGAAATTAAGGATATATTTAATTACTATATATGTGATATTGTATATAATAATGGTTCTATAAATGTTAATGTTAATTTTGCATTTATTTATAACCTTTTATGAAAAATGAAAACATCATTCTTGTGTTTGGATGACATACCATCTCATTGAACTACATAATTAAATTTTAAATCTCCACTATTTTTGTATGAAAATAAATAAATATAATAAATATATAAAATATTTATATAATTATTATCATTTTTATAATTTTTTAAAATAAAAAATTTTCCATGATTGTAATTAAAAACCTAATGTTTTTAGAGAAAAAATATTGACATGTGGAATAAATGATTATAGTAATGAATTATTAATTAATGGGTAATGAGAAGTTATAAGTGGATCATATATTATATTAAAAGTATTTAAATGATATAGGTAATGATTTATATATAATTTATGATTATTATACATGAGTATTGCATTATTTCGGTGGAACTCAGTCTTGAGATAATGGATTTTCATATTGTATTTATTTTAGGGAGTCACATGGCTTATTCACTACTTGTTTCTTTTATGTGTTGTAAATATTGAATATTAATGTCATTTATGTTGAATCTCATAAATATCATGGTTATTTAAATATCCATCTATTATTATATCTATCATATGGTCTAGATTATAATGATTCAAAAGTTGTAAAGGAAATATGATACAATATAATTGATTATCCTTGTTTTTTATGTTGTTATTAAGATGTTGAAATTATATGATCTAACTCTTGAGAGACTCATTATTTTTATTCCACTTCTGTGATTTCTAGAAACTAAATATTTTTTTTCGTTTTCCCTCAATTATGTACTAATGATACAAAAATAATATTTTCAAAGAAAACTACATTTATATTAATTTTTAGTAAAATATTATTATCCCTATATACAAATGTTTTGTAAAATGTATCCATTAAATAATATGATAACATTAATTTTTTTATTTATATCACTTTTTTTCATAGTTTAATTTTAACATAATATTTAAAATGTAATCATTTTATTTTCTCCTAAATTAATTACTCATGGATTTTAATCGATTTTTTAAAAAGAATAACTATATTTCTTTAAAAAGAACGATTTAAATTTATTTCCATCATGATCGATAATTTTTTTGAATATTTGACTATTTTTTTCCATGTTCCATTATTAATAAACAATATTCACTAATATTTTGTCAAATTTTTATTTTTTAAATAAATGAATTTAATTTGGAATTTGTATATTCCCTATGAAATGTTATAGTGGTATTTTAATGTAATTATTCATATTTGATATATCATTTGGAATTAGTTATATTTCACTAGGGATAATATCAAACTATAACATCCAATATCCTTATGTTTATTCTTTATAGATATGATTGTGATTTATTATTGTTTTCTTGAAGCCCATTTCATTCCAACGAGATAATTTTGTAATGATGAAACCATTATGAGACTTAGTTCATTTCTAGGGGCATTATTATAAAAAAATGAATAAAATTTTATGAGGATTTTCTCCATCCAATATATTATGGTAGAATAATTGTTTCATAGTACTGTAAAATATATATGTATGGTTTTAATTATCCTAGGGGATAACATATAATTATATGACTACATTTATTTGGGTATAGATGTAAATCTATGGAGATAATAATAACTAGATTGAGGAATAATATTTTATTAGTAGTGGACTCTGTATACTATGATAATTTTGAGAGTGAACACGTAATATTGAAAAATTTGAAGGGTAACTCAACCCAATACACTAAAATCATCTTGTAAATGAGCCTTATATAAGTAAATAATATTCAATTGTTAATTTTAAACCAAAAGAATATTAATTTTACCAATTTTATTATTGAATGGACCTTGATCGTTGAATTCATAACGATTCATGTATTTTGAAATTCCATGATTCATTTTTGGAGTCAATATAGTGGTTTAAAATATATATTTTATTATTTTCAAATTTTTTTCATGTTATCATACCCTTATTCTAATGTATAGTTTATGTGATCATTGAATTCTTGATTTTTATCCTTATAATGTATCTAGGATCATTATTTCATATTTTTCCATTCCCTGGGATGTATAAGTAGTTTTATGGTTTGATATTTCTATAAGGGTTTTTAGTTATGATTTATTTAGTTAGAGCTAATATAGATTGCCATTAGAAAAGGATTATAATGTGACCATGTTTCTAAATATATTAATAATATATAATTTTGATGTCAAAATTAATATTATGTAATCAATATTGATGTATTATATTGTAATATCTAATTATTAATATTGTGGGTCACTATACATAAATAGGGTTGTTTTGTTATTTCCATATTTGTATGAATTACAGATGTATTGTCCACTTATACATATTTCATTTTTGTATACAAGTGATATTAATGTATATTCAATGGTATATTTCACCATATTATCTCATATGAGGTAATATTATAGATACAATAAAATCATTATAATAAATATGTAGATGAAGAATGATATGTTTTAAGAAACAACTATTTTCTATTCATTCTCTCAAATATAAGTGGTAAATATATTGGTCCTCCCAAATCATTAAAATTCATCTTTATATATCATAATCATCTGATATTCTTTCATCTATTTTATATTTCATCTTATTCTATATCTTTATTCATCATTTTTTCTAAATAAATGTTTTTTAATCTTGAATTTATAAATTAATTTGAGTATTAAATGATATATTTTATTTAATTTTTATTCATATTTCCATCCATTTTATGTCTAAAATCAATAGAACCCTTTTAATCAATAGGTTGGGTATATTTATATGATCATTAAAACATAGATAATTATATAAATTTTCAATTTTATCATATAGAATGGGATTTTGAAATAATTTTCTTGAATAAAATCTAACAGTATTTCCTAATTTATTTTAATCCCCATATATATAAATATTTAATACAGAATTATATAATTAAAATGTTTCCAATATTCTAGTACTGACCCAGAAATTCTGTATATATATATATTACTTATATGGAATTTTTTTGAGACTGCGAAATTTGACGGCACATTATTCAGAGGTCCAGAGATCCCTAAACAGAATTTGGAAATTTTTTATGGTACCATCAGTAAACATGCAAGATAGTTTTTCTATCTTTTTTACCATTGCGGGGATAGAAAATTTGAGTTTACCATTGAATTTACAGAATCGATAATCGATTAGGGAAAGCATCACATTGACCGGAAAGCATTAGATAAAAACCTAATTTACGGACTTTTTAACAAAATAATTATATGTTATTTTATTCTTTTCTTCCACCATTGATTGACAGTTGGTAGGGCCATAGTGTAACTATTTTCATTAAATGAGCGTCATTTAATTACTAGTTACATTTTTTGTGTAACTACAACTCCGTGAGTTTAATGGGTTCATTAATAATGTATCATTATTTAACCATATTAATGAATGCAACATGGGGATTAAATCTTTTATTAATAAAAATATTCACAATAGAATTCACAAACCACTAGAGAAATATATGAGGAAATGCTAATGACATCACCCTTAAATAATGAACAGTGACCAATCAATGACCGATGTATAATTTTTAATGGATATCGAAGAATGATGAAAATCTTCTTAAAACACAGATTCATTCCTTCATCCACAATGACTTCCACTGAATCAATGTAGGGGGATTAAAAAAATTTTATCAAAAAACTCCACTATTCCATTCGTGATTAATATGAAGAACACATATCAACCAACCAAAGGGTTTATCCGTGATTCATTCATTACTGTGGGTGGTTGTTGCGGGAATAGTCTTGGGGATTTCATTCTTTCAATTGATGATTCATGCATTCCCCATATTAGAAGAATAACGTGGATGGTGTGGGCCAATCCGAACAAGGATCAGAATCCCCATCATCCTTGGTTTAGGTGAACTCATTGTATTTGACTGGAATTCATCATGTAAATATGATTCAAAGAGCTTCATGAAGAAGACTGCTACCAAGGAGGCCTGTAGGTGCATATTAGAAGGAAAAAAGACCATTGAAGCGTATCGGGTAGCACGTGGAAGTACCCATCAGTGCGACACCACATTCTTGGCTATGGCGGAAGCTTGTAGATGGTCATGGACCTAGGCACTGTAGCGGAAAGAGTCACGACCATTCTCGCCGTAGTGGGTGGAGATGCAGCAATGGCGCACCATGTGGGAGAGGAGCATCCCACTCCGGGCACACATTTGGACACAACCGCCTGCTCCAGCTGGCCATTTCTAAATGCAGGGTGGTGCAGGCCAGCCCGAACCTATAAGCTATGCTAGACCTGTGTGTCAGGCTAGACGTACATGTGGGGCTGGACCTGCAAACCCGGCTGCACCAGCGAGCTAGGCAGGACTTGCAGGCTCAATAGTCTTGCATGGCCAGACCCCTACCATACCCCATTCCAACATTCCTATTTCACTAAAAATATTGTATCTCGCAATCTAGGGTTGTGTTTGATGTACCGTATATGAAATGAGGACACTTATAATGAGGTGGCCATTTCTAGATGCTCTACATGAGTTTTGGTATATTTTTGAGTACATCATCATCATCATTAAATTTCTTCCATAGAGCCAAGTAAAAATCAAGGGGAAAGGAGGCAAGGAGGTAATGGACCCCTTCATATGGGGGCCTAAAATATTGAAGGCCAAGAGCAACACATCAGATCAAATTGATGCCTTCTGGTTTAAGAGATGTAATGTTAAGGAGACATCTAACACTGGAGCATGCTATATTTTGGAGTACAGAATAGATAGATCAAACTCAAATCATATGAGGCCCTATTTATCTTTCTGTCCATAACATAAAAAATGGGAATTTGATTGACATGTGGTATGTTGAATTGGAACCCATATGAAAAGATAATAATTTGGGTTACTTCGTCATTGCACATCATGGAGGTTGAGGTACGACCACTAGTATAGGGAGAAGATCCTGTATAACTCAAGTTCTTCGAGTGTAGAAATCATGTGGCTGGATGTCAAGTGAATAATAACCCTCTATGGATTAACATGATAGTGACCCTATGTGGATACGTATTAGTGTGACCCTTTAGGGATCATAAATAGAGGGACCTTATGTGGATCGACAGTGAGGGTGACCCTCTAAGTGTCAGCTGTAGTACGACCCTTTGTGGATCAATTGCAGTGAAACCCTCTAGGGATCAGTAGTACAATGATCCTTTATGGTTCAACAGCATAGCAATGATTCATGGATATATAGAAGTATCTCACAATAGAATAAAAAGATCTATATCAAGTTCAATCATCTTTATTCTTGTTCTCTATGTTGTATACATTGTGTGAGTTGTCTTTTACTTTGTGTTTTCTGATTGAGATCATTTATTATTGTTTTTCATTTTTGAATTCTATGAGACCATCAGGGGTTATAGGGGCCCTATTGGGTATTGTTATTCCCACCCACACACAGGCTTCACCTCCACCTTGTTGTCTATTGTTCAAATGATAGAAAATTTGACTGAGACTTATGGATCCAGGGTTAGACAGTGCCCAAAGATGATTGGAAGACATGGTGAACAACAATTACATAAGACGATGAGATGTACCTACCCTTCAAGTAGGATCTTTGTTGTATGACCATCAAAGAAAAATTATCAGTTTTTTGATGTACTTTTATTTCAGTTGGGTTTTCATATTTAACATTTTTACTTTTAGTTCACACTTTTACTATTATCAGTCCCACAAGTGGTTTATTTTTTTGAACCTAGTCTATGTGTATACATGTTTAAAGGAAATGCCTTCAATTTTTGGGTTATGATTTTCTGCTGCAAGTCGAAAACACCTCGCCTATAGAAGGTGGGATTGGGGTAGTTTTGGAATTGGCCTTGGGGATGGGGTATGCCAATTTTTCCACAAATATAATACCTACAATTCGTCAAAAAAATGAATATATCAAAAACCTCATGATCATGTTTCTAGTAACTTATTTCATGGATATTCAATATTATTGTGTCCTAGGCCTAAAAATTATCAATTTTTATGAGTAAAAAAACAAAAACATAGTTATAATAATAATTTTACATTAATTTCATTCCCAAATTTATTGTTTTATAAGGAGAAATGAGTGTATTAGACTATTCATTAACTCAGTGAATCTAGATATACAATCCTCTATCGAGGATATCATTTCTATTTTGGTAGTTTTCTTCATTAGTGGATTTCATAATCATTATTAATCATTTAAATTTCATCGATTGTACCCATATATTCTATGTTAAACAATGTTTATATATACAAATTAATATATCGAATAATCATAAATAAAATTATTCAATTATGATTAAATATATATCAATTTAAAAGGGTATCAATTGAGTTGGTTGTGATGCGAATTTGTTGCAATTGGTGTTTCACACCCAAGAATGGATGTCACTGCGTAAAAGGAAGGTGATTTCGCATTTAACCTTGTTTTGATGAATTAATTTTCTTCTTAAATTAATTCAGCATATTATTTAATTATTTTATTTGATGTGAATAATGTTGGTAGTTGAAGTTGATATGTGTATGCGATATAAGTATGTTTTATGTGAAAAATTGATGTTGAACTGGTTATTTGTATTTTATAAATTATAAAAATTGTGCTCTGGTTTAGCGTCAGTTTGCATTGAGTCACAATGGAACGTTTCACTACATTTTTAGTATTTTCGAGTCTTGCGGAACACCTTCAAATTTGTTTCATAATTTTTAGGGGTTGTCGGGTTATATTTTTAGAGTGAAGTTGGGTTAATTTTTATGCATTTGTCGATACTTGTTTCAAAGGTTCCTTTTCATTTGTTGTGGTGCGTTGGATGAGAAATTCGAGCCACACCATAAATGTTGTGGAGTCTCCAACACCTAAGATAAGTGGTTCCATGACTTTCCATCATTTAGATAATTTAATTTGTTTGTTTAGTTTAATTTAATATGTTCTATGAATTAGTTTCATGGTGTGATCTATGTTTATAATGTTTTGGCATGTTCATTTGATGAAAATTTGGTATTCTAAATAGTATTTTTGTTTTTGTTTATATGTGTGTTGTTGTATAAATGATTGGTTGTGTTTAATAGGTTTTGTGAAAGGCATTTTAAAAATTGTTTGACACGTGTGCGTGATGAAAATTTCACTCTATTTAGAAACGGTTATGTTATTTCCCATTTCGATCCTATTGTGGAAAATTTTAGAAGTGTTTAGTAATTGTTTATAGAGTTCCAATGAGGTTTTAGATAGGGAAATTTGTGAAATTGATTTCTCAACGGTTTCTTTTGCAGGCTATATGTTTTATAAATTGAGGAATTGTTTATTTAAGTGGCATTTTGAGTGAAAAACGTGGTTGAAATGTTTTTGAGGGTTGTTCCGCAGGTGTGAAAGGTGTTTTCAAGACACTTTAGGTGTTTGTGTTTTTTTTAAATAGACATTTTCAGTTTATATGAATCACTTTGGTTTGTTTTCCTTGTTGTGTACTTTTGAAGTTGAAATGAAAATTTTTTGAATAATGGAAAACAAGTTTTGACACGGTTACCTCATGTATCATGGTTAAAAGTGATGCCTCTATATAAAATCCACTTGTTTTTGGTGTAAAGTATTCTTCGTTTTTCTTGAAATGATTTCAATAATAACTGAAATGATTTATTGGTACATTTATATGATGCTAAAATGGTGCTTTGTAGGAGTTGAATACACGTTCATTTTTTTAAAGTGGTGTATTTTTATAAAATGAGACATGTCATGTGCGTGTGTCTTTGAAATAGTGCTTTAGTATGAAAATGGTGACTTTTGTATGAAATACCTTGTTTGTTCTGCAAAATGAGAATGAAATATTCTATGTGAATGTGAAACTTTTTTGAGCAAATGGGAAAACCCTGGGTTTCTAGGTGGGCAGACTAGAACTAGTACGCTAGTGAACCGGATGGGTATCGTCCATGTTTCACCAAGCTTTATTGATGATTGCAACACTAACTAAACATATGACATCTGAGGGTCGTGGCCTTCTACGAAACATGTTCTGAGGGTCGGGGACTTCTAAGCCATGTTTTCTGAGGTTCGTGGCCTTCTAAGCCATGTTTCACCGAGACACGAGGTTCTAGGGTCCCACTCGAGCTAGATTAACCTTACGGGATTTACCCATAGTGCTCTACCATCTATGGCGTGGTACCTTCCGTCGGCATAAAGAGGACCACTTGTGTGTGTGTGTGTGTGTATGGGTGTGTGTGTGTGAGTATGTGTGTGTGTGTGAGTGTGTGTGTGTGTGTGCCAATAATGAACTTTTCTCTTCCTCTTTAAAATCGTGGTTGTGAAATGAGTTCTTTTTTAGTGTTTTCCTTTATCATTTGGTTTGTAAATGTTTTCTATAAAATAATTTCGAATGTATAACTTGAATAAGAACATTAAATTGTCCTTTTGATGTTGTGGAATGGGACATTTTTTGTTGGGTGACGTCCTACCGGGCTCTTGGCTTACACCCTACGTATACCTTCGGGTGTATGTAGACCTTGATTCTTGTTTATTCCAGGTTGTGACATCGTGCTCAGCGATTGTGGATCTGGTTTCTGTTGGTCTTCGTGTGCATGTTGGTTTTGGTAGCTTGGGGATGCAACTTCTCGTGTCGCATTAGGTTGGTTTTGGAGCTTAGTTCTCTATTTCTGTTGTTGTTCATTTTGGGTTTTTAGCTAAATTGTAGACCTAAACCTGTTTATAGTTTAGAAGTGTTTTTTGTAGTCCGTTTCTAGTTTCAGTTATTTATCTGGTTGGTTGTTTTCTTGTCTTGTATTTAGGGTAAAACCGTTCCCACTTGTTAAAATTTGATACCTAGGCACTTGTGCCAGCCCGTGGGGATCGGGAAAGCCCTTCAGGCCCTGCCGCGGACTGGGTCGGGCACCGGGTTGGATGGAGACCCGGCCTGGTTCATGAAAAAATGGTATCATAGGGAAAGGTTTTCTCTCTTGGGTCGTGTAATTTTGTGATAGAGTCAGAGTAGACCAAAATTAAGGTTGTTGGTACCCGACGTCCTGACTACGAGTTAGGTGCCTGGCCAGCACACCTCATGGCAGGAATCGAGTTACCAACATATGTTGATGTTTTTCTGTGTCTTTGGTTCTTGTGGTTATTCGTGTCTAAGGGAAATGAAAAGGGAGTAAGGTCAGTGGTCTTAGTGACCTCGTAGGGTCTGGCAAGCCTTGTGGAGTTAGGGACACTTTTCTAAAATACTCTCTGTGGCCAGTGCCGTGATCGGCGTATGTACGCCAACCATATTTTCGAATCACCCATTGTCCCTAGTTTCTTCCTACTTTGCTTCACGTCTCTTTGTTTTGGAATTGTGAGATTTGGTTTTTATGTAAAAATGTTTTGGTCTTGGAAAATGTTTTCAAGTGAAGCTCTTTAAAAAAGAAATGGTGTTTGAGGTATGAAAAGCATGGGTTAGAAGTTTTGGATTTGAAAAAAAAGGTTTGGTTTTGATCTTTGGAACTCTTATGGGAAACCAGAGGCATGAGTGTATACGAAAAGGGAAATTGGTAATGGCACTAGTGGATGAGTGCTTGGATGGGTATGAGGTGGGTGCCGGTGTGGCACAGGAACATGCATGTGTGAGGCCCATGGGACACCATTGGTGTTTGTGCAACCCACTGGCTTTGCTTATTTTCAAAATGATTTGTTAAAGGAAAAAATTTGGTGTTTTTAAATAACTGGTGATTGTGTAGTGTGTCCCTGTTTTTTTTGAAAGGTTTAATGTGATCCGTTTTGAGTAGAGAATCCTTTTTGACTGGTTTGTGTCATGAGTTTGAATTCTTATTTTTATTTTGGTATGTTTTCATGTAGTTAGTGAATTGTTTTGAAAGTTCTTCAGGAATCTCTTTCAGTGGTTCCCCTGCACGATTAGTGTACGCATTTTGTATGTCTTGACCACTGAACCAGTTTGGTCAGGTCCATGGTTTTCTTTCTTGACTAGTGCACGCCCCCCATAAAGTGTTAATATGTGGTTGAAGTGTGGCCACAGGTAATCCATTGTAGGCCACACCTCCAGTTGACTAATGTGAGATCTCTCCCTTTTGAGTGATAGTGCTATGTGTTTTCCTTTTTTTTGGTGAAGTGGATCCTCTCACAACAGGATGACAGGCGTGAGGGAAATTTATAGGTGCTTTGGTTTTTTTGATCCGTCTTAGTTGTCGGGTATGAAATTTGACATCGTTGCGTCTGATGGTTTCCCCTAGAATAGGTGAAATAAATTACAGTGGGGAAGGGTGAAGGCGATAGAGAGATAGCAGTGCTTATCGATGCCGTGAATGGTTTGTAGTGTTTACATCAGCTGCAATGGTCATGTTTGGTGAAGTCTTGCAGCATGAGGACCCTTTGATAGACAACAGTGGTTTGGAAGCAACCCTACGTTGTTAGTGCGGTCTATCATTCTAAATAACCTGTGGTCATTGGTTTGTCTTGTTTAAGTTAGGGTTCGTGTTAGGCTATTAGTTTGGCAGACCCAGTCGTATGAGGCTGCTATGGTCGTTTGTAGGAATCACGTTTTGTTCAAGACATGGTTAAAAGTCTTTCTCAGCGTAATTTTCCTTTCGACAGCAATGTTCATGTTTAGGTGATGATTGGTGGTGTCGTGTAAGGGTGATGTACATGCACCATTTCAACTCTTGTGTTGGTGAATGTTCTGCATATGATCAATCGGATGTTGTAATGTGTTGTGTTTTCCAGTGGTGTATTGGTTGCAGTGTGGATGCATGTGACACCAAAAGGAGAATCTCTGTTCTGGAGTTTTCAATGCCTGACTGCGAGGCAGGAGATTCTTCAAACATCAGGGCTCCAGCCATAGGCCCCGGAGTGAAGCTGTCGCGTGGTCAGGAACCCCGGGAGTATACAGGATCCCAACTTTATTCCTGTCACCAATGTTAAAAGTAGAGGCAGTTTAAATTGTTTTCTATGGTTGTTTCATTTTGAACGATCCGTCTGGTTTCATAAGGATTTCGTAACAATTTGGAGGAGTGTTCGTCTCATGCATTAAATTCTTGGGGGTTGTGTTCCACTGGATGTAATTGCTTTACTGGACTTATGGGGTTTGTTGAGTAAATCTGTCTCAAATATGAATAATTATCATCCAGGAATGTGGGAATGTTGGTTTGTCTTGGGTCATGCTTTTGACGCCCCGGTAGTCAGGCCCCTCCCTCCCCGCCCCTTGTGGTGGGGTGTTCGGTCACCATCGAGAATATTTTTTCTAAAGTTTTGTACCTGATGTTAGTTCTAATGGCAGGGAGACCCACATTGGATCTCGTACAAATATCTCTGGAATGAATCTATGTTGGAATCTTCTTTAATGGTGGGGATTCCATTCGGACCTCCCAATGTCAATTTCCAAAACCCATCTTGGGTGATAGTAGGTTATTAATAGTGGGGAGTCCGCTCGGGCCTCCTCGTCTCGGGCGTCGAAATGTTTTTAATAGTGGAGAGCCTCATCGGGCTTTCCAGTGGTGGACCATTAAGTCTTGTTCGTAGAGATGGTTTGGTGGTAGGTTATTGATGTATTATTTGGATTTCGGTTGGTCATGAATCATTATTCCAGTAAAATGGTGTTTTTCTCGTTCAATGGTGCTTGAGGTGTTCTAGTTTGTGAGGTTGGTGCTTGCAGGTGTGAGAGTTGCTTTACTGGATCAGTCAACTGGAGGAGTTCTAGCTCTTTGGGGTGGGCAACACATATCAAGAAGTATTTTTTACATGCTTCTTGAGGTTTTCATTTGAGTGACTTTTTCTGAGCATGTTTATTTTGCTGCTTTTCCCTTGATGGTTGTGGAGATCCTCTTTGAACTTTAGTGGGGTATCAGTTTCTTCTGTGTGCCTCAACCCTAGTTTTGGCTTTCCGGGGAAAAAATCTTTATGGTGGGGAGAATTTTCACGCCCATACTTTTTATATTATTTATTTTATTATTTTTATTGGGTAACAGATAGTTCGGGTCGAGACACGAACTTAAAATTTCTGAGTTTTATGCTGAAACACATTTTGTGGCCTTTTCGGCATTCAGCGTGCCGCGTGACCTCGCTTGGGTTTCCACGCGACCTCGCTCGGTTAAAGAAATAAATTTTAAGGGAGTTGAA
Source organism: Viscum album (assembly GCA_963277665.1). Taxonomy (NCBI): domain Eukaryota; kingdom Viridiplantae; phylum Streptophyta; class Magnoliopsida; order Santalales; family Viscaceae; genus Viscum; species Viscum album. Next base: position 1,682,028,573 of record OY728163.1, on the reverse strand, counting down.
ATGAAAATAAAATTAAATAAGAAATGTGGTAAATATTTAATAGTTTTTTTTAATATTGGGGGATGTTAATATTAATATTATTATTATTGTTGACAGTGTTGGGAATATAAATTTTAATAATTTATTATTATTATCATTACCATTTTAATTAATGTTATTATTATTATTATTTTTATTTTAATTGATATAAAGTTTTATTTGGATTTATTATTATCAATCTAGTTTTATTATTTTAATTAATATTAACATCATTATTCATGTTCTAGTTTTATTATTATTATTATTATTATTATTATTGCTTTAGTTTTATTATTATTATTATTAGTTCTAAGGATGAAAAAAATATTTATGTTATTATTATTACCCCAACTATTATTTTTACTGTTAGTTTTAGATTAATATTATTATTGTAATTATTATTGTTTTTGAGTGGTTTTAGTTTTTATTTAGTTTTCTTTTTATTATATTATTTTATTGTAATTTGTTTTCTAATTCCCCCTTGGCTAGGGTTTCGGTGGACCCCCCATTTTTCTTTTTTACCCTTCTCCCTGTGCTGCACATCCCGCTGCTTCCTCCCCCATGTGTGTGTGTTTCTTTCTTCTTTCTTTGCCGCTGCAGCGTCGCACCGCAGCAGTGGTCGCCGCCCCCTACCCCATCCAACGAACACCTCCCCCACCGCGTCGGACCTCACCTCGGTTCCCCCTTTCCCAGGTCGTGTGCGCTACTCGCCGGCACCTCCCCTTCCACTTTCCCAACTCCACCCATCCAGCACTACCCTCCGGCGAACCCGAACCGCCACTCCCTACTCCGTCCGGTGTCGCAACGCCTGCCCATCTCCCCCTTGCATGTAACACCGGAGACTTTTATGTTATATAAATCATCAAAGGAATCTTTTTCTACACAACACTTGCTTGGCTTGCTTCACATGCAATCGCGACCTTCCTCGATAGCTTGCGTCGTACGCAATACCGAGTTTCACTAAACAACAATATGCTATTAAAACTAGCAGTTATGAATAGTAATAACCACTTTTTGAAATTTTATAAATTTTATTTTTCAAAATGGAATTCATTTTTGGACTCAGAATATCGAAATTATCCTAGGGTGAAATTTTGGTATTTTTCTGAAAACTTTCAATTTTTCATGAATAGTGAAACCACTAAGTGGTAGGTTAAAAACTGAATTTTGCATAAAACTTAATTTTACCGCTTTTGTGAATGGAATTTCAAAAATCCGACAGACACGGTTGATATCAGTAAGTAAAATTTGGTTTAATGAGATAAAAATAATTTTTTGTGAATAGTAACTTTTTACTTTTTTTACCGCGGTTAATAGTAAATAGGGTAACTAAGGGTAAATATGATATTACTATTACCCTAACACATGTCCTAATTCTATTGGATAAGTGTAATTCGACCAAAAACAACCTTATGAATAAAATATGACCATTTAGGCCCACTTGGGTTAGATTAGGACATTTATTATTAATTTATATAAAGAAGGGTTAAAATAGTTAAAATCAATGTTTAATAAGAAAATCATTTTTAATATGGGGTTATACATTAGATAAATCCGACTATAAATATTCATTAGAAAGATAAAAATATTTTCTACATAATGGTATTTTATTTGTAATTTTTAGACATTAAATAATTTAATTTTTTTATGACACAACAATGATGCAGTAATTACCCTTTTAAGGAAATATTAACATAATTGAGGTTATAAATGCTCAAATGAATGTAATTTGAGACTTTTTATGAATTACACTAATTTTCTAGGTTACTATGATATATTAGTATTGATTTAATCAACTTGGTTCGAACATATAATTCTGTTATGACTTTCACAAAAATCATATCTCAAATAGTGTCAAAATTGATACAAAATAGTTTTTAAATCAAATATTATATTATTAATTGTTATTTTATTCCTAAAAATCTAAGGTTCGGCCAAATGACTTAGATAAGGATATATATATTAATAATAAACAATTTGTGGTTCTTTTGGCATGTTATAGTAAGTGTATTAACCATATAGTGAAAGAAAACAAAAAGACACGGTAAAAGTTAAATTATTTAACTTAGAGTTAAATCTAATTGATAAGGTTAAAATAATAAACTAAACTTGTCTAAATCCTATTGGTTGATAGGATTTCGACCCATACCCACTTTAGCTTCGAAATAAGACCCTTTGGAACCATTATAAACCTATTTTGACTTTAATATAAAATAATATTTTGAGATATTCTAAGGTGCCCCTCTCCTCCCTTATAAAAGGGCACCTCCTCCCCTTCCTAAGTGGAAGATTCAAAGAGGCGTTCCAAAGAAGAGGTAATATCCATTACCGATCTTTTCAATTTCTTTCTTCTTCAACTTCTTCTTCTTTAGTTGTTTCATGATAAAGTAATAAAATCAGTATTACTTACATACTGATATGTTATTATAAATATGAAACAACCCTAATTAACCTTCTATCCATCCTACGGAAAAATGAAATCACCACGCGTGCGTACGTACGGAATACCGTCTGCACGCCGTGGTGTAATCTATTTTCCACCATCACTTTACAAGGATGGGTATAATGGTGTAATGAGTAACTATTTATGATTATTATAAAGTAATATTGATACTGAAATAATATATATATACTCCAATACAGTTCCACGATCATAGGAACGATATCATCACTCGTGCGTACGTACGGAATACCGTCTCCACGATGTGATGTGACTCGTTCTACATGATCATCATTACATAGTAATTATATATATTGAATGAATAAATATGATATATGTTACACTAACACCATTCTGGATATAAGGTATCTATAACCTTAAAAGAAGAATAAGAATGTATTCGGCAAAACACGCATAAGAACAAAAGGCAATAAAGACCCGAGTAACAAGTAACAATGAAATATTACTATCAAGAAGCTAAGAATATGACCATATATGATATCATATTAAAATGTATGATTCTGAAATAAGTCAATAACATTATTTAAACCATTATACAGGAGATTCGGACACGTACACTGTAAATTGGACCTAAGGTAAGGGAAATATCACAATCTCATTTTTATCCGAGATTGTTTATTCGTAAGTATTTACTGGGGTGTATTTTATCATCCACATCCATGTTTCATCAATATGTACTATTATCCACCAAAAATTTTTAAATCCATTTTTACCCTTCGGTGAGTATTTAGTAATATGTATGAAAGGAATATTTTGTCGTTTTTCGTATGAGGTACTTTTTGACTTTTCCAACAAAAGTACGAAAAATGTTTTTTTTAACTTATACGGAATGAATGGATTTTTAAAAAATTATTTCCAAGAAGCTTCCTTTACAAGTTTTCAAGTTTATTATTAATCATCTTCTTTTATTTTAATGTCGTATGACATGTTATGAAAGGAAAAATGTTTTTGAAGTAGAAAGGATATTTTCCTCAAGAATGGAGTTCAAGTATTATATCAAAATTATTTTCCATATAAGATAATAAAATGGTTCTGTTTTTACATGGATTTGATTATGTTGTGATGGAAATATTTTTATGAATTCCTTTATATTATATGAATTGTTTTATGATGTCATGATGTTTCAATAATCCCATTTTTGTTACATATGTTTTGCGATGATGTATGATTTATGATTATGTGGCACACATAAGAAAGGATTCATTATAAGATGGGTGGGACCTATATATCCCTCCAATGCATTGGGTAAAGATTTTATATCTCATGAGATAGACAGGGCTGGAACGGTAGGTTATACCGGTTCAGTGAAATAGGACTGAAACGAGGGTTACTCGATTCAGAAAGGGACTTTGTCCACTAAGATAGTCTTGGCAATGAGTCATGACTAACAAGAAATGGTTTTCCATGATTATGTGTGCATGCCACAAAGTTTCAAGTTTTATGTTATGATCTCATTTTCACTTCTATGATATATTCCATGTTAGAATATTATGATCTCTTTTGCAGGTTTTGATTTTCAAAAAGATATGATATGATTTTTATTTCCTTTATTTGCCCTTGCTGAGCATTTGAGCTCACCATTTTATGATTTCTTTTCCCCAGGTCAGGAAGATGGATAATAAGTAGAATATGCTAAAAGGGACCCTAGATATGATGAAATAAATGGGAGACACTGTAGAAGATTTATGAACCAGATGTTTATGTTTCCCAATTTCTAAAGACACTATACCTATACGGTCCTTTGTGGTTTTGTCATATGTTGTAATATGTGTGCTTCAATTTTGAAGTATTAACAATGTATGTAAAGTATGGGTCGTTATAGTTGGTATCAAAGGAAAGGTATAGTCAACCATTGGAAACTAGGATGTGAAAGCCTTAGTAAGAACCCTAAGGATAAGTCTAAGCATAGAACACAATCTTAGTGTTTTAGAAATGGCCATGGATACCCTAGGATAAAACCTTAAGTGTGAAATTTTATCCTTGATTATGTGGTTTTCCTATTATAATTAGTGTTGCTCACACTATTCTTCTTGGTTTTAGTCAATGGCTGGAACCCGAAGGAACCGTGTTAATGCGGAATGCGATGGGAAATGCAATGATTGTCCCCCTGAGCAACCAAACGATATGGGAGCTGGAATGCAAAATCTTGTAGACATGCTCACACAACTTTCTCAAGCTATGAATCATGCAGGACTTCCAAACGAGCAAAGGAAGGAGCAACATTATGATGAATCCTTCATGAGGCATCGTCCACCTTCTTTCAGCGGGTCTACTGATCCATTAGTTGCTGAACAATGGATTAGTACTACTGAAAATATATTTTCAGTTCTTCAATGTTCTGAGCATGATAAAGTTATCATAGCAGTGTATCTTTTGGAAGGAGATGCTGATCAATGGTGGAATCTTATTAAGAATACGAGGCAAAGGGACGAAATTGATCTATGGAATGGGATGAGTTCAAGAACTTATATTTCAATAAGTACTTCCCTCGTATTCTCTGAACAAAGATGGAGAAAGAGTTCCTTGAATTGAAGCAAAGGGATGATGAATCTGTTGGTACCTATGAAGCAAATTTTACAAGACTTTCAAGGTACTCTTCTGGTATTATTATCCAACCTGAGAGTAAGATGGATCGATTCTTTAGTGGCTTAAAACCAAGTCTTCGAAGGGCGTTAGCCATAAGGGACTTCAATAGCTACGAGGAAATCGTTCGATGTGCTCTCAAAGTCGAGATGGAGATTGGAATAACCCATCAGACACATGGGTTTGATAAGAAGAGGAAGATGGAATTCAAAGAAAAATCTAAAGAGCACACGGAAAAGAAGATGAGCTTTTCCTTATGCTCAATGTGTGGAAAGAAACATGGAGGGAGTTGTCTTAAAGGGACATGTAAATGTTTTAAATGTGGAAAGGAAGGTCATCAGGCATTTGAATGCCGTGATAATGGGAAGAAGATGTCTAATGACACAAACAAAGGAAGGGATACACAGAATGAACCTACTACACTTCAATGTTTCAAGTGCAAGGAGATGGGGAATTATTCCAATCAATGCCCAAATCCAAGGGTTGATGATGATGGTCGACGTCAACAAAATCCTAAGGATAAAGACAAAGGAAAGTCACATGCAATTTCTATCAGCGATGTGGAGTACGATAACGAAGTGGTGAAAGGTACACTTACCATCCACTCTAAAGTAGAAAATGTTTTATTTGATTCTAGATCCACCCACTCTTTTATTTCTAAAGAATTTTCTAAGGGTATCACCGTATTACCTCAACAATTAGATGTTGAGTTAGCTGTGACAACACCTAATGGCACAACAGTCGCATCAAAAGTTTATAATTCTTCTCCGATCGAAGTTTGTGGGAAAGTGCTTCCTGCAAATCTTGTGATCCTTCCTTTAGTGGAATTTGATGTGATTCTTAGCATGGATTGGCTTTCTCTACATGGAGCTCATATCAATTGCCAAAGAAGGGAAGTCACATTTCATATTCCAGATCAATCTACGATCGTATATCAATGCAAGGATGAACATAACCTTCCAGTGGAAATTTCTTCCATCTTATGGGTATTGATTCCACTAAATGAAGGTTATTTATCGCAAATGGTTGGTGAGAAACTCACGATTAAGAATATGCCCATTGTACGGGTGTTTGATGATGTCTTTCCGGAGGAATTACCGAGTCTTCCACCAAATCGTGAAGATGAGTTTTCAATAGAACTCTTACCGGGTGCTTTGCCTATTTCAAAGACACCTTATAGAATGGCCCCAATTGAGTTGCAGGAATAGAAGAAGCAACTCCAAGACAATCTTGATAAGGTATTCATACTCCATAGTGCGTCACCTTGGGGAGCACATGTTCTATTTGTTAAGAAGAAAGATGGATCAATGAGACTCTGCATTGATTATCGAGAACTTAACAAGATCACTATCAAGAAAAAATATCCTCTCCCACGCATTGATGACTTATTTGACCAACTACACGGAGCTCAATACTTTTCCAAGATTGATCTTCGTTCAGGGTATCATCAATTAAGGGTCAAAAGGGAGGATATACCAAAGATGGCTTTCCGTACAAGGTATGGACACTTTGAATTTATAGTGATTCCATTCGGTCTTACTAATGCCCCTGCTATCTGTTGGGCGGAGAAAGAAAGGAGTGATGGCAAGAGGGGGGTGAATTTCCTTTTAAAAATTAAATAACAATTTAAAATCAAAGTGAAAGTGCAGCGGAAATAAAATAGGCAAGACACAAAATTGATAACGGAGTTCGGATTAAACCCAAGCCTACGTCTCCGCTCCCAACTCAACCGTTGAGAGATTTACTACCGCTTGCTTTTTAATGGTTTTAGCAAGAAACCCACTAGACTTTAAGGTTAGTCTAGAACCTATTATAGCTTGCTTTTATTGGTTGAGCAAGAACCCACTTGCTTTCAATGGTTGATCAAGAACCCACTAGCCTTCTTACAGGTGAAGGCTAGCTCACCTATGTCTCAAGCCTTTAAAAGGAAAGGCTTGACCAACGTCTTCACACCTTGAAGGTGATGTGAAAACCCAAATGAAAGGATGAGAGAAAGAGATGGGGTTTGTAGGCACAAACCCAAAATGATTCTAAAAAATGATAAAGAAATGAAAAACCGTAATGGGGAAGTCTTGGGCGCCAATGGATTGATGGAGCTGATGAAGGGCGCTCCCAAGCTTCTTTGGTGGTGCTCCTGGGATGTGGAAGTGTGTTGGAGCAAGTGGGGTTCCCTTGGAGGAATGCGCCGGAGGTTTGCCAAATGATCAAAATGTGTCTCATGGGCTTCCTTGGCTTGGTTATGGTTCCGGTATCGATCCTTAGTCTTCTGGGGGTTCCTATTCGTTTATTTATAGAGGGGGAACCCTCATATGGACTTTGGAGGTCTTCTGAGGCGTTGGAAAAGGCTTCGGAGCCGTTGGGAGGCAAGTGGACAAGTCTGGTCAAAGGCCCAACAGCTAGTTTGACTGGCTCCACCGGCTGACCGATGCTAGGCCACCGGTTGGCCGGTGCTTTGAAAAACGGAAGGGGCTCGGGCTCAGGCACCACTGGCTGGCCGGTGCTGAGGGCACCGGTTGGCCGGTGCTGAGGTAGTAGCTGACACTGTTCTGGCTGGGTGCCACCGGCTGGCCGGTGCTGAGGCCACCGGTTGGCCGGTGAGAAGGCAGTGGGTGTCCCTTCTGCCCAGGGTCCATCGGCTGGCCGGTGGTGAAGCCACCGGTTGGCCGGTGGACTGAAAGACAGTCCACTGTTCTTCCTTTTCCACTTCTTCCTCTTGAAATCATGCCTATTAACAAAAACACTTGAAAACAAGATTAGATAAAAAGGAGAGTGATTGTGATCATGAAAATTAAACCACGAGGGGTACGAGAGGTACAACAATCTCCCCTTATTTTTATGATCACAATCACCAAAACAAACAATGTAAAAAATGAAATGAAAAGCATGCTTTAAAGAAATTTTCCCCCAATCAACCAAGAATTTCTCCCCCTTTGTGATTATCAAAATAGCACGGGGCATAAAACTTGATTGAGGGAATCGTTGAAAAACGAGAAAGAGATTTTTAAAACAATTGAAATTTTTGAAAGTTATGAATTGAAAATTTTGAATTGAAAGTTTTGAATCAAAAATTTTGAAATGAAAATTTTGAAATTGAAAGTTTTGAATCAAAAATTTTGAAATGAAAATTTTGAATTGAAAGTTTTGAATTGAGAATTTTGAAATTGAAATCAAAAAGGCTTAAACAATCCTAACTCCCCCTAAATAAAAACAACAAATCACCGGGGAGAGGTTTTTGAAACCGAGACAAATTTTGGTCCGGTGAGACTCTCTAAAACGGATTTTTCAATCCACACTTGTCTAGAGGCGGGTCTTCTCTTATAAAATTCATCATTAAAAGAAATGGTTTTGGGCCTACCATACCGGGCATTTTTTCAATTGCAGTCATAAATTAAGTGCCCGGGTTTTTTGCAATAATTAAAAATTTTAAATTGGGAGCTCCCCCTTACAAAAATAGTTTGATCATGGGAAGAGGAAGCATGCTTGGAATAGCCAAGCCCTTCGGTGGTTCTAGAAATGCATTGGGAACCAAGCAATTTGGTCAAATTTTGTTCCCCTTGGGTGAACTTGGATAAGGATTCCCTTAAATATTTGATTGTTGATTCCATAGAATCAACATCGGGAAGGTTTTGGACTTTGAGGGACAACTCTTCCTTTTATTTTAGAAGTTGTTCCTTTTCAGAAGAAAGTTTTTTGAAATTCTTTTTTAAAGCAACAAATTTGGAAGAAATTTCGTGAAAACCTTCCTCCAATTGATCTCTAGCATGTTGGAGATCCTCATAAGACATGTGATTAAAAGAATTTGAAGAACAAGTGGAAGAGGAGTCGGAAGAGGTTACCTCATGAAATGTCATTAGGCATTTGTTACCGTTGTCGCTCGAGGAGGAGGAGGAGGATGATGTGGAGCTATCACTCCATGTGGCCTTGTTAGCCTTCTTCTTTTCCTTTTTCTTGGCCTTTTTCTTGTTGAGTGGACAATTGGTCTTTTAATGGCCTTTCTTGCCACACCCATAGCATGTTACTTCTGGCTCGGATTTTTCGTCGTGTTTTTCCTTTCGAGCCTTGCAGGATTTCTTCTTTTTGTTCTTCTTCATGAATTTGTGCATCTTGCGGGCATGATTCTCCATTTCGGAATCGCCACTTGAAGAGGAAGATGATGAGGAGGAGGAGATTTCTTCTTGTTGAACCTTGAAGGCGATGTTCTTTGGAACATTGATCGGTTTGCCTTCATTTTCAGCTTGCCTCCTCATGGTGATCTCATAGGTCATGAGAGATCCGATGATCTCTTCGACCGGCATGTTCTTGATGTCTTTTTCTTCTTGGATTGCCGTGACTTTTGGTGCCCATGAGCTTGGTAGGATCCAAATGATCTTCTTGACCATTGTTTCTACAGACACATCATCACCAAGGGACATTCTCCCATTGTAAACATCAGTAAAACGCGTAAACATTTCAGTAATATTTTTAGATGGATGCATGGTAAAAGATTGAAAATCTTGACGGTACATGTCCAATCGAGTATCCTTAACTTTTTTGGTCCCCTCATGGGTAACTTCCAAAAGTTTCCAGATTTCATGTGATGAGGTGCATGTGGAAACTCGATTGAATTCATTACGATCAAGGCCGCAATGTAGAGCGTTCATGGCTTTTCCATCAAGCTCGAAATTTTTAATATCGGCTTGGGTCCATTTGTATTCATCGGGAGAGGAAAGAGTGTAACCATTCATGACAATTTTATAAATAGGATAACTTATACTTATATGAAAAGTGGTCATGCGGGTTTTCCAATAATTATAGTCGGTTCCATCAAAAAATGGAGCACGACCCAAAGAATAGCCTTCGGGGGCGAAAGAGGTTAAATCCATCAAAAAAAAGATCTTGAATTTGAAACCGGTTAGGGTATTACTCAAATTATCCCTCTGATACCAATTGTTGGGCGGATAATGAAAGGAGTGATGGAAAGAGGGGGGTGAATTGCCTTTTAAAAATTAAATAACAATTTAAAATCAAAGTGAAAGTGCAGCGGAAATAAAATAGGCAAGACACAAAATTGATAATGGAGTTCGGCTTAAACCCAAGCCTACGTCTCCACTCCCAACTCAACCGTTGAGAGATTTACTACCTCTTACTTTTTAATGGTTTTAGCAAGAAACCCACTAGACTTTAAGGTTAGTCTAGAACCTATTACAGCTTGCTTTTATTGGTTGAGCAAGAACCCACTAGCTTTCAATGGTTGAGCAAGAACCCACTAGCCTTCTTACAGGTGAAGGCTAGCTCACCTATGTCTCAAGCCTTTTAAAGGAAAGGCTTGACCAACCTCTTCACACCTTGAAGGTGATGTGAAAACCCAAATGAAAGGATGAGAGAAAGAGATGGGGTTTGTAGGCACAAACCCAAAATGATGCTCAAAAATGATAAAGCAATGAAAACCCGTAATGGGGAAGTCTTGGGCGCAAATGGATTGATGGAGCTGATGAAGGGCGCTCTCAAGCTTCTTTGGTGGTGCTCCTTGGATGTGGAAGTGTGTTGGAGCAAGTGGGGTCCCCTTAGAGGAATGCGCTGGAGGTTCGCCAAATGATCAAAATGTGTCCCGTGGGCTTCCTTGGCTTGGTTATGGTTCCGGTATTGATCTTTAGGCTTCCGGGGGTTCCTAATCCTTTATTTATAGAGGGGGAACCCTCATATGGCCTTTGGGGGTCTTTGGAGCCGTTGGAAAAGGCTTCGGAGCCGTTGGGAGGCAAGTGGACAAGTCTGGGCAAAGGCCCAACGGCTAGTTTGACTGGCTCCACCGGCTGACTGGTGTTAGGCCACCGGTTGGCCGGTGCTTTGAAAAAGGGAAGGGGCTCGGGCTCAGGAAGCACCGGCTGGCCGGTGCTGAGGCCACCGGTTGGCCGGTGCTGAGGCTGTAGCTGACACTGTTCTGGATGGGTGCCACCGGCTGGCCGGTGCTGAGGCCACCGGTTGGCCGGTGAGAAGGCAGTGGGTGTCCCTTCTGCCCAGGGTCCATCGGCTGGCCGGTGGTGAAGCCACCGGTTGTCCGGTGGACTGAAAGACAGTCCACTGTTCTTCCTTTTCCACTTCTTCCTCCTGAAATCATGCCTATTAACAAAAACACTTGAAAAAAAGATTATATAAAAATGAGAGTGATTGTGATCATGAAAATTAAACCACGAGGGGTACGAGAGGTACAACACTATCTTCATGGATCTAATGAATAGAGTCTTTAGAGACTATCTTGATCAATTTGTGGTAGTCTTTATAGATGATATTCTCTTCTATTCAAAGAGTAAGGAAGAGCATGAAGATCACTTGAGAATTATATTGAAGACCCTGATAAAGGATAAGCTTTATGCCAAAATTACCAAGTGTGAATTTTGGCTTCAAAAAGATTCATTTTTGGGTCACATAATCTCAAAAGAGGGGATATCTGTGGATCTAGAAAAAACAGAGGTTATCGAAAGATGGTCAAGACCAACAACAGTAACTGAGATCTAAAGTTTTCTTGGTTTGGCTGGATATTATCGTCGTTTTGTAAATGATTTTTCACGATTATCTAATCCACTCACCAAGTTGACTCGGAAAGGAGTTAAGTTTGTTTGGACAGAAGAATGTGAAGAGAATTTCAAGGAGTTTAAAAGAAGGTTATCCAGTGCACCTGTGCTCACATTGCCTTGTAGTGGAGAAAGGTTTGTGATCTACAGTGATGCATCCAAGAAGGGATTGGGGTGTGTTCTTATGCAAAATGATATGGTGATAGCTTATGCCTCACGACAGTTGAAAATCCATGAGAAAAATTACCCAACACATGATTTGGAGTTGGCTGCGGTAATCTTTGCATTAAAGATTTGGAGTCATTACCTTTATGGTGAAAGGTGTGATATTTATACTGATCATAAAAGTTTAAAGTTTATTTTCACACAAAAGGAGCTGAATATGCATCAAAGAAGATGGTTGGAGCTGATTAAGGATTATGAATGCTCAATCCATTACCACCCTGGGAAAGCAAACAAGGTGGCAGATGCATTAAGTCGACAAGAGAATGCTAGTTTATCCATGATGAGGATCACAAAAGATCCAATATTTATGGATTTACAAAGGATAGATCTTGGAATTATAATGGAAGGGGAAAATCTTATCTTTCTCAAATGAATGTTCAACCATCTATACATGTGAAGATTAAAGAGGCACAGAAATAAGATGTCGAGTTACAAAAGAAGGTGATAAATGTTCCTGAATTCAACCTTGATTGTGATGGGATAATAAAGTTCAGGAATCGGGTTTGTGTTCCTCCCATCCCCGAATTAAAGAAGGAGCTGCTGGATGAGGCTCATAATTCATCATTCTCTATTCATCCTCGTAGCACGAAGATGTATAGGGACCTGAAAGAGTACTTCTGGTGGGATGGCATGAAAAGAGATGTTGCTGAATATGTCTCTCGATGCTTGGTTTGTCAACAAGTTAAAGCTGAGAGACAAAAGTCTAAGGGGATGTTACAACCATTACCCATACCCGAATGGAAATGGGAAAACATCACTATGGACTTTTTCACAGGACTTCCTAAAACATCCAAAGGCAATAATGCTATCTGGGTCATAGTTGATCGTCTTACAAAGTCTACACACTTCATTCTTATTAGAGAGGATTTCTCTCTAGATCAGCTTGCTAGGATATATGTAAAGGAAGTGGTAAGATTGCATGGAGTACCACTTTCTATTATATCTGATCGGGATCCGAGATTTACCTCGAAGTTCTGGCGAAGTCTTCACCATACTCTGGATACAGAGTTGAGTTTCAGCACTACTTTTCATCCCCAGATAGACGGTCAATCTGAGAGAACAATTCAAACCCTAGAAGATATGTTGAGAGCTTGCTCTATGGATTTCAAAGGAGGTTGGGATCAACACCTACCTTTGGTGGAATTTTCTTATAATAATAGCTTTCACTCCAGTATTCAGATGGCTCTTTATGAAGCTCTCTATGGAAAGAAATGCAGGACTCCAACTTGCTGGGATGAAGTTGGGGAAAGAAAGCTATTAGGACCTGATCTCGTTGATGAAATGGCAGAAAAGGTTAGATCTATTCAACAACACATAAGAGCAGCTCAAAGTCGACAGAAAAGTTATGCTGACAACCGAAGAAAAGACCTAGAGTTTGAAGTGGGTGATAATGTGTTCTTATGAATATCTCCCTGGAAGAGGGTTATGAGATTTGGAAAGAAGGGGAAGTTGAGCTCTAGATATATCGGTCCTTTCGAAATACTGGATCGTGTTGGGAAGGTAGCTTACCGATTGGCGCTTCCACCGAATCTCTCTCAAGTTCACGATGTGTTCCATGTATCTCTCCTGAGAAAGTACATACCAGATACTTCACATGTACTCAGCTCAGAAGTTGTACCGCTGGAGCAAGATCTTTCTTATGAAGAACAGCCGATAGAGATTCTGGATCGTAGCGAAAAATTCCTACGAAACAAGACCACTCGATTGGTGAATGTTTTATGGAGGAACCACTAACTTGAAGAAGCTACATGGGAGCTTGAGGATATGATGAGGGAGAAGTATCCTCACCTGTTTGTTAGAAAGTGACGAATTTCGAGGGCGAAATTCTTTTTAAGGGGGGTAGAATGTAACACCCGAGACTTTTATGTTATATAAATCATCAAAGGAATCTTTTTCTACACAACACATTCTTGGCTTGCATCACACTCAATCGCGACCTTCCTCGATAGCTTGCGTCGTACGCAATACCGAGTTTCACTAAATAACAATATGCTATTAAAACTAGCCGTTATGAATAGTAATAACCACTTTTTGAAATTTTATAATTTTTTTTTTCAAAATGGACTTCATTTTTGGACTCAGAAAATCGAAATTAGCCTAGGGTGAAATTTTGGTATTTTTCTGAAAACTTTCAATTTTTGATGAATAGTGAAACCACTAAGTGGTAGGTTAAAAACTGAATTTTGCATAAAACTTAATTTTACTTCTTTTGTGAATGGAATTTCAAAAATCCGACAGACACGGTTGATATCAGTAAGTAAAATGTGTTTCAATGAGATAAAAATAATTTTTTACTGAATAGTAACTTTTTACTTTTTTTTTACCGCGGTTAATAGTAAATAGGGTAACTAAGGGTAAATATGATATTACTATTACCCTAACACATGTCCTAATTCTATTGGATAAGTGTAATTCGACCAAAAACAACCTTATGAATAAAATATGACCATTTAGGCCTAGTTGGGTTAGATTAGGACATTTATTATTAATTTATTTAAAGAAGGGTTAAAATAGTTAAAATCAATGTTTAATAAGAAACTCATTTTTAATATGGGGTTATACATAAGATAAATTCGACTATAAATATTCATTAGAAAGATAAAAAGATTTCCTACATAATGGTATTTTATTTGTAATTTTTAGACATTAAATAATTTAATTTATTTATGACACAACGATGATGCAGTAATTACCCTTTTATGGAAATATTAACATAATTGAGGTTATAAATGCTCAAATGAATGTAATTTGAGACTTTTTATGAATTAAACTAATTTTATAGGTTACTATGATATATTATTATTGATTTAATCAACTTTTTTCGAACATATAATTCTGTTATGACTTTCACAAAAATCATATATCAAATAGTGTCAAAATTGACACAAAATAGTTATTAAATCAAATATTATATTATTAATTGTTATTTTCTTCCTAAAAATCTAAGGTTCGGCCAAATGACTTAGATAAGGATATATATATTAATAATAAACAATTTTGGGTTCGTTTGGCATGTTATAGTATGTGTATTAACCATATAGAGAAAGAAAACAAAAAGACACGGTAAAAGTTAAATTATTTAACTTAGAGTTAAATCTAAATGATAAGGTTAAAATAATACCCTAAACTTGTCTAAATCCTATTGGTTGATAGGATTTCGACCCATCCCCACTTTATCTTCGAAATAAGACCCTTTGGAACCATTATAAACCGATTTTGACTTTAATATAAAATAATATTTTGAGATATTCCTAAGGTGCCCCTCTCCTACCTTATAAAAGGGCACCTCCTCCCCCTCCTCCTCACACCAATTTGAGCACTCAAGCTCGGCCAACCCCTGCCATTTTCTCCTCTCCACTTCCCTAGAATAATCCTAGAGGTCCTGGTCTTCTTCAAAGACCAATCTTAGTTCCCTAAGTGGAGGATTCAAATAGGCGTTCCAAAGAAGAGGTAATATCCATTACCGATCTTTTCAATTTCTTTCTTCTTCAACTTCTTCTTCTTTAGTTGTTTCATGATAAAGTAATAACATCAGTATTACTTACATACTGATATTTTATTATAAATATGAAACAACCCTAATTCACCTTCTATCCATCCTACGGAAAAATGAAATCACCACGCGTGCGTACGTACGGAATACCGTCTCCACGCCGTGGTGTAATCTATTTTCCACCATCACTTTACAAGGATGGGTATAATGGTGTAATGAGTAACTATTTATGATTATTATAAAGTAATATTGATACTTAAATAATATATATATACTCCAATACAGTTCCACGATCATAGGAACGATATCATCACTCGTGCGTACGTACGGAATACCGTCTCCACGATGTGATGCGACTCGTTCTACATGATCATC
This sequence comes from Viscum album, assembly GCA_963277665.1. Taxonomy (NCBI): domain Eukaryota; kingdom Viridiplantae; phylum Streptophyta; class Magnoliopsida; order Santalales; family Viscaceae; genus Viscum; species Viscum album. The sequence continues at coordinate 1,682,012,870 of OY728163.1, read as the reverse complement.
ATTACATAGTAATTATTTAAATTGAATGAATAAATATGATATATGTTACACTAACACCATTATGGATATAAGGTATCTATAACCTTAAAAGAAGAATAAGAATGTATTCGGCAAAACACGCATAAGAACAAAAGGCAATAAAGACCCGAGTAACAAGTAACAATGAAATATTACTATCAAGAAGCTAAGAATATGACCATATATGATATCATATCAATATGTATGATTCTGGAATAAGTCAATAACATTATTTAAACCATTATACAGGAGCTTTGGACACGTACAAAGCAAATTGGACCTATGGTAAGGGAAATATCACAATCTCATTTTTATCCGAGATTTTTTATTCGTAAGTATTTACTGGGGTGTATTTTATCATCCACATCCATGTTTCATCAATATGTAATATTATCCACCTAAAATTGTTTAAATCCATTTTTACCCTTCGGTGAGTTTTTAGTAATATGTATGAAAGGAATATTTTGTCGTTTTTCGTACGAGGTACTTTTTGACTTTTCCAACAAAAGTACGAAGAATGTTTTTTTTAACTTATACGGCATGAATGGATTTTTAAAAAATTATTTCCAAGAAGCTTCCTTTACAAGTTTTCAAGTTTATTTTTAATCATCTTCTTTTATTTTAAAGTCGTATGACATGTTATGAAAGGAAAAATGTTTTTGAAGTAGAAAGGATATTTTCCTCAAGAATGGAGTTCAAGTATTTTATCAAAATTATTTTCCATCTAAGATAATAAAAGGGTTCTTTTTTTACATGGATTTTATTATGTTGTGATGGAAATTTTTTTATGAATTCCTTTATCTTATATGAATTGTTTTATGATGTCATGATGTTTCAAGAATCCCATTTTTGTTACATATGTTATGCGATGATGTATGATTTATGATTATGTGGCACACATAATAAAGGATTCATTATAAGATGGGTGGGACCTATATCTCCCTCCAATGCATTGGGTAAAGATTTTATATCTCATGAGATAGACAGGGCTGGAACGGTAGGTTATACCGGTTCAGTGAAACAGGACTGAAACGAGGGTTACTCGATTCAGAAAGGGACTTTTTCCACTAAGATAGTCTTGGCAATGAGTCATGACTAACAAGAAATGATTTTCCATGATTATGTGTCCATGCCACAAAGTTTCAAGTTTTATGTTATGATCTCATTTTCACTTCTATGATTTATTCCATGTTAAGATATTATGATCTTTTTTGCAGGTTTTTATTTTCAAAAAGATATGATATGATTTTTATTTCCTTTATTTTCCCTTACTGAGCATTTGAGATCACCCTTTTATGTTTTCTTTTCCCCAGGTCAGGAAGATGGATATTAAGTAGAATATGCTAAAAGGGACCCTAGATATGATGAAATAAATGGGAGACACTGTAGAAGATTTATGAACCAGATGTTTATGTTTCCCAGTTTCTAAAGACACTATACCTATACGGTCCTTTTTGGTTTTGTCATATGTTGTAATAAGTGTGCATCAATTTTGAAGTATTAACAATGTATGTAAAGCATGGGTCGTTATATTGCCGCTGCCCAGATGTGCCACAACACATCCCATTCTTTCCGCCGCGTGACCCCCCCTTCTCACCTTATCCAGCCGCGCCACAACCCCCCTGGAAACAAGTTTGGATGGCTTTCTCGTACCGCACCTAAAGCCAATCGCCAAGCATCCTCTCTATTTTGTTTATCTTCCCGGCCAGAATCCTTGTGGTCGAACCCCTACCTGTGTTTTTTTTGTATGGAGCAACCTCCTTCTGCCAACGAAGCACTGGCACGACATCCCATTCGGCTGACCTTTCCTCTGACATGCGACCTCTCATTTTGTAAAGGGTATCAATTGAGTTGGTTGTGATGCGAATTGGTTGCAATTGGTGTTTCACACCCAATCTTGGATGTCGCTGCGTCAAAGGAAGGTGATATCGCATTTAACCATGTTTTGACGAATTAATTTTCTTCTTAAATTAATTTAGCATATTATTTAATTAGTTTATTTGATGCGAATAATGTTTGTAGTTGTAGTTGATATGTGCATGCGATATAAGTGTGTTTTATGTGAAAAATCTATGTTGAACTGGTTATTTGTAGTTTATAAATTATACAAATTGTGCTATGGTTTATCGTCAGTTTGTGTTGAGTCACAAAGGAACATTTGACTGCATTTTTAGTATTTTCAATTCTTGCGAAACCCCTACGAATTTGTTTCTTAATTTTTAGGGGTTGTCGGGTTATATTTTTAGGGTGAAGTTGGATTAATTTTGATGCATTTGTCGATACTTGTTTCTAAGGTTCCTTTGCATTTGTTGGGGGTGCGTTGGATGAGCAATTGGAGTCACACCCTACATGGTGTAGAGTCTCCAACACCTGAGGTAGGAGGTTCCATGCATTTTCATCATTCAGATAATTTAATTTGTTTGTTTATTTTAATTTAATATGTTCTATGTATTAGTTTCATGGTGCGATCTATGTTTATAATGTTTTAGCATGTTCGTTTGATGAAAATTGGGTTTCCTAAATAGTATTTTTTTTGATGTTTATATGTGTTTTGTTTTATAAATGATTGGTTGTGTTTAATAGGTGGTGAGAAAGGCGTTTTAAATTTTTTTTGACATGTGTGCGTGATGAAAATTTCACTCTCTTTAGAAACAGTTATGTTATTTCCAATTTCGATCCTATTGTGGATAATTTTAGAAGTGTTTAGTAATTGTTTATAGAGTTCCAATGAGGTTTTTGAAGGGGAAAATTGAGAAATTTATTTTGTAATGGTTTCTATTGCATGCGATATGTTTTATAAATTGAGGAATTGTTTATTTAAGTGGCGTTTTGAGTGCGAAACATTGTTGAATGGTTTTTGAGGGTTGTTCGGTAGGTGTGAAAGGTGTTTTCAAGTCACTTTAGGTGTTTGTGTGTTTTTTAAATAGACATTTTCAAAGTATATGAATCACTTTGGTTTGTTTTCCTTGTTGTGTACATTTGAAGATGAAATGAAAATTTTTTGAATAATGGAAAACGAGTTTTGACATGGTCACCTCGTGTATCAAGGTTTAAAGTGATGCCTCTATATAAAATCAAGTTGTTTTTTGATGTAAAGTCTTCTTGATTTTTCTTGAAATTATTTAAATAATAACTCAAATGATTTATTTTTACATTTATATGACGCTAAAATGGTTCTTCGTAGGAGTTTAATACCCATTCATTTTTTTAAAGTGGTGTATTTTTAAAAAATGAGACATGTCAAGTGTGTGTGTCTTTGAAATAGTGCATTGGTATGCAAATGGTAACTTTTGTATGCAATATCTTGTTTGTTCTGCGAAATGTGAAAGAAATATACTATGTGAATGTGAAACTTTGTTGAGCACATGGGAAAACCCTGGGTTTCTAGGTGGGCAGACTAGAACTAGTTCGCTAGTGAACCGGATTGGTATCATCCCTGTTTCACCAAGCTCGATTGACGATTGCAACACTAACTAAACATATGATATCTGAGGGTCATGGCCTTCTAAGACACATGTTCTGAGGTTTGTGGCCTTCTAAGCCACATTTTCTGAGGGTTGTGGCCTTCTAAGACAAGTTTCACCGAGACACGAGGTTCTAGGGTCCCACTCGTGCTAGATTAACCTTAGGGGATTTACCCATAGTGCTCTACCATCTATGGCATGGTGCCTTCCATCGGCATATGGAGGACCAGTTGTGTGTGTGTGTGTGTGTGTGTATGGGTGTGTGTGTGAGTTTGTGTGTGTGTGTGTGAGTGTGTGTGTGTGTGCCAATAATGAACTATTCTCTTCCTATTTAAAATCGTGGTTGTGAAATGAGTTCTTTTTTAGTGTTTTCCTTTAGCATTTGGTTTGTAAATGTTTTCTTAAAAATAATTTCTAAAGTATAACTTGAATAAGCACATTATATTTTCCTTTTGATGTTGTGTCATGGAACCTTTTTGTTGGGTGACGTCCTACTGGGCTCTTGGCTCACACCCTATATACAACTTCGGGTGTATGTAGGCCTTGTTGCTTGTTTATTCCAGGTTGTGACATCTTGCTCAGCAATGGAAGCTCTGGTTGTTGTTGGTCTTCATGTTCTGTTTGGTTTTGGTAGCTTGGGGATGCAACTTATCGTGTCACATGAGGTTGGTTTTAGAGCTTAGTTCTCTATTTCTATTGTTGTTCATTTTGAGATTTTAGCTGAATTGTAGACCTAAACCTGTTTATAGTTCAGAAGTGTGTTTTGTAATCTGTTTCCAGTTTCAGTTATTTATCTGGTTGGTTGTTTTCTGTCTTTTATTTATGGTAAAACCATTCCCACTTGTTAAAATTTGATACCCGGGCACTTGTACCAGCCCGTGGGGATCGGGAACGCCCTTCGGGCCCTGCCGCGGACCAGGTCGGGTGCCGGGTCGGATGGCGTCCCGACCTGGTTTGTGACACTGAAAGAAAAATGAAACTAACTCTTCAACTAAAAATGAATACTAAGATCATATTATAACTATGAATACTCACACCAAGTATCTAATTCATGGTTATATAATATAATAAATAATATTAAGGGCACCACGCTACTACATCCCCACTAGGTTTTCGATTTTCCCCAACTTCACATGACTTAAGCATCTCACCCCAAAAAGATTTCGTATAGACACATTGGAGAAGAACCACAACATGAAAGTCATGCAACAAAACCACCACATCTACATCAGAAAATTAACTATATAGTTTTTGGGAGAAACCACAGCTCACAATACATGTATCATACATCGGGTATAAAACCTCAACTCATTATATCCCATAAAATGAGTAAGGATACTCAATCACTCATGACCAATACATGTTACACATATAGTTTTTCATATGATACTATATACATAAAATATGTGTATGAATAACCACAATAAATTAAATCCCTTTACTAACATGTATGGGGAAAACTAACCACTCTTTCTTACAGAAAAATTAACTACCAATGATGAGAGGTGGCCAATTGGGGTAGTCATCCATCCATACTGCAAGCGGAATTTTATGGAAAACACATCTAGGGATTAGAATCTCCAGGGTGTTAGTTTCATCCTTACTGACGTTGTGCAGTATAATAAAGAAACAAAAAAGTGAAAAATATACTATAGCTCACCACCACACTATGTGAATAACCTATTCCTAGAATCAACTATATAAAACTTCTCTCAGACACCCGAATGAAACTTCTATGAAAAGTTATTAAATATGAACAAATCCATTTAAATATATTTATTACATTACATAATTTCCTTTCTATCAGTTACACATTACTTTAATTAATCCATTAAACATTTATTAATAATTAACAATTCCACATTATATTTCATTTGCATCACACCCAAAGACAACTGTTCTTTTAAATTATAACCTCAGTATTGCTTCCCAGCAAACTCCAATCCCATGGTTTAACATCATTTATTCAATCATTTATTAAAAATATTTTTACATTCACATATTCCCATGAATTATAGAAAAACATTTTAATCTATTAATCACAAGGGGGTGAACTCAGTTAGTAGATGAAATACCCGTCAAGCAGCTAGGAATAACAAATCAACTAGGTTCTTGTACCTAAACCATGCATTCATATTTCTCATGAAACGAGCTTTCACGGATCCAACTATTAATCTCTTGTCCATTTCAAGTAATATGATAATTGAGAACCCTGTAGGGAATTATATTGTCATAAAATAGCTTGTTCATTAATCCATATAGAATTGTCTTATTTATCATTTTCTTGTTGAAGTTATGGGTATCCTAAAAAGCAAGTTATTATTGATACCACAAATTGATTAAATATGATTACTTAGTTAATTTGATTATCATAAAATTACAATAACAACAACTATTTTCATTTACATTGATCTTCATATTTACTCAAATAATTATTATTTAATTCATAATTTACATTATTTACCACATTCCATCATGAATGAAAATCTAAAAAAATAATGAATTCTTTTCACGCTATCTAGAAAAAAAGATGCAATAGCATACGATGAATATAAATTTATTTATCCGGTTCAAATATTTATTATTTTAATTCCATTGTGATATAGTGGGATAAAACATGATAACTCTATAGTTTCATGTAAAAGAATTGAGAGGCAGAAAATATCCTACCTCCAAAAGTTCATGACATTATTTATAAGGGAATGATCCACAAAAGTAACACAATCACATCCTCTCATGGTATATACGTCTTCCTGAGGATGTCGCTGCATGACTTCCCCCAACAAAAACCAAAGAATAGTTAATTTGGAAAATGGAGATAACATGCCATTACTTGTAAAGGAGAAATAGGTGAATAATAAAACAATAGAATGATGAAAAATCATAAGTTATATCGATGATTGGTCGATACTTCTTGGTTGAACCATAATAGTGGGTGAAAATGCAGTCATATGAGCAATAATGGGATCTAAAACAAAGAGGAATGAATGAATGCACAACTCCTACAATAAGGATGGAATGGATTGAGCAGCCTGCACATGATAAAAAATAGGAAGAACTGGGAGGAAGATATATCTTTCTTTTAGAAGATTGAATTGAGAAGTGGGTTATGATATTCTTGATTTAAAATTAAAAGAGGATTGTATTAAACCATGTGGATTGACCAGGTAATGGTATCCCAATATCTATAAAAAAAATTAAAAAATGAGTTATGGAATGTTTACTGGCCTTAAATCCATTAAAAATGATTTTAATGTGTTTTATATAAATGAAAATGTTAAATCAGAAAATTTAGAAATATCAAGAAACATGGAAAAGAAAATATGAAACTATAACTGTGAGATAGTAACTGTGGGACTATAACTATGACACTATTTTTTGTCACACAGTTTCTATGACTCCGTTTCTGTGACATAGTTTTTATGAAACCCTTTCTATGACACTATTTTTGTGAAAATTTTTCTGTGTCGCCGTTTTTGTGACACTATTTCTATGACACTATTTCTGTGACACCGTTTCTTTGAAACCATTTCTATGACATCATTTTTGTGAAACCATTTCAAGGACACCATTTATCTGAACCCATTTCAGCAATTCCATTTTTGTGTCACAATTTATTTGACACCAAGACAATAATCATTTAATTAGAAACACAGTTCACATAACTGGTATTTTTGCAGAAAAAAGATAGGGATGAGTCACCTTGACCTCACAGAACACCTCAACCACTAGATTTCCACAATGGAATAGACTAGAGAGGTCCAGGCCATTACAGATTTTATTTCATATGTCAATGGTTTTTTTGTAAGAAAATGTTTTCATTAATATTATTAATATTTTCTGTTTTTATATATGTTATTTGAATATGAAAATTTTAATTTCTATAATAAATTTGCATCTGATCATTTAATGTCATTTTTAAAATAAAAAAACAAAATTGACGCTATATATGATTTAATTAAATTATGATCAAATTATATCATTAGAATTATTTATTTTGATGTTTTGTGATAAATATTATATATTCATTAATCTATCAACATTTTTTCATTCATAGTGGTGAATTAATTTAATTTGTGTTTTTATTGAAACATTTTTTGTTTCTAGTGGTTATTCAACGATTCTATGATATAATTTTAATGATATATTTTTTTAAATTATTATTATATGATGAATAGTGTATGATATTATTCAACACATCTGTATGATATTAATTATTATATGGACAAGGCTAGAATTATATATACCACCATTGAATTAGGTAGACATGTATATCCAATGATGTAATAAACACTAGAATGGGATGTTATTTCAGTTCACTATAGGACTTTACCTACTCTGATAAACATGGGAGTTAACCATGAATAATTATATAATGGGATGAAGTGTGAAACCAATGAACTATGATTTTATAGTCAGAGAGCATTGAATAATTAAAATAATTTCCATTATTATATGTGTGCTAAAAAATTATATCATATGACAATTTTATGCTCTCATATATCATGTTCTTTGAATATATTATGATTTATGAATTATGAACAATTAAACATGTATCAATGAGTAAAGATTATAATTAATGATATAATGGATATGGTTTTCTTAGTAACGATCATATAATAATAACATTATTTGAATTGTATGTTACATTGATCATTGATATGCTTTTATTTTCCCCTTACTGAGCAACAAATCTCTTTTGTTCTTATAATTCCTCTCTCCAAGATATGAATAATGTATTTAATTTTGTCAGTTTTATGAATGGTTATAGTTATGATGAATATAGTTACAGATTATATAAATCATTTCTTATAATTTTTTTATGTGTCCATGTTTCCAATAACACTATTCCGGAACAGTTCTTGTTTTTTTCCTAATGTTAGGTATTTAACATTTATCCAATATGATTTTATATTTTTTTGTGAAAAGAATCCTCCATAAATTTTATGATAAAATGTTTCAATAACCATTTAAAACTACTGGTAATATTCTATACTTAAAACACATAGGATAATATTATGTACATGAGAACATATTATATTATTATATATAATGGTGTTTAGTTAAATATAAAACAACACTATCTATATAATAAATGTGGAAATGGGTTTTAAATAGATTAATCTTGGGGTAATAACCCAAAAAATAGTCGGTTTATTGTATCATTTGAATCATTATGGTGTATGGTGTGTGTGCCTTTTCTGCACACCATCTTGGTCACTTAGATAGAATATGAATACATAACTCAAATATTCTAAACTAACAATTATAATGTATTTATAAAAACAATGACTATTGATTACCACAAGATAACCAAAGGTTACATATATTGAAATGATTGTTTGTTTTGATTTAGGGATCTTATAAATTCTTTTTAATTATTATATTATTTATTAATTGGTTAATTGTTTCACAATAAATGGGTTTAACCTAAAAAAGATTTTTCGATTCCTGATGTGATGGAAAATGGATTAATTTTTATCTTTACCATCCATATGTTAATGGAGTTGGAATTCAAAATATCTTTTATCTTCTAAGTTAAAATTATAATGAAATGAATCATACAATGGTTCTAAAAGAGTAATAAAGAGAAAACTATTCTATTATTTTTATCATGGGGTATAATCCATATTAGTTTAGTGCATATTTTAATTATATAAATATAGAAAAAATAATTAGTAACAATAAAATTATATTTTCCATTATCCGGTTTTTTGAACAATAAAATGTAATTTAAGTTGATAATTAATTGGAAAGTGATATAGATCAATATTGGACTCTCTGAAAGAACATTATCTAATGATATGAAATTTACTCCATGGATTGTGATTAGTAGATGGTCATAATTCTCAATTCATACATAATGAGTATATTTGATAATAAAATATAGATATAATTCCATGTGATAAATCTTAAGGATGATGAATCCATTAGTACATATGAGGAAAATTTTACAATACATGCTTTGTATGTTTCTTGTATTAGAAATCAACAAGAATATAATGTTGATCTAGTATTTACTAGATTAAAATAAATTCTCTGAATGTTGTTACTAACATGAGAATTTATTGTATATAAATAAATCATTTGATATGAAATGAAGGGGGAGATGTAAATTTGTTTTATCCATCAATTTATTTACTTGAATAAGAAAAAAATGAAATAATTTCAATGGAACTACAAAAATTATATAGAGATGAAGAAATGATTTTTTTCAAGCATGAATTGTTGTCTGAATCCTGGAGATTTGATTTTCTAAAAAAATGTAAATTTTTTAAAAAAATTAATTGAAGGTCATTGATAAATTGAATACCTAATAGATTATAAGGAAATTCTAACTAACTAAGGATAAAAATAACCATAGTATTAACAAACAACACTACAATTCTAAAATTGCAGATACCAATTTAATTTTGATAACACATTCTTAAAGGTGAAGGATAATAGTTACTATCATTGTTAGAGAATACGAAATCCAATGGATAATGATAAATATAATAGGATGAATTTTCCAATTTAGAGTGTATACTAAAAATATGGTAATATATACACATAAAATCCACTGCAGAACTATTAATTTCCTATTTGATTCTATATCTAACAACATTGTTCTTCTAATGAATATTTTAATGGTATCAAAATACCACCTCAATAACTAGATCATTAATTATTATTGAAAATAACAAATGGATTGATGATTAAATCTCATTTCTGTGGTTTTTACCGAATTAAAATTTGTGTTCATGTCGTTCAACTAATTCATGTTATTATTATTTGAGATGAATTTAAACTTATCTTACATATAGATTTGATTTATATAAATAAATCCTACGATAATAATATTGGAACGGAATACATGTATGATATTATAAACTAACATATGATTATCTATTATTCTAGAAATAATTATGAAATCATGGTTGATATCACATCTATTATATGTGTCTTTATTCCTAATGAAAAGTTGTGTTTATCGTATATGAATGGATAAAAATTTAATATTGATGAAATTCAAGGTACATTTGTTAATGTCCTTCTAAAAGATTATCATATTATTCCACTGGGCCATTATGTTTTTTTTCAAATAAAATCATTCTAGATTCTACACCTATTTGAATGACTCTATATATATTGACATTTATTTAACATTATGATTTTGGGATGAATCTCAAGACTATTCATTAGAATGGATTAACTAGAACTAGTTCATCGCCTAATGGTAAACATGTTCTCTTTTTAGAAAAAAATAGAGATCAATGATAACATTTATTGATTATTTTGAACATAAAAAGTTCACTATAATGAAAAATATACCTTAACCTATATTAATGATTTATTTTTTCAACTTATAATACCTCAAAACTTTTAAAGATTTACCTTTGATCGAGATATCATCAATTGAGTGTAAATAAGGGGGATATAATTTATTTTTTCATAAATTATATTGAGAATATGAATTTATATTGATTTAATTTGGGCATAATAATTACCCAAATATGTACACTAATTTAATGAATGTAGTGTAGAGATATCACGATATTTTGATTGTATGATTTTTTTGAGAAAATATTCTTATATATTCATATACATTGGAAAATCATTAAAATGAAAGAGTATTTTACAAAAGACCATGTTGAAGGAAAATATGTGAGAATAATTTGACATGTAAGAATTTATTTTACAAATGTTTCTTTTTTTTATTTAAATTATCTCATGTAAGGGTATATATGTTGATTTATTAAGTACATGAGTTATTAAGAATTATCGCATACTAACTACGATGACTATGATCCATGGTCCCCTCGTATTGGAATGATATCATCTATTGTTTTTGGGAAACATTTCATTTCATTCCCATCTTCTCACATAGTTAAATTTGATTGGGACAACGTTACATTGGACTGATGAATGTGATGAAAATTACCATGTACCAATTAGAAGTTCAGTCATTTAACATGTTCTTAAATTACTCTACAGTGGATAAATATTTATGACCAATACTAGTTGATAAAATATTAAAATGATAATTATCCTCTTTAAGAAAAATTATTTGTTAGATTAAGCCTCATAAAAATTTATGTATCCTGAGAAAAATTACAAAACTCATGAAATTTAGTCAACTATAATAATTTGTTCATTAATTATATAGATAAATTTTATATATGTGGGAATGAGTGGTATAAACAATGTTCATGAAAAATTAAAATATATATTTAGACATAAAGTTTTCAATATGATCCATATAAGGTAGTTATAGTCGACTAAATATTATGGATGATTAATACATTACTTCCATGGGAATGAGAACCAAGTTGTTGATGCTTTAAGTCAAAAGGATCATGATATGGAATCTATGATTGGGATTAAAAATAGCCAATATTGTAGATTTATTTGGATTGATCAGTAGATAAGAAATGAGAGGGGAAGATAATATCATTATCAAATTATTTTTCAACTATAAAATATGGTAATAATTATAATGTCATAAACAGAACACCTGGAAAATTAATAAAATAGTGATAAATGTTATAGAGTTCGACATTCACTTTGATGGAAGGATATGGCTAGGGAACTATATTTGTGTTCTATTAACACCATACAATATGAATGTATTTTGGGACGATGTACATAGTTTATAATTCCATACATATCATTTAAATATGAAAAAGATAGAGGTCTAAAACAGTATTATTTATTGGACAATAGGAATAGTGATACTGTAGAGTATGAGTATTAGTTCTTGGAATGTATAGATTTTAAGGATAGGAGAAATAGCCCATGTATATTTTCACCATCAACCATACTATAATTGAAATTATGAAACATCACCCTGTATGTTTTAATTTAACATTACAAAACATCAAAGGACCAGAATTTTATTTTCCCTATATTAAATAATCCATAGAAGTCATAAAATTTCTTTATAATAACATAATATTTCTCTATTTTTCAATTTTATAGAATATAAATTATGAAATAATTATTTTTTTATAGATTAAGATATTATATTATATTTTATAGGGTTATATGTATTACCTCAAGGTTATAGAGAAGTAACTGGAAATATATTAATTCAGTATTTTCTTGTGCTACATTTAATCGTCATATAGATTCAATGCCTAGGAGATCCATTCTAGACGTCAATTATATGATGAATTATTTTTAATGGATTTATTTGGTTGTTGGTAGAAACCTATTACATTAGTAGGGTTTTCTAAATATAATATATTTAATTTGAGAATTCATATGTCTCCTCTTGAATCCCCCATTTGAAATATGTTTATAAATACAATGTTTTGAGAGGATTATGTTGATAGATATATATTGGGACATTATCTAGATTTATAAAATGTTGATAATGTCTTAGAAATTATACAACACATATTGGTATCTCAGACTTGATAAAAAATTATTCTTCAAATAAATGGGGACATTGGGAATTTGAGATTGGTGATAAAGTATTCTAGAGAATTTCCTTATGAATTTTGAATACTTTGTTCAGAAGGTTGTAATAGTCGAGAACATTGTGTGTGGACCCTTTAAGATTCTTGATCGAGTTGGTATTGTTGCGTATGGTTGCGTACTTTCAATAATCCTATGTCACGTTCTTGATATGTTACATGAATCTATAATGTGGAAGTAAATACCTAATTTTTAGAATTTACTAAATGAAGTTGTTGTACCATTTGATCTATAATATTTGGAAGAAAAATTAGTAGAAAGCACCGATCATATGGATAATTTTCTACAGAATAGGCCTACTCGCATAGTTAATGTTCTCATAAGGAATCAAATATATAAAAATCTAAATGTGAACCAATGGTTGTGATGAAATACATATATCCATATTTGTATATATCATAGTAATTTAATTTCTGTGGAAATATTCACTACATGGTGGGTTATAATCTATCATATTAATAGTTTAGAATATATATATATATATATTAAAATAAATTCATTATCACTAATAGAGTTAGATAAAGGTTACCCTGATTGTAAAAGAACCTCAATATTTTATAAAATTTCACCCTAGATGATAAATCAATAGTATGAATTGAAATGAAAAATTATTAAATAGTTTCATAATTTTTTTATTTAAATCAAATATAATTATATTTAAATGCTAAATTATTTAATGGTATAATATTCTTTAAGAAACGTTTTCCCTCAAAAATGTAACTAATCTATTTTTAGTGAAAATAATATACATAATTATTATAATTAATATAATATTTATTTTTCCTAATTGACATCAGTCATGAAATTAAAAGGTGAAAATTATCTTAGAGTGATTTTATGAAAATTTTATGTATATATTATTTTTTATAATTGGTGAAAATTGTTAATTTTTTTAAACGATCTAATCATTTGACGAATATATAAATATAATTTTTTTAAAATGATTTAAAAAATCATATTCTCTCATTTATATTTTAATAATTATATTATGAATATTATATGTAATTATATGTTGACTTATTTATAATAAATTTTTGTACATAAGAAAAACTATTTTTTCATGACAATAGTTTTCATTTTGATTTAGGATTTTTATTTATTAGTGATTTAGAAAAATAAATATATTTATATCATAAATTTTTTTATATGTTCTAAATAATCATTTCAAAACAATTAAATGAATTCACACACAATTTTGACCATAATAAATAGTACAAGTATTAAAAATATTATCATCATGGTTTAGGTGAAAATAGTTTACTAGGTGATTAATAAAAATGAAAAATATAAATTGGTCATCTAAACTTGTTAAAATTATATTTTATTGAAATATTTCTAGGTAATCATATCCCAATTTTGAATTTATAGACATTTAGTTATTTTTGTTTTAATGTATTGATATATGTTATGTTTGTCATATTTCATACATATATAAGGATACTCATTCTTTATCGTCATTATGAAAATTTGAGACTAACATGTAGAAAAAAGTAGGATTTTCTCTCTAATATACATCATATAAAAAAACTAGAGGTGTTTTTATTCATAAAAAACTATTTATATGTATTTATAAATGTATATAAATGATTCCAACTAAAGGAGAGGAAATCATTATACCTGATCTATTACAATTTTTTATATTAACATTTCAAAATAAAATGTGTAGATTAAAAAATAATGAAATCAATAAAATAAATATATTTATATATTATTATGAATACATAGCTACAATTATCCTCTAATATTTCCATAAAATTAGATGTGAATGTGTCACTCCTATGTGTGTGGGGTCGATTGCTTCAATTTTTTAACACAATAATGTATTCATCACCATATTTAATGTATTATTAATATTATGTGTTCAAAGTTTATATATGTTATTTAATTTTTAATTTTTTTAGTAATTATAATATTATATCTACATTCTTATGTTCTAATCATTTTGAAAATGATAATGTTGGTAGAGCGTATGTGCGGACTTCGACATCCACAATGGGACTTGATTAATTTTTTATTTTAACATTATACAGATGTTAATAATGTTATATTGAATGAATAAATGACATATATATGATATTATAATTATTTAATAATTGTTAATTTTTATTTACAATTATTCAATTCCATTTATCAAAATTTGAAATAGTAGTTTATGCGTATGTATGTACTACAGTGTCTTTGATTGGTGGAATTCATATTTATATCACTATCTATTATTAATTAATTTAAATATATATATATATTTATTTATTTAATATATATGATATTTATATCAGGATTAACATTTTAGATATTATATAACAATTATAAATTTAAAATTAAGAAAACTACCAATATTGAGATTATAATGAATGAGGAAACATTTACACCCGTAAATGATTATATGAATAATTAATAATTAATAAATATGTGATAAAATATTATAAAGTGATCATATATTATTTTATATGAACATAATTGGTTATAGAATAGATCAATAATTAATTTAAATTTATTATAAAAATTATTTTTATTCATTAGATTCATGTCGAACTCAAGTAATGGGATTTTTGTTCAGTATCATTATTTTAAAGATTACTTATGATTGAATTTCCATTAATGTAAATTTTATGTTTAATTATTAATAAATTCAAAAAAATTTGTTATTTATTTTTAATTTGTAGGTAAAAATATTTTTTCTTACGTTTTAATAACATTATGTACTAAATAGATCAAAATGATTATCACATTAAAACTGATTATATATTTCACTTTGGTTGAAAATACTTTTCACTCAATTCCAATGTTTTGTAAAAAAATTATGATTTTTTCAATATTTTATTATAGAATTTTAAATTCACAATTTATTATTTGGGGAAATTTAATAATAAATAAATTTAATTCTATTTTCTATTTCAGAAATATATATTCTTGTTTTTTTACTATATATTTGAAGGGGATAATTTTTTTAATAAACATGACCCGAAAACATTTCCTAACGTAATTGCCACCCAATTAATAGAATATGCATTTATATGATCCCAAAGAAATTGTCAAAAAATTATGTTAATTAGTATTTGAGAAATATTCACAACTTAAATTGTTTATTTCAAAGGGAAATTGGTATTTCCCAAAAAGAATTACTGATTTTTAAATGAATTTTTCATCTATTATAAAATAATTCCTGCTACAAATAATTTTCTAAGGATGTTATATAATAATACCACAAACATTCATTCATTTTATTGGCTAAAATTATAAAATTTTTTAATAATATTATATGAATCCCAATTTTTTCCATGATTTCATATGTTATGGTGAAACCATTTTGAAACTGATATCTTTTTCTTGGGCTTTTCTATAATGATATGAAACAATTCACATGAATCCTGTTACCATTAAATACATTATGAAATGAAAATTTCAATTTGATCTCATAGAATACTCATGTATTACATTATTTAAATTATGGGTGGATAAGGAATTATACAAACCTCAAATGCATTATGTAATGTTAGATATATCAATACATAAAAATTATTGTAATAAGGAGTTCACTTAGTTCAGTAAGGGATAATATCCACTATGAATGTCTTATGACTAATCCATTACTAAGGATAAGATGGAATTTGTAATGGGGCCAATACACTATTATATTAATTTAATTTATCCCTATCAAAGGAAATAAAATTTTCATGCTTATGTGTTTTCCAAAAAATTATCTCATTTTACTAAGTCATTAAATCACTGCTCATTTTCACTTATTCTATTATAATTTATGTATTTTGAGAAACCAATCATTATTCAATGATAGAAGATTATGATCTAGGATATATGAGTTATGATTTTCAATGAGTATGTGAAAATTCTCAACCATTATTCTCAAATAATGTTTAAGTGATAACATATAACTCCATTTTTTCCAATACTAATTATCATTGTTCATTTTATCCTATGTTTTCATTCAATCGTTTATGATGAATGGTTTTATAAATGAAATGTATTATAATGGTTCATGATATGAAAATATAGTTGGAGATAATTTAGATAACTTTTGACCAATTTTTTTTTTCTTTTTTTTCAAATAAACTATAAATATATAATTATTACATTGTCCATAATATAATGTTTGGAATATTCAACTAATAAGATGAGATATTTATGTATATAATTTATTTTCTCTATATATATCATGGATTTTTTTATGTCTTATGGTTTCATATGAATAGTCATTTCTAGCAAGTTCATGTGGTGTAATATAATTTATTTTGATGAGGTAGAATAAAGCTATAGAATTTGTGAATTAAGAAAATACCATATATTCTTTTTTCACACCATATCATTGTCAACATGTTCTTTAAGAATCATAATTCCAATAATAGTTCACAATGTCATAATAAATATAACAGTTTTATAGAATATGAAGTTAATGTTGAAGTAACTATGGATTTAATTTCATGTAATAAATTTAATTGGATATCTTATAGAGAAGAAATACGAAAATAAGAGAAAATAGATAACCTCAAATGATTTATGGATGCATTTATCCAAATAATTCCATTTTAGTATTCTGTAGAAACAAGGTGTTCTATTGAACTCTTCATCTTGTAACAACTGTTTGGGTGTATGGAACCCATTTTCTATATAATAGGTTCACATAATATATGTGTGATGCAATGAAAAATGTAAATGATTTCATAAATGATGTAGTTCTATGAAAAAAATTTGAACCTTGATTTGAATGTATTATAATGTGGCCATCGAGTTGTTAAAAGAATTATATTTTCAATTCTTTATGAGAATAATGCATTGGAGTATTTACTTTTTTCACCATGGTTAGGGTTTTTTAGGGTACGAAAATCTAACACATTGTTGTATTATATTAGGCATTGTGGAAATGTGTGTATTATTTTTTAATATATTATTAATAGTAAATGTTTCTTGAAAATATCTTTAGTTCAAATTAGTTTCAAAAGTTTATTTTGATGTTTTTGTATGCGTATATTTTTATGGAAAAAAATATTTAATATTGAAATAGCATAGAATTTCAATAGATATGTTGATTTAAATATATAAGTACACTAAAGTTTATTATTCAACAGAAAAAAGACTCCATTGATTTATCTAGAAAAAAAACTACCACTTATTTTATGCTCCATGTAGAATCATCACAACAAATGAAACTCAGTACTCATTTTAAAAACATATAAAACTAAAAATAATCACACACTCCTCTATAAATTCACCTTAAAATAAATCACACATAATTTCCTCATACTTATACATACTCTAGCATTAAAAATCAAAACGTTTCCTCATATATGTATCTTCAACGTCAACCCCCTCTCTATTTTGATATACTAAAAAGTTTAGCTAAACATATAATGTGTGAACCTAATGAGGATGTCAAACTAGATCCATTCCTATAAAAATAAAATTTTATTTGAGATCATCGAAATATAAATAAAAATACTAAACATTAAATAATTAATTGGTTTATTATGTTATTAATGATTGAATATTTACCATGGTTTACCTATTTCAGACACAGGGATAAGAATAATGATCATTGATCCACTCCTATGTCTTTCACCAATAAATAGTATTCCTTAATTTATTATGAATATTAAATAAAATGGTCTATGAATCAAATAAATTTGTTCACTATATACACATTTCACTATCGGTCTTCCCTGATAACATTGATTATTAAACATATCTAATACCATTTCTATACAAACTCGTGAAACATAAAATGTGTCTGACTCCAAACAACATCCATTCCAATGAAACTATACCTCTGATACCACTTTTTTCAAGACCCCCTCTTCAAAATGATATAGAATGGGCGGATGTACACAATGATCCCCTTAGTCAAACATGAAGTAGACACCAAGTTGGAAACAATCACTAATGGGATAAAAGTATGCTTTTGGAATCTAATATTTTATAAGAAAATATTTCAGAATATAGATATATAGTAGATAAAATTATAAATACATATTAATATATAATTTTATATTCCATGTGAAATAATGTAATTATATATATTACCCAACAACAAAAGGATGACTATAAGCACCAAACATATAAAGTTGTTGATGAACCGGAAGACCATACATCACCTACTAAAACCACATCCTATAAATATATCGAGAAATCTAAAAAAAATATATTAATTGAAAATATGTTAATAAATACATCAGGTGAGCATAATATTTTTCTTGTTTGGACCCCCACTTGAGCCTCTCATCCATGATATAAATGAACGAATAATAATGAACAATGAAAAACAATGATGCCAAATTTACACCTAACTATGTTTATGATATTCATAGCCTTAATATGTCTAAATCTATTTTCTTTTCTTTTAAAGGAAACATTTAATGTAACAATTAAACATCAAGGGTTCCATGATAATACTTGTACACTATTTTTCAGTCAACCCCAATGTCACTTCTCTAGAAAAAATTCATTCTAAATGTAATCTAGCCAGATTATAGTGGGTAAAGACGTCAAAATAAGTACCTCATGTGACAAATAATCACCACATCTCATCCTCATATCATCATATATTTGAAAAGTAGATTTCGTTACCCTCCATAGATTATATTTCTTGTATAATACGTCGATTATTATACTTTAATCAATTATAGACCATACAACATGTGCGTACCATAAGCAGTCATATTATAAACGCATCATGACTATAATAATAATATAGATACTATATATAGTAGTACATTATAGTGAAAATACTATAATAAAACAAAACATTCTATATTAATACATGGGAAGACTAACCATTATGTATAAAAGAAAACACAACTACCAAGAAAAAATATGGGGGCCATTGGGTGTACTTAATCATATATCCTCCCACCAAGATGTATTGGAAAACATCATACCATAGTATACTAGGATTTAGTCACCCATGTTTACATGGGTGGTTTGTTGTATAAATTACTTAATAAACATGATATAATATAACTCACAACCACACTATGGGAATATACTATACATATACAAATATGTATATAGCATAGCTAAAACTCCCAACATCCATAATAAAGACTTAATATCAAATAATTAATCAAGATTATAAAATAGATACCTTAGTTACTTGTTTCCATTAAATAATTCCATTTTTTAATTAATTCATTATAAATTTATTTTCTTTTAACATTATTCTACATTATAAATTATTATATTACATTACATTACACTAGTCATCAATACAATGTATACTCCCTTGAGGAAAAATTTAAACATATTTCATGGATTATCAACATTAATCTCATTTATGCTTGTCATTATTGTTAGAATTTACCATATGGGTTTATAATATTTTAATTCACTATTAAAATAATCTCATTATCCATGTAATATTGGGAAACTACCCTACACTAACACAAATAGAAATCATGTAACCACAAAAATTTATCCTGATCATGTTGTGGGATGTAAATGAAAATAAAATAAGAAAATCATTCATCAACCATTTTACGGATTCATATGTTAGCATACCATATCTCAATATCTCACTAAAAATTAATTATAGCTTCAAAATGTTCCACCATTCAATTTTTGTTCGATGAAAACCTTGTGTATTTCTTTATGAATATCTTTATCACATGTGTTAACTACTTCAACAATATCGTGCCCCCCCACAAACATATCATATCTACAATACTAGGATCATCCAGCCCAGGATCATATCAAATATTATTCTCACCTATCTACATCTCATATGTAAAAAAATATAGTAACTGTAACACCCCAGGTAAATAAGAAATATGACATCTTTATATTTATCCATATTTGTGAATCAAATATTAATATTACTTTAATGGGGATGCTATGCTCGATGGCGTACCCAATACGCAACAACAAGTTTTTTTGGGAATCTTACGTTGCACTCAAATAATAAAATAATATTATTTTAAATGGTAGTTAACATGTAGACGTTGTATTGGAGGGAATGGATAGAAATAACTAAAATATTATTATATATGTTTTTAAATGTTTTTACATTTATCCAAAGGCTTAAAATACGGAAAGAATTCAATTTTAGGCTTTTATACCCTAATTTTCACTAAAGGTTCACTTATCGACTTTTGATGGAGAACTGGCATTAAAAATACTTTTGATCACCCTTATAAATTATTTTGGACCAAATTAAACTCTTCTTTAGAATCGGGACGTCAAATTTTATTTTGTGTATATTTTTGGTATTTTTCCGATAAAGTTCATTTTTTTAATGAATAGTGTAAAATGTTGTATTTTAATTCAAAAAATATTTTTAATCTAATTTATTTATATGATTATATTATCATTTTAATTGGTTTTAAAGTGAAATTAGAAAATATTTGTACCATTAAATCCAATATTGGTCGTTGGAATTAATTTCACTTTGAAATCGGACTTAAACTAGTGTCAATCTTTTGATACTTATTGTTTCATAAAAACACGCTATTTGCTCTGAAAGCGGGAATTAATTATTAAATTAATTAATGTGACTTGTATAATTGTAATTTTTTAAAATATACTTCTTTTTTGAATTCAGAATATCAAATATAGCTTAGGTTGAATTTTTGGTAATTTTCTGAAAAACTCCAATTTTTTTTGAATAGTGAAACCACAAAGTGGTAATCAAGCAAACTGATTTTTCAATTAAATGAAAGTTTACCACTAATATGTATTGAATTTAAAATATCCAACATACATGGTTTTAATTAAGAAGAAAAATGTGGTTCAATGGGATAAAAATTATTTTTTGGTGAATAGTAACTTATTATGTTTTTAATCGCGATTAGAGGTAATTAGTGTAGTTTAAGGTAAAAATAATGTTTTAATAATATGAAATGAACTTGACACATGTCCTAACCTCATTGGATTTGTGATTTCCGACCAAGAAAAGCCATTGGTCGACTTGGGGACCCCATGGAGCCACTTTGGTTGGGAAATGACACAAATAACTTTTCATTTAATGTAAAATTAAAAATGACACAAACATGATATGTTTTACTAAAACAATTTTTAAGTGGGGTTATAAAAGTCAGAATTTTTATTATAAATAGTCATTGGAAAGATAAAAATATTTTATACATCATATTATTTTATTATAAGTTTTATACGTTAAAACAATTAAATTATTTATGACATCATAATAATGCAACGATGACATCATTATCTGACGATTTAAATAAAATGAGAAGATAATGTAAACTCTATGACCTACACATGTCCAAAACTTATTGGATGGGTGGATTTATAACCCTTATCACCGTATCGACGAATTATATCAATGTGGGACCTTTTAAAACCGAAACACATTTTCAAATAAAGTAATATTTCTTTACATTCCAAAAGTGCTCCTCCTCTCCTCTTATAAAAGGCCCCCACCTCTACCTCTTTTCCCACACTCTCAAAGCATTTGGCTCGGCCAAAACCTGGCCATTTTGGCTCTCCACATCCCTATATTACTCCTTGGAGCCTCACTTTGGGCAGAAGTCTTTTCAAGGATGCCTTTGAGCTCAAATTAAGGGGAGTTACCCGATTTTAAGGTAATGTCTTCTTTTGAGTCCTTTTGTTTTGTTTTGCTTCTCCAACCCCCTAAACTCTTTTTATTCTTTTCTTTGGTAACAACTCCTGTATCCTAAATATACTAGGATGTTTTTATAAGAATTATTAGATCTAAACTTACACACACCTTCATCTAATGGTTAAAGAACATACTGTTTCTGTGGATGGTGAATTTCTGCCTCCCGAAACGATGATTGTTCAACATTCTTTTAACACCTTTAAAGGAGGCCATTATGTAACACCCCGACCCCAGCTACCCAGAGCCGGTGCATTACTTCGTAACATTGGAATGATCACAAAAGATCAAGTCTCGAAAGACCAATTAGTTTAGTAGCCTTGGAAACACTAGATACATTCATAAGTCTTTCATTACATCAAAAAGTAAACAAACAACAATAACATGGTCTTCATAGTCCACAATCATATCCCTTTCTGACTACCCATGTAGTTCATTCATAAAATACTTCTTCACATCCTGGAAAAATATTAAAACATTGAATGGGGTGAGCTCAGATGCTCAGTAAGGTTAACAATATAGCAGAAACTTTCATAAATAAACATTAACATTTAAGGCAATGTATAACTAAATCAAAAGCCATTTAAACTTGAACTTCAATATAATATGGCAAAAGTAAAATGAGATAATGCCATTTACTTATTCACATGGATATTCTATTGGTCGAATAATCACATGCAATATCAATAACCACTTTCATAATGATGGAATGCATAATGCCAGACTATCATAACCACTTAGTCAAGGCCTCGTGCCAAGACCACAAATAAGATTTTGTCAAGGCCTCATTCCAAGACACTAGTTTGTCTCATGAGACCTTCCAATGCATCGAGGAGCTATAGCGGGCTCCACCCGTCACTTATTATGTCCAATGCATTCCTCATATGAATAGGTTTAAACATATCATAAACCATAACATAATCGTATCACATAAAACATGCATAAAGGAAACATAACATTTCCACATTTCAATCACAAGATATAAATACAACACATTGATATAATAAAAACGCTTTCAAAACCATTTTCAATAAAATAAAAGAATGTTAAAACTTTGTATTTATTTTTCATTAAAAAAATGATGTCTTGTAGAGGAAGCCGAAACTCAAATAATGGTCACGGCGGCGGAGAAGTCGTTGTCGCCGCATAAGTACGGAAAGAAAAACATTCCCTTTTTCCGTTTAGTAAAACGCTTCGTATAAAAAAGATTCCTTTTGAATAAACGTAAAAGTCAAAGGGGTTTATACACCGTATAAAAGAAAGTTGTGTATAAAACCAAATATGCCTCAATGAAAGGAGATTGAGACGAAGTCCTTAAAAAGATCATTTTTAAAATAAAATATATCTATTATGTGTATTCACTATAGGTACACATAATGAATACAAAATAAGAAATAATAATATCATGAAATAATTTGAAAGTAGGAGATTAACCCAAAGAATGGAAATTGGGTTATGAAATTCCCTTACCTTGTGTACGACTTGACTCAACAGTTCTTTAACCTCCTGAATAATAAACTAGATTTAATATCTACCTTATTAAGAACCATTTTAAATTTCATTATCCTTTTTATATCACTTATTACAATGTTATGAGCATTATGTAATTATTTAAGTTAATAATGGTCGTTTTGTCGATCTTTGGTAACTTGAGTCAACAATAAACTTCTTATAATTACAAGTTGTTTATGTGGTAGAATATCCATTATCTCCAGAATTATATTCATGATTTAGACGTCATATATATCTTATATATCCAGTATATACATTCATTTATAATATTACGTAACATTTAGAGGTAAGAAATGAAATGCACCATTAATAGAGACGGTAAGTCGTACGTACGCATGAACGCTACTTTCATTTCAATTTCATATTTAATGGAAAGAAATCATAATGATATAAATGTATAATATAATTCCAGTATAACATAGTGTATAATACCATTTACTCCATCCTTTATACATCCCACATATGGCATTAACGATTCAAATCACTTTGAGGGGGCGATAGTCCGCACTTCCTAAAATGAAATTATCGCATTTTACCCATAATGGAAATCATAAAGTATGCAATAAGTGAGAAATACAGAAGCATAAGTAAAACATAAACATATTATATATCATATATAAAAATAGTGACATCTTAATGGCCACCTTTGAGGGTGTTATATGAGTGTTGAACAATCATCGTTTCGTGAGACAGAAATTCTCCATCCACAGAAACCGTATGTTCATTAACCATTAGATGTAGGTGTGTGTAAGTGTAGCTCGAATCCTTCTTATAAAAACATCCTAGTATATTGAGGATACTGGTGTTGTTACAAAAGAAATGAATAAAAAGAGTTTAGGGGGTTGGAGAAGAAAAATAAAACAAAACAACATTAGAAAAGACATTACCTCAAAATCGGGTAACTCTTTTTGATTTGAGCCAAAGGCTTCCTTGGGAAGAGTTCTGCCCAAAGTAAAGCTTCTAGGAGTAATAGGGGGAAGTTGGGAGAGTATTTGGGTAGCGTTTGGCCGAGACAAATGGATTGAAAGTGTAAATGAGGTGGGAGAGGTGGGGGGCTTTTATAAGTGGAGAGGAGGGGCACTTTTGGAAAGATTGAAATGTTACATTATTTCACAATGCTTTTTGGATTATAAAGGTCCCACACTTATATAATTCGAGGATAAGGTGATAAGGTTTCGAAATCTCCTCATCCAATAGGATTTGGACAAGTGTAACCCTTGTATTTTGCATTATCTTCTCATTTTATTTAAATCGTTAAATAATGAGGTCATCGCTGCATCATAATGATGTCATAAATAATTTAATTTATTTAATGTCTAAAAATTATAAAAAAATACTATGATGTAGGAAATATTTTTAGATTTATAATGAATATTTATAGTCAAAATTTGGACTTGTGTAACCCCACTTAAAAACTGCATTAGTAAAATAACTCATGTTTGTCTCAATTTAATTTTAACATTAAATAAATATATATTAATGTCATTTTCCAACTAAAGTGGCTCCATGGGGTCCCCAAGTTGACCCATGGGTTTTCTTGGTCGGCCATGACTCATCCAATACGAGTAGGACAAGTGTCATGCTCATCTCATATTATTAAAACATTATTTGTACCTTAAACTACACTAATTACCTCTAATCGCGATTAAGAACTTAAAAGTTACTATTCACCAAAAAATTATTTTAATATCATTGAACCACATTTTACTTTTTAATGACAACCATGTATGTCGGATTTTTGAAAATCAAATCACAGAAGTGGTAATATTTCATTTAAACGAAAAATCAGTTATTTAACTACCACTTAGTGGTTTCACTATTCATCAAAAATTGAAGTTTTTCAGAACAATTCCAAAATTTCACCCTAAGCTATAATTGATATTCCTAATTAAAAAATGATGTCTATTTTAAAAAATTAAAAACATATATTTGCATTAATTAATTTTATAATTAATTCCCGCTGTCACAACAAATAGCGTGTTTTTAAGAAACAATTTATATCAAAAGATTGGCAATTGTTTCTGTCCAATTTCAATGTTAAATTAATTCTAATGACCACCATTTGATAAAATTGTAAAAATATATTATAATTATACATTAAAACCACTAAATAGTATAATTTATCACTATAAATTATTTTGATTAAAAAAGTTGTTTTTAAGTAATTTTCACTATTCATAAAAAATTGGAAGTTCTCAAAAAATTACAAAAAATTCAACTTCGGATAATTTCGATATTACGAATACAAAAATGAAGTCCATTTTGAAATATAAAATTTCTATAAATTTAAAAAGTGGTTATTACTATTCATAACGGCTACTTTGATTAGTTGCAGTGTGTTAGAACTCAATGTTGCGTACAATGCAAGCTATTACATTATTGAATGAGAAGCGTATCATGGAAGCTCGGGGTGTTACATTCTCCCCTCCTACAATAAATTGAGTCCTCGCAATTTGAAATTTTTCTTTCAAAATAAAAGGTTGAAAAGAGAAAAAACCTTTGAGGAAAACCTACATCGGAAATAAGATTAATAAAATTTAGCCTTAATAAGAGGGAAAGGGAAATGAAAAAGTCACCACCCAATTATGATCTCGATTAGGAGAACATTGGTGGCAATTAGAGACATATAATTGGAGGAAAAACATAAATATTCGTAGGGAGTGATTGAGATTATCAATCACAATCAACTGTCAAATTGAGGGCCTCAAAGCCTTCAATCTTTGTTGATTTAAAATATCATCAGTTCAACAAGACATAAGGTATTAGGATAACACATTTTTTGTTTTAATATCCTTTTACTAATGTTTAAGAATTAATTTATTCATTGAATAAGAGATAGGTATATATATATTTATGCTTGACAACTAGAGTTTCAACCTTCAACTCATCTTTCACTCAAAAAGATAATATAACTCAAAAATATTATACTTATCCTAATTGTATAAGGTTCCAAATGTTAACACATACCATTTAGATTAGTAAAATTATTTTGTAATAACCAGGGACTTCCTGTATGCTAGTGGTAGGAAATAAAGGCCTGTCGCACTATGATTGTGGGTTCGATTCCTGCAGCTTTGTCCGACGCGACGAGTTATTCCCCACCCTGCAGGTTGTCCTTTTCCTAAAACTATAGTATTATAATATTCCAAAAATAATCTTCAGAAATGATTTAACCTTAAACAATACTATCCAAATATCAACTTAATCCATTCCTTACTTAATAGTTATCCAAAATACTTCTGTCCAACTCACAGTCCAAATTTTATAAGGAAGGTAAACATAATGAAGATCCTTTTTCCCACGTAACAACATGTGAATACCTTCATCATGTATTCTTTTTAAACATACTGAATTACCATGATCCCTTATTCCTTATAGAATACTAGATATACTCATTCTATCTAATAATGTATACAAAACATCAATCAGTTTCAAGGAAGTTAAGTATATCCAATATAATTTATCCAAATCAATCACGTCTTATTCCAAAATCACAATCTCAGTGTCAGAACCATATTATGGTCTATCTTTCTCTCAACCATATATTTTCCAAAAATTTAATCCTACTGTGGAGTCACTTTTCATGGTTCCACACAATCTCAAGTCCTTGATGAAATAGTACTGCAGTACAATCCTTATATACTCCATAATTATTATAACCAGTACATCATTGATACAACACTGAAATAAAAAAAAATTCTTTAATAACAACATAAGAACTTTAATCATTCCTCCTCATCTGTGGTAGTATCATAACTTGATTATTATCCAATAACATCATTTGGGGCATACTCTGATGATTTGGACATTGGTTTGCGTAGTGTCCCCAATCCTTGCAGAAGAAGCATTGTACATTTGAAACCATTTTCTTACCCTTGCAGTCACGCACATGGTGTCCTTTTTCTCCACACTTATAACAAAATCCCATTCCCTTCAGGCAAATTCCAAGGTGTTTCTTCCCACAGTTATCACATATTGGAAAATTCTTATTTCCCTCATCCCTTTATCCATCATTCTCTCTTCCATCCCTTTCGTCTCTTGCTTTGCTTCAAAGCCATAGGACTCAGAGAATTATTTACTTATCTTATTAACACATGATATTATTTCTTCATATGTTGAGAACACATGGGAGACTATTTCCCTTCGAAATGTTGGCTTAATACCGTGAAAGATACGATCCTTCTTACTCATTGGATCATATGTACTGCTGGAGTTCACATTCCTTCTACTGGGCGCCATTTCTATACAATGGCATAAACTAGATCATAATTCCATACTTATAAAATACTTAACATAAATTGAACTATTTATGGATATAATCCATAATCATAAAAAGAAATGTTTCCTTTGAGAACGTATATACTCATAACCCTTCATAGTGGTTTGTGAGAATTATCCTAAGCATATCCCCCGGGAGTGTCGTAACAAAGAGTGCAGCAAGGCCCGTTGTCATGCACCAGTTCTGTTCGAGTCTAGTTCAAAGCGGTGTTTTCGGGTTTTACCCCTAGGTACATCTGTGCCAGAGCCACCTCTACTTGCTCGTATCCAGACAGGGATGTATTTCTCGGACAACTCATAACATCTCTATAATACCAAAATTCTAGGAAGTTCTTATATACTAATCCTCAAAGTCTATCTTAGGTCTATGTTCTCTAATCAGAGTTTATCTAAATCTAGCTTCCAAGGTTTGTACTAAACCGCCTCTGATAGCAACTGTAACGCCCCGACCCCAGCTACCCAGAGCCGGTGCATTACTTCGTAACATTGGCATGATCACAAAAGATCAAGTCTCGAATGAACGATTAGTTTAGTAGCCTTGGAAACACTAGATACATTCATAAGTCTTTCATTACATCAAAAAGTAAACAAACAACAATAACACGGTCTTCATAGTCCACAATCATATCCCTTTCTGACTACCCCTGTAGGTCATTCATAAAATAATTCTTCACATCCTGGAAAAATATTAAAACATTGAAAGGGGTGAGCTCAGATGCTCAGTAAGGTTAACAATATAGCAGAAGCTTTCATAAATAAACATTAACATTTAAGGCAATGTATAACTAAAACAAAAGCCTTTTAAACATGAACTTCAACATAATATGGAAAATGTAAAATGAGATAATGCCATTTACTTCTTCACATGGATATTCTACTGGTCGAATAATCACATGCAATATCAATAACCACTTTCATAATGATGGAATGAATAATGCCAGACTATCATAACCACGTAGTCAAGGCCTCGTGCGAAGACCACAAATAAGATTTTGTCAAGGCCTCGTGCCAAGACACTAGTTTGTCTCATGAGACCTGCCGATGCATCGAGGAGATATAGCGGGCTCCACCCGTCACTTATTAAGTCCAATACATTCCTCATATGAATAGGTTTAAACATATCATAAACCATAACATAATCGTATCACATAAAACATGCATAAAGGAAACATAACATTTCCACATTTCAATCACAAGATATAAATACAACACATTGATATAATAAAAACGCTTTCAAAACCATTTTCAATAAAATAAAATAAAGTTAAAAATTTGTATTTATATTTCATTAAAAGAAATGATGGCTTGTAGAGGAAGCCAAAACTCAAATAATGTCCATGGCGGAGGAGAAGTCGTTGTCGCCGCATAAGTACGGAAAGAAAAACATTCTCTTTTGTCATTTAGTAAAACGCTTCGTATAAAAAAGATTCCTTTTGAATAAATGTAAAAGTCAAAGGGGTTTATACACCGTATAAAAGAAAGTTGTGTATAAAACCAAATATGCCTCAATGAAAGGAGATTGAGACGAAGTTCTTAAAAAGATCATTCTTAAAATAAAATATATCTATTATGTGTATTCACTATAGGTAAACATAAAGAATACAAAATAAGAAATAATAATATCATGACATAATTTGAATGTAGGAGATTAACCCAAAGAATGGAAATTGGGTTAAGAAATTCCCTTACCTTGTGTCCGACTTGACTCAACCGTTATTTAACCTCCTGAATAATAAACTAGAGTTAATATCTACCTTATTAAGAACCATTTTAAATTTCATTATCCTTTTTATATCACTTATTACAATGTTATGAACATTATGTAATTATTTAAGTTAATAATGGTCGTTTTGTCGATCTTTGGTAACTTGAGTCAACAATAAAATTCTTATAATTACAAGTTGTTTATGTGGTAGAATATCCATTATCTCCAGAATTATATTCATGATTTAGATGTCATATATATCTTATATATCCAGTATATACATTCATTTATAATATTACGTAACATTTAGAGGTAAGAAATGAAATGCACCGTTCATGGAGACGGTAAGCCGTACGTACGCATGAACGCTACTTTAATTTCAATTTCATATTTAATGGAACGAAATCATAATTATATAAATGTATAATATTATTCCAGTATAACATAGTGTATAATACCATTTACTCCATCCTTTATACATCCCACATATGGCATTAACGATTCAAATCACTTTGAGGGGGCGGTAGTCCGCACTTCCTAAAATCAAATTATCGAATTTTACCCATAATGGAAATCATAAAGTATGCAATAAGTGAGAAATACAGAAGCATAAGTAAAACATAAACATATTATATATCATATATAAAAATAGTGACATCTTAATGGCCACCTTTGAGGGTGTTATATGAGTGTTGAACAATCATCATTTCGTGAGGCAGAAATTCTCCATCCACAGAAACCGTATGTTCTTTAACCATTAGATGTAGGTGTGTTTAAGTGTAGCTCGAATCCTTCTTATAAAAACATCCTAATATATTGAGGATACTGGTGTTGTTACAAAAGAAATTAATAAAAAGATTTTAGGGGGTTGGAGAAGAAAAATAAAACAAAACAACATTAGAAAAGACATTACCTCAAAATCGGGTAACTCTTTTTGATTTGAGCCAAAGGCTTCCTTGGGAAGAGTTCTTCCCAAAGTAAGGCTTCTAGGAGTAATAGGGGGAATTTGGGAGAGTATTTGGCTAGAGGTTGGCCGAGACAAATGGATTGAAAGTGTAAATGAGGTGGGAGAGGTGGGGGCCTTTTATAAGTGGAGAGGAGGGGCACTTTTGGAAAGATTGAAATGTTACATTATTTCACAATTCTTTTCGGATTCTAAAGGTCCCAAACTTATATAATTCGAGGCTAAGGTGATAAGGTTTCTAAATCACCTCATACAATATGCTTTGGACAAGTGTAATCCTTGGATTTTGCATTATCTTCTCATTTTATTTAAATCGTTAAATAATGAGGTCATCGCTGCATCATAATGATGTCATAAATAATTTAATTTATTTAATGTCTAAAAATTATAAAAAAAATAATATGATGTAGGAAATCGTTTTAGCTTTCTAATGAATATTTATAGTCAAAATTTGGACTTGTGTAACCCCACTTAAAAACTGTATTAGTAAAATAACTCATGTTTGTGTCAATTTAATTTTAACATTAAATAAATATATATTAATGTATTTTTCCAACTAAAGTGGCTCCATGGGGTCCCCAAGTTGACCCATGGGTTGTCATGGACGTCCATGAGTCATCCAATAGGATTAGCACAAGTTTCATGCTCATCTCATATTATTAAAACATTATTTGTACCTTAAACTACACTAATTACCTCTAATCGCGATTAAGAACTTAAAAGTTACTATTCACAAAAAAAAATATTTTATTCTCATTGAACCAAATTTAACTTCTTAATGACAACCATGTATATCGGATTTTTGAAAATCAAATCACAGAAGTGGTAATATTTCATTTAAACGAAAAATCAGTTATTTAACTACCACTTAGTGGTTTCACTATTCATCAAAAATTGAAGTTTTTCAGAACAATGAAGAAATTTCATCCTAAGCTATAATTGATATTCCGAATTCAAAAATGATGTCTATTTTACAAAATTCCAAACATATAAGTTGCATTAATTAATTTTATAATTAATTCCCGCTGTCACAACAAATAGCGTGTTTTTAAGAAACAATTTATATCAAAAGATTGGCAATTGTTTATGTCCAATTTCAATGTTAAATTAATTCTAATGACCACCATTGGATAAAATTGTAAAAATATATTATAATTATCCTTTAAAACCACTAAATAGTATAATTTATCATTATAAATTATTTTGATTAAAAAAGTTGTTTTTATGTAATTTTCACTATTCATAAAAAATTGGAAGTTCTCAGAAAATTACAAAAAATTCAACTTTGGATAATTTCGATATTACGAATACAAAAATGAAGTCAATTTTGAAATATAAAATTTCTATAAATTTAAAAAGTGGTTATTACTATTCATAACGGCTACTTTGATTAGTTGCAGTGTGTTATAACTCGATGTTGCGTACTATGCAAGCTATTACATTATTGAATGAGAAGCGTATCATGGAAGCTCGGGGTGTTACACATTATGATGAAAATATATTTATATATGATATATAATATGTTTATGTTTTCCTTAAGCTTATGTATTTTTCATTTTGGGCATACCATTATGGTTTCCATTATGGGTAAACACGATATCTTCATTTAAGGAAGTGCGGACTACAGCCCCCTCAAAGTGATGTGATTCGTTAATGCCATATGTGGGACGTGTAAAGGATGGATTTAAAGCTAATATATATGATGTTATAATGGAATTATAATACACCTCTATGTCTTTATTATTTATTTCCATTAAAGTATGAGATAGAAATGAAAGTAGCGTTCATGCGTACGTACGGCTTACCGTTTCCATGAACGGTACATTTCATTTCTTATCCCCAAATGTAATGTACTATTAAAAGTACATGTATATAATGGATATATATAATGAATGATATATCTAAATTATGAATATAATTATGTAATTAAAATATACATACCTCTCATTTATTTTTAATTCCATTAATATGACAAAGAAATGAAAATAGCGTTCATGCGTACGTACGACTTACCGTCTCCATGAACGGTGCATTTCATTTCTTACCTATAAATGATTATGTAATATTATAAATACATTTATATTCTGGATATATATATAATATATATGATATCCAAATCAAGAAAGTCATTCTGGATATAAAGAACCTTTGACCACATGAACAACATGTAATTGTAAGAAGTCCACTTTCGACTTAAGAACCAAATATCGACAAAACAAACATTATTAACTTAAATGGTTACATAATGTTTATAACATGGAAATTAGTGATATAAATGGAATAATGAACTCTAAAAGTTCTTAATCAAGTAGAAATTAACTAAAGTTTATTATTCAGGACGTTAAAGAACGATCGAGTCAAGTCGGACCCGAGGTAAGGGACTTCGTCTCAACCTCCTTTAATTGAGGCATATTTCATTTTATACACAACTTTCTTTTAACGGTGTATAAACACCTTTGACTTATACTTTTATACAAAAGGAATCTTTTTCTACGAAGCGTTTTACTAAAAGACAAAAATTAATGTTTTTTTTAACGTACGTGGTGACAACGACCTTTTTCGCCACCGCGAGTATTATTCGGTCTTTGGATTCCTCAACAAGCCGTAATGTTTTTAAAATAAAATAAATACCATATACTATTTTATGTATTTTTTTATTGAAAATGGTTTTGATAAAGGATTCTATTATGATATATTGTGATGTGGAAATGTTATCATTCCTTTATATTGGTTTTATGTTTTATGATTTTATATTGGTACATGGACATTTTAATGGGTGGTTACGTTATAAACCATATGACGGGTGGTGCCGTGAATACCAGGACGGGTGGTTACACTATAACCTCCAATTCATTGGGTGTGGAAGTCGGCCGTATGACTATTCCATTAAGTATGTATGGAAATTGGCCGTATGGCTATTCCATTAAGTGATATGTGTGGGAGTCGACCGTATGGTTATTCCACTTAAGTATGTTTATGTCCCAAGTTACCTTTATTTATGTTATGTGTTTTTTATATGGGTTTTATGGTAATCCTTTGGTTAAAAAAAGGTAAGTAATGATATTTTATTCAGTGAAGAGTTTTTACTACTTCATAAAGGTGAAAATTATTACAATGATAAAGTATACATGGTTTACTTTTTGTTTTGATAAACTAATAGTTTTTATTTTTGTGTATCCCTTACTGAGTTTTTATGCTCATCCCAAGTTTTTGAAATGTTTTTCACAGGACTTAGCATGGAATAGGGTCAATGATGGGATCAAGGGAAAGTCATGCTACCGAAAACATGAAACTAGAAATGTTTCTTTTTAAGAGTTTTTATTTTATGGAAATTTAGTAGAAGAGACTACTTTGTAATCATTTGAGATGTAATAGTTATGTCCTAATTCTCTAAAACTCTAAACCTGAAAAGATCCTCAATGTGAATTATTCATTTAATTCAATTTTAAGTAAGGTTTAAGGCTGGGGCCTTATAGTTGGTATCAAAGGTCGGTTTAGATAACTTTAGAGGTTTGGGTATTCTTTAATCATAAATGACATTACCATAATGGTTAGGATTTCAGACAGAGTACTAGTTTTAGATAAAGTGAATAAGTAAGAATATCTTACTGTTTATCTTCCTCATTAGTACATGATGGTTTTGTTGTTATACTCACACTGACCCATTTTGGTTTTAGTAAATGGCTTGATCTAGCAAGCACCAAAGTAACAGTGGATGTGACGGAAACTGTGACAGTTTTTTGAGAAAGCAAATGAATGATATGGGAGCTGCAATGAGAACTCTTGGGATTATCCTCAACCAACTATCTGGAGTCATTATTGACCACCTAAACCTTGGAGGTTTCTCTAAGGAATCATATATGCAAGAAACAAATCCCTACAGAACTACAGGTAATAATCATAAAGGTAAGTGTGTTCAAAAACCTATGTGTCAAAGATGAGGAACGAAACACCTAGGAAAATGTTTCAAAGGGACAGAAATATGCTATAGGTGTGGAAATGAAGGTCATAAATCAAGAACCTTCCATGGAAAAAGGAAGCATCCAGTTGACTCGAGGAAAGGGAAAGAAGTTCTTTCTGAGGGATCAATTGAATGTTTTAAATGTGGTGTGCATTGTCTTTATGCAAACACATGTCCTATGAAGAAGTTTCGTGAATGGGGTCACCAAGAGCATACAAATGTCCATTTACCACTACCTAATGCCATTCCGATTGAGGATGAAGAAACTAACAGTGACCAATCAAAGGTATGTACTATTTCATGACTATTGTTTTCCTATTTTCAAATCTTAGGATATGATTAATGATTTTGTTTGTAGGAAAGAGGTATTTCAGAATAAGTTGGAAAGGAATGGTCAATGGATCATGAAGAATGTTGAATGAGTAAGATGTAAACATATAAGGGCTTAAAGAGTTATGGTGAAATTCTTAAGAGTATTTAGTCTATATTGATGATGGGGTTACATTAGAAGACTTTTTATATTATGTGTAACTCTGATGTTTAATATAGGAAACTTTTATTCAAGGAATAGTTATCTTTTCTTTTGTGGACATAGTTATAAAGAACCATTTGGGTTTATATGATCTTTACTTTTGAGGTAATTATGGGTTACTATATGTTATGATTGAAGTGAAAGGCATGAGCTAAAATTGAGGTTAAATTATGTTATGGTTATTTTTGATGATTTTATCCTTTTTTGGGGAATGATTTAAGAATTATATAGTTTTGGAAAAAGGACAACACGTAGACCGTGTGACTACCCGTCGCGTCGGACAAAGCTACGGGAATCGAACCCACAACCAAATTGCGACTGGTATTTATCGCCTACCACTGGACTACGTGAAGTCCCTGGTTAGTTTGACTGATTCTTTTTAGTTATATGATTTTATGAATTATGATTAAGTTTATTTTGGGTTATTTATGAAAATGATTAACCTATCATGGAGGATATGTGATTAGGATAATTACTTTTCAATGCGAGACTTTAAGAGTAACTGATTTTGTTTGGAGATAAATGTTACGATTTAACTTGGAAGACTATGTGACTAAATCCTTCAAATGTTTGGGTTTCAATCATAGTTTGGTTTACTTTGAGGAATTTTATGGACAAATTGTTTATTTGATGGTCCTCGTTGAACTTTGGATTTTGTTGGACAAATTATGGAGATTAAGCATAGATTTTCTTTCTAATGGGTTATCCTTTTCTGGGTTATCTGATCTTGCACTAATCTTTTGGGTTTTGGTTTTGGTAAAAGTCTAAAGACATGTGATGTATATAGTTCTCTTTTGTGGATTAGTTGATTCTCTTGAAGTTGATTATAGTACTCTTAATGTGAACAAGTCTCCCTAAATACTCGTCTTTTGGAAAAAAATATGGGTTTGATTAAGGAATCTAGTAAAAGTTGAAAGTCAACATGATAAGTGATTATGTTTCTTTATGAATAAATTCCTCAATAAAAAGTATCTTAAAACAAAAATGTTGTCTATTAACTTTTCCTACTGGGGAACCCAACACCATTTAACCCATCGCAAGTTTTTGATTTTCTTATTGTTAACTTTCTCCTAAACATGTATTCTATCACTCTCCATCAGAACATGACCCTATGTTTCCCCTCCATGTCCATGTTTTCATACTTGGAATCCTAGTATGGCTTAACTCGGTTGACCTTTGTACTTATCTTTCTTTATTTTTAAGTGATTGTTTTACCGACTCTTCTTCCGATGTGGGACTTTAAAGGATGTTTCCAAGCCCAATTTTAAAATTGCGAGGACGCAATTACAAAAAGGGAGGAAGGATGTAACACCCAAGGTAAATAAAGAATATGATATCTTTATATTTAACCATATTTGTAAATCAAATATTAATATTACTTTAAAGGGGATGCTATGCTCGATGGAGTACACAATACGCAACAACGAGTTTTTGGGAATCTTACATTCCACTCTAATAATAAAATAATATTCTTTTAAATGGTAGTTAACATGTAGACGTTGTATTTGTGTGAATGGATATAAATAACTAAAATATGATTATATATGTTTTAAAATGTTTTTACACTTATCCAAAGGCTTAAAATACGGAAAGAATTCAATTTTCGGCTTTTATACCCTAATTTTCACTAAAGGTTCACTTACCGCCTTTTGATGGCGAACTGTCATTAAAAATAGTTTTGATCACTATTATACATTCTTTTGAACCAAATAAAACTCTTCTTTAGAATCAGGACATCAAATTTTACTTTGTGTAAATTTTTGGTATTTTTCCGATAAAGTTCATTTTTTGTAATGAATAGTGTAAAATGTTGTATTTTAATTCAAAACCTCTTTTTAATCTAAATTATTTATATGATTAGATTATCTTTTGAATTGGTTTTAACGTGAAATTAGAAAGTATTTTTACCATTAAATCCAATAGTGGTCGTTGTAATTAATTTCACTTTGAAATCGTACTTAAACTAGTGTCAATCTTTTGATACTTATTGTTTCATAAAAACACGCTATTTGCTCTGACAGCGGGAATTAATTATTAAATTAATTAATGTGACTTATATGATTTGAATTTTGTAAAATAGACTTCATTTTTGAATTCGGAATATCAAATATAGATTAGGTTGAATTTTTGGTAATTTTCTGAAAAACTCCAATTTTTGATGAATAGTGAAACAACTAAGTGGTAATCAAGCAAACTGATTTTTCAGTTAAATTAAAGTTTACCTCTAATGTGTATTTAATTTCAAAAATCCAACATACATGGTTTTAATTAATAAGTAAAATGTGGTTCAATGGGATAAAAATAATTTTTTGGTCAATAGTAACTTATTAAGTTTTTAATCGCGATTAGAGGTAATTAGTGTAGTTTAAGGTAAAAATAATCTTTTAATAATATGAAATGAACTTTACACATGTCCTATCCTGATTGGATGTGTGATGGCCGACCAATAAAATCCATGGGTCAACTTGGGGACCCCATGGATCCCCTTTGGTTGGGAAATGACATAAATAACTTTTTATTTAATGTAAAAGTAAAAATGACACAAACATGATATGTTTTACTAAAACAATTTTTAAGTGGGGTTATACAAGTCAGATTCTTTATTATCAATAGTAATTGGAAAGATAAAAGGATTTCCTACATCATAGTATTTGTTTTATAATTTTTAGACATTAAATAAATTAAATTATTTATGACATCATAATGATGCAGCGATGACATCATTATCTGACGATTTAAATAAAATGAGAAGATAATGTAAACTCTATGACCTAAACATGTCCAAAACTTATTGGATGGGTGGATTTAGAACCCTTATCACCTTATCCACGAAATATATCAATGTGGGACCTTTTAAAACCGAAACACATTTTCAAATAAAGTAATATTTCTTTACTTTCCAAAAGTGCCCCTCCTCTCCTCTTATAAAAGGCCCCCATCTCTACCTATTTTCCCACACTCCCAAAGCATTTGGCTCGGACAACTCCTGCCCATTTTGTCTCTCCACATCCCTCTATTACTCCTTGAAGCCTCACTTTGGGCAGAAGTCTTCCCAAGGAAGCCATTGAGCTCAAATTAAGGGGAGTTACCCGATTTTAAGGTAATGTCCTCTTTTGAGTCCTTTTGTTTTATTTTGCTTCTCCAACCACCTAAACTCATTTTATTATTTTCTTCTGTAACAAATACAGTATCCTCAATATACTAGGATGTTTTTATAATAATTATTGTAGCTACACTTACACACACCAACATATAATTGTTAAAGAACACACTATTTCTGTGGATGGTGAATTTCTGCCTCCCGAAATGATGATTGTTCAACATTCTTTTAACACCTTAAAAGGTGGCCATTATGATGACACTATATATATATATGATATATGATATTATTATGTTTTCCTTAAGCTTCTGTATTTTTCATTTTCGGCATACCATTATGGTTTCCATTATGGGTAAACACGATATCTTCATTTAAGGATGTGCGGACTACCGCCCCCTCAAAGTGATGTGATTCGTTAATGCCATATGTGGGACATGTAAAGGATGGATTTAAAGATATTATATTTGATGTTATACTGGAATTATAATACACCTCTATTTCATTATTATTTATTTCCATTAAAGTATGAGATAGTAATGAAAGTAGCGTTCATGCATACGTACGACTTACCGTATCCATGAACGGTACATTTCATTTCTTATCCCCAAATGTAATGTACTATTAAAAGTACATGTATATAATGGAGATATATAATTAATGATATATCTAAATTATGAATATAATTATGGAATTAAAATATACATACCTCTCATTTATTTTAAATTCCATTAATATGACAAAGAAATGAAAATAGCATTCATGCGTACGCACGGCTTACCGTCTCAATGAATGGTGCATTTAATTTCTTACCTCTAAATGATTATGTAATATTTTAAATACATTTATATGCTGGATATATATGATATATATGATATCCAAATCAGGAATGTCATTCTGGATATAAAGAACTATTGACCACACGAACAACATGTAACTGTAAGAAGTCCACTTTCGACTTAAGAACCAAATATCGACAAAACAAACATTATTAACCTAAATGGTTACATAATGATTATAACATGGAAATAAGTGATATAAATGGAATAATTATGTCTAAAAAGGTTCTTAATAAATTATAAATTTACTCAGGTTTTTTATTCAGGACGTTAAAGAACGATCGAGTCAAGTCGGACCCGAGGTAAGGGACTTTGTCTCAATCACCTTTCATTGAGGCATATTTCGTTTTATGCACAACTTTCTTTTATACGGTGTATAAACCCTTTTTACTTATACTTTTATACAAAAGGAATCTTTTTCTACGAAGTCTTTTACTAAATGACAAAAAGGAATGTTTTTTTAACGTACGCGGTGACAATGACCTTTTCCGCCGCCGCGAGTATTATTTGGTCTTTGGCTTCCTCAACAATCCGTAATGTTTTTAAAATAAAATAAATACCATATACTCTTTTATGTATTTTGGTATTGAAAATTTTTTTGATAAAGGATTCTATTATAATATATTGTGATGTGGAAATGTTATCATTCATTTATATTGGTTTTATGTTTTATGATTTTATATTGGTACTTGGACATTTTAACGGGTGGTTACGTTATAAACCATATGACGGGTGGTTCCGTGAATACCAGAACGGGTGGTTACCTTATAACCTCCAATGCATTAGGTATGGAAGTCGGCCTTATGGATATTCCATTAAGTATGTATGGAAATTGGCCGTTTGGCGATTCCATTAAGTGATATGTGTGGGAGTCGACCGTATGGTTATTCCACTTAAGTATGTTTATGTCCCAAGTTACCTTTATTTATGTTATGTGTTCTTTATATGGGTTTTATGGTAATCCATTGGTTACAAAAATGTAAGTAATGATATTTTATACAGTGAAGAGTTTTTACTACTTCATAAAGGTGAAAAGTATTACATTGATAAAGTATACATGGTTTACTTTTTGTTTTTATAAACTAACATTTTTTATTCTTTGTGTATCCCTTACTGAGTTTTTATTCTCATCCCATGTTTTTGAAATGTTTTTCACAAGACTTAGCGTGGAATAGGGTCAAGGATGGGATCAAGGGATAGTCATGCTACCTAAAACATGAAACTAGAAATGTTTCTTTTTAAGAGTTTCTATTTTATGGAAATCTAGTAGAAGAGACTACTTTGTAATCTTTTGAGATGTAATAGTTATGTCCTAATTCTCTAAAACACTAAACCTGAAAATATCCTCAATGTGAATTATTCATTTAATTCAATTTTAAGTAAGGTTTAAGGCTGGGGCCTTATAGTTGGTATCAAAGGTCCGTTTTGATAACTTTAGAGGTTTGGGTATTCTTTAAGCATAAGTGACATTACCATAATGGTTAGGATTGCAGACAGAGTCCTAGTTTTAGATAAAGTGAATAAGTAAGAATATCTTAGTGTTTATCTTGCTCATTATTACATGATGGTTTTGTTGTTATACTCACACTGACCCTTTTTGGTTTTAGTAAATGGCTGGATCTAGCAGGCACCAAAGTAACAGTGGATATGAAGGAAACTGCGACAGTTTTTTGAGCAAGAAACTGAATGATATGGGAGATGCAATGAGAACTCTTGTGATTATCCTCAACCAACTATCTGGAGTCATGATTGACCACCTAAACCTTGGAGTTTCTCTAAGGCAACATATATGCAAGAAACAAATCCCTATGAATGTACAGGTAATAATCATAAAGGTATGTGTGTTCAAAAACCTATGTGTCAAAGATGTGGAACGAAACAAGTAGGAAAATGTTTCAAAGGGATAGAAATATGCTATAGATGAGGAAATGAAGGTCATAAAGCAAGAACATGCAATGGAAAAAGGAAGCATCCAGTTGACTCGAGGAAAGGGAAAGAAGTTCTTTCTGAGGGATCAATTGAATGTTTTAAGAGTAACTGATTTTGTTTGGAGATAAATGTTACGATTTAACTTGGAAGACTATGTGACCAAATCCTTCAAATTTTTGGGTTTCAATCTTAGATTGGTTTACTTTGAGGAATTTTATGTACAAATTGTTTATCGGATGGTCCTCGTTGAACTTTGGATTTTGTTGGAAAAATTTTGGAGAATAAGCATAGATTTTCTTACTAATGGGTTATCCTTTTCTGGGTTATCTGATCTTGTACTAATCTTTTGGGTTTTGGTTTTGGTTAAAGTCTAAATACATGGGATGTATATAGTTCTCTTTTGTGGATTAGGTGATTCTATAGAAGTTGATTATAGTACTCTTAATGCGAACAAGTCTCCCTAAATACTCGTCTTTTGGAAAAAAATATGAGTTTGATTAAGGAATCTAGTAAAAGTTGAAAGTCAACATGATAAGTGATTATGTTTCCTTGTGAATAAATTCCTCAATAAAAATTATCTTAAAACAAAAATGTTGTCTATTAAATTTTCCTACTGGGGAACCCAACACCGTTTAACCCATCGCAAGTTTTTGATTTTCTTATTGTTAACTTTCTCCTAAACATGTTTTCTATCACTCTCCATCAGAACATGACCCTATGTTTTCTCCTCCGTGTCCATTTCTTCATACTTGGAATCCTAGTATGGGTTAACTCGGGTGACCTTTGTACTTATCTTTATTTATTTTAAAGTGATTGTTTTACTGACTCTTCTTCCGATGTGGGACTTTCAAGGATGTTTCC
Organism: Viscum album; assembly: GCA_963277665.1. NCBI lineage: Eukaryota > Viridiplantae > Streptophyta > Magnoliopsida > Santalales > Viscaceae > Viscum > Viscum album. The sequence continues at coordinate 1,681,970,668 of OY728163.1, read as the reverse complement.
AAGCCCAATTTTAAAATTGTGAGGACGCAATTCCCAAAAGGGGGGAAGGGTGTAACACCCCAGGTAAATAAATAATATTACATCTTTATATTTATCCATATTTGTGAATCAAATATTAATATTACATTAAAGTGGATGTTATGCTCGATGGCGTACCCAATACGCAACAACGAGTTTCTTGGGAATCTTACGTTGCACTCTAATAATAAAATAATATTCATTTAAATGGTAGTTAACATGTAGACGTTGGCGGGAATGGATATAAATAACTAAAATATGATTATATATGTTTTTAAATATTTTTACATTTATCCAAAGGCTTTAAATACGGAAAGAATTCAATTTTAGGCTTTTATACCCTAATTTTCACTAAAGGTTCACTTATCGCCTTTTGATGGCGAACTGTCATTAAAAATAGTTTTGATAACTCTTATACATTCCTTTTGACCAAATAAAAGTCTTTTTTAGAATCGGGACATCAAATTTTACTTTGTGTAAATTTTTGGTATTTTTCCGATAAAGTTCATTTTTTAAATGGATAGTGTAAAATGTTGTATTTTAATTCAAAACCACTTTTTAATCTAATTTATTTAAATGATTAGATTATCTTATAAATTGGTTTTAAAGCGAAATTAGAAAATATTTTTACCATTAAATCCAATAGTCGTCGTTGGAATTAATTTCACTTTGAAATCGGACTTAAACTAGTGTCAATCTTTTGATACTTATTGTTTCATAAAAACACGCTATTTGCTCTAACATCGGAAATTAATTATTAAATTAATTAATGTGACTTATATGATTTGAATTTTTTAATATAGACTTCATTTTTGAATTCGGAATATCAAATATAGCTTAGGTTGAATTTTTGGTAATTTTCTGAGAAACTCCAATTTTTGATGAATAGTGAAACCACTAAGTGGTAATCAAGCAAAATGATTTTTCAGTTAAATGAATGTTTACCACTAATGTGTATTGAATTTAAAAAATCAGACATACATGTTTTTCATTAAAAAGTAAAATGTGGTTCAATGGGATAAAAATAATTTTTTGGTGAATAGTAACTTATTAAGTTTTTAATCTCGATTAGAGGTAATTAGTGTAGTTTAAGGTAAAAATAATGTTTTAATAATATGGAATGAACTTGACACATGTCCTAACCTCAATGGATGTGTGATGGCCGACCTATAAAATCCATGGGTCAACTTGGGGACCCCATGGAGCCACTTTGGTTGGGAAATGACATAAATAACATTTTATTTAATGTAAAAGTAAAAATGACACAAACATGATATGTTTTACTAAAAAAAAATTTAAGTGGGGTTATACAAGTCATATTTTTTATTATAAAAAGTAATTGGAAAGATAAAAAGATTTCCTACATCATAGTATTTGTTTAATAATTTTTAGGCATTAAATAAATTAAATTATTTATGAGATCATAATGATGCAGCGATTACATCATTATCTGATGATTTAAATAAAATGAGAAGATAATGTAAACTCTATGACCTACACATGTACAAAAATTATTGGATGGGTGTATTTCAAACCCTTATCACCGTATCCACGAATTATATCAATTTTGGACCTTTTAAAACCGAAACATATTTTCAAATAAAGTAATATTTCTTTACATTCCAAAAGTGCCCCTCCTCTCCTCTTATAAAAGGCCCCCACCTCTACCTATTTTCCCACACTCCCAAAGCATTTGGCTCGGCCAACCCCTGACCATTTTGGCTCTCCACATCCCTCTCTTACTCCTTGAATCCTCACTTTGGGCAGAAGTCTTCCCAAAGAAGCCTTTGAGCTCAAATTAAAGGGAGTTACCCGATTTTAAGGTAATATCTTCTTTTGAGTCCTTTTGTTTTAGTTTTCTTCTCCAACCCCCTAAACTCTTTTTATTCTTTTCTTTTGTAACAACTACAGTATCCTAAATATACTAGGATGTTTTGATAAGAAGTATTAGAGATAAACTTACACACACCTACATCTAATGGTTAAAGAACATACTGTTTCTGTGGATGGAGAATTTCTGCCTCCCGAAACGATGGTTGTTCAACATTCTTTTAAAACCTTCAAAGGTAGCCATTATGATGAAACTATATTTATATATGATATATAATATGTTTATGTTTTCCTTAAGCTTCTGTATTTTTCATTTTGGGCATACCTTTATGGTTTCCATTATGGGTAAACATGATATCTTCATTTAAGGAAGTGCGGACTACCGCCCCCTCAAAGTGATGTGATTCGTTAATGCCATATGTGGGACGTGTAAAGGATGGATTTAAAGATATTATATATGATGTTATACTGGAATTATAATGCACCTCTATGTCATTATTATTTCTTTCCATTAAATTATGAGATAGAAATGAAAGTAGCGTTCATGCGTATGTACGACTTACCGTCTCCATGAACGGTACATTTCATTTCTTATCCCCAAATGTAATGTACTATTAAAAGTACATGTATATAATGGATATATATAATGAATGATATATCTAAATGATGAATATAATTATGGAATTAATATATACATACCTCTAATTTATTTTTTATTCCATTAATATAACAAAGAAATGAAAATAGCGTTCATGCGTACGTACGACTTACCGTCTCCATGAACGGTGCATTTCATTTCGTACCTCAAAATTATTATGTAATATTATAAATACATTTAGATGCTGGATATATATTATATATATGATATCCAAAATAGGAATTTCATTCTGGATATAAAGAACCTTTGACCACAAGAACAACATGTAATTGTAAGAAGTCCACTTTCGACTTAAGAACCAAATATTGACAAAACAAACATTATTAACTTAAATGGTTACATAATGTTTATAACATCGAAATAAGTGATATAAATTGAATAATGAACTCTAAAAAGGTTATTAATCAAGTAGAAATTAACTCAAGTTTATTATTCAGGACGATAAAGAACGATCGAGTCAAGTCGGACCCGAGGTAAGGGACTTCGTCACAATCTCCTTTCATTGAGGCATATTTCGTTTCTTACACACATTTCTTTTATACGGTGTATTAAACCCTTTGACTTATACTTTTATACAAAAGGAATCTTTTTCTACGAAGCGTTTTACTAAATGACAAAAAGGAATGTATTTTTTAACGTACGCGGTGACAACGACCTTTTCCTCCGCCGCGAGTATTATTTGGTCTCTGGCTTCCTCAACAAGCTGTAATGTTTTTAAAATAAAATAAATACCATATATTATTTATTGTATTTTGGTATTGAAAATGGTTTTGATAAAGGACTCTATTATGATATATTGTGATGTGGAAATGTTATCATTCCTTTATATTGGTTTTATGTTTTATGATTTTATATTGGTACTTGGACATTTTAACGGGTGGTTACGTTATAAACCATATGACGGGTGGTGCCGTGAATACCAGGACGGGTGGTTACATTATAACCTCCAATGCATTGGGTATGGAAGTCGGCCGTATGGCTATTCCATTAAGTATGTATGTAAATCGGCCGTATGGCTATTCCATTACGTGATATGTGTGGGAGTCGACCGTATGGTTATTCCACTTAAGAATGTTTATGTCCCAAGTTACCTTTATTTATGTTATGTGTTATTTATATTGGATTTATGGTAATCCTTTGGTTACAAACAGGTAAGTAATGATATTTTATTCAGTGAAGAGTTTTTACTACTTCATAAAGGTGAAAAGTATTACCTTTATAAAGTATACATGGTTACTTTTTGTTTTTATAAACTAACAGTTTTTATTCTTTGTGTATCCCTTACTGAGTTTTTATGCTCATCCCACGTTTTTGAAATGTTTTTCACAGGACATAGCGTGGAATAGGGTCAAGGATGGGATCAAGGGAAAGTCATGCTACCTAAAACATGAAACTAGAAATGTTTATTTTTAAGAGTTTTTATTTTATGTAAATTTAGTAGAAGAGACTACATTGTAATCTTTTGAGATGTAATAGTTATGTCCTAATACCCTAAAACTCTAAACCTGAAAAGATCCTCAATGTGAATTATTCATTTAATTCAATTTTAAGTAAGTTTTAAAATTGGGGCCTTATAGTTGGTATCAAAGGTCGGTTTAGATAACTTTAGAGGTTAGGGTATTCATTAATCATAAATGACATTACCATAATGGTTAGGCTTTCAGACAGAGTACTAGTTTTAGATAAAGTGAATAAGTACGAATATCTTAGTGTTTATCTTCCTCATTAGTATATGATGGTTTTTTTGTTATACTCACACTGACCCTTTTTGGTTTTAGTAAACGGCTGGATCTAGAAGGCACCAAAGTAACAGTGGATGTGAAGGAAACTGTGACAGTTTTTTGAGCAAGCAACTGAATGATATGGGAGCTGCAATGAGAACTCTTGTGATTATCCTCAACCAACTATCTGCAGTCATGATTGAACACCTAAACCTTGGAGGTTTCTATAAGGCATCATATATGCAAGAAACAAATCCCTATGGAAGTACAGGTAATAATCATAAAGGTAAGTGTGTTCAAAAACCTATGTGTCAAAGATGTGGAACGAAACACCTAGGAAAATGTTTCAAAGGGACAGAAATATTCTATAGATGTGGAAATGAAGGTCATAAAGCAAGAACCTGCCATGGAAAAAGGAAGCATCCAGTTGACTCGAGGAAAGGGAAAGAATTTCTTTCTGAGGGATCAATTTAATGTTTTAAATGTGGTGTGCATGGTCATTATGCAAACACATGTCCTATGAAGAAGTTTCGTGAATGGGGTCACCAAGAGCATACATATTTTCATTTACCACTACCTAATTCCATTCCGATTGAGGATGAAGAAACTGACAATTACCAATCAAAGGTATGTACTATTTCATGACTATTGTTTTCCTATTTTCAAATCGTAGGATATGATTCATGAATTTGTTTGTAGGAAAGAGGTATTTTGGAATAATTTGTATTGGAATGGTTAATGGATCATGAAGAATGTTGAATGATTAAGATGTAAAATTATAAGGGCTTCAAGAGTTATGGTGAAATTCTTAAGAGTATTAAGTCTCTTTTGATGATGGGGTTACATTAGAAGACTTTTTATATTATGTGTAACCCTGATGTTTAATATTGGAAAATTTTATTCAAGGAATAGTTATCTTTTCTTTTGTGGACATAGTTATAAAGAACCATTTGGGTTTATATGATCCTTACTTTTGAGGTAATTATGGGTTACTATATGTCATGATTGAAGTGAAAGGCAAGAGGTAAAATTGAGGTTAAATTATGTTATGGTTATTTTTTATGATTTTATCCCTTTTGGGGAATGATTTAAGAATTATATAGTTTTGGAAAAAGGACAACACGTAGACCATGTGACTACCCGTCGCGTCGGACAAAGCTGTGGGAATCGAACCCACAACCAAAGTGTGACTGGTATTTATCGCCTACCACTGGACTACGTGGAGTCCCTTGTTAGTTTGAAAGATTCTTTTTAGTTATATGATTTTATGAATTAATAGTAAGTTGATTTTGGGTTATTTATGAAAATGATTAACTTATCATGGAGGATATGTGATTAGGATAATTACTTTTCAATGCGAGACTTTAAGAGCAACTGATTTTGTTTGGAGATAAATGTTACGATTTAACTTGGAAGACTATGTGACAAAAAACTTCAAATGTTTGGGTTTCAATCTTAGATTGGTTTACATTGAGGAATTTTATGGACAAATTGTTTATCGGATGGTCCTCGTTGAACTTTGGATTTTTTGGGAAAATTTTTGGAGATTAAGCATAGATTTTCTTACTAATGGGTTATCCTTTTCTGGGTTATCTGATCTTGTACTAATCTTTTGGGTTTTGGTTTTGGTTAAAGTCTAAAGACATGGGACTTATATAGTTCTCTTTTGTGGATTAGGTGATTCTCTAGAAGTTGATTATAGTACTCTTAATGCGAAAAAGTCTCCCTAAATACTCGTCTTTTGGAAACAAATATGAGTTTGATTAAGGAATCTAGTAAAAGTTGAAAGTCAACATGATATGTGATTATGTTTCCTTATGAATAAATTCCTCAATAAAAAGTATCTTAAAACAAAAATGTTGTCTATTAAATTTTCGTACTGGGGAACCCAACACCATTTAACCCATCACAAGTTTTTGAATTTCTTATTGTTAACTTTCTCCTAAACATGTTTTCTATCACTCTCAATCAGAACATGACCCTATGTTTTCTCCTCTGTGTCCATGTTTTCATACTTGGAATCCTAATATGGGTTAACTCGGGTGACCTTTGTACTTATCTTTATTTATTTTAAAGTGATTGTTTTACCGACTCTTCTTCCGATGTGGGACTTTCAAGGATGTTTCCAAGCCCAATTTTAAAATTGTGAGGACGCAATTCCCAAAAGGGGGGAAGGATGTAACACCCCAAGTAAATAAAGAATATGACATCTTTATATTTATCCATATTTGTGAATCAAATATTAATATTATATTAAAGGGGATGTTATGCTCGATGGCGTACCCAATACGCAACAACGAGTTTCTTGGGAATATTACGTTGCACTCTAATAATAAAATAATATTCCTTTAAATGGTAGTTAACATGTAGACGTTGTATTGGCGGGAATGGATAGAAATAACTAAAATATGATTATATATGTTTTTAAATATTTTTACATTTATCCAAAGGCTTTAAATACAGAAAGAATTCATTTTTAGGATTTTATACCCTAATTTTCACTAAAGGTTCACTTATCGCCTTTTGATGGCGAACTGTCATTAAAAATAGTTTTGAGAACTCTTATACATTCTTTTTGACCAAATGAAAATCTTTTTTAGAATCGGGACATGAAATTTTACTTTGTGTAAATTTTTGGTATTTTTCCGATAAAGTTCATTTTTTTAATGAATAGTGTAAAATGTTGTATTTTAATTCAAAACCTCTTTTTAATCTAATTTATTTAAATGATTAGATTATCTTATGAATTGGTTTTAAAGTGAAATTAGAAAATATTTTTATCATTAAATCCAATATTGGTCGTTGAAATTAATTTCACTTTGAAATCGGACTTAAACTAGTGTCGATCTTTTGATACTTATTGTTTCATAAAAACATGCTATTTGCTCTGACATCGGGAATTATTTATTAAATTAATTAATGTGACTTATATGATTTGAATTTTGTAAAATAGACTTAATTTTTGAATTCAGAATATCAAATATAGCTTAGGTTGAATTTTGGTAATTTTCTGAAAAACTCCAATTTTTGATGAATAGTGAAACCACTAAGTGGTAATCAAGCAAAATCCTTTTTCAGTTAAATGAATGTTTACCACTAATGTGTATTGAATTTCAAAAATCCGACATACATGGTTTTCATTAAGAAGTAAAATGTGGTTCAATGGGATAAAAATAATTTTTTGGTGAATAGTAACTTATTAAGTTTTTAATCTCGATTAGAGGTAATTAGTGTAGTTTAAGGTAAAAATAATGTTTTAATAATATGAAATGAACTTGAAACATGTCATAACCTCAATTGATGTGTGATGTCCGACCTATAAAAGCCATGGGTCATCTTGGGGACCCCATGGAGCCACTTTGGTTGGAAAATGACATAAATAACTTTTTATTTAATGTAAAAGTAAAAATGACACAAACATGATATGTTTTACTAAAACAATTTTTATGTGGGGTTATACAAGACAGATTTTCTATTATAAATAGTAATTCGAAAGATAAAAATATTTCCTACATCATAGTATTTTTTTAATAATTTGTAGACATTAGATAAAATAAATTTTTTATGACATCATAATGATGCAGCGATGACATCATTATCTGACGATTTAAATAAAATGGGAAGATAATGTAAACTATATGACCTAAACATGTCCAAAAATTAATGTATGGGTGTATTTGGAACCCTTATCACCGTATCCATGAATTATATCAATGTGGGACCTTTTAAAACTTAAACAAATTTTCAAATAAAGTAATATTTCTTTACATTTCAAAAGTGCCCCTCCTCTCCTCTTATAAAAGGCCCCCACCTCTACCTCTTTTACCACACTCCCAAAGCATTTGGATCGCCCAACCCCTGCCCATTTTGGCTCTCCACATCCCTCTATTACTCCTTGAAGCCTCACTCTGGGCAGAAGCCTTCCCAAGGAAGCCTTTGAGCTCAAATTAAAGGGAGTTACCCGATTTTAATGTAATGTCTTCTTTTGAGTCCTTTTGTTTTATTTTGCTTCTCCAAACCCCTAAACCCTTTTTATTATTTTCTTTTGTAAAAAATAATGTATCCTAAATATAATAGGATGTTTTTATAAGAAGTATTAGAGCTACACTTACACACACCTACATATAATGGTAAAAGAACATATTGTTTCTGTGGATGGCGAATTTCTGCCTCCCGAAACTATTATTGTTCAACATTCTTTTAACAACTTCAAAGGTTGCCATTATAATGACACTATATTTATATATGATATATAATATGTTTATGTTTTACTTAAGCTTCTGTATTTTTCATTTTGGGCATACCTTTATGGTTTCCATTATGGGTAAACACGATATCTTCATTTAAGGAAATGCGAACTACCGCCCCCTCAAAGTGATGTGATTCGTTAATGCCATATGTGGGACGTGTAAAGGATGAATTTAAAGTTATTATATATGATTTTATACTGGAATTATAATACACCTCTATGTCATTATTATTTCTTTCAATTAAATTATGAGATAGAAATGAAAGTTGCGTTCATGCGTACGTACGACTTACCGTCTCCATGAACGGTACATTTCATTTCTTATCCCCAAATGTAATGTACTATTAAAAGTACATGTATATAATGGATATATATAATGAATGATATATCTAAATGATGAATATAATTATGGAATTAAAATATACATACCTCTCGTTTATTTTTAATTCCATTAATATGACAATGAAATGAAAATAGCGTTCATGCGTACGTACGACTTACCATCTCCATGAACGGTGCATTTCATTTCTTACCTATAAATGATTATGTAATATTATAAATAAATTTATATGCTGGATATATATGATATATATTATATCCAAAACAGGAATGTCATTCTGGATATAAAAAACCTTTGACCACACGAACAACAAGTAATTGTAAGAAGTCCACTTTCGACTTAAGAACCAAATATCGACAAAACAAACCTTATTAACTTAAATGGTTACATAATGTTTATAACATAGAAATAAGTGATATAAATGGAATAATGAACTCTAAAAAGGTTCTTAATCAAGTAGAAATTAACTCAAGTTTATTATTCAGGACGTTAAAGAACGATCGAGTCAAATCGGACCCGAGGTAAGGGACTTCGTCTCAATATCCATTCATTGAGGCATATTTCGTTTTATACACAACTTTCTTTTATACGGTGTATAAAACCCTTTACTTATACTTTTATACAAAAGGAATCTTTTTCTACGAAGCGTTTTACTAAACGACAAAAAGGAATGTATTTTTTAACGTACGCGGTGACAACGACCTTTTCCTCCGCCGTGAGTATTATTTGGTCTTTGGCTTCCTCAACAAGCCGTAATGTTTTTAAAATAAATAAATACCATATACTATTTTTTGTATTTTGGTATTGAAAATTGTTTTGATAATTTATTCTATTATGAGATATTGTGATGTGGAAATGTTAACATTCCTTTATATTGGTTTTATGTTTTATGATTTTATATTGGTACTTGGACATTTTAACGGGTGGTTACGTTATAAACCATATGACGGGTGGTGCCGTGAATACCAGGACAGGTGGTTACATTATAACCTCCAATGCATTGGGTATGGAAGTCAGCCGTATGACTATTCCATTAAGTATGTATGGAAATTGGCCGTATGGCTATTCCATTAAGTGATATGTGTGGGAGTCGACCGTATGGATATTCTACTTAAGTATGTTTATGTCCCAAGTTACCTTTATTTATGTTATGTGTTCTTTATATGGGTTTTATGGTAATACTTTGGTTACAAAAAGGCAAGTAATGATATTTTATTCAGTGAAGAGTTTTTACTACTTCATAAAGGTAAAAAGTATTACCTTGATAAAGTATACATGGTTTACTTTTTTTTATAAACTAACAGTTTTTATTCTTTGTGTATCCCTTACTGAGTTTTTGTTCTCATCCCAAGTTTTTGAAATGTTTTTCACAGGGCATAGCGTGGAATAGGGTCAAGGATGGGATCAAGGGAAAGTCATGCTACCTAAAACATGAAACTATAAATGTTTATTTTTAATAGTTTTTATTTTATGGAAATTTAGTAGAAGAGACTACTTTGTAATCATTTGAGATGTAATAGTTATGTCCTAATTCTCTAAAAATCTAAACATGAAAATATCCTCAATGTGAATTATTCATTTAATTAAATTTTAAGTAAGGTTTAAAGCTGGGGCCTTATAGTTGGTATCAAAGGTCGGTTTAGATAACTTTAGAGGTTAGGGTATTCATTAATCATAAATGACATTACCATAATGGTTAGGATTTCAGACAGAGTACTAGTTTTAGATAAAGTGAATAAGTAATAATATCTTAGTGTTTATCTTCCTCATTAGTACATGATGGTTTTGTTGTTATACTCACACTGACCCTTTTTGGTTTTAGTAAATGGATGGATCTAGCAGGAACCAAAGTAACAGTGGATGTGAAGGAATCTGTGACAGTTTTTTGAGCAAGCAACTGAATGATATGGGAGCTGCAATGAGAACTCTTGTGATTATCCTCAACCAACTATCTGGAGTCATGATTGAACAACTAAACCTTGGAGGTTTCTATAAGGCATCATTTATGCAAGAAACAAATCCCTATGGAAGTACAGGTAATAATCATAACGGTATGTGTGTTCAAAAACCTATGTGTCAAAGATGTGGAACGAAACACCTAGGAAAATGTTTCAGAGGGACAGAAATATTATATAGATGTGGAAATGAAGGTCATAAAGAAAGAAACTGCCATGGAAAAAGGAAGCATCCAGTTGACTCGAGGAAAGGGAAATAAGTTCTTTCTGAGGGATCAATTGAATGTTTTAAATGTGGTGTGCATGGTCATTATGAAAACACATGTCCTATGAAGAAGTTTCGTGAATGGGGTCACCAAGAGCATACAAATTTTCATTTACCACTACCTAATTCCATTCCGATTGAGGATGAAGATACTGACAATGACCAATCAAAGGTATATACAATTTCATGACTACTGTTTTCCTATTTTCGAATCTTAGGATATGATTCATGATTTTTTTTGTAGGAAAGAGGTATTTCGGAATAAGTTGGAAAGGAATGGTTAATGGATCATGAAGAATGTTTAATGAGTAAGATGTAAACATATAAGGGCTTAAAGAGTTATGGTGAAATTCTTAAGAGTATTAAGTCTATTTTGATGATGGGGTTACATTATAAGACTTTTTATATTATGTGTAACTCTGATGTTTAATATAGGAAAATCTTATTCAAGGAATAGTTATCTTTTCTTTTGTGGACATAGTTATAAAGAAGCATTTGGGTTTATATGATCCTTACTTTTGAGGTAATTATGGGTTACTATATGTTATGATTGAAGTGAAAGGAATGTGATAAAATTGAGGTTAAAATATGTTATGGTTATTTTTTATGATTTTATCCCTTTTTGGGGAATGATTTAAGAATTATATAGTTTTGGAAAATGGACAAAACGTAGACCTTGTGACTACCCATCGCGTCGGACAAAGCTGTGGGAATCGAACCCACAACCAAATTGCGACTAGTATTTATCGCCTACCACTGGACTATGTAAAGTCCCTGGTTAGTTTGACTGATTCTTTTTAGTTATATGATTTTATGAATTAAGAGTAAGTTGATTTTGGGTTATTTATGAAAATTATTAACCTATCATGGAGGATATGTGATTAGGATAATTACTTTTCAATGCGAGACATTAATAGTAACTGATTTTGTTTGGAGATAAATGTTACGTTTTAACTTGGAAGACTATGTGACTAAATCCTTAAAATGTTTGGGTTTCAATCTTAGATTGGTTTACTTTGAGGAATTTTATCGACAAATTTTTTATCGGATGGTCCTCGTTGAACTTTGGATTTTGTTGGAAAAATTTTGGAGATTAAGCATAGATTTTCTTACTAATGGGTTATCCTTTTCGGGGTAATCTGATCTTGGACTAATCTTTTGGGTTTTGGTTTTGGATAAAGTCTAAAGACATGGGATATATATAGTTCTTTTTTTTGGATTAGGTGATTCTCTAGAAGTTGATTATAGTACTCTTAATGCGAACAAGTCTCCCTAAAGACTCGTCTTTTGGAAAAAAATATGAGTTTGATTAAGGAATCTAGTAAAAGTTGAATGTCAAAATGATAAGTGATTATTTTTCCTTATGAATAAATTCCTCAATAAAAAGTATCTTAAAATAGTATCAATTTTTGACACTTATTGTTTCATAAAAACACGCTATTTTCTCTGATAGTGGGAATTAATTATTAAATTAATTAATGTGACTTATATGATTTCAATTTTTTAAAATAGACTTCATTTTTGAATTCGAAATATCAAATATGCTATAGATGTGGAAATGAAGGTCATAAAGGAAGAACCTGCCATGGAAAAAGGAAGCATCCAGTTGACTCGAGGAAAGGGAAAGAAGTTCTTTCTGAGGGATCAATTGAATGTTTTAAATGTGGTGTGCATGGTCATTATTCAAACACATGTCCTATGAAGAAGTTTCGTGAATGGGGTCACCAAGAGCGTACAAATGTTCATTTACCACTACCTAATGCCATTCCGATTGAGGATGAAGAAACTAACAATGACCAATCAAAGGTATGTACTATTTCATGACTATTGATTTCCTATTTTGGAATATTAGGATATGATTCATTATTTTGATTGTAGGAAAGAGGTATTTCGGAATAAGTTAGAAAGGAATGGTCAATGGATCATGAAGAATGTTGAATGAGTAAGATGTAAAATTATAAGGGCTTCAAGAGTAATGGAGAAATTCTTAAGAGTATTAAGTCTCTTTTGATGATGGGGTTACATTAGAAGACTTTTTGTATTATGTGTAACCCTGATGTTTAATATAGGAAAATTTTATTCATGGAATAGTTATCTTTTCTTTTGTGGAAATAGTTATAAAGAACCATTTGGGTTTATATGATCCTTACTTTTGAGGTAATCATGGGTTACTATATGTTATGATTGAAGTGAAAGGCATGAGGTAAAATTGAGGTTAAATTATGTTATGGTTATTTTTTATGATTTTATCCCTTTTTGGGGAATGATTTTAGAATTATATAGTTTTGGAAAAAGGACAACACATAGACCATGTGACTACCCGTCGCGTCGGACAAAGCTACGGGAATCGAACCCACAACCAAAGTGCGGCTGGTATTTATCACCTACCACTGGACTACGTGAAGTCCCTGGTTAGTTTGACTGATTCTTTTTAGTTATATGATTTTATGAATTAAGAGTAAGTTTATTTTGGGTTATTTATGAAAATGATTAACCTATCATGGAGGATATGTGATTAGGATAATTACTTTTCAATGCGAGACTTTAAGAGAAACTGATTTTGTTTGGAGATAAATGTTACGATTTAACTTGGAAGACTATGTGACTAAATCCTTAAAATGTTTGGGTTTCAATCTTAGATTGGTTTACTTTGAGGAATTTTATGGACAAATTATTTATCGGATGGTCCTCATTGAACATTGGATTTTTTTGGAAAAATTTTGGAGATTAAGCATAGATTTTCTTACTAATGGGTTATCCTTTTCTGGGTTATCTGATCTTGGACTAATCTTTTGGGTTTTGGTTTTGGTTAAAGTCTAAAGACATGGGATGTATATAGTTCTCTTTTTTTGGATTAGGTGATTCTCTAGAAGTTGATTATAGTACTCTTAATGCGAACAAGTCTCCCTAAATACTCGTCTTTTGGAAAAAAAATATGAGTTTGATTATGGAATCCAGTAAAAGTTTAAAGTCAACATGATAAGTGATTATGTTTCCTTATGAATAAATTCCTCAATAAAAAGTATCTTAAAATAGTGTCAATCTTTTGATACACATTGTTTCATAAAAACACTCTATTTGCTCTGACAGTGGAAATTAATTATTAAATTAATTAATGTGACTTATATGATTTGAATTTTTTAAAATATACTTCATTTTTGAATTTGGAATATCAAATATAGCTTAGGTTGAATTTTTAGTAATTTTCTGAAAAACTCCAATTTTTGATGAATAGTGAAACCACTAAGTGGTAATCAAGCAAAATGATTTTTCAGTTAAATGAAAGTTTACAACTAATGTGTATTGAATTTCAAAAATCCTACATACATGGTTTTCATTAAGAATTAAAATGTGGTTCAATGGGATAAAAATAATTTTTTGGTGAATAGTAATTTATTAAGTTTTTAATCTCGATTAGAGGTAATTAGTGTAGTTTAAGGTAAAAATAATGTTTTAATAATATGAAATGAACATGAAACATGTCCTAACCTCATTTGATGTGTGATTTCCGACATATACAAGCCATGGGTCAACTTGGGGACCCCATGGAGCCACTTTGGTTGGGAAATGACATAAATAACTTTTTATTTAATGTAAAAGTAAAAATGACACAAACATGATATGTTTTACTAAACCAATTTTTATGTGGGGTTATACAAGTCATATTTTTTATTATAAATATTAATTGGAAAGCTAAAAGGATTTCCTACATAATATTATTTGTTTTATAATTTTTAGACATAAAATATATTAAATTATTTATGACATCATAATGATGTAGCGATGACATCATTATCTGACGATTTAAATAAAATGAGAAGATAATGTAATATCTATGACCTAAACTTGTCCAAAACTTATTTAATGGGTGGATTTCGAACCCTTATCACCATATAGACGAATTATATCAATGTGGGACCTTTTAAAACCAAAAAACATTTTCAAATAAAGTAATATTTCTTTACTTTCCAAAAATGCCCCTCCTCTCCTCTTATAAAAGGCCCCCACCTCTACCTCTTTTCCCACACTCGCAAAGAATTTGCCTCGGCAAACCCCTGCCCATGTTGGCTCTAAAAATACCTCTATTACTCCTTGAAGCCTCACTTTGGGCAGAAGTCTTCCCAAGGAAGCCTTTGAACTCAAATTAAGGGGAGTTACCCGATTTTAAGGTAATGTCTTCTTTTGAGTCTTTTTGTTTTATTTTGCTTCTCCAACCCCATAAAATCTTTTTATTCTTTTATTTTTTAACAACTCCAGTATCCTCAATATACTAGGATGTTTTTATAAGAAGTATTATAGCTACAATTACAAACACCTATATCTAATGGTTAAAGAACATACTGTTTCTGTGCATGGAGAATTTCTACCTCCTGAAACGATGATTGTTAAACATTCTTTTAACACCTTCAAAGGTGGCCATTATGATGAAACTATATTTATATATGATATATAATATGTTTATGTTTTCTTTAAGCTTCTGTATTGTTAATGTTGGGCATACCTTTATGGTTTCCATTATGGGAAAACACGATATCTTCATTTAAGGAAGTGCGGACTACCGCCCCCTCAAAGTGATGTGATTCGTTAATGCCATATGTGGGACATGTAAAGGATGGATTTAAAGTTATTATATATGATTTTATACTGGAATTAAAATACACCTCTATGTCATTATTATTTCTTTCCATTAATGTGTGAGATAGAAATGAAAGTAGCGTTCATGCATACGTACGGCTTACCGTCTCCATGAACGGTACATTTCATTTCTTATCCCCAAATGTAATGTACTATTAAAAGTACATGTATATAATGGATATATATAATTAATGATATATCTAAACTATGAATTTAATTATGGAATTAAAAGATACATACCTCTCATTTATTTTTAATTCCATTAATATGACAATGAAATAAAAATAGCGTTCATGCTTACGTACGGCTTACCGTCTCCATGAACGGTGCATTTCATTTCTTACCTCTAAATGATTATGTAATATTATAAATACATGTATATGCTGGATATCTATGATATATATGATATCCAAATCAGGAATGTCATTCTGGATATAAAGAACCTTTGACCACACGAACAACATGTTATTGTAAGAAGTCCACTTTCGACTTAGGAACCAAATATCGACAAAACAAACATTATTAACTTAAATGGTTTCATAATGTTTATAACATGGAAATAAGTGATATAAAAGTAATAATGAACTCTAAAATGGTTCTTAATCAAGTAGAAATTAACTCAAGTTTTTTATTCAGGACGTTAAAAAACAATCGAGTCAAGTCGGACCTGAGGTAAGGGACTTCGTCTCAATCTCCTTTCATTGATGCATATTTCGTTTTATACACAACTTTATTTTATACGGTTTATAAACCCCTTTGACTTATACTTTTATACAAAAGGAATCTTTTTCTACGAAGGGTTTTACTAAACGACAAAAAGGAATGATTTTTTAACATACGCGGTGACAACGTGCTTTTCCGGCGCCGTGAGTATTATTTGGTCTTTGGATTCCTCAACAAGAAGTAATGTTTTTAAAATAAAATAAATACCATATACTCTTTTATGTATTTTGATATTGAAAATAGTTTTGATAAAGGATTCTATAATGATATATTGTGATGTGGAAATGTTATCATTACTTTATATTGGTTTTCTGTTTTATGATTTTATATTGGTACTTGGACATTTTAAAGGATGGTTACGTTATAAACCATATGACGGGTGGTGCCGTGAATACCAGGATGGGTGGTTACGTTATAACCTCTAATGCATTGGGTATGGAAGTCAGCCGTATGTCTATTCCATTAAGTATGTATGGAAATTGGCCGTATGGCTATTACATTAAGTGATATGTGTGGGAGTCGACCGTATGGGTTTTCCACTTATGTATGTTTATGTCCCAAGTTACCTTTATTTATGTTATGTGTTCTTAATATGGGTTTAATGGTAATCCTTTGGTTACAAAAAAGTATGTAATGATATTTTATTCAGTGAAGAGTTTTTACTACTTCATAAAGGTGAAAGTTATTACCTTGAAAAAGTATACATGGTTTACTTTTTTTTGATAAACTAACAGTTTTTATTCATTATGTATCCCTTACTGGGTTTTTATGCTCATCCCAAGTTTTTGAAATGTTTTTCACATGACATAGTGTGGAATAGGGTCAAGGATGGGATCAAGGTAAAGTCATGCTACCTAAAACATGAAACTAGAAATGTTTCTTTTTAAGAATTTTTATTTTATGGAAATTTAGTAGAAGAGACTACTTTGTAATCCTTTGAGATGTAATAGTTATGTCCTAATTCTCTAAAACTATAAACCTGAAAAGATTCTCAATGTGAATTATTCATTTAATTCAATTTTATGTAAGGTTTAAGGTTGGGGCCTAATAGTTGGTATCAAAGGTCATTTTAGATAACTGTAGAGGTTAGGGTATTCTTTAAGAATAAGTGACATTACCATAATGGTTAGGATTTCAGACAGAGTCCTAGTTTTAGATAAAGTGAATAAGTAAGAATATCTTAGTGTTTATCTTCCTCATTAGTACATGATGGTTTTGTTGTTATACTCACACTGACCCTTTTTTTTTAGTAAATGGATGGATCATGCAGGCAACAAAGTAACAGTGGATGTGAAGGAAACTGTGACAGTTTTTTGAGCGAGCAACTAAATGAATGGGAGCTGCAATGAGAACTCTTGTGATTATACTCAACCAACTATCTGGAGTCATGATTGACCACCTAAACCTAGGAGATTTCTCTAAGGAATCATATATGCAAGAAAGAAATCCCTACGGAAGTACAGGTAATAATCATAAAGGTAAGTGTGTTCAAATACCTATGTGTCAATGATGTGGAACGAAACACCTAGGAAAATGTTTCAAAGGGACATAAATATGCTATAGATGTGGAAATGAAGGTCATAAAGCAAGAACATTCCATGGAAAAAGGGATCATCCAGTTGACTCGAGGAAAGGGAACGAAGTTCATTCTGAGGGATCAATTGAATGTTTTAAATGTGGTGTGCATGGTCATTTTGAAAACACATGTCCTATGAAGATGTTTCATGAATGGGGTCCCCAAGAGCAGACAAATGTTCGTTTACCACTACCTAATGCCATTCTGATTGAGGATGAAGAAACTGACGATGACCCATCAAAGGTATGTACTATTTCATGACTATTGTTTTCCTATTTTGGAATCTTAGGATATGATTCATGATTTTGTTTGTAGGAAAGAGGTATTTCGGAATAAGTTGGAAAGGAATGGTTAATGTATCATGAAGAATGTTGAATGAGTAAGATGTAAACATATAAGGTCTTAAAGAGTTATGGTGAAATTATTAAGAGTATTAAGTCTCTTTTGATAATGGGGTTACACTAGAAGACTTTTTATATTATGTGTAACCATGATGTTTAATATAGGAAAATTTTATTCAATGAATAGTTATCTTTTCTTTTGTGGACATAGTTATAAAGAACCATTTGGGTTTATATGATCCTTACTTTTGAGGTAATTATGGGTTACTATATGTTATTATTGAAGTGAAATGCATGAGATAAAATTGAGGTTAAATTATGTTATGGTTATTTTTGATGATTTTATACCTTTTTGGGGAATTATTTAAGAATTATATACTTTTGGAAAAGGGAAAACATGTAGACCGTGTGACTACTCGTCGCGTCGGACAAAGCTGCGGGAATCGAACCCACAACCAAAGTACGACTGGTATTTATCGCCTACCACTAGACTACGTGAAGTCCCTGGTTAGTTTGACTGATTATGTTTAGTTATATGATTTTATGAATTAAGAGTATGTTGATTTTGGGTTATTTATGATAATTATTAACCTATCACGGAGGATATGTGATTAGGATAATTACTTTTCAATGCGAGACTTTAAGTGAAACTGATTTTGTTTGGATATAAATGTAACGATTTAACTTGGAAGTCTATGTGACTAAATCCTTCAAATTTTTGGGTTTCAATCTTATATTGGTTTACAATGAGGAATTTTATGGACAAATTGTTTATCGGATGATCCTCATTGAACATTGGATTTTGTTAGAAAAATTTTGGAGATTAAGCATAGATTTTCTTTCTAATGGGTTATCCATTTCTGGGTTATCTGATCTTGTACTAATAGTTTGGGTTTTGGTTTTGGTGAAAGTCTAAAGACATGGGATGTATATATTACTCTTTTGTGGATGAGGTGATTCTCTAGAAGTTGATTATAGTACTCTTAATGCGAACAAGTCTCCCTAAATACTCGTCTTTTGGAAGAAAAATATGAGTTTGATTAAGGAATATAGTAAAAGTTGATAGTCAACATGATAAGTGATTATGTTTCCTTATGAATAAATTCCTCAATAAAAAGTATCTTAAAACAAAAATATTTTCTATTAACTTTTCCTACTGGGGAACCCAACACTGTTTAACCCATCACAAGTTTTTTATTTTCTTATTGTTAACTTTCTCCTAAACATGTTTTCTATCACTCTCCATCAGAACATTACCCTATGTTTTCTCCTCCATGTTCATGTTTTCATACTTGGAATCCTAGTATGGCTTAACTCGGGTGACCTTTGTACTTATCTTTCTTTATTTTAATGTGATTGTTTTACCGACTCTTCTTCAGATGTGGGACTTTCAAGGATGTTTCCAAGCCCAATTTTAAAATTGCGAGGACGCAATTTCCAAAAGGGGGGTAGGATGTAACACCCCAGGTAAATAAATAATATGACATCTTTATATTTACCCATATTTGTGAATCAAATATTAATATTACTTTAAAGGGGATGCTATGCTCGATGGCATACCCAATACGCGACAACGAGTTTCTTGGGTATCTTACGTTGCACTCTAATAATAAAATCATATTCTTTTAAATGGTAGTTAACATTTAGACGTTGTATTGGTGGGAATGGATAGAAATAACTAAAATATGATTATATATGTTTTTAAATGTTTTTACATTTATCCAAAGGCATAAAATACGGAAAGAATTCAATTTTAGGCTTCTATACCCTAATTTTCACTAAAGGTTCACTTATCTCCTTTTGATGGAGAACTGTCATTAAAAATAGTTTTGATCACTCTTATACATTCTTTTGGATCAAATAAAACTCTTCTTTAGAATCGGGACATCAAATTTTACTTTGTGTAAATTTTTGGTATTTTTCCGATAAAGTTCATTTTTTTAATGAATAGTGTAAACTGTTGTATTTTAATTCAAAACCTCGTTTTAATCTAATTTATTTATATGATTAGATTTTCTTTTGAATTGGTTTTAAAGTGAAATTAGAAAATATTTTTACCATTAAATCCAGTAGTGGTCGTTGGAATTAATTTCACTTTGAAATCGGACTTAAACTAGTGTCAATCTTTTGATAATTATTGTTTCATAAAAACACGTTATTTCCTCTGAAAATGGGAATTAATTATTAAATTAATTAATGTGACTTATATTATTTGAATTTTGTATAATAGACTTCATTTTTGAATTCGGAATTTCAAATATAGCTTAGGTTGAATTTTTGGTAATTTTCTAAAAAACTCCAATTTTTGATGAATAGTGAAACCACTAAGTGGTAATCAAGAAAACTGATTTTTCAGTTAAATGAAAGTTTACCACTAATGTGTATTGAATTTCACAAATCCAACATACATGGTTTTAATTAAGAAGTAAAATGTGGTTGAATGGGATAAAAATAATTTTTTGGTGAATAGTAACTTATTAAGTTTTTAATCGCGATTAGAGGTAATTAGTGTAGTTTAAGGTAAAAATAATGTTTTAATAATATGAAATGAACATGACACATGTCCTAACCTAACTGGATGTGTGATGGCCGACCTATACAAGCCATGGGTCCACTTGGGGGCCCCATGGAGCCACATTGGTTGGGAAATGACATAAATAACTTTTTATTTAATGTAAAAGTAAAAATGACCCAAACATGATATGTTTTACTAAAACAATTTTTAAGTGGGGTTATACAAGTCATATTTTTTATTATAAATATTAATTGGAAAGCTAAAAAGATTTACTACATAATAGTACTTGTTTTATAATTTTAGACATTAAATAAATTAAATTATTTATGACATCATAATGATGCAGCGATGACATCATTATGTAACGATTTAAATAAAATGAGAATATAATGTAAACTCTATGACCTACACATGTCCAAAACTTATTGGATGTGTGGATTTAGAACCCTTATCACCTTATACACGAATTATATCAATGTGGGACCTTTTAAAACCGAAACACATTTTCAAATAGAGTGATATTTCTTTACTTTCCAAAAGTGCCCCTCCTCTCCTCTTATAAAAGGCCCCCACCTCTACCTCTTTTCCCACACTCCCAAAGAATTTGGCTCGGAAAACCCATTACCATTATGTCTCTACACATACCTCTATTACTCCTTGAATCCTCACTTTGGGCAGAAGTCTTCCCAAGGAATCCTTCGAACTCAAATTAAGGGGAGTTACCCGATTTTAAGGTAATGTCTTCTTTTGAGTCCTTTTGTTTTATTTTGCTTCTCCAACCCCCTAAACTCTTTTTATTCTTTTCTTTTGTAACTACTCCATTATCCTCAATATAATAGGATGTTGTTATAAGAATGATTCGAGCTACACTTACACACACCTATATCTAATGGTTAAAGAACATACTGTTTCTGTGGATGGCGAATTTCTGCCTCCCGAAACGATGATTGTTCAACATTCTATTAACACCTTTAAAGGTGGCCATTATGATGAAACTATATTTATATATGATATATAATATGTTTATGTTTTCCTTAAGCTTCTGTATTGTTCATTTTGGGCATACCATTATGGTTTACATTATTGGAAAACATGGTATCTTCATTTAAGGAAGTGCAGACTACTGCCCCCTCAAAGTGATGTGATTCGTTAATGCCATATGTGGGACGAGTAAAGGATGGATTTAAAGTTATTATATATTATGTTATACTGGAATTAAAATAAGCCTCTATGTCATTATTATTTCTTTCCATTAAAGTATGAGATAGAAATGAAAGTAGCGTTCATGCATACGTATGGCTTACCGTCTCCATGAACAGTACATTTCATTTCTTATCCCCAAATGTAATGTACTATTAAAAGTACATGTATATAATGGATATAAATAATTAATGATATATCTAAATGATTAATTTAATTATGGAATTAAAATATACATACCTCTCATTTATTTTTAATTCCATTAATATGACAAAGAAATGAAAATAGCGTTCATGCGTACGTACGGCTTAACGTCTCCATGAACAGTGCATTTCATTTCTTACCTCTAAATGATTATGTAATATTATAAATACATGTATATGCTGGATTTATATGATATATATGATAAGAAAATTAGGAATGTCATTCTGGATACAAAGAACCTTTGAACACACGAACAACATGTAATTGTAAGAAGTCCACTTTCGACTTAAGAACCAAATATCGACAAAACAAACATTATTAACTTAAATGGTTACATAATGTTTATATCATGGAAATAAGTTATATAAAAGTAATAATGAACTCTAAAAATGTTCTTAATCATGTATAAATTAACTCAAGTTTATTATTCAGGACGTTAAAGAACGATCGAGTCAAGTCGGACCCGAGGTAAGGGACTTCGTCTCAATCTCCATTCATTGAGGCATATTTCGTTTTATACACAACTTTCTTTTATACGGTGTATAAACCCCATTGACTTATAATTTTATACAAAAGGAATCTTTTTCTACGAAGCGTTTTACTAAACGAAAAAAAGGAATTTTTTTTAACGTACGCGGTGACAACGACCTTTTCCGCCGCCGCGAGTATTATTTGGTCTTTGGCTTCCTCAACAAGACATAATGTTATTAAAATAAAATAAATACCATATACTATTTTATGTATTTTGGTATTGAAAATGGTTTTGATAAAGGATTCTATTATGATATACTGTGATGTGGAAATGTTATCATTCCTTTATATTGGTTTTATGTTTTATGATTTTATATTGGTACTTAGACATTTTAACGGGTGGTTACGTTATAAACCATATGACGGGTGGTGTCGTGAATACCAGGATGGGTGGTTACGTTATAACCTCCAATGCATTGGGTATGGAAGTCGGCCTTATAGATATTCCATTAAGTATGTATGGAAATTGGCCGTATGGCTATTCCATTAAGTGATATGTGTGGGAGTCGACTGTATGGTTATTCCACTTAAGTATGTTTATGTCCCAAGTTACCTTTATTTATGTTATGTGTCATTTATATGGGTTTTATGGTAATACTTTGGTTACAAAAAGGTTAGTAATGATATTTTATTCAGTGAAGAGTTTTTACTACTTCATAAAGGTGAAAAGTATTACCTTGATAATGTATACATGGTTTACTTTTTGTTTTGATAAACTAACAGTTTTTATTCTTTGTGTATCCCTTACTGAGTTTTTATGCTCATCCCAAGTTTTTGAAATTTTTTTAACAGGACTTAGCATGGAATAGGTTCATGGATGGGATCAAGGGAATGTCATGCTACCTAAAACATGAAACTAGAAATGTTTCTTTTTAAGAGTTTTTATTTTATGGAAATTTAGTAGAAGAGACTACTTTGTAATCTTTTGAGATGTAATAGTTATGTCCTAATTCTCTAAAACTCTAAACCTGAAAATATCCTCAATGTGAATTATTCATTTAATTCAATTTTATGTAAGGATTAAGGCTGGGGCCTTATAGTTGGTATCAAAGGTCGGTTTAGATAACTTTAGAGGTTAGGGTATTCTTTAAGCATAAGTGACATTACCATAATGGTTAGGATTTCAGACAGAGTCCTAGTTTTAGATAAAGGGAATAAGTAATAATATCTTAGTTTTTATCTTCCTCATTATTACATGATGGTTTTGTTGTTATACTAACACTGACCCTTTTTGGTTTTAGTAAATGGTTGGATCTAGCAGGCACCAAAGTAATAGTGGGTGTGAAGGAAACTGGGACAGTTTTTTGTGCATGAAACTGAATGATATGGGAGTTGTAATGAGAAATCTTGTGATTATCCTCAACCCACTATCTGGAGTCATGATTGACCACCTAAACCTTGGATATTTCTCTAAGGCATCATATATGCAAGAAACAAATCCCTATGGAACTACAGGTAATAATCATAAAGGTATGTGAGTTTAAAAACCTATGTGTCAAAGATGTGGAACAAAACACCTAGGAAAATGTTTCAAAGGGACATAAATATGTTATAGATGTGGAAATGAAGGTCATAAAGCAAGAACCTGCCATGGAAAAAGGAAGCATCCAGTTGACTCGAGGAAAGGGAAAGAAGTTCTTTCTGAGGGATCAATTGAATGTTTTAAATTTTGTGTGCATGGCCATTATGCAAACACATGTACTATGAATAAGTTTCGTGAATGGGGTCACCAAGAGCGTACAAATGTTCATTTACCACTACCTAATTCCATTCCGATTGAGGATGAAGAAACTAACAATGAGAAATCAAAGGTATGTACTATTTCATGACTATTGTTTTCCTATTTTGGAATCATAGGATATGATTAATGATTTTGTTTGTAGGAAAGAGGTATTTCACAATAAGTTGGAAAGGAATGGTTAATGGATCATGAAGAATTTTGAATGAGTAAGATGTAAACATATAAGGGCTTCAAGAGTTATGGTGAAATTCTTAAGAGTATTAAGTCTCTTTTGATGATGGGGTTACATTAGAAGACTTTTTATATTATTTGTAACCCTGATGTTTAATATAGGAAAATTTTATTCAAGGAATAGTTATCTTTTTTTGTGTACATAGTTATAAAGAACCATTTGGGTTTATATGATCCTTACTTTTGAGGTAATTATGGGTTACTATATGTTATGATTCAAGTGAAAGGAATGAGATAAAATTGAGGTTAAATTATGTTATGGTTATTTTTGATGATTTTATCCCTTTTTGGGGAATTATTTAAGAATTATATAGTTTTGGAAAAAGGACAACACGTAGACCGTGTGACAACCCGTCGCGTCGGACAAAGCTGCGAGAATCGAACCCACAACCAAAGTGCGACTGGTATTTATCACCTACCATTGGACTACGTGAAGTCCCTGGTTAGTTTGACTGATTCTTTTTAGTTATATGATTTTATGAATTAAGAGTAAGTTGATTTTGGGTTTTTTATGAAAACTATTAACCTATCTTGAAGGATATGTGATTAGGATAATTACTTTTCAATGTGAGACTTTAAGAGCAACTAATTTTGTTTGGAGATAAATGTTACGATTTAACTTGGAATACTATGTGACTAAATCCTTAAAATGTTTGGGTTTCAATCTTATATTGGTTTACTTTGAGGACTTTTATGGACAAATTGTTTATCAGATGGTCCTCATTGAACTTTGGATTTTGTTGGACAAATTTTGGAGATTAAGCATAGATTTTATTTCTAATGGGTTATCCTTTTCTGGGTTATCTGATCTTGTACTAATCTTTTGGGTTTTGGTTTTGGTTAAAGTCTAAAGACATGGGATGTATATAGTTCTCTTTTGTGGATTAGGTGATTCTCAAGAAGTTGATTATAGTACTCTTAATGCGAACAAGTATCCCTAAATACTCATCTTTTTAAAAAAAATATGAGTTTGATTAAGGAATCTAGTAAAAGTTGAAAGTCAACATGATAAGTGATTATGTTTCCTTATGAATAAATTCCTCCATAAAAAGTATCTTAAAACAAAAATGTTTTCTATTAACTTTTCCTACTGGGGAACCCAACACCGTTTAACCCATCACAAGTTTTTGATTTTCTTATTGTTAACTTTCTCCTAAACATGTTTTCTATCACTCTCCATCAGAACATGGCCCTATGTTTTCTCCTCCGTGTCCATGTTTTCATACTTGGAATCCTAGTATGCATTATCTCGGGTGACCTTTGTACTTATCTTTCTTTATTTTAATGTGATTGTTTTGCCGAGTCTTTTTCTGATGTTGGACTTTCAATGATGTTTCCAAGCCCAATTTTAAAATTGCGAAGACGCAATTCCCAAAAGGGGGGAAGGATGTAACACCCCAGGTAAATAAAGAATATTACATCTTTATATTTATCCATATTTTTGAATCAAATATTAATATTACATTAAAGGGGATTCTATGCTCGATGGCGTACCCAATATGCAACAACGAGTTTCTTGGCAGCATTACGTTGCACTCTAATAATAAAATAATATTATTTTAAATGGTAGTTAACATGTAGACTTTGGATTTGAAGGAATGGATAGAAATAACTAAAATATGATTATATATGTTTTTATATGTTTTTACATTTATTCAAAGGCTTAAAATACGGAAAGAATTCAATTTTGGCTTTTATACCCTAATTTTCACTAAAGGTTCACTTATCGCCTTTTGATGGAGAACTGTCATTAAAAATAGTTCTGATCACTCTTATAAATTGTTTTGGAACAAATAAAACTCTTCTTTATAATCGGGACATCAAATTTTACTTTGTGTAAATATGCGGAATTTTTCCGATAAAGTTCATTTTTTTAATGAATAGTATAAAATGTTGTATTTTAATTCAAAACCACTTTTTAATCTAATTTATTTATATGATTAGATTATCTTTTGAATTGTTTTTAAAGTGAAATTAGAAAATATTTTTACCAATAAATCCAATAGTGGTCGTTGGAATTAATTTCACTTTGAAATCGGACTTAAACTAGTGTCAATCTTTTGATACTTATTGTTTCATAAAAACACGCTATTTGCTCTGACAGCGGGAATTAATTATTAAATTAATTAATTCGACTTATATGATTTGAATTTTGTAAAATAGTCTTCATTTTTGAATTCGGAATATCAAATATAGCTTAGGTTGAATTTTTGGTAATTTTCTGAAAAACTCCAATTTTTGATGAATGGTGAAACCACTAAGTGCTAATCAAGCAAACTGATTTCTCAGTTAAATGAAAGTTTACCACTAATGTGTATTGAATTTCAAAAATCCGACATACATGGTTTTCATTAAGAAGTAAAATGTGGTTCAATGGGATAAAAATAATTTTTTGGTGAATAGTAACTTATTACGTTTTTAATCGCGATTAGAGGTAATTAGTGTAGTTTAAGGTAAAAATAATGTTTTAATAATATGAAATGAACTTGAAACATGTCTTAAACTAAATGGATGTGTGATGGCCGACCAAGGAAAGCCACGGGTCAACTTGGGGACCCCATGGAGCCACTTTGTTTGGGGAATGACCTAAATAACTTTTTATTTAATGTAAAAGTAAAAATGACACAAACATGATATGTTTTACTAAAACAATTTTTCAGTGGGGTTATACAAGTCATATTTTTTTATTATAAATATTCATTGGAAATATAAAAAGATTTACTAAATCATAGTATTTTTTTAATAATTTTTAGACATTATATAAATATAATTATTTATGACATCATAATGATGCAGCGATGACATCATTATCTGACGATTAAATTAAAATGATAAGATAATGTAAACTCTATGACCTACACATGTCCAAAAATTATTGTATTGGTGTATTTAGAACCCTTAGCACCGTATCCACGAATTATATCAATGTGGGACCTTTTAAAACCGAAACACATTTTCAAATAATGTAATATTTCTTTACTTTCCAAAAGTGCCCCTCCTCTCCTCTTATAAAAGGCCCCCACCTCTACCTCTTTTCCCACACTCCCAAAGAATTTGACTCGGCCAACCACTGCCCATTTTGGCTCCACACATACCTCTATTACTCCTTGAAGCCTCACTTTGGGAAGAAGCTTTCCCAAGGAAGCCTTTGAACTCAAATTAAGGGGAGTTACCCGATTTTAAGGTAATGTCTTCTTTTGAGTCCTTTTGTTTTATTTTGATTCTCCAACCCCCTAAACTCTTTTTATTCTTTTATTTTGTAACAACTACAGTATCCTTAATATAGTAGGATGTTGTTATAATAAGAATTAGAGCTACACTTACACACACCTACATCTAATGGTTAAAGAACATACTGTTTCTGTGGATGGCGAATTTCTGCCTCCCAAAACGATGATTGTTCAACATTATTTTAACACCTTAAAAGGTGGCCATTATGATGACACTATGTTTATATATTATATATAATATGTTTATGTTTTCCTTAAGCTTCTTTATTGTTCATTTTGGGCATACCTTTATGGTTTCCATTATGGGAAAACACGATATCTTCATTTAAGGAAGTCCAGACTACCGCCCCCTCAAAGTGATATGATTCGTTAATTTCATATGTGGGACGTGTAAAGGATGGATTTAAAGTTATTATATATAATGTCATACTGGAATTAAAATACACCTCTATGTCATTATTATTTCGTTCCATTAAAGTATGAGATAGAAATGAAAGTAGCGTTCATTCATACGTACGGCTTACCGTCTCCATGAACGGTACATTTCATTTCTTATCCCCAAATGTAATGTACTATTAATAGTACATGTATATAATGGATATATATAATTAATGATATATCTAAATGATGAATATATTTATGTAATTAAAAGATACATACATCTCATTTATTTTTAATTCCATTAATATGACAAAGAAATGAAAATAGCGTTCATGCGTACGTAGGGCTTACCGTCTCCATGAACGGTGCATTTCATTTCTTACCACTAAATGATTATGTAATATTACAAATACATGTATATTCTGGATATATATGATATATATGATATCCAAATCCGGATTTTCATTCTGGATATAAAGAACCTTTGACCACATGAACAACATGTTATTGTAAGAAGTCCACTTTCGACTTAAGAACCAAATATCGACAAAACAAACATTATTAACTTAAATGGTTACATAATGTTTATAACATGGAAATAAGTGATATAAAAGTAATAATGAACTCTAAAAAGGTTCTTAATCAAGTAGAAATTAACTCAAGTTTATTATTCAGGACGTTAAAAACGATCGAGTCAAGTCGGACCCGAGGTAAGGGACTTCGTCTCAATCTCCTTTCATTGAGGCATATTTCGTTTTATACACAACTCTCTTTTATATGGTGTATAAACTCCTTTTACTTATACTTTTATACAAAAGGAATCTTTTTCTACGAAGCATTTTACTAAACGACAAAAAGGAATGATTTTTTAACGTATGCGGTGACAACGTGCTTTTCCACCGCCGTGAGTATTATTTGGTATTTGGCTTCCACAACAAGCAGTAATGTTTTTAAAATAAAATAAATACCATATACTCTTTTATGTATTTTGGTATTGAAAATGGTTTTGATAAAGGATTCTATAATGATATATTGTGATGTGTAAATGTTATCATTACTCTATATTGGTTTTATATTTTATGATTTTATATTGGTACTTGGACATTTTAACGGGTGGTTATGTTATAAACCATATGACGGGTGGTGCCGTGAATACCGGGATGGGTGGTTACGTTATAACCTCTAATGCATTGGGTATGGAAGTCGGCCGTATGGCTATTCCATTAAGTATGTATGGAAACTGGCCGTATGGCTATTCCATTAAGTGATATGTGTGGGAGTCAACCGTATGGGTTTTCCACTTATGTATGTTTATGTCCCAAGTTACCTTTATTTATGTTATGTGTTATTTATATGGGTTTTATGGTAATCCTTTGGTTACAAAAAGGTAAGTGATGATATTTAATTTAGTGAAGAGTTTTTACTACTTCATAAAGGTGAAAAGTATTACCTTGATAAAGTATACATGGTTTACTTTTTTTTTGATAAACTAACAGTTTTTATTCATTGTGTATCCCTTACTGAGTTTTTATGCTCATCCCAAGTTTTTGAAATGTTTTTCACAGGACTTAGTGTGGAATAGGGTCAAGGATGGGATCAAGGGAAAGTTATGATACCTAAAACATGAAACTAGAAATGTTTCTTTTTAAGAGTTTTTATTTTACGGAATTTTAGTAGAAGAGACTACTTTGTATTCCTTTGAGATGTTATAGTTATGTCCTAATTCTCTAAAACTCTAAACCTGAAAAGATCCACAATGTGAATTATTCATTTAATTCAATTTTAAGTAAGGTTTAAGGCTGGGGCCTAATAGTTGGTATCAAAGGTCAGTTTAGATAATTGTAGAGGTTAGGGTATTCTTTAAGAATAAGTGACATTACCATAATGGTTAGGATTTCAGACAGAGTCATAGTTTTAGATAAAGTGAATAAGTAAGAATATCTTAGTGTTTATCTTCCTCATTAGTACATGATGGTTTTGTTGTTATACTTACATTGACCCTTTTTGGTTTTAGTAAATGGATGGATCATGCAGGCACCAAAGTAACAGTGGATGTGAAGGAAACTGTGACAGTTTTTTGAGCGAGCAACTGAATGAATGGGAGGTGCAATGAGAACTCTTGTGATTAACCTCAACCAACTATCTGGAGTCATGATAGACCACCTAAACCTAGGATATTTCTCTAAGGCATCATATATGAAAGACACAAATCCCTATGGAAGTACAGGTAATAATCAGAAAGGTAAGTGTGTTCAAAAACCTATGTGTCAAAGATGTGGAATGAAACACCTAGGAAAATGTTTCAAAGGGACAGAAATATTCTATAGATGTGGAAATGAAGGTCATAAAGAAAGAACCTTCCATGGAAAAAGGAATCATCCAGTTGACTCGAGGAAAGGGAAAGAAGTTCTTTCTAAGGGATCAATTTAATGTTTTAACTGTGGTGTGCATGGTCATTATGCAAACACATGTCCTATGAAGAAGTTTCGTGAATGGGGTCCCCAAGAGAGGACAAAAGTTCGTTTACCACTAACTAATGCCATTCTGATTGAGGATGAAGAAACTGACGATGACCCATCAAAGGTATGTACTATTTCATGACAATTGTTTTCCTATTTTGGAATCGTAGGATATGATTCATGATTTTGTTTGTAGGAAAGAGGTCTTTCGGAATAAGAAGGAAAAGAATGGTTAATGGATCATGAAGAATGTCGAATGAGTAAGATGTAAACATATAAGGGATTAAAGAGTTATGGTGAAATTCTTAAGAGTATTAAGTCTCTTTTGATGATGGGGTTATATTAGAAGACTTTTTATACTATGTGTAACCCTGATGTTTAATATAGGAAAATTTTATTCAAGGAATAGTTATCTTTTCATTTGTGGACATAGTTATAAAGAACCATTTGGGTTTACATGATACTTACTTTTGAGGTAATTATGGGTTACTATATGTTATTATTGAAGTGAAATGCATGAGATCAAATTGAGGTAAAATTATGTTATGGTTATTTTTGATGATTTTATACCTTTTTGTGGAATGATTTAAGAATTATATAGTTTTGGAAAAAGGACAACACGTAGACCGTGTGACTACACGTCGCGTCGGACAAAGCTGCGGGAATCGAACCCACAACCAAAGTGCGACAGGTATTTATCGCCTACCACT
Organism: Viscum album; assembly: GCA_963277665.1. Taxonomy (NCBI): domain Eukaryota; kingdom Viridiplantae; phylum Streptophyta; class Magnoliopsida; order Santalales; family Viscaceae; genus Viscum; species Viscum album. The sequence continues at coordinate 1,681,939,155 of OY728163.1, read as the reverse complement.
AGACTACGTGAAGTCCCTGGTTAGTTTGACTGATTCTTTTTAGTTATATGATTTTATGAATTAAGAGTAAGTTGATTTTGGGTTATTTATGAAAATGATTAACCTATCATGGAGGATATGTGATTAGGATAATTACTTTTCAATGCGAGACTTTAAGTGCAACTGATTTTGTTTGGATATAAATGTAATGATTTAACTTGGAAGACTATGTGACTAAATCCTTCAAATGTTTGGGTTTCAATCTTAGATTGGTTTACATTGAGGAATTTTATGGACAAATTGTTTATCGGATGGTCATCATTGAACTTTGGATTTTGTTGGACAAATTTTGGAGATTAAGCATAGATTTTCTTTATAATGGGTTATCCTTTTCTAGGTTATCTGATCTTGTACTAATCGTTTGGGTTTTGGTTTTGGTTTAAGTCTAAAGACATGGGATGTATATAGTACTCTTTTATGGATTAGGTGATTCTCTAGAAGTTGATTATAGTACTCTAAATGCGAACAAGTCTCCCTAAATACTCGTCTTTTGGAAAAAAATATGAGTTTGATTAAGGAATATAGTAAAAGTTGAAAGTCAACATGATAAGTGATTATGTTTCCTTATGAATAAATTCCTCAAAAAAAAGTATCTTAAAACAAAAATGTTGTCTATTAACTTTTCCTACTAGGTACCCCAACACTGTTTAACCCATCACATGTTTTTTATTTTCTTATTGTTAACTTTCTCCTAAACATGTTTTCTATCACTCTCCATCAGAACATGAGACTATGTTTTCTCCTCCATGTCCATGTTTTCATACTTGTAATCTTAGTATGGCTTAACTAGGGTGACCTTTGTACTTATATTTCTTTATTTTAAAGTGATTGTTTTACCGACTCTTCTTCAGATGTGGGACTTTCAAGGATGTTTCCAAGCCCAATTATAAAATTGTGAGAACGCAATTTCCAAAAGGGGGGAAGGATGTAACACCCCAGGTAAATAAAGAATATGACATCTTTATATTTATCCATATTTGTGAATCAAATATTAATATTACTTTAAAGGGGATGCTATGCTCGATGGCGTACCCAATACGCAACAACGAGTTTCTTGGGAATCTTACGTTGCACTCTAATAATAAAATAATATTCTTTTAAATGGTAGTTAACATGTAGACGTTGTATTGGATGCAATGGATAGAAATAACTAAAATATGATTATATATGTTTTTAAATGTTTTTACATTTATCCAAAGGCTTAAAATACGGAAAGAATTCAATTTTAGGCTTTTATACCCTAATTTTCACTAAAGGTTCACTTATCTCCTTTTGATGGAAAACTGTCATTAAAAATAGTTTTGATCACTCTTATACATTCTTTTGGACCAAATAAAACTGTTCTTTAGAATCGGGACATCAAATTTTACTTTGTGTAAATTTTTGGTATTTTTCCGATAAAGTTCATTTTTTTAATGAATAGTGTAAAATGTTGTATTTTAATTCAAAACATCTTTTAATCTAATTTATTTATATGATTAGATTATATTTTTAATTGGTTTTAAAGTGAAATTAGAAAATATTTTTACCATTAAATCCAATAGTGGTCGTTGGAATTAATTTCACTTTGAAATCGGATTTAAACTAGTGTCAATATTTTGATACTTATTGTTTCATAAAAACACGTTATTTGCTCTGACAGTGGGAATTAATTATTAAATTAATTAATGTGACTTATATGATTTGAATTTTGTAAAATAGACTTCATTTTTGAATTCGGAATATCAAATATAGCTTAGGTTGAATTTTTGGTAATTTTCTAAAAAACTCCAATTTTTGATGAATAGTGAAACCACTAAGTGGTAATCAAGCAAACTGATTTTTCAGTTAAATGAAATATTACCACTAATGTGTATTGAATTTCAAAAATCCGACATACATGGTTTTAATTAAGAAGTAAAATGTGGTTGAATGGGGTAAAAATAATTTTTTGTTGAATAGTAACTTATTAAGTTTTTAATCGTGATTAGAGGTAATTAGTGTAGTTTAAGGTAAAAATAATGTTTTAATAATATGAAATTAACATGACACATGTCCTAACCTCATTGGATGTGTGATTGCCGACCTAGAAAACCCATTGTTCAACTTGGGGACCCCATGGATCCACTTTGGTTGGGAAATGACATAAATAACTTTTTATTTAATGGAAAAGTAAAAATGACACAAACATGATATGTTTTACTAAAACAATTTTTAAGTGGGGTTATACAAGTCATATTTTTTATTATAAATAGTAATTGGAAAGATAAAAAGATTTCCTACATAATAGTATTTGTTTTATAATTTTTAGACATTATATAAATTAAAATTTTTATGACATCATAATGATGCAGCGATGACATCATTATCTGACGATTTAAATAAAATGAGAAGATAATGTAAACTCTATGACCTAAACATGTCCAAAACTTATTGGATGGGTGTATTTAGAACCTTTATCACCTTATACACGAATTATAACAATGTGGGACCTTTTAAAACTGAAACACATTTTCAAATAAAGTAATATTTCTTTACTTTCCAAAAGTGCCCCTCCTCTCCTCTTATAAAAGGCCCCCACCTCTACCTCTTTTCCCACACTCCCAAAGAATTTGGCTCGGCCAACCCCTGCCCATTATGTCTCTACACATAACTCTATTACTCCTTGAAGCCTCACATTGGGCAGAAGTCTTCCCAAGGAAGCCTTCGAACTCAAATTAAGGGGAGTTACCCGATTTTAAGGTAATGTCTTCTTTTGAGTCCTTTTGTTTTATTTTGCTTCTCCAACCCCCTAAACTATTAGTATTATTTTCTTTTGTAACAACTCCAGTATCATAAATATACTAGTATTTTGTTATAAGAAGTATTTGAGATAGACTTACAATCACCTACATCTAATGGTTAAAGAACATACTGTTTCTGTGGATGGCGAATTTCTGCCTCCCGAAATGATGATTGTTCAACATTCTATTAACACCTTCAAAGGTGGTCATTATGATGAAAATATATTTATATATGATATATAATATGTTTATGTTTTCCTTAAGCTTCTGTATTGTTCATTTTGGGCACACCTTTATGGTTTACATTATGGGAAAACATGATATCTTCATTTAAGGAAGTGCGGACTACCGCCCCCTCAAAGTGATGTGATTCGTTAATGCCATATGTGGGACGTGTAAAGGATGGATTTAAAGTTATTATATATGATGTTATACTGTAATTAAAATACACCTCTAGGTCATTATTATTTTTTTACATTAAAGTATGAGATAGAAACGAAAGTAGCGTTCATGCATACGTACAGCTTACCGTCTCCATGAACGGTACATTTCATTTTTTATCCCCAAATGTAATGTACTATTAAAAGTACATGTATATAATGGATATATATAATTAATGCTATATCTAAATGATTAATATAATCATGGAATTAAAATATACATACCTCTCATTTATTTTTAATTCCATTAATATTACAATGAAATGAAAATAGCGTTCATGCGTACGTAGGACTTAACGTCTCCATGAACAGTTCATTTCATTTATTACCTCTAAATGATTATGTAATATTATAAATACATGTATATGATGGATATATATGATATATATGATATCCAAATTAGGAATGTCATTCTGGATATAAAGATCCTTTGACAACACGAACAACATGTAATTGTAAGAAGTCCACTTTCGACTTAAGAACCAAATATCGACAAAACAAACATTAATAACTTAAATGGTTACATAAGGTTTATAACATGGAAATAAGTGATATAGAAGTAATAATTAACTCTAAAAAGGTTCTTAATCTTGTATAAATTAACTCAAGTTTATTATTCAGGACATTAAAGAACGATCGATTCAAGTCGGACCCGAGGTAAGGGACTTCGTCTCAATCTCCTTTCATTGAGGCATATTTCGTTTTATACAAAACTTTCTTTTATACGGTGTATAAACCCCGTTGACTTATACTTTTATACAAAAAGAATCTTTTTCTACGAAGCGTTTTACTAAACGACAAAAAGGAATGTTTTTTAACGTACGCGGTGACAACAACCTTTTCCGCCGCTGTGAGTATTATTTGGTCTTTGGCTTCCTCAACAAGTCGTAATGTTTAAAAAAAAAATAAATACCATATTCTCTTTTATGTATTTTGGTATTGAAAATGGTTTTTATAAAGGATTCTATTATGATATATTGTGATGTGGAAATGTTATCATTCCTTTATATTGGTTTTATGTTTTATGATTTTATATTGGTATTTGGACATTTTAACGGGTGGTTACATTATAAACCATATGACAGGTGGTGCCGTGAATACCAGTATGGGTGGTTACATTATAACCTCCAATGCATTGGGTATGGAAGTCGGCCGTATGGCTATTCCATTAAGTATGTATGGAAATTGGTCGTATGGCTATTCCATTAAGTGATATGTGTGGGAGTCGACTGTATGGTTATTCCACTTAAGTATGTTTATGTCCCAAGTTACCTTTATTTATGTTATGTGTTCTTTATATGGGTTTTATGGTAATCCTTTGGTTACAAAAAGGTTAGTAATTTTATTTTATTCAGTGAAGAGTTTTTACTACTTCATAAAGGTGAAAAGTATTACCTTTATAATGTATACATGGTTTACTTTTTTTTTTGATAAACAAAAAGTTTTTATTCTTTGTGTATCCCTTACTGAGTTTTTATGCTCATCCCAAGTTTTTGAAATGTTTTTCACAGGAATTGGCATGGAATAGGGTCAAGTATGGGATCAAGGGAATGTCATGCTACCTAAAACATGAAACTAGAAATGTTTCTTTTTAAGAGTTTTTATGTTATGGAAATTTAGTAGAAGAGACTACTTTGTAATCTTTTGATATGTAATAGTTATGTCCTAATTCTCTAAAACTATAAACTTGAAAAGATCCTCAATGTGAATTATTCATTTAATTCAATTTTAATTAAGGTTTAAGGCTGGGGCCTTATAGTTGGTATTAAAGGTCGGTTTAGATAACTTTAGAGGTTAGGGTATTCTTTAAGCATAAGTGACATTAACATAATGGTTAGGATTTCAGACAGAGTCCTAGTTTTAGATAAAGTGAATAAGTAAGAATATCTTAGTGTTTATCTTCCTCATTAGTACATGATGTTTTTTTTATACTAACACTGAACCTTTTTTGTTTTAGTAAATGGCTGGATCTAGCAGGCACCAAAGTAACAGTGGATGTGAAGGAAACTGGGACAGTTTTTTGTGCAAGCAACTGAATGATATGGGAGCTGTAATGAGAACTCTTGTGATTATACTCAACCAACTATCTGGAGTCATGATTGACCACCTAAACCTTGGGGATTTCTATAAGGCATCATATATGCAAGAAACAAATCCCTATGGAACTAAAGGTAATAATCATAATGGTATGTGAGTTCAAAAACCTATGTGTCAAAGATGTGGAACGAAACACCTAGGAAAATGTTTCAAAGGGACATAAATATGCTATAGATGTAGAAATGAAGGTCATAAAGCAAGAACCTGCCATGGAAAAAGGAAGCATCCAGTTGACTCGAGAAAAGGGAAAGAAGTTCTTTTTGAGGGATCAATTGAATGTTTTAAATGTGGTGTGCATGGTCATTATGCAAACACATGTCCTATGATGAAGTTTCATGAATGGGGTCACCAAGAGCGTACAAATGTTCGTTTACCACTACCTAATGCCATTCCATTTGAGGATGAAGAAACTAACAATGAGCAATCAAAGGTATGTAATATTTCATTACTATTGTTTTCCTATTTTGGAATCTTAGGATATGATTCATGATTTTGTTTATAGGAAAGAGGTATTTCAGAATAAGTTGGAAAGGAATGGTTAATGGATCATGAAGAATGTTGAATGAGTAAGATGTAAACATATAAGGGCTTCAAGAGTTATGGTGAAATTCTTAAGAGTATTAAGTCTCTTTTGATGATGGGGTTAAATTAGAAGACTTTTTATATGATGTGTAACCCTGATGTTTAATATTGGAAAATTTTATTCAAGGAATAGTTATCTTTTATTTTGTGGACATAGTTATAAAGAACCATTTGGGTTTATATGATCCTTACTTTTGAGGTAATTATGGGTTACTATATGTTATGATTGATGTGAAAGGAATGAGATAAAATTGAGGTTAAATTATGATATGGTTATTTTTGATGATTTTATCCCTTTTTGGGGAATGATTTAAGAATTATATAGTTTTGGAAAAAGGAAAACACGTAGACCATGTGACTACCCGTCGTGTCGGACAAAGATGCGGGAATCGAACCCACAACCAAAGTGCGACTTGTATTTATCACCTACCACTGGACTACGTGAAGTCCCTGGTTAGTTTGACTGATTCTTTTTAGTTATATGATTTTATGAATTAAGAGAAAGTTGATTTTGGGTTTTTTTATGAAAATGATTAACCTATCATGAAGGATATGTGATTAGGATAATTACTTTTCAATGTGAGACTTTAAGAGAAACTGATTTTGTTTGGAGATAAATGTTACGATTTAACTTGGAAGACAATGTGACTAAATCCTTAAAATGTTTGGGTTTCAATCTTAGATTGGTGTACTTTGAGGAATTTAATGGACAAATTTTTTATCGGATGGTCCTCATTGAACTTTGGATTTTGTTGGACAAATTTTGGAGATTAAGCATAGATTTTCATTCTAATGGGTTATCCTTTTCTGGGTTATCTGATCTTGTACTAATATTTTGGGTTTTGGTTTTGGTTAATGTCTAAAGACATGGGATGTATATAGTTCTCTTTTTTGGATTAGGTTATTCTCTAGAAGTTGACTATAGTACTCTTAATGCGAACAAGTCTCCCTAAATACTTGTCTTTTTTTAAAAAACATGAGTTGATTAAGGAATCTAGTAAAAGTTGAAAGTCAACATGATAAGTGATTATGTTTCATTATTAATAAATTCCTCCATAAAAAGTATCTTAAAACAAAAATGTTGTCTATTAACTTTTCCTACTGGGGAACCCAACACCGTTTAACCCATCGCACGTTTTTGATTTTCTTATTGTTAACTTTATCCTAAACATGTTTTCTATCACTCTCCATCAGAACATGGCCCTATGTTTTCTCCTCCGTGTCCATGTTTTCATACTTGGAATCCTAGTATGGGTTAACTCGGGTGACCTTTGTACTTATCTTTCTTTATTTTAATGTGATTTTTTTACCGACTCTTTTTCTGATGTTGGACGTTCAATGATGTTTCCAAGCCCAATTTTAAAATTGCGAGGATGAAATTCCCAAAAGGGGGAAGGATGTAACACCCCAGGTAAATAAAGAATATGACATCTTTATATTTATCCATATTTTTGAATCAAATATTAATATTACATTAAAGGGGATGCTATGCTCGATGGCGTGCCCAATATGCAACAATGAGTTTCTTGGCAATATTACGTTGCACTCTAATAATAAAATAATATTATTTTAAATGGTAGTTAACATGTAGACATTGGATTGGTGGAAATGGATAGAAATAACTAAAATATGATTATATATGTTTTTATATGTTTTTACATTTATTCAAAGGCTTAAAATACTGAAAGAATTCAATTTTAGGCTTTTATACCCTAATTTTCACTAAAGGTTCACGTATCGCCATTTGATGGAGAAATGTCATTAAAAATAGTTTTTATCACTCTCCTAAATTTTTTTGGACCAAATAAAACTCTTCTTTAGAATCGGGACCTCAAATTTTACTTTGTGTAAATTTTTGGTATTTTTCCGATAAAGTTCATTTTTTAACGAATAGTGTAAAATGTTGTATTTTAATTAAAAACCTCTTTTTAATCTAATTTATTTATATGATTATATTATCTTTTGAATTGGTTTTAAAGTGAAATTAGAAAATATTTTTACCATTAAATCCAATAGTGGTCGTTGGAATTAATTTCACTTTGAAATCGGACTTAAACTAGTGTCAATCTTTTGATACTTATTGTTTCATAAAAACACGCTATTTGCTCTGACAGCGGGAATTAATTATTAAATTAATTAATTTGACTTATATGATTTGAATTTTGTAAACTAGACTTCATTTTTTAATTCGTAATATCAATTATAGCTTAGGTTTAATTTTTGGTAATTTTCTGAAAAACTCCAATTTTTGATGAATAGTGAAACCACTAAGTGGTAATCAAGCAAACTGATTTCTCAGTTAAATGAAAGTTTACCACTAATGTGTATTGAATTTCAAAAATCCTACATACATGGTTTTAATTAAGAAGTAAAATGTTGTTCAATGGGATAAAAATAATTTTTTTGGTGAATAGTAACTTATTAAGTTTTAAATCGCGATTAGAGGTAATTAGTGTAGTTTAAGGTAAAAATAATGTTTTAATAATATGAAATGAACATGAAACATGTCCTAAACTCATTGGATGTGTGATGGCAGACCAAGAAAAGACACGGGTCAACATGGGGACCCCATGGAGACACTTTGGTTGGGAAATGACATAAACAACTTTTTATTTAATGTAAAAGTAAAAACGACACAAACATGATATGTTTTACTAAAAAAAATTTTCAGTGGGCTTATACAAATAAGATTCATTATTATAAATAGTAATTGGAAAGATAAAAATATTTCCTACATCATTGTATTTTTTTTATAATTTTTAGACATTAAATAAATTAAATTATTTATGACATCATAATGATGCAGCGATGACATCATTATCTGACGATTTTAATAAAATGAGAAGATAATGTAAACTCTAGGACCTACACATGTCCAAAACTTATTGGATGGGTGTATTTCGAACCCTTATCACCTTAGCCACGAATTTTGTCAATGTGGGACCTTTTAAAACCGAAAAACATTTTCAAATAAAGTAATATTTCTTTACTTTCAAAAAGTGCCCCTCCTCTCCTCTTATAAAAGGCCCCCACCTCTAAATCTTTTCCCACACTCCCAAAGCATTTGGCTCGGCCAACCCCTTCCCATGTTGTCTCTCCACATCACTCTGTTACTCCTTGAAGCCTCACGATGGGTAGAAGTCTTCCCAAGGAAGCCTTTGAGATCAAATTAAAGGGAGTTACCCGATTTTATGGTAATGTCTTCTTTTGAGTAATTTTCTTTTATTTTGCTTCTCCACCCCCCTAAACTCTTTTTATTCTTTTCTTTTGTAACCACTCCAGTATCCTAAATATACTAGGATGTTTTTATAATAAGGATTCGAGCTACACTTACACACACATACATCTAATGGTTAAAGAATATACTGTTTCTGTGGATGGTGAATTTCTGCCTCCCGAAACGATGATTGTTCAACATTATTTTAACACCTTCAAAGGAGGCCATTATGATGACACTATATTTATATATGATATATAATATGTTTATTTTTTCCTTAAGCTTCTGTATTTTTCATTTTGGGCATACCTTTATGGTTTCAATTATGGGTAAACACGATATATTCATTTAAGGAAGTGCGGACTACAGCCCCCTCAAAGTGATGTGATTCGTTAATGCCATATGTGGGACGTGTAAAGGATGGATTTAAAGTTATTATATATGATGTTATACTGGAATTATAATACACCTCTATGTCATTATTATTTCTTTCCATTAAAGTATGAGATAGAAATGAAAGTAGTGTTCATGCGTACGTACGGCTTACCGTCTCCATGAACGGTACATTTCATTTCTTATCCCCAAATGTAATGTACTATTAAAAGTAAACATATATAATGGATATATATAATGAATGACATCTCTAAATGATGAATATAATTATGGAATTAAAATATAAATACCTCTCATTTATTTTTAATTCCATTAATATGACAAAGAAATGAAAATAGCGTTCATGCGTACGTACGGTTTACCATCTCCATGAACGGTGCATTTCATTTCTTACCTCTAAATGATTATGTAATATTATAAATACATGTATATTCTGGATATATATGATATATATGATATCCAAATCAGGAATTTAATTCTGTATATAATGAACCTTTGACCACACGAACAACATGTAATTGTAAGAAGTCCACTTTCGACTTAAGAACCAAATATCGACAAAACAAACATTATTAACTTAAATGGTTACATAATGTTTATAACTTGGAAATAAGTGATATAAATGGAATAATGAACTCTAAAAAGGTTCTTAATCAAGTATAAATTTACTCAAGTTTATTATTCAGGGCGTTAAAGAACGATCGAGTCAAGTCGGACCCGAGGTAAGGGACTTCGTCTCAATCTCCTTTCATTGAGGCATATTTCGTTTTATACACAACTCTCTTTTATACGGTGTATAAACCCCTTTGACTTATACATTTATACAAAAATAAATCTTTTTCTACGAAGCGTTTTACTAAATGACAAAAAGGAATGTTTTTTTTAAAGTACGCGGTGACAATGACCTTTTCCGCCGCCGCGAGTATTATTTGGTCTTTGGCTTCCTCAACAAGCCGTAATGTTTTTAAAATAAAATAAATACCATATACTTTTTTATGTATTTTGGTATTGAAAATGGTTTTGATAAAGGATTCTATTATGATATATTGTGATGTGGAAATGTTATCATTCCTTTATATTGGTTTTCTGTTTTATGATTTTATATTGGTACTTGGACATTTTAACGGGTGGTTACGTTATAAACCATATAACGGGTGGTGCCGTGAATACCAGGACGGGTGGTTACGTTATAACCTCCAATGCATTGGGTATGGAAGTCGGCTTTATGGCTATTCCATTAAGTATGTATGGAAGATGGCTGTATGGCTATTCCATTAAGTGATATGTGTGGGAGTCGACCGTATGGTTTTTCCACTTAAGTATGCTTATGTACCAAGTTACCTTTATTTATGTTATGTGTTCTTTATATGGGTTTTATGGTAATCCTATGGTTACAAAAAAGGTAAGTAATGATATTTTATTCACTGAAGAGTTTTTACTACCTCATAAAGGTGAAAAGTATTACCTTGATAAAGTATACATGGTTTTCTTTTTGTTTTGATAAACTAACAGTTCTTATTCTTTGGGAATCCCTTACAGAGTTTTTATGCTCATCCCATGTTTTTGAAATGTTTTTCACAGGACTTAGCATGGAATAGGGTCAAGGATGGGATCAAGGGAAAGTCATGCTACCTAAAACATGAATCTAGAAATGTTTCTTTTTAAGAGTTTTTATTTTATTGAAATTTAGTAGAAGAGACTACTTTGTAATCTTTTGAGATGTAATAGTTATTTTCTAATTCTCTAAAACTCTAAACCTGAAAAGATCCACAATGTGAATTATTCATTTAATTCAATTTTAAGTAAGGTTTAAGGCTGGGTCCTTATAGTATCTAGATCGTATTATAATATTTTTGGAAACAAAATAAGCATTTCTACCAAGGTAACCATGTCATGAAAAAAAGGCATCCACCCTTCACCCATAAATGAACTCTCACATCACAAAATTCATTGAATATATAATGAATAAGAAAACAAAAATGACCTTATCAATATTTATTATATATTAATTGACTATTATTCTATCATGAATTAAGAAATTTATTATTAAGAGGTCCTAAATATTAGAATCTTTCAGAATCAAGATATATTTATTAGTGAACAAGCTCTAATAAATTTAAAATTCTTCATCTATCTGTGAAAAAAACCACTATCATTTAACAGTACATTTTATTTTAAAAAAAAATAAACATGAATCAAAATATATATCAATTACATTTTATATATGGATTTTTATTTCCAATTAAAAATATTCATTTCATCAATTTCATTATCATTATATTACATTAGCCTCCAAATTTCAAGCATTCCACCTCAAAAATAATTCACAATCCCAATAAATTTTTATTAAGTTAAATAATTAATATAATTATCGATATAAATTTTATACTAAAATCCTGATAACATAACAAAAATTCATACCATAGATATTACATAATTAATAATTCCTAGAGTAAAACCACTATCTTATTATAAAGAACATCGTGATGTGATATCCAATTGATTCATAAATAGAGTTATATAATTTAAAGGTTTATTTAGTTCGCATAAAAAGTGATAAACCATTATAAATTTATAAATGAATTTAATTAAACAAATAAGGAAAAAATTAACAATGTAAAAAGTGGAAAAGCTTTTCTGATGAGAATAGATGAGCATTGCATATCTCTAATCACCTCTCACATAATAATTTTCAATAATATAGAGAATAAATGAGAATAAGACACCAAAAAACATGATTTACCCATCAAATAATTAGTATACATTGATCAATTTCATTGTATGAATTATCTATAAAAATCAATAAATAAAAATGAGGAAAAATAATAAAATAATGAAGAAACATTTCATAGATCAATAAAAATTTGAGAACCATGAACATAAATCAATCTGTGATGAAGTAATCCAAAAAAAATAATTTTAGGGATACTATATCACCTATAATTCAATAAAATCCAAACATTTTTTCAGAAATCCTATTCCCTACTATAGTTTTTAGACCCAATGCATATGAATTTTACTCAACATGTAACCCTTACATGCCTCCTAATCACTAGGCATCAAATCTCACTAGAAAACATGTCACATGTATTCATTAAATTCATATTATTAGCACACTATGAAAAAAGATATGAACAATCCATATCTGTTAATTAAAAAATAATAAAATTTGTATGAAATACTTAAATGTCATGTATTATCCATGTGTATAACTTTTAAAAATATCACCCCTTAAGACTCAAAAAAGCCTCATAACTACACCTCATTTTTTAAAAACTCAACAAGATTAAAATTATGTGGATCTAGACCCTTACACTCCAAACAAAATGATACAATCTATTGAAACAAGTTGTAACATTTCTCCATAATCCTTAAAAAATATAGGTTGCTATATTCTATCACTAATAAATTGTTTAGTAACCTCTATGAGGTTTTTTACTAATGCACTATCATGATAGGTACCCTATCGATTGAATCATTTCATACCAACTATATATGGTTCCTAACATTACTAATTATGTTAAATTAATTTTCAAAAACATTGAGATGTTATAAATTTTAATAGTAAAAATTATAATTATAAAATTAAATAAATTACATATTAAAATATCTCCTAAATAAATATTAAATCATAACTCATTGATTTTGAAATTAAGATAGTTTTCTATTCATTTTATAATTCATATCATGTTTACTAAGAATTTACTAAAAAAACTATTTCAATATATAGTATCGAATATAATGAATCATGGAACATACATATACTATAATATAAATTTGTTAACCCAAAATCTCTAATAGAATCAAATAGAAGACTATATTTCCCAAGGAAATTATGTATATAATAACAAATTTTTAAAATGAACTATTTAATATTAATATTATGTCCTTATATATTTATCTTAGATCCCATATTAATTAATTAAAATCATAAAAAATCCATGTTAGTTATATAAATGATATTTGCCACAAAATTATTGTTAACAATAACATAGAAACATGTCCTAAGTGTAAAAATGTAATTAGATCCTAGAAAAATGAGAATAATAATAATTTATAAAAATATATATGTCAGCATACATATAATATATATAGTTTTTAAAACATAATATAATATAATGGATAGATTTGTTCATATCATTCCAAACCATAACATTATAGGGAATTGTATATACACTAGGATTAATCATAATCATACCAATAGTTATCATCAATCATCATACCATTTGCGATGATAGATAATTTAGGGTAATGTTAAAACATTCCAATATATCATATATATATATATATGACATATATATAAATTTATCATACATAAATCATACCCATGAAATTATCATAATTAAATAAAAAGATTATATATTATTTCTATAATTAGTTCGCCATCATGTTATCCAACATTATCCGGAAAAATGATATGATTTAATAATATTGGATATTCATAATAAAAAATTATCATTGGATTGTAAAATATATATTAATGTGATTGTAAAATCTATAGAATATTAAATTATTTATTTGTTGAATTTAACACCATTATAATGCTTTTCTAAAATGGGATAAAAAATATTTTGAACATAGAGAAGATATTTTTTTCTAAACAACAATAATAATATAGTATATTTTATATCATAATAAATAGGTTTTGGAGATAATAGTAATGTAATATCCTTTATAAAAGTGAAACCCACAAAGGAATAATAAATAAATTTTCCCAATTTCGGTAATAATATAATTAATATTTTATAAATGTTACTAGATAGATTATCATATTCCTAGAAAATATATGTAAAATAAAATATTTTATAACAGTTAATGATATTTTCATTAAAATATGAAAAATTAAAATAATTGAGTGAAATATGAATTATTTTAATGACATATTATTAATAAGATTTTTAAATTATGTGTTTTCTTATTATTAGTTTATAATTATGAAAATATGTATTAATTGAATTATATGACTTTAGTACATGGATTAAAATGTATAAATGGTTACACCATGAAATAATTAATTTAGTTAGGCCTTGGGAATATTTTTAATTGAATTTAGAAGAAGTATCATCAGGTTCAAATATTATTAGGGAAGGATGAGTTTTATGTGGATAGTTATAGATGGATTATAAAACTTATGTTCTATGCATTTTTGGAGATATAGATATTGGGATAAATTTTAAATTTCCATTTTTAATTTTCTTATATGTCATTTAAGAGTAATATCATGTTTTATTATTTTTCTCAAAGGTTATGTAAGAGTATTATAATAAATATTATATTTCAATATTTTTTGAAGAATAATTTCTATATAATTATCATTACCCTATATAAATTATGTTTTTGGTGGAAATAAAAAATCATAATGGTTGGTGATTTATATAAATGAATGAACACTCTTTGTGATGTATAATTTTTTCCAAATGAAACATATGTTTAATGGATGATGATTAATATAATAAATATTGATAGAATGAATCAATGTATTAAAATACACCAAAATTCATAATATAATGGATTCATGAATACAATTATGCATTTAACATTTATTTTTCCAAAATGTGAGGTTTTTATGGTGTGTTAGTCTATTATTTTTATAAGAATGTATATGTACAAAAAATTTTATTGGCGGTATGCTTCGTATTTGATGATATATTATATAAAATATTATATATCTCTTAATTATAAATAATGATTTAAAATTTAGGAAAAATAATATATAGACTAAAGGATTATTATGATATGTTATATCTTTTTTTGGATACATATAAAATTATTGTGATATTAAAGAAAATTATCTTTTCTTCATGAGGTGATTAGTCGACACTTTCTAATATGTAAGTGTGTTTTTCAATATCAATATTACATTATGAATGATAATATGACCAAAAATGAATTACAATATAAATTTTCATATGTAAAATATATAGATTATGTTTGCCATGTATATATTAATGATGTAATGTAATTGTCACACAATAAATAAAATTTGATCACACATTAATATTATTGTGATTTAAATATTAATTTTTTGGGATATTGTGGATCTAAATGTAATAATTGAATAATGTTCTCAATAGGGATGTGATGCCATGATAACTTTTATTTTGTTTGAGATCATTCCATATTGATATGTGAATGAAAAAATTAGTTTTTTTAAATGTATCTATCATTATTAGATAGAAACTAAAATTTGATATATATGATCATTTTTAGGAGAATGCTTCTATTTTATTTTTTATTTATGAACAAATTAAATTAGGTTGATCACTATGAATGAAATAAAAGTAATAAATTATGAATTATTAATTTGAACTATTTAATAAATTCATTGTTTTATGATTACGTAAACCAAAAATGCCTATAAATGTTTTCTAGAAATATGGAATGTATCTTAATATATATATATATTTATATAATTCTAAATCAAACATGAATATTAATAATTAAAAAAGTCCCTAAAATATTTCCATATAAATATATACATATTTTAGAAAATTAGAAGGATAAAATAGTACAACAGTCACAATTACAAATCCATATATCTCAGTAGTGAGATATGACAAAAATAATGTAGAGTTATCCTTATAATATAATATATGTTTCTAATATTAATGTTTTATGGAATCTATACACTAAAAAATAAATTTGAAGTGTTTCTTTCACAGGGAATTAAATGATATAAATGTTATTTAACATAGAATACAAATTAGAATCAATTATAGAGTCCTAATACAAATTGATTTAATTATACATTGTATTTTTTAATGATTACCTTTTAAATTTCCTACATTGAATTAGTTTGTGATGTATAATTTTTTTTATTTTATCAATAACGATTCTTTCCTAAACTTCTAATGGAATTATGTGTAACTACACAAACACCAGTAGCATGAATTAAGTGTTTACTATATTACATTGGCATAATATACGAGGATCACATCATGAAGGACACAATAGTTTTGTATTCTTAATATAGTAGATACATAATATAATCTCATATTATAATCTAAAAATAAAATAAAATATAGTATTTTCATTAAAAATAGAAAATCATTCATTAATAGATATATTTAAATAAATCATTATATGTATATTCAAATATTTTTTGATAGGTAACATAAAATATTGTTGGTATTTTGTTCTATATAAGGGAATGTGTATAGTTGAATCTATAATCAATTAATAAGAAATAATCAATATGTAATGATAAATAACTGAATCACATTGCATTCACTACGATACATGAGAATAATATGGATGGAATAAATGATGATCACATAATTCATTAAAAATAATCGCATAAGATTGAAACATAAACATGTATATTTTAACTAATAGAATGCATCATCAATATCTAATATCAAAATGATGGAATGTATAATTATATATTTCATTTCCATACTATCAAGGATTCATTCTAATATATCTTACATAAACTGGTAAGGCCTTAGCTAAATAATTAAAAGTGATTGTCTCATGAGACCTACTAATGCATATAAAAAAACAGGTCTCACCAATCACATATTAATTATAATTAAGTACTCATATGAAATCATAGTATAATAATAATCATAAAAATTTATATTGAATTAATATATTTTAAAATGTAAAAAATTTAACCAACCAATTTACATAATAATGGATAAATATTAATAAAAAACTAATGTATTATTGTTAATACATTAACCATAAAAATATACCATAAAACATCCAAATAAAAATCATTCTGTTAAATTTATGACATATCCCTAGTGGATCTGAATTAAAATATTATTTATCAACATAGATGAATACTAATACCCAAAAAATTTATTTTAAATATTCTTATTTAAAATATTAGTTCACTTTGAAAATAAAATTTAAATGCTAGGAAAGTCATGAATTCATGGATAAGAAAATTATTTTAATGGAATTATAAAAAATAGTAATATATGGTTCAAATAATTTAGTACTAATAAAATCAGGTAATTCCATTAATTATATATCATTTAGAAAACATTTATTTCAAATGATTGTAAAAAGGATAAAACATTACCCATTTCAAAATAGATTACAATATTACATTCAATCCATTTAGTAAAAAGTAAAAATTGTGTAAAAACAATTTTTTTAAATTACATTATAGAATGGTAACATATTTTTGTTAAATAATTCATGAAATCATGGATATTGAATAAATAAGATTTTTTACCAAAAAGAAATATAAATTCACATTTCCTAAAAATATATATTATTAATATATATGGAAAATATATGATAAATTTAATAATAAAAAAATAATTAATTAATAACCTTAGGATAATTATATATAAATATTTAAATAGAAAAAATTTCAAAAAACTCCCCAATTATAGACATATACATAAACTATACCGAATAATGTTTAGAATATGAAATTAATACTAACCACTTTGGTGACATTTTAATTATACTGCAAACAATTAGAATAAAATTCAATTCAATGTTTCATAACATTAAGATAATTATTTTCAAGATAAAAGAAATCAATTAATATGTATATATAAAATATAAAAAATAAGTTGGAAATATGGAATACATATCACAACTATAAATATAAGAGAATATATCCTTACCTCATGTATGATTTCCTTCATACATGTATGTAAATCTTGTATAATATATATAAATTTAGTTTCAATATATTAAAAAACATTTAAATGAGTTTTATAGAAAATATTGTTTACTTATATTATATTATGATATGTTTATTAATAATTCGTTGTTAAAATCAATGTTTCATCATATAATTGCGCCATTTATCATGTATGATTTTGGTTATTAGATCTAGTGTGATAGCATTTATCATAATTAAATAATAGTAATAACTTTAAACATGATATAAAAAATATATATGAACTATATATATATATTTATAATAATACATAATATATTGAGATGAGAAACAATGTTACACTGTTAGAGAGATCATTGGTTTTACGTACTCATGAATGTAGTTTCCATTACATGAAAATATGGTGTTATAATGAATTAAATAATTATTAACATTTTTAGAACCATTAATATATTTACTAGGCTATTTATCTTCAATAAATATATACTTATTACCATCGATATCAAAATTAAGATTAAACTACACTTCACATCACTACTTGGAGTCAATAATCCACATATCTGTAGTAGAAACTCTAATGTTCTCTAATGAATTGAAATTTATAATGTACATGTTATATTAAAAATAATTATCTCTAATCAGATTATTAATCTCACATTCATATATTTAATCTATCACAATACCCAATTATGAGAGGCCATGACGGAAAACAAATTACATCGATTCATGAGGTTGTAGTCCACTGTTAAAACGAACGATAATTTCATTAACTATTCTATAGAAGGGGATATGGGTATGGATTTCTAAATTAATATAATAAAATCACTGTATATATATAATATATATTAATTATTTAGTGATATTTTTATAATATTTAATTAATTTATATGACCATGTAATATAAAAACTCACAGTTAAGAACATTACATATTCTTCGGAAAACATGATTAGTATTATACCTAAAGCCTCTCTATATTGGATTTCTGAAAAAAACACTATTATTTTGTTAAGTATTTTATTATGTTATTTTGTAGTCAATGGATTATCATAAATTTGTTGGTGATGTGATGAATTCTATATCATGGGTGGACTTTTATAATTTTGGGAAATGAAATGGTTGAAAATTTTTAAAATAAAACATGATATGCACATATTCGTCTAAATAAAATGCCCCAAAATGGATAATGATAAATTCTTGTATGATATAAGGATGAATTATGACCATAATATATAAATTGATCATGTTTGTATGTTCATATGCTAAATTAATTTTTATATTTACCACAAATATAAAAAATTTATCATTAAAACAAAAAATATATTATTTCTTTTAATTATTAAATAAGATTGTCTCACCCTGACCTAATAAAATTATATATTTTAGTTATTTTAATTATTTATATCATCGTTATTATTTTCTGGTCATTCTGTGATTAATTTTAAAAAATTAAACTAATCAAGGGTCCTGCACACATCATACACATTTCATTAATAACCATGAAACTACTATACATAGGGGTATGTCATCGGTCAGTTCCATTTGGCATAGATAGAGCATGTCTTACTTAACCATGCATCTACATACTAGAATATAATGCTTACTGCATATGTTAGAAAAAAAAATTAAATGTAAAATAAAATATGGAAATAAAATTAAATTTTAGTTAAGTATTTTTATAATAATAATTAAGATTATTTTAATTTTTATTGGCATTATTATTTTTATTATGTATGGTTTTTATATTATTTTTCTTTTTCATTATTTTTAATTTTTATTATTTTTAATTTCTTTTTCATATTCCTTTATATAATTTCTTTCTACCCTTCCCCCTATATCACTATACTCTAACTCCCCTTCTCCATCGACACTTGGAAGTCCCCACCTCTATATCCCCCCTCAGATCCCTGATTCAACACAATTAATTCATGAAATTTCCTTGAAACACATAGTTAAGGCATTTTTTCTTTTACTTCTTCTTTGGTTAGTCAATTTAGGTCTCCCCATCACCTGTTATGGATTTCTCTAAAGAATGGATATTAATGGTAAACTGATTTATAGTCTCCCTTTTTTTCAGGGTTGTGTGAATGGTTCCTCAGGACATATTATTGTGGATTCCATCAACTACCCATGATGTAGAGGCGGTTTGGGTTGTTTCAATTAACCAAACCATTATTATTATAGTATTTAATATAGTTTTTTTTGTTTTTCATCACCTAATATGGGTTCTGATGGTGTTTATGAGTCCTATGTTTTTTATGGAGTTTTTTTGATCCTTGCTTCTATGCTTTTGGGTATCTAGGATTTTATAATGAGTTTTAGTCAATGTTTGAGGGCACACACCCATATACAGAAGGTATATATATATATAATAGTATATATTACCTCTATATATGTATTAGATCAAATCATAAGAAACACATTTATTGGATTATATATATGTGTACATGTGTGTCAGTGTGGGTTGGATACGTGTGGTCACTGCCTAATTTTTTATCAAAATAAGTTTCTTGCATCATCCTGATCCTTTGATGAGTTATATTTCCTATGCCCACACAATTAATTTGAATTTAATGATTGATTAAAATATTAAAATAACTTCTTTATGTTTTTTTGGTATATAATTTTTTTACATATCTATGTATTTTATAAAATTTATTTCACTTTTTTTGAATTGTCTTCTCATTTATTTATGTAACTTCTCCTACTTACATATTTTATTTAAAAATAAAATATACTAAGTATTTTATAAATGATTCCAAAAATTTTAATACCAAGTGAATTGTGTTTTTTGAATCAAAATGAATTTGGTTAAATATACCATATAATACATCATTTGTTTGGAACTTTTAATTCTTTTTGGTGTTTCAAAGTAGTTTTGGATATTTCATTAGATGTTTCAACATCTATTAGTACACAATGTTTACACATGTGAGAACCTCCAAATGATGATGTTACTTTGAAATAATGGTTTGTTAATATTCAAATTCCTTGTTGGTATGTTGGGTAACATATAAATTCTTCTAATTATTTTCATTAAAACTAAGATCATTAGTACATTATATAGGATGGTTGATTTCAAAATATTGTGAAATCTTATTTGGAATATTGGTATTGTTAGTGGGTTTTCAATTTTGGTTTTGATAAAAATATTAAAAATGGAATTTTATTTGAAGTTGTAATGTCTCGTTTGTTAGTAGGTTGAGAAACAATCATTTCATATTGTTTTAAAAATAGTTTTCTGAAATTTTTTGATAAATGCATATCGGTTTGTAAAGATAAAGAAATTTTTGAAAACATGTGTATTTTAAATAACATGTTTAATGTTATTATGAATTAACGGCCTAATTAGAATATTGATGATGTGATATATATATATATATATAGTGGGAACCTCTATCAGATGTATTTCCCTTTATGGTTTATCTTCTAGTGGTGTCCGTGTTGGGGTTGGAATGTGTGGTGATTTTAGGTAAGATGAGTCACACATAATGGTGAATCCCATATACATAGTATCTTACCACCATGGGTTTTGTGAAATCTTTTAGGGGATTAAGTGATGGAAGCCTGTTGGTCAAAGACATAGCTACTTCACCAAAATTTTGTAGGTGGTTCCTAACTGTGTATTCCTAGAGATCACTATAGAGATTTTTAGGAAACAACCATGATGATATATTGGCTAATTCCTACATATATATGTGTCACTTTTGGTTATTTTATCTAATGACACATTTACAATGATTTTTATATTAAAATACATATTCTATAACATGTTGGGGTTTAAAATAATTAATCGAAATGATGCTTGTCTTTTTTGATTTTTTTATAAATGTGAAATAGAAATTATTTTTTAAGGATTTCATCATGTTATTTATTTTTAAAATTTATTGAAAAACCATATTTCCATTTAACCTGTTTTATAAATTAAAACAAATGATTTCACTTTAGATGTGGGGCATTGGGCATGGTTTATTTTCAATATTCCTATTGAGCATCTTCATGGTTTCTACTACTTCACCATTTTAGATTCTTATTTATCTAGTGTTGTATTTGTCTTGGAGTGATAATGGTTAAGTGTTTGGTGGTATGCCATGAGGTCACATGGAGGTACATAATGTAGTATATTTATTTAATCTGAGAGATCTTATTTTTAGTATGTATAATGATTTTAATTTATTTTTTTATCTATTGTTCATTGTCGAAATTATTCCCAATGGTTTAATCAGGATTCATGATAGTAGTTTCCTACTCCTGGGGATCAATATTTCCCTTTTGGGATATTAGTAGGATGCCTCATGTGACCATTCATGGTCTCCCCCAATTAGTTCTTGGAAAAATTTGATCATAACCAGACACATGTTATTAGCGATGTTAGTTAGTTAGATAATGTGACTCTCAAAACATGGGTATTTGGTATATGGATATATTTATAAACATTTTTTCCTTCTAATCATTAATATTTTAGGGTTAGTTCGGGTAATGATTCATTGGTTTTGGATATTTTTTTATTGTGGCTGACCAAGGGAGTGAGTTTGTGTTTTAAAATGGAATTACATGGCGTAGTGAAAAATGTGGATCTCACATGCAGAGTTTGATCTTATTCAATTTGTTAGTGCTTCTTTGGAGCATGGTCTGATGAACCTTGTTTTCCGATTAGGTGTGACCACTAGTTCTATATCTATGTGCTTTTGTAAAATAGTTGTTTTCAATTTTGTTTTTTTGTTTTCAATTTAAATTGTTTTTTGGTCATTTCATAAGTTACAAAATGAGGAATGATTTTTAATTTTTGGATTTAAAAAATGAAAACCATGTATTATTTGGATAATGGAAGGGAAGTTGTTTTGAATTTTTAAATGTTTAGTAATATATGAAATGATAATTAAGTTTTATATTCTTGGTTTTGATGGTGACAGGGTATGTGTGAAACTTTTAGTTCTTTATGGATGTTCATATGTGTTTGTATGTTTAGAGAGAGTGTTGGATGCAATTCTTCTGTGGATTATATAAGTGGAATTGAGAACAACACATATGTGACAGTTTATTGGACACCATGATTTTGTATTTGAAAATAAATTATTGATATAGTTTTCTAAAAAAATTTCAAAAACAATAGTAATTAAGATAAAAGGAGGATTTCTTAATATATATTTATTTCTAAAAGGAAAACAGTGATGGTATTTTGAATTTTTAGGTGGATTTGATGGAGTGATTTTTGGAATGGAAACTGATGGTTGATTTGAAATAGAGGATTAAATATAGAAGTTAGGGAATTTGAAAAATGGGGATTTTCAAAAGAAGGGTTTTGGGTCATTTTGTGATATTTTTATTTTTATTGTTTTGGTTGGAGATGACCAATTTGGTTGATCTTGGGTTGAGTGTTTACTTATTTTTGTATTATTTTTTTATATTCGAAATATGCTGCCTAAAGATGTCACAAATGCTTCATGTTCCTTTCAATATCTTTCCTTTACCATGTTTCTAATGGATTGGTGGGAAAGAGGTTTCATTAGATGTTTCCCATTATCCATTGAGATTGAGTGTTGATTGAGGTAATTGAGAGGCTCAATGAAGTCGAATGAATTTTCACGAACTACGAATGTTTCAATGCTTCATATAATTTTTAATTTGATTGGAGGTCTAACATATGACCGGTGGAGGGTGGTTTGTCGAGCATCATTGCATTTTTGGGTGTCCATGGGGGTGATTTAGACCTATTTTATAAAATCATTTTCTCCTAATGAAGAAAATGTGAGGAATGTGATGGGATCCACTATTTGTAGAAAAGGTTAGAGGATGATGAAGGATTATGTTCACCATATTAATGAGTTGGAATCCTTTTCATTATAGGTATCATCGAAATTTAAGTTTGGGATGTTAATGGATAATGTTTTTTTAGCTATATTGGTTTCAGAAGTTTGTTATGTTGGAAATTATGAAACTCTTCTTTGCCTTTAATGATAACTATCTAACAAGAGGTGCGCGTCTGAGAATAAAATTTCTGAAAAATCTGTTTCTTTTAGGTCTGATTTGTAGTCCTTCAGACATTCCACATGGGTGTTTCCAATGTGACTTGTATGGGAATTTGAATGAAATATTTTAAAAATCCTCGGAATTTTTTCTGATGATGTGGTCATTCAGGTCACATTGGGAAGTTATTCATGTGGAATCATATCATGTATAATGTCTTGAAAAAGGAATTCAACATCTGAATATGGTGTAGTAGATAAATAAAGAAATCCGAGCTCCAACAATGTGACTTGGAGTAATTATATTCATGAAATCATGAATCTTGTGATGGGTGGAGGACTTGATATGAGAGTTTTATCCAGCCATGGAATGGGTTTCATTATGTATTCATTATATAATCCTTAAATATTGAAGGATCATTTTGGTTGGAAAAAGCATAGAGGCCTCTCTTCCTTGTGGTGGTATTTTCTTTTGAAATATCCCTCTTGGTAGTGAAGGGTTTTGTTGCCTTGTGTCTTTGTAAAACATCATAGCCATAATCAATCCTTATTGTTGGGAACCCCTGAAAAGCGGTCTCTTCATAAATATAAATATATAAATATATATATATATATATATTTAACTTTCAATTATACTCATCTATGATAAACTTATGTCTTGTGGAGGTGACATGTTGCGGTATTGTGAGATTCTCTCCATGGAGTTTTTTATGGTCCCTTGTGGTGGGGGTTGGTCTTTGTGGGGGTTCTTAAATCATTTTTCATTAGTAGTTCATGTGTTTCTGAAGATTGGTAATTCCATGGTTTCTCTAATATGATCATTTCTAAAATATTTTGGAGACTCGTCAGAATCTCATTGTGATTTAGATTTCAATTGGTCAGTACTAGCTAATTTCTTGTGGTGGAGATAACCCCCCACTAACCATCTTTGTAATTCTTATTTTGGTTTCCCTTATAAGTGGTCATGTGGGATAGGTAGAATTAATGGTCACACTGAGTTCTTCTATTTTTTTTTCCTTTTTCAACATCGAGTATGGGTTTTATTCCTTGTTCTTTTGGGAATAATTTTATTGTTGTGGGGAATAATTGTCACACAATATCCTCAAAAAATTAATTATTTCAGTTATTATAATTATTTATATCCACTCATAGGTTTTTATATTATTCAGGGAAAATTTTTTAAATTTTCAATTAATGTAGTGTCCTAAGAATGGGTTTTTCATATTTGAGAATAACCATGACCCAACCATTCATCGGGGTCTGTTATCAGTCAGTTCCATTTAGAAATGTTATCTCAACCATGTTTCTACCTCATAGAGACGCGTGCTAGCTACCAATGTTCAATAATAAAATAAAATAAAAAATAAATAAAAAATTGAAATAAAATAAAATTTTAATAAATATTTTTATTAATAATTATAATAGTGATTATTATTAATATTATAGATATTATTACTGTCATATTAGGTTTTAATTAATATACATTTTTATTTTTCTATTATTACTTTTAATTTTTTCCATCCTTCCTATCTTTTCTTTCTTTCCATCTCTCTTCATCGAACTACTCCCCCTCCCGTTCTCCTTTTAGGCACGGACGATCCCCCCCCCCTCTGGCTCCCAACTCCGATCACCAATTAAATATTATTTCATTTTAAATCTATTTGATACTCAAGGATAAGGCCTTATCCCTCCACCTTTATCCTCAATTTTTATGATTTAGGTATCCTTTTCACTCAGTTTGGATTCTTCGTAAACAATGGTTTTGATTCACCACAACAATATAATGAGGGGTTATATTATTTAATTCTCTGTTTTGAATCATCCAATTAATTTTCATATGGTTTTTATGAGTCCATATAATTTTATTTGAGGTGCGTCGATCCTTTCCACTATGTTTTTCTGAGTATATGATGTTTTACAGAGTTTTAGTCAATGTTTGAGGGCACACACGCATTTACTAAGGATATGTATATATATAATATATATTTAATATATGTATGTATCCCCTAATGGTGTGGGGAATATGTTATTTTAATTATTGATACATATATATATATATTGAAATGTGTGTGTCTGTGGGATGGTTATGAGGGATCACCACCAAATTAATCACGCACCAAAGCTTTTAGGCTTGTCTACTCACATTTGACGGTAGGATCTCTATGTCTTCATCATTAATTTTAATTTCATAATTGCCTAGAGTATTTAGTGAGTATTTTATGATGATTTTATATGTATGTACATATTTATATATCTATTTATTTTTAATAATTATTTTGATATTTTTCAAATGGATTCCCAAATATTCAGCTAACTACTTATTCTTACAAGTCTATTTTAATGGTGATGTTTTCAATTTATATATGAATATAATCATAAATTATTAATTTCCTTTGAAATGTGTTTTGTAAAAAATGAAATAATTCTAAATTTGTCAAGAAATAATTTGTTTTTTGGGACGTTATAGGGTTTTGGGTGTTTCAATTTAGTTTAGGATGTTACATTAGATGTTGGTACATTCATGGTTGCACACCGTGTACACATGGGTTTACTATAAAATTAATGTGAAACATTTAAATAACAGTTCTTTACTAATTATATGGGTTCTTGGTTTGTTGGGTAATAGGAAAATTATTCTGGTTATGTTCCATAATTATAATAACATTGGTTACATTAGAAAGGATTGTTGTTTTATAAATGTGGTGAAAGACTGTTCGAGACTTTGCATTATTTGGTGAATTTTAATTTTTTGGTTTGATAAAAATAAATAAAATGAAATTGGTTTTTTGAGTAAAAAATATTGTTTGGAAATAGGTTTTGAAAGACTAATTTCACATTTTATTGGGAAGGGTTTTTAAAATTTTATAATAATTTCATTTGGGTGTTTAATGATAAAGGAATTATGAAAAACTAATGCATTTTAAATAAAGGGTTGAATGTTCATATAATGTGATGGCCTACTGGTCACCTCAATGATGTTATATATATATAGTGTTCACCTCTATAGGAGGAATTTCCCTTCATCAGTTATCTTATGTTGGTGTTCATGTTGTGGGTAGGAATGTGTGGTGGTGGAAGGTAAGATGAGTCACATGTGAGGGGGCCTCTTACATATATAGTATATTACCACATCAGGTTCTTAAGAATCTATTATAGAATAAAGTGACATTTCAATCCATCCCCGATTAAAGGGGTTGGTACCCACTGGATTTGATGTTTGTCCCAGAAGGTTATGCCACTCAATGGGTTAGTTGACGGAAGGACGTTGGTTATAGTCATAGGAGATTCACCATATGTCATTTGGTAGTTCCTAACATAGTAAATCCATGTATCATTCTATTGATGTATAGGAAACACACAGGATGAAATATTTTTTTCTTTATGTTCTCTTATGTGGAAAGATTTGTTATTTGATCTCATTACACTATTATATCTCTTTTTATACTAAAATAAATATTTTCGAACTGTACGGTTTTTAATATAATTAATTTAAATGATTAATATGATTTTTAACAGTTTATTAGCTGAAATGGAACAAATTTATTTTAAATAATGTCTTTCTACATAGATTGATAAAATAGTAGAAAACATTATTTTTCATGTATCATATTCTAAAACTGTAATTTTAAGATTACATATTAGAGGTGGGCAACATGAGTGGTTGTTTTCATGCATTCCTACTGACCATCATGATGCTCACACATACATTATTTTTTCATTTTTTGGTTTCTCTATTTTTGGATTTCTCAAGGATTGTTCATGGTTCAATGTTTATTTCTAACCCATGAGGTAACATGGAGGTACGTCTATGAGTATATATATTTCCTATACATGTTATTATTTTTACTGTTAAGTATTATTTTCTTTTATTTATTTATCTTTTTCCAAGGGAAAAATTATTCCCAATGGTTTTATCATGATTCATAGTAGTTGCATCTGGACCTTGAGGATTGGGAACACTCATCTACCTTAACACATATTGACTAAGGTGACTGGTTCAGGGTTGACCAGGATTGGTTAGAGAAAAATATAACAAATTAGTTTTAACTTATAATTCTATATTATTGATGGGGATTCAAAATATGGGTTCCATTTTTGAAATTTTTTTACATATATGTAGAAAATGATAACTTATAGTAAACCAAGAAATGGGATGAAAAATATTTTTTCTAAAGTGGAAACATTAATATGTGTTGATAATTTTAATATAAAAATTAAATATGAATTTTATTCTAATGATATAATTTTTTTTTAAAATTTATTTTATTTTAGTTCTGAAACTAGTTCAAATAATTATTTACATTAAATTTATTTAAAAATGATTCAATTTATTTAATAATGAATTTTATTATTATCTATCAATGAAATTATCATTTTGGATAAATAAAAAATATTAACTTTAAGATAAATTTGATATGATATTTTGAAAAGTTATTTTCATTTTATTATATAAAATTTCAAATTGTGTTAACAATAATTTTTAATGTATGTGAACTATTAGCATTTATAATATGTATTAGAAAAAAAATCAAAATAATTACAATATTTGGAAAGATGATAATTATTTTTTATATTAATTTATAGAAAATTAATTTATTATATATAATCATAAACCATATAATTTTAATATTTCAGTTATTACATTTGATACATAATAATTTAAAATCTATTGTATAAAAGTATACTATATTATGATTCATTGGGACTTGTGTTTTCTTATATCACATGCTAATAAGGACATTATATTTATGGAAATATATTTCATAAGTCGTTTAGTATCATTAGTTTTTTCAAATATCCTATAAAATCCAATGTTGTTCTTATAAAAAATTTGTGTGTTACACTCTACCCCCTTCATCTAAATTCACACACAAAATTATATTTTTTTCAACATATGTTTACCCATTTTTGAAATCAAACATTTTAAAATGAGTTAATTATATACTATTAGTAAGGGATAAAATGAAATATGTTCGTCATATGAAATAACACATAACATTTTTTCCATGTATGAAATCTTTTGCGGGTTGTGAAATATGAAGATATAGTAAGAACATAAATAATCATGGATATTTATGTATAAGATTGATCCAAAAAATGTAAATGATTAATAAAAAATCCATAAATATATGATCACAATATTGGTAATATGATACAAGTTTCATGTATAGATACTTTTTATACTGTTTATGTATTCTTCTACTATCATTATTGAAATCACAAGAAAAAATACTTATTTAATAACATTTTTTTGAAATCAAAACTTTATCCTTTTGTTGTTCATTGATCACTGTCCACATTGATTCTTACTCCATGTATGGAATATCAATGATTAATTTTTTTTAATCTTTGTAATTATCATTAATAAGATAATATGACACATAAAATATTACCAATTATTTTCTTATTCCCTTATTCATTTACATGAACTAGAATAGTTAGCACAAGTTATCAGAAAACATTTTCTATTATTTATACCTTAACAATAACACTCTAATTAGGAATTATACATTTCATATATATTTATTATTCAAATAGTTTGTGAATAAAAATGACATACTAACCAGTGCATCCTATTGGCCACTGGAGTGAGGTTCAAAATTATTACCATTTAGTTGTGGGATCCATCCCTATGGCCTTTTCAGATGTGTTGGGTTGTCACCAGACATAGTGGTTTTCCATTTTATAAAATTACATTAATATAATTAAAAGTATGATCCCAATAATAAAATGAGTATCATGACAAATAATAATGGACATTCAATATGTTTTTAACCATATTGTATTCCAATACGTCCTTTTTTTCTATGATATATAATAATATTATTCTAATATTATAACATTATCATAATAGATCATATTTATTGTAATGATTATGAATACATATATATATTTAAGAAAATGGAAAAATAATTATTTCTTAACAATGATTATTTATGAAACACATAACAACCCATTATGTTTTATTGGAATGAAATTCTAAAAAAACTTAATATTGATAAAAACACATCATATATAACCTAAAAAGGGACGTTTAAGGCATTTAAAATATTATCAACATTAATCTCATTAACCCATGAATGCATCAGCAACCTTTATACTAATCATAAATGAATAAATATATTATTTTTAATGTTACACATTCCATAGCTGTTTCCTAAATCAAAAAACCAAAATACCATTTGTAGAATAATTTTATGAGCAAAAATCATGAAAAAATATCCACAAGAACATTAAACATTCCATTTATTGCTTATTAATATCATAAGGATATCCAGGATCCCCTTTATTTTTTTGGGATATATTCCATTTACGCTTGTGGATTTTTATTTACATATTTTTCTATCTTCTTATATAATAATTACTGTACAATATATGAATATTTACTAAAAATGAATTAACACACTAGATGACCTTTTTCATCAAAGATTAATTAATATACCATTCCAGTCACTAAATTACGTTGTTGTTCCTTCAAATTTTACCCCATGTGGAAAAATTATTATTTCTCTTCATCCCCCATTTTCTTTTTATTTTTCGACTTATTATTATCTCACATATATATGAATATATTTTACTAGAATTATTATTTATATATCATCATATAAAATGATATTAAATCCTAACAATTTTGATAATGTTTGGGATAATAGTTACCTTATCATTATAGGCTTAATAACATCAATTAACTAATAAATACTTCTCTTGGGATTACATATATATTCTGTAGCATACCTAGATTTCCTTGTAAATTTGGATTCATGTTTACAATTTTCTTCATCATCCATATTTTCTTGTTCTATTGAATTGCATATCACTATCTACTCATTTTCATTAGTTGAATAAATTTCTAATAGGGTTCCATAATATAATCATATTCCATGTTTTTAGTTTATTATTCATCCATTGTTTTATAAATCAATGAAAACTACAAATCCACATCCCTTAGTGAATGATAAATATCCAAAAATCCATTACAATTTCACTACATACCAAAGTGATAAATTCCTTCTCTATGGAAGTTATCAATTAATCATTTTAAAATTGATTAGAAGTCTCATTTAATGATTGTTGTTAAATCAATATGAAGTGGTATAACATGGTTTCAGTGCATGCTTGATCAATAAGATATGCCAATAAGTAAAGGTTATTAATTTTAACATCAATAGGTTTGCCAGAATATGGTAATTATTAGATTAGTTCATTCTTCATATCAAAACAAAACTTCATCATATTTCCTAGGAGAAATACCTACATAGAGTAAGTTACTTGATATGATTCGTATTCCTTATCTTGTGTTCCATTTCATGACATTGGTTAATACTTTATTAAAACATAAAATTATGATAAAATTTTAATAATCCCAAAACCATTGAAATTCATGTCATAAATTGAAAAATTCATTAAATGTATTCTCATATTATAAACCTGGATTATTTTTTTAGTGTTTTTAACAATTTAGAATATTTTAATACACGTTACTATGGTATTAAATAATATTTTATTTATCCTATACATAGACCATGGTATTGTTAACCCAACAATATAGTAAAACCCAATTTATCTCATGATTTGATCCTTAAATTAATGTCGAATGGATCCATTTAATAATTAATATCCAAAAGATTAATATTTTAATTTATATTTACACTTTTCAAACCCACACATGGGTGTATTACAAGGGGAAAACCATATAATCTCACCCCCAAAAAACATTAGGACTTTCTTCGATACTTAAACTCATTTTCTATTATAGGTTTATTTTTTATAATATTTGTTTTCTAAAATAATGTTCCCAATGATTTTACTATACATACTTTCATATCATCTATAATGACCTCGAATATAGTAGCCTAAGTTTAGTGGTAATTGTATTATACTAGTATAAGAATTAAGGGAATATATCTCTATGGGAATAATTGTATAATATACTTGTGAAAAAAAAATACATGAATAACACAATATAATTAAAAACTTATAATATGATATTTTATTTTATATTATAACACTATAATTCCATTCAATATAACAATTAATATTAATCATATTCCACATCCTAGAATCCTGGGAAAACACAAATTAATTTTTTTGTCCTCTAATTCTCATTAAGGCTATAAATATATTTGAATATATCATTAATAAATAAGTCTTAATCAATATTAAAAGGTAAATAAATATAAAAACACCCATTCAACTAATTATATGATCATATAATGTATGTAATGAATGATGATAAAAAAATTCAAATAAATAATAACATGATCTGGAAACATAACCAAAGATATTATAAATAAAGTAATAATCACATGGAAATAAATAAATCATCTAATAATTATGGAATGAATAATGAGATATAATGGCCACCACATCATGGCTTCAATAAAAGACATCTTTCATAAATGGGTAAGTTCATTACTAAATACCCATAGTATTTTGTCTTATTATAAATTATAATTCATCGAGGAGCTATATTGGGCCCCTCTCATCAATTTTTTTGTACAATTTGTTCACTATATGAATGGGTGATAACATAATCATTAATTTTTACAAACTAACATTAAAATTTCTAAAATTTACTCTAACAAATTAACATAAACAAGATAAACAATCTTATTAGAAAAATAACATAAAAATTTTAATGCATTCCCCAGTCAAACATATCATAATCCCTCTATAAAAAATTTCATAATGATATCATTACAAAATATATCTAGTGGATCAAATATAATATATAGTTTGATGAAATTTAGGATTAAATATAACATCAAATTAACATTAAAATCATTTATGTTGAAATTAACTTTTCACATTTATAACTATTTATATAATTATTAATTTCCAATACTTTAGTAACACTATTTTCAATAATAATATTTATTGAATCTTGGTATGTATTACTCAAATAATTGGGTGTCTATGATAGTGGTTAATACATGTAGTATAAATTGAAAAACCATTCATTTCACAATAATGTAAAAAGGGGAAACTCTTATGATAAAAAATAAAAATAGGATTCATTTAATAAGATATTATAAAAAATTGAAAATTAAAAAAATATTCATTATTATATCATTTTTTCAATGATGGAAACATTAATTAATTTTTTAAACCATTGATTTGTGTGAATTCAAATTAACTATGGAAGGAAGTGAAGTAAAATTTTCATAATGAAATATTCTCTATAATAAAATGTATATATGAGTGGAATATGGTATTATTACCTGAAAATATGATTAATAGTAATATGAAATTAAAATATATTGGTTTTCTATAAACATATAAATGAAATCTCCCAAGTAATGTTTAAACATATACAATCCCTGACAATGGTGAGGTAGTGAAAAAACCAATAACCACATTAGTAATTTTTGAATAAAAATACTCATGAATGAAATAGCATCTAATGGATAATTTAATAATATAAAGAAAAATATACTCACGAAATAAAAAATCAATTGTGTATTATATTCACCAGAAAAATAAATTACTGGTTAAATTGGCATACATCCTAGGAAATCTAAAGTGATGGGAAATCCTTACCTTATGTCTGATTTGTTTCATATATATTCAAACCTAAAGTATAATAGATATATATTTATTATATATATATATTTAAAAATACTAATATATTTAATATTATATATCATTTAATAACATTTTTTGGGGTCCATTTGTTAATATTTATTTATAGAATCACTATTATTGGTGGTAATTTCTCTTTTTTTCACGTATGTTTTGGTTCAATTATTTTATCAATTTTCATTCATAACTATAAAATTATCAATGTAATTATTATGTAAATAAAATTTTAATATATAAGAATTATATGACAATTTTACTAGTCCATACAATTTATATATTGAAAAATGAGATAGACTTTTCAGGTAAGGGTTAGATCATACACACCCATGAATGATACTTCTATTTTTCAGAATGAGGGAAAGTAAATAAATTAATAAATAAATAACCTTTATTAAAACATTATTATATCATATAATTAATATAAATTCATTAACTATTATCATATTATAATATATGTTTGTTTATATATGATAAAATTTTATATCACTGGGTAGAGGAAGTAGTCTACACATATACATTAGCGGTGTTATTATTTTCAATAGGATTCAATGGAAATAATATATATGATTTATTATAAATCCAAAATTCTAATAAATTATGAAATATATAAGGAATATGTCATATACATCATTATATCTTACTATGAGAGGTTGTGATTGAAAATTACTAACATTGGTTCATGTGACAACCAATTGCTATACACAGGATCAAAATTTCCATTCCCCAGTTGATAGATGTAGTGAAATATATATGTTAAAATTTTAATAGAAGAACATCTTATAATTTGGGAAATTAAAGATTTTTTTTGTTAATTGTATAATAAGTAATTTATTTACACGAATATATAAAATTAAAATACATTTTTGAGAGAATTTACTCTTATTTTGAAAACATATTTATGGTTTTACTTAAATAATTCATTGATTATATTTCTGATAAAAACCCCTATTATGTAAATTATGATTTATCTATAATACTTGTTTTTGTCTAGGAAGGAACATATTTATTTTGGAGTGTGAATATTATAGGATATGTTATCCCCGTTTATAATTGGGGGAGAGGAAACACATAGATGTTTTGAATGTAAAATGTTATGACTAACTATTTAACATTCTAAAAGGAAATTTTTTTTATCATTATTGAACCAGGGATAACATAAATTTCATGTATTCCAATAATATAGAAATTGGATAATTATATTGGCAATTTTAATATTTTTATTTTCATTATAACTCAAAAGTTACCCAGTTTTTACCATTACTACAGTAATTAGTATTTACATTTTTTACTTTTCATTATGAGAAAATTAATTTTACATTATTATATTATAATAAATCATTCCAATCAAAATTGAATTCAATTTTAATGATTAAATTCGAAGGATTAGAATATTTTAATTATAAATAAACCTTATTTTGTGATGAAAAGTATATTTCCCCATGCTAATAATTGGATAAGTATATAATTTTTAATCCAAAAATATAAAATTATCATCATTATGAAAAAATATTTTTTTATTGATTATATTATAAATTTTAAATTTTTAAGATTAATTATATTTTAATAAAAATTAAAACATTTAAAATATTTAATTGAACAATATGTTTTCAATAAAACCGAGTATTTTTTAATCATAATAATTTTTTTAACAGTTTATGAAAATTTAAAAAATTACAATATGATAATTTTGAAATGATGAATTAAAAAATGAAGTTAATTTTTTCAAATAAATCATCATAATTTTTTAAAAAAAGTAATAAATATTCAAAAATATGAATAATATATCCTTTTCGAATAATACATTTTTTTTCAAAAAAAAATTCATTTTATACAAATTTATTCTTATTTTTTTATACATAATTTATAACCATTAAATAAATACTATAATATTTCAAAACATATAAATTTCATAATTTTTTATTCCTATTCATATCCAGTAACATAATGATTACTATATAGTGTTATACTATATTGCGGTTCATTTTTAATCGAGGTTTCATGTATCATAATATTTTGAAGAGATTAAATGTAATGAACTATAATTTTTTGGTTATTAATCATCACTATGGTCTTTTATATAATCAATAAAAAATTGATTTTTTGAAAATATTTAATCGTGACACTAATTTTTGGGATGAGATGAATATGTTCATAAAACATATATATAATGAATGTGAGTATAATTGATTTTTTTAAACTATTAGTTCATCGTACATATAATCCTTATATTAGCATTTAGTGGTGAACTATGTTTTATATTTAATTTTTATGTTTCTTTATATTCTATTTTAATATTTAATATATTATGAGAATGAAATCATTACATATAAAGTAATTTATCAAGTTCCATCTAATTGTAGAATAATATATGTATGGCCTAGGGGAATAATGATTGACAATAAAAAAATATGGTGTACACACATAGTCACACCTCTACCTATTTAAGAACATATAACTGGGTTCTGTTAAAAAATTTCAAATATTGTAGGTTTAATATTTGTATACAATATAGAAATATATATATTATAATATATATACAATTAGATTCAATCATATATCATTTATTCACCATTTTTTATAACATTGATGGTTGGGAAAGAGGTGGTGTTTACTGTCATAAATTATTATAGATAAGAAATAATGTAGTATATACATAATAATTAACATATGATGTATTAGTGTTATATAATATATGAATAAGATACATTAATGGTTTTTAATAGATTTAAGACCAACACAGTTTTGAAAAAGGCCATTCATTATGATACTGATTTTGACATTTTGAGTGTGCTGAAGAGGACATATGTAAATTTCATAAATTTAAATTTTCTTTTCATATTTAGCCTCATAAAATGAATATAAATCCAAATAAATTTTAAAACTAGTGAAAAAACTTTTTATTGATTACATTTTGATAAAGGTAAAAATAATATGTGTAAAAAGATTAATTGAATGGATATATACAAAATTATAATTATGAAAAAATCTCTATATATACATATAAAATTTATTCTAAAAACGATTTGGAAAATAGTACAAAATAAAAATTAATTTATTACGTATTTTTTTATATTTTTGTTGATATAAATTATTTATATGAATCTATATGGATATTTCAGTTCAGGGAGTTCACTCATAAAGACCATAGAGAGATCCATTTCAACATGGAAAAGATGATCACATAATAAACATGTATAATGTTAATTAATATTTCATAGTTAAATTTCATGGAGAATAATATGATAAATATTTTGGTTTATGAATTAAATATTTTCATTATAAAATGGTAAAAAAAATTGAGGGTTAAATTGACCTACATTATTAACCAACACATATTGTCCAAATGAAATGATTTTTTGGAGAAATTACTAAAATAAAGTAATTTCATTTCTAAAATATCATTTTAAAATATATTGAAATATTAAAGAGATGATGGATCATTTATATAATAACTAACTATCCAATTGATGGGGGTGGATTATAGATTTAAGGATAATAACAAATGGTAGAAACACACTATTTAAAATAAGAAGAATCCATGTGGATTAAACGAATGTGAAACTTTTTTCCCTGATTTAAGAACAATATTAAATAAATATATATTTTATAACTCATAATGTAATGTAATACTAAAATTCTTTTTCTTTAGTAGTTTGGAGAACACCATGAGTATAACGACCCATACTTTACATACATTGTTAATACTTCAAAATTTAAGCACACTTATTACAACATAGGACAAAACCACAAAGGACCGTATAGGTATAGTGTCTTTAGAAACTGGGAAACATAAACAACTGGTTCATAAATCTTCTATAGTGTCTCCCATTTATTTCATCATATCTAGGGTCCCATTTAGCATATTCTACTTAATATCCATCTTCCTGACCTGGGGAAAAGAAAACATAAAAGGGTGAGCTCAAATGCTCAGCAAGGGCAAATAAAGGAAATAAAAATCATATCATATCTTTTTGAAAATCAAAACCTGCAAAAGGGAACATAATATCTTAACATGGAATAAATCATAGAAGTGAAAATGAGATCCCCAAAATCATAACATAAAATTTGAAACTTTGTAGCATGCACACATAATCATGGAAAATCATTTCTTGTTAGTCATGACTCATTGCCAAGACTATCATAGTGGACAAAGTCCCTTTCTGAACCGAGTTCACTCCTCGTTTCAGTCCTGTATCACTGAACCGAAATAACCTTCCGTTCCAGCCATGTCTATCTCATGAGATATAAAATCTTTACCCAATGCATTGGAGGGAGATATAGGTCCCACCCATCTTATAATGAATCCTTTCTTATGTGTGCCACATAATCATAAAACATACATAATCGCATAACACATATAACAAAAATGGGATTCTTGAAACATCATGACATCATAAATCAATTCATATATGATAAAGGAATTCATAAACATAATTCCATCACAACATAGTCAAACCAATGTAAAAATATGGATAGAAACATAACCCTTTATTATCTTAGATGGAAAATAATTTTGATAAAACACTTGAATTGAATTCTTGAGGAAAATATCCTTTCTTCTTCAAAAACATTTTTCCTTTCATAACATGTCATACAACTTTAAAATAAAAGATGTTTATTAAAAATAAACTTGAAAACTTGTAAAGGAAGCTTCTTTGAAGTAATGTTTTAAAAATCCATTCATGCCGTATAAGTTAAAAAAAACATTCTTCGTACTTTTGTCGGAAAAGTCAAAAAGTACCTCGTACGGAAAAACGACAAAAGATTCCTTTCATATTCTTTACTAAAAATTTACCTAAGGGTAAAATTGGGTTTTAACTATTGCAAGTGGATGGAAACAATATTACATATTTAGGGAACATGGATGTGGATGATAAAATACACCCCAGTAAATACTTACGAATAAACAATCTCGGATAAAAATGAGATTGTGATATTTCACTTACCTTAGGTCCGATTAGCTTTGTACGTGTCCGAAGCTCCTGTATAATGGTTTAAATAATGTTATTGATTTATTCCAGAATCATACATATTTATATGATATCATATATGGTCATATTATTAGCTTCTTGTTAGTAATATTTCATTGTTACTTGTTACTCGGGTCTTTATAACTTTTTGTTCTTATGCATGTTTTGTCGAATAAATTCTTATTCTTATCTTTAGGTTATAGATAATTCATTTCCAGAATGGTATTAGTGTAGTATATACCATATTCATTTATTAAATTCATTTATATAATCATTATGAAATGAAGATCATGTAGAACGAGTCGCATCACATCGTGGAGACGGTATTCCGTACGTACGCACGAGTGATGATATCGTTCCTATGATCGTGGAATTGTATTGGAGTATATATATATTATTTCAGTATCAATATTACTTCATAATAATCATATGTAGTTACTCATTACACCATTATACCCATCCTTGTAAGGTGATGGTGGAAAATAGATTACACCACGACGTGGAGACGGTATTCCGTACGTACGCATGCGTGGTGATTTCATTTTTCCGTAGGATGGATAGAAGGTGAATTAGGGTTGTTTCATATTTATAATAACATATCAGTATGTATGTAATACTGATGTTATTACTTTATCATGAAACAACTAAAGAAGAAGAAGTTGAAGAAGAAAGAAATTGAAAAGATCGGTAATGGATATTACCTCTTCTTTGGAACGCTTATTTGAATCCTCCACTTAAGGAACTATGATTGGTCTTTGGAGAAGACCAGGACCTCTAGGATTATTCTAGGGAAGTGTAGAGGAGAAAATGGCAGGGGTTGGCCGAGCTTGAGTGCTCAAATTGGTGTGAGGAGGAGGGGGAGGAGGTGCCCTTTTATAAGGGAGGAGAGGGGCACCTTAGGAATATCTCAAAATATTATTTTATATTAAAGTCAAAAACGGTTTATAATGGATCCAAAGGGTCTTATTTCGAAGATAAAGTGGGGAAGGGTCGAAATCCTATCAACCAATAGGATTTAGACAAGTTTAGGGTATTATTTTAACCTTATCAATTAGATTTAACTCTAAGTTAAATAATTTAACTTTTACCATGTCTTTTTGTTTTCTTTCACTATATGGTTAATACACTTACTATAACATGCCAAACGAACCCCAAATTGTTTATTATTAATATATATATCCTTATCTAAGTCATTTGGCAGAACCTTAGATTTTTAGGAATAAAATAACAATTAATAATATAATATTTGATTTAAAAACTATTTTGTGTCAATTTTGACACTATTTGATATATGATTTTTGTGAAAGTCATAACAGAATTATATGTTCGAACCAAGTTGATTAAATCAACAATAATATATCATAGTAACCTAGAAAATTAGTGGAATTCATAAAATGTCTTAAATTACATTTATTTTGGTATTTATATTATCAATTTTGTCAATATTTCATTAATAAGATAATTACTGCATCATCTTTGTGTCATAAATAAATTAAATTATTTGATGTCTAAAAATTACAAATAAAATACCATCATGTAGGAAATCTTTTTATCTTTCTAATGAATATTTACAATCGAATTT
The DNA here is from genome assembly GCA_963277665.1 of Viscum album. Lineage (NCBI taxonomy): Eukaryota > Viridiplantae > Streptophyta > Magnoliopsida > Santalales > Viscaceae > Viscum > Viscum album. The sequence continues at coordinate 1,681,898,937 of OY728163.1, read as the reverse complement.
ATCTTATGTATAACCCCATATTAAAAATGATTTACTTATTAAACTTTGATTTTAACTATTTTAACCCTTCTTTAAATAAATTAATAATAAATGTCCTAATCTAATCCAAGTGGGCCTAAATGGTCATATTTTATTCCTAAGTTTGTTTTTGGTCGAATTACACTTTTCCAATAGAATTAGGACATGTGTTAGGGTAATATTAATATCATATTTACCCTTAGTTACCCTATTTACTATTAACCGCGGTAAAAATCGAAAAAAGTTACTATTCACCAAAAATTTATTTTCATCCCATTGAACCACATTTTAGTCCTTGATATTAACCGTGTCTCTCGTATTTTCGAAATTCCATTCACAGAAGCGGTAAAATTAAGTTTTATGCAAAAATTCAGTTTTTAACCTACCACTTAGTGGTTTCACTATTCATCAAAAATTGAAAGTTTTCAGAAAAATACCAAAATTTCACCCTAGGCTAATTTCGATATTCTGAGTCCAAAAATGAAGTCCATTTTGAAAAATAAAATTTATAAAATTTCAAAAAGTGGTTATTACTATTTATAACGGCTAGTTTTAATAGCATATTGTTGTTTAGTGAAACTCGGTATTGCATACGACGCAAGCTATCGAGGAAGGTCGCGATTGCGTGTAAAGCAAGCCAAGCAAGTGTTGTGTAGAAAAAGATTCCTTTGATGATTTATATAACATAAAAGTCTCGGGTGTTACATTCTACCCCCCTTAAAAAGAATTTCGCCCTCGAAATTCGTCACTTTGTAACAAACAGATGAGGATACTTCTCCCTCATCATATCCTCAAGCTCCCATGTAGCTTCTTCAAGTTGGTGGTTCCTCCATAAAACTTTCACCAAGCGAGTGGTCTTGTTTCGTAGGACTTTTTCTCTACGATCCAGAATCTCTATCGGCTGTTCTTCATAAGAAAGATCTTGCTCCAGCGGTACAACTTCTGAGCTGAGTACATGTGAAGGATCTGGTATGTACTTTCTCAGGAGAGATACATGGAACACATCGTGAACTTGAGAGAGATTCGGTGGAAGCGCCAATCGGTAAGCTACCTTCCCAACACGATCCAGTATTTCAAAAGGACCGATATATCTAGGGCTCAACTTCCCCTTCTTTCCAAATCTCATAACCCTCTTCCAGGGAGATATTCGTAAGAACACTTTATCACCCACTTCAAACTCTAGGTCTTTTCTTCGGTTGTCGGCATAACTTTTCTGTCGACTCTGAGCAGCTCTTATGTGTTGTTGAATAGATCTAACCTTTTCTGCCATTTCATCAACGAGATCAGGTCCTAATAGCTTTCTTTCCCCAACTTCATCCCAGCAAGTTGGAGTCCTGCATTTCTTTCCATAGAGAGCTTCATAAGGAGCCATCTGAACACTGGAGTGAAAGCTATTATTATAAGAAAATTCTACCAAAGGTAGGTGTTGATCCCAACCTCCTTTGAAATCCATAGAGCAAGCTCTCAACATATATTCTAGGGTTTGAATTGTCCTCTCAGATTGACCGTCTGTCTGGGGATGATAAGCAGTGCTGAAACTCAACTCTGTATCCAGAGTATGCTGAAGACTTCGCCAGAACTTCGAGGTAAATCTCGGATCTCGATCAGATATAATAGAAAGTTGTACTCCATGTAATCTTACCACTTCCTTTACATATATCCTGGCAAGATGATCTAGAGAGAAATCCTCTCTAATAGGAATGAAGTGTGCAGACTTTGTAAGACGATCAACTATGACCCAAATAGCATTATTGCCTTTGGATGTTTTAGGAAGTCCTGTGAAAAAGTCCATAGTGATGTTTTCCCATTTCCATTCGGGTATGGGTAATGGTTGTAACATCCCCTTAGACTTCTGTCTCTCAGCTTTAACTTGTTGACAAACCAAGCATCGAGAGACAAATTCAGCAACATCTCTTTTCATGTCATCCCACCAGAAGTACTCTTTCAGGTCCCTATACATCTTCGTGCTTCCAGGATGAATAGAGAATGAAGAACTATGAGCCTCATCCAGCAGCTCTTTCTTTAATTCGGGGATGGGAGGAACACAAACCCGATTCCTGAACTTTATTATCCCATCACAATCAAGGTTGAATTCAGGAACATTTCTCACCTTCTTTTGTAACTCGACATCTTCTTTCTGTGCCTCTTTAATCTTCACATGTATAGATGGTTGAACATTCATTTGAGAAAGATAAGATTTTTCCCCTTCCATTATAATTCCAAGATCCATCCTTTGTAAATCCATAAATATTGGATCTTTTGTGATCCTCATCATGGATAAACTAGCATGGTCTTGTTGACTTAATGCATCTGCCACCTTGTTTGCTTTCCCAGGGTGGTAATGGATTGAGCAGTCATAATATTTAATCAGCTCCAACCATCTTCTTTGGCGCATATTCAGCTCCTTTTGTGTAAAAATATACTTTAAACATTTATGATCAGTATAAATATCACACCTTTCACCATAAAGGTAATGCCTCCAAATCTTTAATGCAAAGATTACCGCAGCCAACTCCAAATCATGTGTTGGGTAATTTTGCTCATGGATTTTCAACTGTCGTGAGGCATAAGCTATCACCATATCATTTTGCATAAGAACACACCCCAATCCCTTCTTGGATGCATCACTGTAGATCACAAACCTTTCTCCACTACAAGGCAATGTGAGCACAGGTGCACTGGATAACCTTCTTTTCAACTCCTTGAAATTCTCTTCACATTCCTCTGTCCAGACAAACTTAACTCCTTTCCGAGTCAACTTGGTGAGTGGATTAGATAATCGTGAAAAATCTTTTACAAAACGTCGATAATATCCAGCCAAACCAAGAAAACTTCGGATCTCAGTTACTGTGGTTGGTCTCGACCATCTTTCGATAACCTCTGTTTTTGCTGGATCCACAGATATCCCCTCTTTTGAGATTATATGACCCAAAAATGCAACTTTTTGAAGCCAAAATTCACACTTGGTAAATTTGGCATAAAGCTTCTCCTTTCTCAGGGTCATCAATATAATTCTCAAGTGATCTTCATGTTATTCCTTGCTCTTTGAATAGACAAGAATATCGTCTATAAATACTACCACAAATTGATCAAGATAGTCTCTAAAGACTCTATTCATTAGATCCATGAAGATAGCAGGGGCATTAGTAAGACCAAATGGCATCACTATAAATTCATAGTGTCCATACCTTGTACGGAAAGCCGTCTTTGGTATATCCTCCCTTTTGACCCTTAATTGATGATACCCTGAACGAAGATCAATCTTGGAAAAGTATTGAGCTCCGCGTAGTTGGTCAAATAAGTCATCAATGCGTGGGAGAGGATATTTGTTCTTGATAGTGATCTTGTTAAGTTCTCGATAATCAATGCAGAGTCTCATTGATCCATCTTTCTTCTTAACAAATAGAACAGGTGCTCCCCAAGGTGACGCACTAGGGCGTATGAATCCCTTATCAAGATTCTCTTGGAGTTGCTTCTTCAATTCCTGCAACTCAATTGGGGCCATTCTATAAGGTATCTTTGTAATAGGCAAAGCACCCGGTACGAGTTCTATTGAAAACTCAACTTCACGATTTGGTGGAAGACCGGGAAATTCCTCCGGAAAGACATCATCAAACTCCCGTACAATGGGCATATTCTTAATCGTGAGTTTCTCACCAACCATTTGAGATAAATAACCTTCATTTAGTGGAATCAATACCCATAAGATGGAAGAAATTTCCACTGGAAGGTTATGTTCATCCTTGCATTGGTAGACGATCGTAGGTTGATCTGGAATATGAAATGTGACTTCCCTTCTTTGGCAATTGATATGAGCTCCATGTAGAGAAAGCCAATCCATGCCAAGAATCACATCAAATTCCACTAAAGGAAGGATCACAAGATTTGCAGGAAGCACTTTCCCACAAACATCGATCGGAGAAGAATTATAAACTTCGGATGCGATTGATGTGCCATTAGGTGTTGTCACAGCTAACTCAACATCTAATTGTTGAGGTAATACGGTGATACCCTTAGAATATTTTTCAGAAATAAAAGAGTGGGTGGATCCAGAATCAAATAAAACATTTGCTACTTTAGAGTGGATGGTAAGTGTACCTTTCACCACATCGTTATCGTACTCCACATCGCTGATAGAAATTGCATGTGACTTTCCTTTTTCTTTAGCCTTAAGAGTTTGTTGACGTCGACCATCATCATCAACCCTTGGATTTGGGCATTGATTGGCATAATGCCCCATCTCCTTGCACTTGAAACATTGAAGTGTAGCAGGTTCATTCTGTGTATCCCTTCCTTTGTTTGCATCATTAGACATCTTCTTCCCATTATCACGACATTCAAATGCCCGATGACCTTCCTTTCCACATTTAAAACATTTACTTGTCCCTTTAAGACAACTCCCTCCATGTTTCTTTCCACACTTTGAGCATAAGGGAAAGTTCATCTTCTTTTCCGTGTGCTCTTTAGATTTTTCTTTGAATTCCATCTTCCTCTTCTTATCAAACCCATGTGACTGATGGGTTACTCCAATCTCCATCTCGACTTTGAGAGCACATCGAACGATTTCCTCGTAGCTATTGAAGTCCCTTATGGCTAACGCCCTTCGAAGACTTGGTTTTAAGCCACTAAAGAATCGATCGATCTTACTCTCAGGTTGGATAATAATACCAGAAGCGTACCTTGCAAGTCTGGTAAAATTTGCTTCATAGGTACCAACAGATTCATCATCCCTTTGCTTCAGTTCAAGGAACTCTTTCTCCATCTTTGTTCGGAGAATACGAGGGAAGTACTTATTGAAAAATAAGTTCTTGAACTCGTCCCATTCCATAGACTCAATTTCATCCCTTTGCCTTGTATTCTTAACAAGATTCCACCATTGATCAGCATCTCCTTCCAAACGATACACTGCTAGGATGACTTTATCATGTTCAGAACATTGAAGAACTGAAAATATCTTTTCAGTAGTACAAATCCATTGTTCAGCAACTAATGGATCAGTAGACCCGCTGAAAGAAGGTGGACGCTGCCTCATGAATGATTCAACAGAATGTTGCTCCCTCCTTTGCTCGTTTGGAAAACCTGCATGATTCATAGCTTGAGAAAGTTGTGTGAGCATGGCTACAAGATTTTGCATTCCAGCTCCCATATCGTTTGGTTGCTCAGGGGGACAATCATTGCATTGCCCATCGCATTCCGCATTAACACGGTTCCTTCGGGTTCCAGCCATTGACTAAAACCAAGAAGAATAGTGTGAGAAACACTAATTATAATAGGAAACCACATAATTCAAGAATAAAATTTTCATGCTTATGGTCTTATCCTAGGTTATTCATGGCCATTTCTAAAACACTAAGATTGTGTTCTATGCTTAGACTTATCCTTAGAGTTCTTACTAAGGCTTTCACATCCTAGTTTCCAAAGGTTGACTATACCTTTCCTCTGATACCAACTATAACGACCCATACTTTACATACATTGTTAATACTACAAAATTGAAGCACACTTATTACAACATATGACAAAACCACAAAGGACCGTATAGGTATAGTGTCTTTAGAAACTGGGAATCATAAACAACTGGTTCATAAATCTTCTACAGTGTCTCCCATTTATATCATCATATCTAGGGTCCCTTTTAGCATATTCTACTTAATATCCATATTCCTGACCTGGGGAAAAGAAAACATAAAAGGGTGAGCTCAAATGCTCAGCAAGGGAAAATAAAGGAAATAAAAATCATATCATATCTTTTTGAAAATCAAAACCTGCAAAAGAGAACATAATATCTTAACATGGAATAAATCATAGAAGTGAAAATGAGATCCCCAAAATCATAACATAAAACTTGAAACTTTGTGGCATGCACACATAATCATGGAAAATCATTTCTTGTTAGTCATGACTCATTGCCAAGACTATCTTAGTGGACAAAGTCCCTTTCTGAACCGAGTTCACTCCTCGTTTCAGTCCTGTATCACTGAACCGAAATAACCTTCCGTTCCAGCCATGTCTATCTCATGAGATATAAAATCTTTACCCAATGCATTGGAGGGAGATATAGGTCCCACCCATCTTATAATGAATCCTTTCTTATGTGTGCCACATAATCATAAAACATACATCATCGCATAACACATATAACAAAAATGGGATTCTTGAAACATCATGACATCATAAATCAATTCATATATGATAAATGAATTCATATACATAATTCCATCACAACATAGTCAAACCAATGTAAAAATATGAACAGAAACAGAACCCTTTATTATCTTAGATGGAAAATAATTTTGATAAAACACTTGAATTGAATTCTTGAGGAAAATATCCTTTCTTCTTCAAAAACATTTTTCCTTTCATAACATGTCATACAACTTTAAAATAAAAGAAGTTTATTAAAAATAAACTTGAAAACTTGTAAAGGAAGCTTCTTTGAAGTAATGTTTTAAAAATCCATTCATGTCGTATAAGTTAAAAAAAACATTCTTCGTACTTTTGTCGGAAAAGTCAAAAAGTACCTCGTACGGAAAAACGACAAAAGATTCCTTTCATATTCTTTACTAAAAATTTACCTAAGGGTAAAATTGGGTTTTAACTATTGCAAGTGGATGGAAACAATATTACATATTTAGGGAACATGGATGTGGATGATAAAATACACCCCAGTAAATACTTACGAATAAACAATCTCGGATAAAAATGAGATTGTGATATTTCCCTTACCTTAGGTCCGATTAGCTTTGTACGTGTCCGAAGCTCCTGTATAATGGTTTAAATAATGTTATTGACTTATTCCAGAATCATACATATTTATATGATATCATATATGGTCATATTATTAGCTTCTTGTTAGTAATATTTCATTGTTACTTGTTACTCGGGTCTTTATAACTTTTTGTTCTTATGCAAGTTTTGTCGAATAAATTCTTATTCTTATCTTTAGGTTATAGATAATTCATTTCCAGAATGGTATTAGTGTAGTATATACCATATTCATTTATTCAATTCATTTATATAATCATTATGAAATGAAGATCATGTAGAACGAGTCGCATCACATCGTGGAGACGGTATTCCGTACGTACGCACGAGTGATGATATCGTTCCTATGATCGTGGAATTGTATTGGAGTATATATATATTATTTCAGTATCAATATTACTTCATAATAATCATATGTAGTTACTCATTACACCATTATACCCATCCTTGTAAGGTGATGGTGGAAAATAGATTACACCACGGCGTGGAGACGGTATTCCGTACGTACGCACGCGTGGTGATTTCATTTTTCCGTAGGATGGATAGAACGTGAATTAGGGTTGTTTCATATTTATAATAACATATCAGTATGTAAGTAATACTGATGTTATTACTTTATCATGAAACAACTAAAGAAGAAGAAGTTGAAGAAGAAAGAAATTGAAAAGATCGGTAATGGATATTACCTCTTCTTTGGAACGCTTCTTTGAATCCTCCACTTAAGGAACTAAGATTGGTCTTTGGAGAAGACCAGGACCTCTAGGATTATTCTAGGGAAGTGGAGGGGAGAAAATGGCAGGGGTTGGCCGAGCTTGAGTGCTCAAATTGGTGTGAGGAGGAGGGGGAGGAGGTGCCCTTTTATAAGGGAGGAGAGGGGCACCTTAGGAATATCTCAAAATATTATTTTATATTAAAGTCAAAATCGGTTTATAATGGTTCCAAAGGGTCTTATTTCGAAGATAAAGTGGGGAAGGGTCGAAATCCTATCAACCAATAGGATTTAGACAAGTTTAGGGTATTATTTTAACCTTATCAATTAGATTTAACTCTAAGTTAAATAATTTAACTTTTACCATGTCTTTTTGTTTTCTTTCACTATATGGTTAATACACTTACTATAACATGCCAAACGAACCCCAAATTGTTTATTATTAATATATATATCCATATCTAAGTCATTTGGCCGATCCTTAGATTTTTAGGAAGAATATAACAATTAATAATATAATATTTGATTTAAAAACTATTTTGTGTCAATTCTGACACTATTTGATATATGATTTTTGTGAAAGTCATAACAGAATTATATGTGCGAACCAAGTTGATTAAATCAACAATAATATATCATAGTAACCTAGAAAATTAGTGGAATTCATAAAAAGTCTTAAATTACATTTATTTTGGTATTTATATTATCAATTTTGTCAATATTTCATTAATAAGATAATTACTGCATCATCTTTGTGTCATAAATAAATTAAATTATTTGATGTCTAGAAATTACAAATAAAATACCATCATGTAGGAAATCTTTTTAGATTTCTAATGAATATTTACAATCGAATTTATCGTATGTATAACCCCATATTAAAAATGATTTACTTATTAAAATTTGATTTTAACTATTTTAACCCTTCTTTAAATAAATTAATAATAAATGTCCTAATCTAATCCAAGTGGGCCTAAATGGTCATATTTTATTCCTAAGGTTGTTTTTGGTCGAATTAAACTTGTCCAATAGAATTAGGACATGTGTTAGGGTAATATTAATATCATATTTACCCTTAGTTACCCTATTTACTATTAACCGCGGTAAAAATTGAAAAAAGTTACTATTCACCAAAAATTTATTTTCATCTCATTGAACCACATTTTAGTCCTTGATATTAACCGTGTCTCTCGGATTTTCGAAATTCCATTCACAGAAGCGGTAAAATTAAGTTTTATGCAAAAATTTAGTTTTTAACCTACCACTTAGTGGTTTCACTATTCATCAAAAATTGAAAGTTTTCAGAAAAATACCAAAATTTCACCCTAGGCTAATTTCGATATTCTGAGTCCAAAAATGAAGTCCATTTTGAAAAATAAAATTTATAAAATTTCAAAAAGTGGTTATTACTATTTATAACGGCTAGTTTTAATAGCATATTGTTGTTTAGTGAAACTCGGTATTGCGTACGACGCAAGCTATCGAGGAAGGTCGCGATTGCGTGTAAAGCAAGCCAAGCAAGTGTTGTGTAGAAAAAGATTCCTTTGATGATTTATATAACATAAAAGTCCCGGGTGTTGCAATGAGTGTTTGTATAGATACCCAAGGTCACTAGATTTAATTTTAATATTTTTCATTACAATCATCATAAAAAAATTAAATAATGAATATAAAAAATAATATGATATTATATTTTTATTCTATCGATATATAAATTCTTAAATATTGAAAAAAAATTGGAGATAAATATCTTAAAAAACCCATCATATCATATTATAATGAGAAACCAAATTTGAATCAGAATAATTTTTTATATATAAAACATATTTAATATTTTTTAGAATAATAATATCTAAATAAATATTATATAATGACCAATAACGTTTTTCATATATAACAACATATAAAACAATCATGGAAATGATATAATAAGAATTTGATGATGTATAATCAATTTTCACTACCATATAGAAAAAATTATGGGCACATGAATTATTAAACACCAAAGATAAAAATTTATGAAAATAATCTCATAGAAATTGAATAAGATACTCACATATTATGAATATGTTTTTCCATGAAACGTTAATAAAAATAATTATGAATAATTGGGGAAGAAAACTCTTATTCTTAATTAATTGTGATTATTATTTCAGTGCTATTAAAAAATTAGATTAAATAAGAACATGTGTGATTTTTCTTACAATGGAGATAGAGATCATGAAAAATAAGAAGAATAAACCTATGAAAAATACTAGATTTATTTTTTAGGGAAACTTATTTTTAAAATTACCACCAGAATGTAATGGAAGAAATATTATAGAATATCAATAGACTAACTAGACCAACATAATTAATTAAAATTTGTATTTTCATGATATTACCCTCTCCCCATATGTTTAAATTTACTAAAAATTTGTATTAATCAAAAAATATTTTAAATAATTATATGATCAATGGAATGTTATTTTATTAAAAGGGTATAAACAAAAAAAAATCATAATTTTATTTATTCAAATTATTATTTAGTATTGTGGATAAAAACTATTAAGTCTATCTAATTAGACTTTATAAATTTATATATGGGGTCCATAGGTACCACATTAGGAATAATAGTCGATGATGTGAAAATATTTTCAATCAACATTTTATTCATGTGTGTGGCATGGACATCCCTAATATTGTAGACATAAAATATTTTTTCAAATATAGATTTATATCTTATTATAAATATAGTATTAATTAATTAAAAATTCCCATGTTGTAAATTCCCTCATAGAATAATTTTTTACTGAAATTTATATGGAGGGTGGAAGTTGTTAAAATTAAAAATATTATAAAATTAATAGAATTTTGTTTAAAATGAATTTTAATGGTTATACTAAAAATTATTGAGTCCCTAATTTGTCAATAAATACAAATTTAAAATTAATTTATGTTTTGCGGATCATTATAGTTATATGGTGGTAAATAGTACCATGATTTTAATATGTGATTAAATTATTGAATCATTTTTAAATATCCCAATATATAATGGGTTTTGTGATAATTGATTGAAAATAATAAAGATAAAATTATAAAAATACATTCTTTTATAATTCAGGAATATTTGATTTGTACTAATGTAAAACGTTATGTAGACATTAATAATAGGTGTCTTTTTTAATATGAATGAATAATTTATTACTTAATACCTTCACCTATGTAATTTACTAAAATGTATAGAGAGAATAAAAATTTAAATATAGATTAAAGAACATTACATATTTTAATTAAATGATAAAAAATGTACTATAAATCAAATCATGTTCCTGAATATATGGAGAGTCAAGATGGATTTGCTTAAATGTCAGATCTTAATAAAAATTTCTATGTGAGTGAATTTTATGATTAGAGGTTCTAAATTATAATTTTTTAATGAATTACTATTGAATCATTAATCAATTGATGAACATGATAGAAGGATGTGAATGAAATGATGAGACGCGGTGACATGTATAATAAATTAAATATTATTATTAAATATTTAATTACATCATTAAAGAAGTTGAGGAATCAAGATAATTACATATATGTAATTGTTACATTTGAAATGAAGTCAAATGAGTTGTTGTAGAGAGATGAGTCTGAATAGTGCCAAGTTGATATTATTTCAAATAATTTCTAATTTAAATAATTTATTACATCATTAGAATAACTATGAAGGCATTTGATGATTATTATAGATTTTTGAACTTTTTTGAATAGGGTTTATGAAGTCCCATATAAAATACCTGATTCTAGAATCCCAGAATCGTTAATTTTATTAATATTTTATTAAGAATTCAATTTCTCAAAGAGGGTCCAATTAATGAATGTTTTTTGAAAACTATATATATTCAGAAATTATATTTTGGATCATAAACTAATTCATGAACACATTATGAGATATTTTCATTCCCTTTCAATATATCTATAAAAATTAATCATAGTTCACCCCATCATTTCTTAGGTAAGGTGAAACAAATGATTCTTATATCCATTTGTGGATATCTTTTAAAATAAACCAAAGAATATTATAATATAGTCTTAAATGGGGGGAAATTTTGGGAATAAAAAATTCACATGAAGCCATAATAAACTAATAATTTTAGAAAAATACATCATGGGATAGAAATGAGAATAATTAAGTCACATAGATATCGTAAATAGTTTCATAATGGTGAAATCGATAATTCAGTATTGTTATTCCTATACCATAATCCAAGAAATCATGTTCAAACTATCATATAATAATAATATTATTTTATTTCATATAACAAAATATCCAAATAATATGTTTTTATAATGATACCTTCTAACACATCAATGTAATATATAATGTTGGACCTATTATGTAATCTATTTATATATAATTCATTAATCCAATAATAAAATGAAATAAAATATGACCATCAAAATTGACAATTATCATTTATATTGTAATGAAAACATAAATATTGAGAATAATTTTCCAAATGATAAAAAATATATTACATGGTCACTTTTAAAAGATGGTATATCATTTTAGATTATATAGTCCAATTTTAAATAACAATGATAATTATAATAAAAAAAGCTGTAAATATTATTTTACCCATAAAAATTTTTATAATATATTAAAAAACTATCTTGAGATAGAATTTATGTCATGAAAGAATACTAAATCGACATATAATCTTTTGGGAATTCTTAATGTAATATGATGTACCATTATGAATTAAATAATGATAACGAAGTGATGATGTGTCCTTGAAATGTGTTGGGTTATGGATATAAGATATTAATTGAGTATTATATTTTTTTAATGCTATTATAAATCAGTAAAAATAGTTTATAATTAGAAACCAATTATCCCAATAAATACCCCACAAGTGCCTATAGGCATGTGTTCAATCATAGGGCCACATATAATATATATGGGTGAGAGTAAATTAAATTATCCAATAAATATTTTTATTATAACTACCGCTAGGATAATTTTTTTCATAGTGTCTTTAATGTTTTTTCATCATGTATGGGATTTAATTTAATGGAAAATAGTACACAATATATATTCCAAAAGATAAGTAGTTTTGGTCATTTTATATGAATGTCAAATAAATCAAATAAGTTGAAATATAACATTCAATATATATGATGTAACACAATTCTATTAAATTACAAGCATGATGGAATGAAAATAATGGATTGTAATTGAAATTTGAAGGGAAAAGAGAGGCCCCCAATAAGCATAATAACAACGTGTAAAATGTTCGGTAATAAGATTGGATAATAAGACTCACAATAAATAAATATCAAATGGGAAAATATATAATCAAATTACAATCAAATAAATATTTTTAAATGGTTTTACAATAAAATATGTTCATTCAAAATAAATGAGAAGGATTGAACTTCCTTATTTTCTATATGTCTTCTCAAACCACATGGGTCTGTTTATAATATTCTTAATGACTTGGGAGGGGTTTATAGAAGTATAGTAATCGGAACATCAAGATTATTTAATTTGGGGTAGTGTGGGATGATACAATTAATGGGAGGGAGAAAATGTTTTTGGTGTAAAAGAAAGAAATTTTCGAGGAAACTAAAGTTTTATAAGTGGTACCAATGAATCATAAAGGATTTATGTGGGGTTGGTATTTTAGCTGAGCTAGGAAGAAACTGGAATTTTTTAAATTTTTTTATGAATTTCATACCTAAGACGAATTTAAATATGTTATTATAGAACATTTAATTGTTAAAAATACATGATGCCTCATTTAAACATTTTACTAATATTAATCGTGAAGAAATTGACCATGGTAGTTATAATATTAGTAAAAATATAATATCACATCACATATATAATATTTATATAATGAATCCATATTATGACCCAATTTATTTTAATTAATCATATAAATGTGAGAATGTAATTATTAAATGTAATACATTGGAAATGGGAAAAACTATTCGATATCTAACTGAATTTTTAAACGTTATTTGATTTTGTACTTATTTACATGTAATTATAAGTCGAATGAGTTTATAAATAATTTTAAATTTTCATTTATAAAATTAAATTTTTTATTAAAAATATTAGTCTTATTTTTATAGGTGAAATTAAAAAAATCGTATGAAACTAATTATACAAAATAATATTTTTTACTTTTATAATGGTAATTAATCATTAATACATGCAATTTATTTTCAACTCCAAAAATTATTATTATAATTATTAAATAATATTTTTCAAATAATTATAAATATAATTCCAATTTTATAAAATAAAATTAATATTTTTTTTGTGAAAAAAAAGATATTTTTAGAATTACTCATGATAATAAAATCATAGAAAAACTATATTTTTATAAATTAAATTTGTGATAATGATAATATTATTATTGATATTGATATAAATAACATAAAATTATCTGTATTAAAATAAGTAAATTAATGTGGAAATAAAATACAATAATGAATATTAATAATATACTATTAATTTTACAAAAATTATAATGCATTATATTTTATTATTTAAAATTGTTTTTGTTCAAAAAAAGTTTTACAAAATTTATATAATATTAGAATAATTCATTAGAATACGTATTAATACTCTGTACAAAAAATTTCTACCCCTTAATGGTTTTATTTTAATAAATTTATTTCTTAAATAAAAATAGATACTATTTTGGTAAAACTATTCCAATATTCAGATGAAAATAAATAGTTTCAAAAAATTTAATAAAATATCTTAATATTATAATATATTTTTAATGTGGATTGTTAATATTTTTATTTTTATAAATTTAATTTCTTAGATATAAAAATAAAAATTTATTTATATTCATGAATAATAGGAATTTTGAACATTCATTATGGGATTATATATTTTATGGTGCATACTATCTATAGTAGTTCCTTAGATATTATTTTCATCCCAACATAAATAATAGCATTCTGAAAATTGGGTTTTATATCGTTAATTAGATATAGGTAAGTATTCATTCCTCATGTATTTTTTATTCTCCCATATCTCCACTTCTACTTTTTCATTTCCCCAAAGGATATTATCCAATCATGTTTTTGGATCTTCAACCAATTTCTCACTAGTATCATTAATATTTCCATGTTCATTCATTATGATTCCATTATGTAATCCATTATATTTCCAAAAAAAATATTACATTCATTGGATGCATACAATATTTCATTATTAATGAATCATAGAATACGATGTATAATTTAAATCTGTTAGGTTTCATAGTGAATCGATAAGTTAAAAATCTTACTCCATGTAATGGAAATTGAAAAATTTACATAATGATTAAATTTCTATATTTAAAAAATTATACACCTCCATTCCATATTATAACATTTTGTTATACATTATCTTCAACATGTAATTCAATATCATTCATTCAAATATCTATGTGACTCTTCTACCTTCTACTGGTTTCATTACTAAGATACAAAATAGTTTATAAATTAATAGTTCAGTCATCCATAAAAGTTGTGTGACCGTTTTTCCATTTTGTATCATCCTTCACAAAAATTTGCAGAATTAATCATATTTCAATTAAATGTATCATATGGTGATATTAACATCCTCTAATTGATGTTATTATTACTATATCATTCTACAAAATATTACACTGATCAATCAGGCATTAGAAGTCAATAAAATGTTATATCAACATCTATTTAAATTATTTGATAGTACTTTAAGACATAACATAATTTGGAGGATGATAATAACTTCATAAATGTATTTGACCTTTAAGCACCTACTGAAGGGTATTCTATAATTTTAATGTGAACTGGTGTTCATTATATCATATAATTATTGTAGTTTTTCAACAAACCTTATTCTTTTATTAATATCTATTATGGGATGGAACTCATGGGGTATATATTATCTTACATCAATTAAATGAACATACATAGTATGAGGATCAATTATTATACATAATGTTTCATTTTTTCATGTTTTTTTGTGATTATTTTGAAAACATTACACTGTAATATTTTTTGAAATCTATATAGCAATAAAACACGGATGCATAACTCCCTTGGGATGTAGTCATTAAACATTTATCTATTAGAATATTAAAAATCAATATAAAACAATCCAAACATTCCAAATTCATACAATCACATCATAAATACTCTAAAATTAATATACATATTTTTCCTCTTGGGGTTTATAATAAAATATAATATATGTGTTTCATCATGATTTTCCCCTTTAAACACAAGTATGGATGGAAAATAACACCTATTACCAATCACTATCACTCATTTTCAACCTATTAAGTCTATTGATTTCCCATAATTATCTTCTTTAATATTCTATTTGAATGAAATCATCAACATCTTATGGAATCTCTATCATTTATAGAAAATGTGATAATGTAATTACATTGAAAAGGAATAATATATCATCTTGCCTAAAAATCACCATATCCAAATTTACTATATCACTACATATAAGATCCTTATAAAATTCATCATTGTCAAAATCATTTGTTTCTCATTATCAATTAATTAGCCACCAATTTTCCTTCCTATTCTGGTAGTGTATCAAGTAGTAAATTTCCTTAAGAATAACCAAAAAAATTACTATCTCCCACTATTATGATCTTCATAGGAAACTGTATAGAGAAAATTATTTTGGTCCATATATATATAATCCATTTTTCTATAGTGGAAATGTATCTAAATTTTCAAAGAAAATATATAGAATTCATATCTTTTTCAAGATTTTTATCATTCTACTTATGGATGTTCCACAATATTGATGCATATGAAAATCACACATTTATTATCCAAAATGATACAACTAGGTAATTTCATTGATTTATCACACCTGCCAATATATTTTAATTAAAAAGTCGTAAAATATATAAACTTTCATTATTCAGAATCATCTCTCTCTATTATAAAATTTTAATATACTCCACATACTATATGAATTTAACCCCTTTATATGAGAAGATGGTAAACAAGTAAGAATATAAATAAAAAATATTGACTAAACAACTGATATCGACATGATATATGGATGCCCTTCATTAGCTTTTTTATGAATATTAAAAAATTTAAAATAATATAATCACAATAGTGATACAATTCTAGGATCTTGTTATTTAGTGCCTTACGAAATTTTATATTATATAGAAAATTTACAATATAAAAAATTTTCTACAATTTAATTACTTCCTTAACATCATCTTCATATCACTCATTTTATCCATAGTATAAGTAATCTTTATATGATATACATAAAAATTGGGTTAGTTGAAACCCATGTAATTGGATGAATTAGAGATATGAAACATGACTGATAATAATCATACTAATATTAATTTATAAAGGTAATCATAGCCATGATCATGAGAATAAACATTTGATAAAGGCATGGAATATAGGAATGCATAAAAATTTAACATCATGTCATATTAGTCATATACGACACATTAATGTAAATAAATATAGTATAATGTTCATGAATATTTAACATTATCTCAGGTGATTCATCAAATTAAACAATGCGTTTGAGTGATATATAATCATGGAACACCTAACACAACATAATTTTTTTATGTTCTATATAAATCAAGGTTCACCCATCACATCATTACATTTATATTATATGTAATTCGATATAGAACATATATCTATATTGGATATAAAATAACCCACGTAAAAAATGGTTCTAATTAATAATGCATACATTCATGAACTTTTGAGTTACCAACATATAAAGTGAATACTGTTGGTCATATCAAATCATTATTCTAGAAGAAACACTTTTATGAAAAATATAAGATGTGTTTTTTAAAATTAGAATCATGTTTAAAAATTCATTTCATTTTTCATAAACCCTTATTTGAAACACTTATATCAATGAACTTTTTTTATGAAAAATAACATATATTTATAAAAAAAATGAAGCAACAACGACACAAAAATGGAATGAATGAGTGAAAATAAAAGTAAGAGAGTTGGGTTTTAGAACCCCCTTACATTATGTTTGAATGATTTTTTTCACTTCAATATACAATATAATCATATTAAATTAATTAAATTAAATAATGAGAACAATTAATAAATTCATTTGACTCATCATATTTTTCACTTCATTTATGGGATTTTTGATGAGTTATAGAGTTCAATTTCATTATTCTTGAGTATTCATTTTCTAGGGTTCCATGCTCATTTCACATGTATGTGATTATGGAAATTCATGTGAAGTATAAATTATTCCGTATAATTTATATTATATTTCATTACTGAAAATAAATATTTTTATTTGGTAATATATTTCATTTGGTTAAATGGTAGTAATATTAACCATTAGATAACTAGTTAATGAAAATAATTTCATTTATTTGGTGGGATTTATGACCTTTAGGATCTTATACCATTTTCTTAACATCATGATTATATATAGGTTTCAAATCTTTATATACATAATAATATATATGAAAAAAAAATTTATAACCATAATTATCATTTTATAATAATAATTCAATGAGGTAGTGAAAAATGAAAATCCATCACCCATAGTGGTTTCAAATCAACACACCATAAATAGTATCTTAATTCTAAAAATTAAAATAAAAGGGAACTAACATGAAGATAAATTATTT
This sequence comes from Viscum album, assembly GCA_963277665.1. NCBI lineage: Eukaryota > Viridiplantae > Streptophyta > Magnoliopsida > Santalales > Viscaceae > Viscum > Viscum album. The sequence goes on along the minus strand of OY728163.1, from coordinate 1,681,880,790 downwards.
CACAAAATAATAAAATTAAATTATATTAATGATTTTCTAGTTATAATGTATCTTTTATAGGCGTATGAGAATATAATATAATAATGAATTTAAATTTATTGATATTATGTAGAAATTAAATAGGGTTTTACCTCTTGAATTTGACTTCCTTGAAAAACTCATTAGGGAAATTTTTTTGGTATTTAGATTATACTAAGATAACATGGAAGTAGGTAAGATCCATTAGAAGAGGATGAGAAGGTACTGGAAAATGTATCATTGCTATGTAGTTGTGAGGACAATAGGTGGTGGGGTGGAATTTATAGTAGAGGGGAGGTGCATTTTACAATTATTTTATTCATTTGTTTACTTTTAGGCTCATGATTATTCATATTTCGAGAAATAATATTAAATAAATTAATATAATTTATGGGATTTCTATTTCACAGTTATTATATATGTTATGTCTCATGGAATATTTTATTTAAATTATAATACATATAATATATATTACTATATTTTACCATTCACTAAAAAGTCATGTATTTAAATAAAATACCAAAAATTACAAACTAATCGTTTTCTCGATGTGTAGAATTCAAAAAATAATTCCAAATTACGAAAAATAATTTTCAATATATGAGAAGAAAAAAAAATTAATTTAAATCACCATTTTATTAAAAATGACAGATTTAAATATTATAATAAATTGATAACACATATAAAAATTCATGAAGGTATAATAATTTTTAATTGTAATCAGAACATAACATAGAAATGATTTATGAAGTAATTTTATGAAAATAAATTATATTTTAAATATTATATTAATTATAAATTTATAATTTAATATTTTTGAATTAAAACACCCAACACATAATTAATAATTATTTGAACATTTATTTACTTATGTTGTGATATAAATATATTATTTTACCAATAATATAATTCGTAAACATTTTTTACTATCATATGTAAGGTTACTATTCTATTGGCCAAATTACATTTCTTATTTTTCATGTTATTGTTCCAAGTGTCGACATACTATGCAATCAATAGAGGTACCTTATATTCTAGAAATACCAATAATTTCATTCATTAATAATTTATTAATTTTCTATTATGTTATATACGTGATTTTATGTCATTTATACTATATGAAATAATTATTATATTGTAATTTTCATTGATAAATTATTTTTGTTGGTCGAAGTGGATAATCAAGATGGGGGGTGAATTGAGTTCTATTAAAAATTTCTGTTTAAAATATTTATATCGAGATCCATCAATTCATAAAACTTGTAAAACTATAGGGAATTTATAAACATTGTAATTGTTCAAATAGTTTCTCAAACATTATTTATTTATCAATTAATGTAATATTAAGATTAAGTTTTCTTTTGAAACTAACTTACTAGATAGAAATAATTATAATCACTTTCTATTAAAACCAACAAAGTTACATTAAAACAGATTTAAATTTCATCGTAATTAGAAGAAAATACATAAAATAGTGTAAACTAAATATGGGATTACAACTATACTTAGACTGTCCTGGTCCACGGACCTCTACCACAGTTCTACATGGGAAAGAAACAACAACAGCACAGAGGATGTCCATGTCCTCAGACCTCTACAACAGTTCTACGTGGGATACACAAAGGTATAAAGTGATTGTTTTGAGGATTTCACAATCCTCTATTTCAGCATAAGAGTTAGTGTGTGTCCAATTAGACAGAAGCACACACACTGCTCGTAATATAATTAAAAAAATCACAACAGAGCGATAATATTAAGATGATTTTAGAATGCTCTTGTGTGAGTTCAATATAGCTCTGTACTACTTTGGTTTGATGTAGATAAATCATTGAGTCCTTTTATTTATGTTCTCTGGAAAACAGAGTGTCGTGGTTTTGTTCCTTCACTTCCAGTACATGTTTTCAGCTATAATGTGTGAGTATTACTTGTAACACTTGAACCTCATACTAAACTTTTGGTCTGTCGGTAGATCTTCCTCTCTATCTGTAGATGTTAACATCGGTAGTGGTAGCTCTCTCAATAATTAGTTGCCTATATTGGTAGCTCTATTTTATTAACAGCTTGTATTAGTGAACTTTTCTATTATTAGACTTATTCTATTAGTGACCTTTGTTTATCGGTAGCTCTGCCTGTACTCGAATTCTTATAAAGTGTTTGTTCAATGAACTTCATTTCATGATTGTGTTAGTATCATGATTAGTGATCATTAAATATCTATAATCATAAATAGACATTTAATAACATATTCCAATGATTTTAGATGACCATTTTGGCATTCATATCAAGTCATTAGCATGATGTCATAATTAGAAAGTATAGTCAATATATAGAGAGACATTATTTGGGATTATCAAAACATATCAAAACATAATTGAGATTATCAAAATAGGTGAGTCCAACAGTCTCCACATTTTTGATAATCAAAAATTATAGAATTATAATCTAGAATAAATGTTAATGAATTAGAGTAAAATACATATAGTGGAATTTCTCATTGTTTTCAAATCATAATTATCAAATGTATCTAAGATAAACTATGGACAAACACAAGGAAACATATTATAAATCCCCCCTTATTATATGTTCTCCACATACTATAATACTTCACTCCCTTAGAGTAAGTTGTGGCCATATTATAATTTTCCACCCCCTTAGTGTATGTTATCCCCAAATTATAGTATTTATCCCCCATTTTGATTAAAAAATAGACAAAAACAATGTTTTAGAGCATAAAATAAGAAGAGAGAAAACAGAAATTTGCATTTTACATGACAATGATACATGGGATAGTACAAAATAACTACAAAAATTCATATCAAATGTCTTATCCACTAACCAATAAACCTCTTCAATAGGAAATGTGGATTTTACTTTGGGACAAATCGATTATCCAGGCTTTGGTAGGAATAGGTGAAGGCTTGGGAACACCTGAGATTATCAAAGGTGGTTGAGAAACTGAAAACTTCTAGTTCGGTAATGATTACTCCTATAGGTGATCATAGGAGTCGGGGTTCTAATTGCCTGGGAAGGAGTCATGTGGGTTGTGGATCTAGTAGAACTAGTGGTAGGTAAGACAAGAGGCCTGATAATAGGTGTACTTTACACATGCAGAAGGGGCAGCAATAGGTTTCGAAAATCTATGATGATTCCTCCTCCTATCTCCATTGAAGTTATAAAATCATCATTTTTCTCCATAAAATTTTCCTAGGTAAGAGTCAACTACCTAAGCTTACTAACATGTTCTTTGAAGACTTGAGTAACTGGGGGCAGTTTCAGATTCTCTAGAAGTAGTTTGAAATGATTGTATAACTGATCATTGGTGTACACTCTCTGAAAATAGTGATCAATTTTCACTTTTATTTCCATCTGGGCTGCAGTAGCATCTCACATATAGTCTTCTGTGAACTTTCTGAAATCCAATGTGTTATTAATCACCTGAGAGTCAGATGAGCTACATGTACTAACTTGACCATGTTGTTCTTTCAGCACATACCTAAACTTTTCAACATCATCTGAAACTCTAGATGCAACAAGAGGTGCCATAGTAATTCCCAGATGAGTAAAATAAGCAAGTATAATTATAAGAGCATCTATCCAAGCTAATAGTGAAAAGGTTTCCCCATATTCAATTACATATTCTTGACTATATCCATGTACAAATAACCTAGATTTGTTCTTAATGATATTTCATGAATCATCATCGTTATTTCTAAAAACCCATTTAGTTTCTAGGGTCAATATTTCCTTGGGTCTGTCTGCCAATTCATAGACTTTGTTTCTTTCAAATTGATTTAACTCTTCTTGTATATTCATTAGCCAAAATTCATCATTGATAGCATCATTGATAATTTTAGGTACTGACTATGAAAGAAAGTTTTGATGTTTAACATTATTTCATAGTGAGGCTCTAGTTTGTGTCCCTCTATCTAAATCTCCTACAACAGCATCTAAAAGATGTGTTTTAAGGGTCATAGTTGGTATAGAAAAAGTAGAGATATACATTTCAGGTTTATTTTTATGTTCGGGTTCAACAGAAATATGTTCTGAAAAATTGCCAGAACTGGTTTTTCTAAACAACGGGTTCACTATTATTTTCATTGACTTTTAGAATGGACATATATTCTTAAATATTTTCAAGATGGGTCGAAGGTCAATGTGGATCAGTTTCATCATATTTGATGTGTACAAATTCTTCCACACATTTTGTTCTCTTATTGTATTCCCTATAAGCTTTACTCGATATAGAATAACCTAGAAAGAGTCCTTCTTCACTTTTGGATTCAAACTTATCAATATTATCATTTGTATTTAGAATAATGACATTGCAACCAAACAATCTAATGTAACTAACTTTAGACTTCCCATTATTCCATAGTTCATAAGGGGTATTTTTAAGAATAGGTCCAATCAAGTATTTATTTATAATATAAAAAGATGTTTTTACATATTCATCCGAAAAGTAAACAATTTAGTCCTCCTCATTGAGCATAGTTCGTAAAATTTATTAAAGGGTATTATTCCTTCTTTCTACAACAGCATTCAATTAAGGTGTCCAAGGGGCAAAGAAGTTGTGAATGATTACATTTTTTGAGAAATAGGTTTCAAAGTCATCATTTTCAAAATCACGACCGTGATCACTTCTCGGGGTATTTATCATATGTCCATTATGTCTTTCTATAGACTTATAGTATTTAATGAAATAGAAACATCTTCTCTTTTGTGAGCAAAAAAGTATACCCAACTGTATCGAGAAAAGTCATATACTAGAACATAGACATAGAGATTCCCATTTTAACTACAAACTCTATATGGTCCAAATAAATCCATATGAACTAACTCGATATGTTGAGAAGTTGAAAATTATTTTTTTACTTTAAAGAATCATTATGTTTCTTTCCCTTTTTATAGGAATTACAAACATTTTCAGTTGGGAATTTTTATTCGATTAGAACTGCTTTCCCTTAGAATTTTTTCTTCCTGATTTCATAACATGTCTTGCAAAACTTTTCATGGTAATGTTTACCCATTTCCATTATAGTAAGGTTAATGGTTTCATTATCCATTATAACTATTCCTTGGTTATTTTTACAATTCATTTTGATGTATATTCATCCATATCCATCTTTATATTTTCCCAAAAATTATTCTCTCGAATATCGAGATACATATCTGTACTCCATAGTTAAATAGAGTAGTTTGAGCTGCATGATTATTTAGAAGCCCCTTATATACTTCTTGATTTGATGGTTAATATAGTCATGAACAAACTCATACAACTCCTCCTTAAAAAATTTTAAACTATGAGGATTTCCTCATTCTCATAGCTTCCATCATATTTTAAATTTTTATATATTTTCACAGGGCATCCTTTATTTTATCTTGATAGATGGTTCTAAATAATTTTTGCAAGGTTTGGTGTTGTCAATACCATAGTGATTCCCATGTTCATCCTTTGAAAATCTAAAATTATCGGATTCATATAAATTATCATCGTTGATAATGTTGTAGGATCATTTATACTTAGGGCATCCTCTACATTATCACCATTCCAAGATGGTACTAGATTGAGTAGTCATAATACATGATGAGATCTAAGAATTTACACTATCACATATTAATAACCTTCAATAAGAATATATTTATTTGATTCCATTATGGTAAATATATATTTCAAATTCCCCCAATTGAGATAATGCTGCAAGATTTTCCATGCAAATATCATTGATACCAACTCCAGATCATCTATGGGATAATTTTTCTCTGGATAATTCAATTTCCTTTATTCATATGATCAAATTTGAATATTTTTAATTATCATACTTCCTATGTCCATCTTTGATGCATCATTGAATAATACAAAGGTTTATCAACATTTCTAAATTTGAATTAATAGTGTGCTGATAAGAAACTATTCCAACTCATTAATTTGGTCTTTACATTCACCAAGATAAAAATATTTTCCTACATTGTGAGACATCATGGTTAGTGGGTTTCCAAATCATAATATGTTATTCACAAATAAATGGTAATACTCATCTAGTATAAGGAAACAATGAATCTCCATTATAGATGCTTTCCTAGGACACTCTAATATTTACTATGACATGGATGGATTTAAAAATATTTCATTAATGATGAAAATATTCCCAATGAATGTTACTTCATCCATCCAAAATTAAAATTTAATGTACATTATATATATATATATATATATATTCTACCTTAAAATGACTTCAAAACTGTATTACAATTCTCTTCTTCTTCTTATATTATCTTGTATTATATCAGAATATAATCAATAAATTTCACCACAATTTTTACTAGGTAATATCTAATAACATTATTCATTAATTATATTAATATTTCTCTATAATTAGAGAGTCTAAATGAAATCACAATAGACTCTTGTCATCCAAATAATTTTTTAATGGATGTTTTGGCAATATATTCCATCATCTCCTTTGTGAGGGGAAATCCCATCCAAAGGTAGTCCTTTAATAAATAAATTGTCCCTCTCATTATAACCAATGGAAATTTGAATTGATCCGTCAATGTATTTTCTGAAGACGACTATGGTTCCCCATGGTGAGATGCTCAAATATATAAATCTTCTGTCCTTGTTTTCACATGACTACTTCTTTAGTTATTCAAATTCAATGGTGGATATTATATAATGTGTATTTGATATATGAAAAGATCCCAGAATATGTTCAATTGTGATTTCAACCATTCAGTCAGGAGAATGACCATGAAATTCTTGGATAATACATCATTTTATAACTACACAATGGTCTTCGATTCGATAATCATTCTATACTGTGTCACAATTATTTGAGTTATATAAGTATAGTCATTATGAATCTATATCCACACATTGTATGATGGATCAAAACAAGAATAATCCCCATCCTTACACATGTGTTGAATTGAAAGATGATTCATAATGTTATGAGTCATCTCCCATTTTCATCAGTTTATATTGGATTTATATAAATATTGGCAATGCATTCAATAAATATCATCAAACTAAATAAATGGAAGTGAGACTAGATTTTATATGAGGATTTTTCCAAAAACAATACTAATAAAGGATTTGTATAATATGGATACAATAATTTCCACATTTTATATTCATACAGATAAATACACCTCCAAAATTTTTAGGTGGTATTTTAATGCGTATACAAAACTGTAAGGATGTAAAAGAATGTGTAGATCGATAATCACGTAGTATGATTACTATTCTTCTATTGAATAAACTATATACTTATAACAACATCATTTGTATGTGGAAATATTATTATAGTGATTTCATAAATATTCCCTTTCTCATTTTTAATTTATTTTGGAAATAACTGACTACCCCTCGAAGACATAAGGATTACTAAACTAGCTTTCAAAGTTACCATTCTCCCAATAGTTGATGAATTGAACCATGGGTGGTTCTCTACTTCCCTCGGAATCGTTATCATGCATCTTATTATCTCTTCAACATTCATTAGCAATGTGTAATTCTCTCCCATATATATAGCATTTCCCCATCCCTTTGAGGTTGTTCTTATGATGATTCTCATCGTATTTCTTTCATGTGTGTGGATTAGTTAAATAATCACTTTCACATTAAATCCCATTGTAGGAAACACTATGTTTCAATTTCATATCCCCATATACATGTTACCATTCGCTGAAACAACATATCCACATTGAGATAACATAGAAAATATTATTCAATACTCCATAGTATTATATTTCTATATCCATTGAATTTTGTGCTTTTAAACTAATATATATTATATATAGTTTTCTATCATTTTTTAAAAAACATAATGTGTACCATGTAATCCATGTGATATTTTCATCTAAGGCCATGAAAAAACCTTCATCCTATTTAATCTACTGTAAAAATTATCACTTCAAATTGTTATGAAGAGTTTGAGAAAAAACGTGTTAACATACATTATCGTAAAGTCTTAACAAAAAATATATTCTATTACAACAATCCAATTGGGGTTATAAAAAAATCCCCTCTTTTATTGGAATCACTATTTAAAAGATGTCTATTGAGAGTACTAATCTCTATCTCGAAACAATGATGAAAAAAAATATCTTCGATATTGAGTTGACACACTTTTCTATGATGAGTTGAAAAGAAGATTCTATAAAAAAATTTATTTTATTTCATCAAAAATGTCTTGATATCTAATTGCTCACTCTTGGGTAGAGGATTGAATTTGATATTATTCAAGATATTTCTCATATCATGAGTAATCTTGGTAGGAATTTTGATAATATTTTAAACCCCACCTCCCAAGGTATTGGACATATCATTCCTAAAATTACTACATTCTCCATCACATGGGTTTTTGACATGGTATCAAGAGGTTAACATAATTTCTTAAAATAAAATTTTTTATAAAAAAATGTATCTCAAAAAGTCATGAATAAATAATTTATTTATTTTTGAAACTATGTTTAAAAACTCAAATTCTATTATCCCTATGAATATAATTGTTTTGAAATGTTTATTGGATCCATAATTATAATCATGAACATACTAAGGGTTTTCATTATGGTTCTCTAAAATTATTTCCAAAATTTACTAAATCATGATCAGATACCAACAATAGTGACCATAGAATTCCATTACATGATTATTACATCGTATTAAATATTAAAACCATAACAGTGATAATAATAAATGGACATGTTGTTATGTCAAATTTTATAATTCAGAATATACATAAATTTAACAAAAGAAAACATTATAATTTATTTAATTCCTTATTTTATAGATTTATATTTTTCCTCAGGTTTTCTTTAGTATAATAAATAAAGTAGGTATATAAATAAAAATAAAGTGTTAGCTAAAATCCTAGTAAGATAATGGATATGTGAAATTGAAAAATGCTAATCATAATAACAATAATCACAATTTTTTAAAATAATCATAACCACAATCATGGAAAGAAACAAAAAATAAATCATAAAATCTGGTAATGTATAAAAAAGAAAAATCATATCTTAGTGGTCAAATACTAAACACAATTGGGAATAATGATAGCTTCATGATCATTGTAACTTTTCATTATATCATGATATTCATCAAACTACTGAATTCAATGGGGAGTTATATAATTTCGGCTGAACCAGTCACAATATAACATTTACATTCTCTTTATAATTTAGGGTTCACCCATCACATAATAACCTTTACATTATTATAAACACCACATGAAACAAATGACAATATATCCCATAAAATAACCAATGGGAATGAAGGGGATTAATTTTATTAATCATAAAACCATAAATATTGGTGTTCACAAGATAAAAATGGAATATGGTTTATGGTATCAATTATTATTTTTGAATAAACAACATCAATCCCCTAATATTATGTCTGAATGTCTTCAATACATAAATATCACGTATAATGAAATTATTTTAATAATTTAAAAATCTATATTATTTTATACATGGATTTTATACATTATATATTTTTTTAATTTCATTTAATGTATTACGAAGAGTTATATGGTTCAATATCATCGTTAATGAGTGTTCATTTTCATGGTATTCTTGATCAGTTCACTTGATTATATCGATGTAATTTAATATACAATTTGAATTACTCTTCAAAATTTAAATCTTATGTTATTAATAAAAATAAATAGTTTATTTTCGATATTATATATCATTTATTATATTTTATGGGTACAAATCATTAGATAAATACATTAATAAAATTATTTAATTATTTTTTATATATCTTGACCATTACGAGCTTTTATAATTTTTTTAACATCCTTATTTAATATTGGTTACATAACATTATATAAATAATTATATTAATAATAATATCGTATTTATCAACAATTATTGTTTTATAACCATCCTGGAATGTTGTAGTGAATAATAAAGAACACATCCTCTATGGTGGCTGATAATTGACATACCATAGAGGATATATTAATTTTTATAACAAATGGAAAGGTAAGAGACTTAAAGATGAATTATTCAACTATGATAACAGAATTATAGTATATAAATGATACTGTAATTATAATTCAACTTGTATTGTTGTAAGTGAGTAGATAATAATAAATAAATAAAAATGAAAAAAAATTAATGAATAGAATCATGGTTTGACCTCTTGAATTTATCATCTTTGAGAACCTCAGTGTTGAAAGTGTATTTTATTTTTATTAGAAACAATTATTATATATGTTGGACATTTACTTCGGAATAATATTGAGTATAATTTGGATGATGATCAAATATATGGGGTTGTGAGAAAAATAGGTGGTGAGGTGTGTTTTTTCATTATTTTATTCATTAGATTATTAGAATGTCTCATGATGATGAATAATATGATCATTGTAAATAAATATATTAATATAATAATTTTTATCAATATTATTATTCTAAGAGTAGTGATGACTCAAGGAATATTTAATTTTTCTTATAATGTATATATACTATAAATTTCCTTGTATTACTATTTAAAAAATAAATTATTTTATAAAAAACACAACAATACCCCGACAATAATTTTATGACATTTAGATTGAGAAAATAAAAAAAATTTAAGAAAAAAATTCAAAATATGATAATTTTTTTGTAATTAAAATCATTATTTTCATGTACAATACTAATTTTAAAATTATATGATATTTTATAATAGTTTGAAAAATAATTAATGTCTTAATAAATTAGGTTATAATCATAATAACAAAAATGATAATTTATTAATACATTTTTCGAGAAAAAAATTACATTCAAATCATTATATAAAATATAAAATTTTAATTAAATATTTATGAATTAAAAATAAACAAAACATAATACATAACTTTAAATTTTTTTATATTATGATATTATTATATAATATTATCAATAAAAAAATGTATAAAGTTTATATATACATTCATAGGCAAGGTTAATATTAAACTGATGATATTACTATTCATATCAGTTATCATACTATTCCATGTTTTAAGTTATTATTCCATCAGGATAAGATCCATTACATATATAAATACCTCTTATTTCATCAATTTTTCATTTATAATTTTTATATTGTGTTCTCTTTGTGATTTTAGGTCATTTATTCTCTATGAAATAATTATATGAAGGGATTTTTAATTCATAAAGTTTTATTATTCTACCTGATAATTAAAAACCACATCATATCATTTTTATCATTCCCTATACATGTCATTCATTTAACAAAATAATCACTAAAATAAAAAAATATATTAAATCTGTGGATAAAATACGTACATGAAAACCGTCATTTAAAAAAATGAAAATATTTTTAAAATTATTCATTTTTTCTATAGTCCAGTTGAATTATTTATATATGATTCTAAATCTATTTAGTACTCCAAGATAATATCAATATATCATCAATATATACCCATGTTATGTAGTCATGATTACTCTTGATAAGGATACTAATATTATACATATTTAAAGACGATGTATTATTTATTCCAATCGAAATTTCCATAGAATCCAAATAAAAAAACCATGTTTAGAATCTCATATTCAATATATCTTCCATATTCACCCTTATCTGATGATAACTAAATAAAAATTATATCTTTCAATACTATTTTGGTCATTGATGATGATTAAATCATCCATCTCTATAAAATAACTGATAATTATTTTTTATAGTAATTTAATTTTTCTAAATTTTATTAATGAATAACCACATACACCAGTCCCTAATTTCATTAGTAAAACTTTGTAACACCATGATGAATAAATATGGATTCCTAATTCCTTATCACATTACTCCTATACCTATTTATTCAAATACAATAATTTTTTTGGCTCCATTCTATAAGGAGTTTTAAAAATAATTCATCCATATAGGATAATTTTAGTATGTAATATAATTTTATTCTCTTTTGGATGGATAATTAATTATTTGGAAAAACCAGACTAAAGTTTTAAAGACATAAAACCACCCATTCTTAGTATAACTCCCTAAACTAAATAATTTACATCATTTTAAACTCTTAAAAAATTTAAATTATAGAGAATTATATATTCTGTGTTTAGAAAAGACTCGGTAGGTGATGTATCTCCATTATAAGTATACAATATATTGATATAATTTTCCCTTAATCCACTTCCATGTGACTGGAAAATATTTTCAAGGGACTTGATTGATTTTTCATCTTCAAATGCAATAATAATTATACTAAATGATATTTCTTTCTTCACATTATGTTGTCAACCATAAATCTAGATAATTATTTAATATTAGTTTTCTCTATCTATTGAAAATCAATTTTCATAAGATACTTCAACTACTCTAACATATTTAGGATCTATTTAGCTTTAACTTCAACTTCATTGACATGATCTATAAAAACATCAATACATATAAAATTTGTGTTGATATAGTTTCAATTCACACTATTTTTCACCATCACTCTATAATGGAATAAAAATAATTTTTTCCTGATATTAATGTGTGTTAGATAATTCATATTATAGTAACAAGTGTTTTCCGTTGATATCGTATGGTATTTTCATATTATATATGTATCTTAACTATGATAATATAAATCTAGACCCCATGGTTCCAACTAAATTGTGTCTAATAACAACAATAATATCATAAACTTCAAAAACATTTAATGGGTATTTATAATATATTATTCCAATAAAATACAACATTTCGCGAGGCTCCAATGGTTTATAAGTCATTGATGAATATATACATAGATTCGGTACATTTTAAAATATATGAATCATCATGATAATAATGATAGATCACTATTATCCCTTACATAATATCTATAAATATTAAAAAGATATGTCATAATTTTTTATTGGGTACTGTTAAACTGATAAAGGAAGTATCAGATGATCGTTATATGGTAATGTACATTGGATTCAATTATTAAAAAAATCATAACATATGATATGGTGGGACAAAATAAAGAACATGATTACCCAATCAACTAATATAGATATAATAACATATAAATAGGCTAAAATGATAATAGATACATCACATGGATAACAATAATTCGTTCTATAGTGATGGAATGATTTATTTTGGTAGCTATTTCAATATGATAATCCTATAAATCATGATCATACCAAAATGTAAATATCTTATTCTAATTTTAGTATGTAAAATAATTTTATTCTCTTTTGGAAGGATAATTAATTATTTGGAAAAACCACACTAAATTTTTAAAGACATAAAACCACCCATTATTAGTCTAACTCCCTAAACTAAATAATTTACATCATTGTCAAATCTTACCAAATTTAAATTACAGAGAATTATATATTCTGTGTTTAGAAAATACTCAATAGGTGATGTTTCTCCATTATAATTATATAATAAATTGATATAATTTTCCCTTAATCCACTTCCCTGTGATTGGAAAATATTTTCAACGGACATGATCGATTTTTCACCTTCAAATGAAATAATAATTCTACTAAATGATATTTATTTCTTCACATTATGTTGTAAACCATAAATCTAGATAATTATTTAATATTAGTTTTCTCTATCTAGATAAAATCAATTATTATAAGATACTTCAACTACCCTAACATATATGTGATCTATTTAGCTTTAACTTCAACTTCATTGACATGATCTATAAGAACATCCATACATATAAAATGTGTGTTGATATAGTTTCCATTCTCACTATTTGTCAACATCACTCTATAATTGAATAAAAATAATTTTTTCATGATATTACTGTGTATTAGATAATTCATATTATACTAACAAGCATTTTCCGTTGATATCTTATGGTATTTTCATATTATATATGTATCTTAACTATGATACTATAAATCTAGACCCCATGGTTCCAAATAAATTTTGTCTAATAACAACAATAATATCATAATCATCCAAAACATTTAGTGGGTATTTATAATATATTATTCAAATAAAATACAACATTTCTCAAGGCTCCAACGGTGTATAATTCATTGATGAATATATACATAGATTCAGTACATTTTAAAACATATGAATCATCATGATCATAATGATAGATCATTATTATCCCTTACATAATATCTATAAATATTAAAAAGATACATCTTATTTTTTTATTCGGTAATGTTAAACTGATAAAGGAAGTATCTGATGCTCATTATGTGGTAATGTACACTGGATTCAATTATTAAAAAAAAATCATAATATGTGATATGGTGGGACAAAATAAATAACATGATTACCCAATCAACTAATATAGAGACAATAATATATAAATAGACTAAAATGATAATAGATACATCACATGGTTAACAATAAACCATTCTATAGTGATGGAATTATTTATTTTTGTAGCTATTTCAATATGATAATCCTATACATCATGATCTTACCATCATGTAAATATCTTATTCTAATATGGAATGCACAAAAAAACACAAACATGATGGTCTCATGATACACAACTATTCATAAAGAAGATATATAATCTATGGCACCAATCATTACCATGTTATTTATAATACATTCATTGTATGATAAAAATTCATAAATAATTCAAATCAATATTCCCAATAATTTTCCATATTGTCAAAACAACATATAGAATGAAAATACATTTCAAAATATAAATTAATGTAATAAATATATAATAACACATTTATAGAGATATTGCATCTTGTTAAAAATATATTTTTATCATTATATTAATATTATATATTAGGATAAAATCATTCGGAATACCAATATTTATTCCTCTGATAATAAAATGTAGATCATGATCCCACTGCATCCTAAATTTTTATATAATGATTCCATATTATGATATCACCTAACATACTGAATATTGATATAATTAATCTATATTATTACCCAATTTAATTTAATTAATCATATAAATGTGAGAATTTCATTATTAAATGTAAAACATAAGAAATGGGAAAAATAATTTTATAAAAAATGAATGTTTATACATTATATGATTTTTTACTTTTTTACATGTAATTATAAGTAGAATGATTTTCTAAATAATTTTAAATTTTGCATTTATAATATAAAATTAATTACTATAAATATATTAGTCTTATTTTTAAATATGTAATTAAATTACCTTATGAATTTAATTATTCACAATAATATTTTTTTCTCTTCCAATGGTAATTAATCATTAATACATGAAATTTATTTTCAACTACAAAAATTATTATTAGAATTATTAAATAATATTTTTCTATTAAATATATAAATAATTCCAATTTTATAAAATAAAATTTTTCTTGGTGAAAATAAAAATTATTTTTAGAATTACATAAGATAAGAAAATTCATAGAAAATGTGAATTTTTATACATTAAATTTGTGATTAGGATAATATTATGATTGATATTTATATAAATAACATAAAATTATCTCTAGTAAAATAAATAAATTCATTTGGAAATTAAATACAATAATGAATATTAATAATATACTATTAGTTTAACAAAAATTAGAAAGCATTATATTTTTTATTTCAAATTGTGGTTGTTCAAGAAATGTTTTACATAATTTATATAAAATTAGAATAATATTTCAGAATACATATTAATACTTAAAAAAATTCCTCCCATTAATTTTTTTATAAAAATAATTTTCTTTATTTAATAAAAAAAGATACTATTTTGGTAAAACTATTTCAATATTCACATGAAAATAAATAGTTTCAAAAAAATATAAAAAATATCATGAAATCATAATATATTTATAAATTCTATTATAATTATTTTAATTTTTATAAATCTAATATGTTATATATAATAATAGAAATTTATTTATATTCATGAATAATAGAAATTTTGGTCGTTCCTTGAGTGATTATATATTATATAGTGTATACCCTCTATATTAGTTCCTCAGATATTATTTTCATCCCACCATAAAAAATAGCATTCTAAAAATTGGGTTTTATATCACTAATTAGATATATGTAATTATTCATTCCTCATGTATTCTTTACTCTCCCATGTCTCCACTTGTACTTTGTCATTTCCAAAAAGGATATTAACCAATCAATTTATTCGATCTTCAATCAATTTTTCAGAAATATAATTAATATTACTATATTTCTTAATTGTGATACCATTATGGAATTTATTTAATTTCCTAAAATATGATTACATGCATTGGTTGCATAGAATATTTCATTATTAATGAATCATGGAAGACGATGTATAATTTAGATCTGTTAGGATTAGGAGTGAATCAATAAGCTACAAATCTTACTCCATGAAATTCAAATAGAAAATTTATATAATGATTAAAATTTAATTTTAATAAAATTATACACCTCCATTCTATATTATAACATAAATTAATACAATATCCTCAACATGTAAATCAACATAATTCATTTAAATATCTACATGACTTTTATACCTTCTACTGGTTATATTAGTAAGATCCAAAATATTTTATAAATTAAAAGGTCAGTAATCCATAATAGTTGTGTGAAAAGTTTTCCATTTTCTATCATCTTCACACAAATTTGCGGAATTAATCTTATTTCCATAAAATTTATCATATGGAGATATTTATTTCTATAATTGATGTTATTATTACAATATAGTTCAACTAAATATTACACTGATCAGTCATGCACTGGTTTTTAATAAAAAGTGATATCAACATATGTTCGAATTATTCGATAGTACTTTGAGACATAACATGATTTGGGGGATGAAATAAGTTATTAAATATATTTTACCATTAATCAAATACTGAAGGGTCTTCTATAATTTTAATGTGAACGGATGATCATAATCTCATATAATTATGGTTGTTTTTCAACAAACATTATCATTTCATTAATATTTATTCAGCGATGGAACTCAAGGGGTATATCTTCTATTAATTCACTGAAATTAACAAACATAGTATAATAATAATTGATTATACATAATGTGTCAATTTTACGTCTTTATTTTGCGATTCTTTTGAAAAAATTACATCGTAATATTTTTTGACATCCATATAAGAAATAAACGAAGATGCATAACTCCATTGGGATGTATTCATTCAACATTTAGGAATTAGAATATTAAGAATCTAGAAAAAATAGTCCAAATATTCCATATTCATAAAATCAAAATATAAATACTCTCAAATTAATATAAATATTTTTCCACTTGGGGTTTATAATGAAATATACCATATGGGCTTCATCATGATATTCCCCTTTCAAAAAATGTATGGATTGAACATATGACCTCTTCCCAAACATCATCACTCATTTTCAACTTATTATGTAATTTGATTTCCCATTACAATCTTCTTTAATATTCCATTTGTACGAAATAATCAACTTCATAGGAAATATATCTCACTTATTGAAAATGTGATAATGGAATTCCATTGAAAAGGAATGATAGATCATCAGGACTAAAAATCACCATATCCAAATAAAAAATGTCACTATATATAAGATCCTTATAATAATAATCATGGTCAAAATCCATTGTTTCTCATGATTAATTAATTAGCCACCAATTGTTCTTCTTATTGTGGTAGTGTATCAAGTAGTTGATTTCCTTATGAAGAACCAAAAAAATTACTATCTCTCAAGATTTATCTCTTCATAAGAGAATATGTAGTGAAAAATATTTTGTTCTATGTATATAATTCATTTTTCTATAGAGGAAATATATCTATATTTTCAAAGAAAATATTATTGATTTTTTATCTTTTTCATGATTTTGATCATTCTACATAGGGATATTACACTATTGTGATGCATAGGAAAATCACACATTTATTTTCCATAATGATAAAACTAGGTAATTTCATTGATTTGTCACACCTCCCTATAGATTTTCTATTAACATGTCAAAAAAGATATAATATTTCATTATTCAGCTTCCTCTCTGTCTATTCAAAAAATTTAATTTACGTCATAGACCATATGAATTTGACCCCTTTATATGATATGATGGTAATCAAGTATGAATATAATTCAAAAATAATGACTAAACAACGGATAGTGACCAGATCTATAAAGGCCCTTCATTATCATTTTAATGAATATTACATAATTTTAAAAAATAGAAACAAAATAGTGATACAATTCTAGGATCTTGTTGCTTAGTGTCCTAGGAAATTTTTTATTATAAATAAATTTTAGAATATAATAAATAAAATATAATTTAATTACTTCTTCCATATCATTTTCATATCACTCATATTATCCTTAGTATAAGTATTCCACAGAGGTTATAATAAATATAGGCTGAGTTGAAACCCATGTAATTGGATGAATAGGATACATGAAACATATATAATAATAATCATAATCATAATAATTTAAAAGGTAATGATTGCAATGATCATGAGATTAAACATTTGATAAATTCATGTAATGTAGGAATGCGTAAAAATAAATCAACATGTCTTATTAGTAATATACCACACATAGTTGTAAATAAATCTAATATAATGTTTATGAATATTTAAAATCATATCATGTGATTTATCACATTAAAAAATGAGTTGGAGTGATATATAATCAATTCACACATTCCACATCATCATTTTTATAGGTGCAATATAAATCAAGGTGATCCCATCACATCATTAAATTTATATTATCAGGAATTCGACATTGAATATATATCTATATTTGACATAAAATAACCCACGTAATGGAATGGGTCTATATAATAAGTCATATATTCATGAACTTTTTAGTTGCCAACAAAAATTCGATATTATTGGTCATATCAATAATTATTCAAGAAGAAACAATTTGATTACATGTAAAAGATGTGTTTTTGAAATTAAATTCATTTTAAAAAATTAATTTCATTTGTCATAAACCCTTATTTGAAACACACATATCCATGAAAATAAAATATTATTAAATATAACATATATTTATAATAAATAAAAGGAACAACGATACCAAAAATGGATTGAATGAGTGAAAATGAAAGAAAGAGAGTTGGGATTGAGAATCCCCTTACCTTATTATTGAAAGATTTTTTTCACTTAAATATACAATATAATAAAATTAAATTAATTAAATTAAATTATGAGAACTATTTATACATTAATTTGTCTCATTATATTTTTTAGTTCATTTGCAGGATTTTTGATAATTTTTAGACTTCAATTTCATTATTATAGAGTATTCATTTTTTGGTTTCCATGATCATTCCACATATATTTGAGTATACAAATTCATGTGAAATGTAAATTATACCCTATATCATTTATTGAAATTCATTAATTAAAATGCATATGTTTATTTGGTAATCTATTTCGTTTTGTTATATGGTGTTATAATTGACAATTATATAACTAGTTATTGAAGATGATTTCAGTTATTTGGTGGATTTTATAACCATTAGGGTCATGTATCAATTTTTAACATCATTATTATATATATATTTCAAAAAATTATATACGTAATAATATTTATAATAAAATTTTATATAACCATAATGTTCATTTTATAATAATCATTCAATGCGGTAGTGAAAAATGAAAATACATCACCCTTATTGGTCGCATATCAACACACAACAGACAGTCTCTTCATTCAAAAAATGAAAATAAAGGGAAACTAACAAGAAGATGAATTATTTCATTAAAATAAAAAAATAGATTATATTAATGATATTGTAGTTATAATGTATCTTTTATAGTCATATGAGATGAGAATATAATAACGAACTGGAATTTATTGAAATTAAGATGAAATGAAATAGGGTTTTACCACTTGAATTTATCTTCCTTGAATAACTCCTTAGGGATAATATTATTTTATTTTAATTATACTATGATATCATGGATGTAGGAAAGATTCATTGGAAGAGGATGGGGAAGGAACTTGGAAATTTATCATTGCTATGGAGTTATGAGGAAAATAGGTGGTGGGGTGGAATTTATTATGGAGGGGAGGGGCGTTTTACTATTATTTTATTCATTTGTTTAGTTTTAGGCTCATGACTATTAATATTTTGAGATATATAATTAAATATATTAATATAAATTATGGGTTTTCTATTTCACGGTTATTATATATGTAATGTCTTATGGAATTTTTTATTTAAATAATAATATATATAATATATATTATTATATGTCACGATTCCCTGAAAATTCATGTTTTTAAAAAAATTACCAAAAATTCCAATCATATAGTTTTCTTGATGTGTATAATTCAAAAATTAAATCCATATTATGAAAATAATTTTCGATTATTGAGAAGAAATAAATTAATTTAAATCATCATTTTATTAGAAATGACATATTTAAATATTATAAAAAATTTATAACACATTTACATTTTAATGAAGGTATAATAATATTTTATTATAATCAGAACATATCATAATGATTATGTATGAATTAATATTTTGAAAATAAATTATATTTTAAATAATATATTAATTATAAAATTATAATTAAATATTTATTAATTTACAAAAACAACACTTTATTAAAAATTCGTTGAAAATTTATTTAGTTATATTGTGATATAATTAAATGATATTACTAATAATAAAGTTTTTAAAATTTTTTATACTATCATATGTATGGTTACTATTATATTTTCCAAATTACATTTTCTATTTGTCATGTTACTATTCCAAAGGTCGACTTACCATGTAATCAATAGAGGTGCATTATATTCTATAAATACTAATTATTTCATTCATTATTAATTTATAAATTTGTTATTGTGTCCTCTTAGTGATTTTATGTCATTTATACTATATGAATTAATTATAATAATGTAATTTTCATTGATAATTTTTTTTTGTTGGTTAGAGTGGATACTCAAGAGGTGGGGGTGTGAATTGAGTTCCTATTAATTTTTTTTCAAATATTTATATTGAGATCCCCCAATTAATGAAACAAGATAAATTGTAGTAAATTTATAATGATTGTAAGTGTTCAATTAGTTTTTCAAATATTATTTATTTCTCAATTAACATAATCTAATAATTATGTTTGCTTTTGAAACTAACCTACTTGATAGAAATAATTAAAATCACTTTCAAGTTCAACTATCAGAGTTACTTTAAAACATATTTTAATGTCAATGTAATTAGCAGTGAAATATTGAAAATAGTTTAAACTGAATCGGGGTTTACAATAGTACTCAGACTGTTTAGGTCCTCAGACCTCTACCACAGTTCTACATGGGAAAGCAACAACAACAGCACACAGGCTGTCCAGGTACTCAGACCTCTACCATAGTTCTACAAGGGAATGCAACAACAACAAAACATAGGCTACCCAGGTCCTTAAAGCTCTACCACAATTCAACGTGGAATATACACATGTATAAAGGGTTTGGTGTGAGGATTTAAATATCCTCTAGTTTTTCTTAGTATTAAGTGTGTGTCCAAGTAGACATAAGAACACACACTGCTTTTAATGTAATTAAAATAATCATATCAAAGAAATAACAAGAATATGATTAAGAATTATCTTCTGTGATGTCAATACAGGTCTGTAATCCTTTGGATTTAAGAAGATGAAACATTGTGTCCTTTTATAGAAGTTCTCTGGAAGTTAGAATGTCGTGGTTTTGTTCCTTCACTTCCATTACAGTTTTTCAGCTTTAATGTGAGAGTATTACTTGTATTACTTGAACCTCCTTTTTAAATTCTATTATTAATGAGTATGTGTGTACTTCATGTTCTTCTAGTATGTTTCACATTGTACATTCTCTATGTCCCATGAATTCTTCCATATATGTATATTTGTATCCTCCCTTTCTCCAGTAGCTTCACATTCTTTTTATTCCTTGAGCTCCAACAATGGGAATGATTGACTTTTACATGTACGATGTACAATTTCCTGATATCCAAAACACATCATTAATTAATTTTAGTTGCATTAAAAACACAAAATATTACCATTGCTAATAATCAATCGAATAGATAAAGTTTAGAGAAAAAGTTACATGTTCTCATTGGTAGCTCCTTGTATAAGTGAACATGTAGCGGTTGACTTGTATCAGTAGATGTCACTCAATCTAATGGTAGATTTATTGTATGGGAAGCTTTATGTGTAGTGGTAGCTCCTTGTATCTGTAGCTCCATATTTAGAGGTATCTCTTCATAACGATGAAATTCTATCGGTAGCTCTTCCTTGTTATCTATAGCTATTATCATCGGTAACGGTAGCGCTCTCTATCAGTAGTTTCCTCTATCGGTCATTCCATTCTATCGGTAACTTGTATCAGTGACGTTGTTTATTAGTAGACTTATTCTATCATTGACCTTTGTTTATCGATAGCTTCTTCTGTACTCAGATGCTTATAAAATATATGTTCTATGAATTTCATTTCTAGATTGAGTTAGTATCAAGATTAATCATCGTTAAATATCAATAATCATAAATAATCATTAAATAACATATTCCAATGATAATATATGATCATTTTGGAACTCATATCAACTCATTATCATGATTTCATAATTATAAAGTATAATTAATATATATATAGATGTTATTTAGGATTATCAAAACATATCGATACATAATTGAGATTAACAAAACATGTGAGTCCATCAATCTCTAATTTTTTGATAATCACAAATTATGGCATTATAATCAAGAATAAACATTAATGATTTAGACTAAAATACATCTAACGGAATTTATCATTGTGTTCAGATCATAGTTCTCAAATGTATCAGAGTTAAACTATGGACAAACTCAATGATACATATTATAAATTCCTCCCCATTAGTGTATGTTCTCCCCATATTATATTTTTTCTCCCCCTTTGTGTATGTTATCCCTATATTATAATTTTTCTCCCCCTTAGTGTTTGTTCTCCACATATTATAATTTTTATCCCCCATTGTGATTGACAAAAAGAGGAAAACAATGGTTCAGAGGATAATAGAAGAAGAGAGAAAATAGAAATTTGCATTTCACATGAAAATGATGCGTGGGATAGTAAAAAATATGTGTAACACCCCAAGCTTCCACGATACACTTCTCTTTGAATAATATAGTACCGTGTATTGTATGCAACTTTGACATTCTAACACACACCACAACCAATCAAAGTAGCTGTTATGAATAGTAATACTAAATTTTTGAAATTTTATAAATTTTATTATTCAAATTCGACTTCATTTTTGGATTCAGAATACTTAAATTAGATTAAAGTGAATTTTTGGTACTTTTCTGATAACTTTCAATTTTTTTATGAAGAATGAAAATTACTAAATTTAAATTAGAAGCAACTTTATTAATCGAAATAATTAATAGTATAAATTTTTTGAATTTGAGTGGTTTTAAAGTAAAATTAGATTTTATTTTTACCATATAATCCAATGTTGGTCATTGCGCATAATTTCACATTTAAACTAGACATAAGAAAATGTCAATATTTTGAT
Source organism: Viscum album (assembly GCA_963277665.1). Taxonomy (NCBI): domain Eukaryota; kingdom Viridiplantae; phylum Streptophyta; class Magnoliopsida; order Santalales; family Viscaceae; genus Viscum; species Viscum album. The sequence continues at coordinate 1,681,857,379 of OY728163.1, read as the reverse complement.
TGTTATTATTTGTTAAAAACACACTTTTGGTTTTGAAAAAGGGATTTAATTTTAAATTAATTTCTACCACTTCTGTGTTTTGAATATAGAAAAATGGAATCAATATTTAGAATCTGGAGGTCCAAATTGTGTAAATAGTTAACTTTAATTTTTATACATTTTGAATAATTACTTCGATAAATATTTTATTTACCAAGGTAAAAGGGAAAATCCAGTAAATAAGGGTAAAAATAATAATATAATAATATTAAATTACCCTAAAATGTGTCCGAACCTTATTGGATGATACATGTCCGACCATGGGCATCATTGGGTCGATTTTGGGACTCCATGGATCGACTTGTAAGTTATAATGACACTTTATATTAATTATGTTAATGAAAAAAATGAAATAAACATATATTTTTTATCAAAAAAAATTTACATAGGATTATATATGTTAAATTTTATACTATATATAATCATTAGAAAGATAAAATTATTTCATAAATAATGGGATTTGATTTTAAATTTTTTAACATTGAATAATTAAATTTATTTATGACAAAATAATGATGCAGTGTTTTTTTTATTAATGAAAGAATCAAATACTTGTTATGATAAATTAAAAAATAAATATAATTTGAATGTTTTTATAACATCCACAAATTTTATTGGTTAATATGGCATTTTAGGATTACTAAATGAAATTTTTTCAAATTAATAATGTTTTTAATACTTTATCAATAATCAATTATTAAATAGTGTCAAAATTGACATAAATGGGTTATTTAAAAGAAATTATATTATTAACTGATATTTTATTCATAAAAATCTATGTATTATCCAAAGAACTTATATAATGATAGGTGTATCATTAATGGACCAGTTTTGGGTCATGTGGATTTATATAGTAAGTTTATTAACTATATAATTTAAAAATACCAAGACACATGGTAAATGTTAAACTATTTAAGTTAGAGTTAAATAAAAAAAATTAATATAATATATTGACCTAAACCAGTCTAAAACCTATAGGTTGAGTGGGTTTATATATATATACACTTTAAACGTTAAATAAATCATTTTGGATCCATTATAAACTAAATATTTCTCTATTTTAAAATAATATATCCACCTTTTCCAAAGGTGTCCCTCACCCCTCTTACAAAATGGAACTCCCACTTCTCTCTAATTAACAACATTACATCCTTTTGGATTGCCCAAGCCCTAACCAAATATTCATTAAACTTCCCTCGTTTAATCATATAGGACTTATATTTATCATAAATCCATCCTAATTATCCCTTTTGATCAAATCAAAAGGAAGAACCTAAAGAAAAGGTAATGTTTTCACCACCCTCTTTCAAGTTCCTTTCTTCTTCCACTTTTTATTTCTTTTTAATTTACATTCCAAAATAATAAATCAAGTATCTTCTATATACTGTGATATTATTATAAATATGGTACAACCATATTCAGTATTCTATCCATCCTTTGAATGACATGTCACTATACATGCGTACGTACACTTACCTTCTCCACGTCGTGGTGTAATTGTTATTCAAAAAATTATTATTTGGATGGGTATGATAATTATTTTTAATTGAATTAAATTAAAAATATAACATTATAATGATTTTTATATATGATATACCATACAATTATATATTATTGTTATACCAAAAAAATGATATTGTCGCTCGTGTGTACGTACGGGCAACGGTCTCCACGAACGCGATGAGATTCATTCCCCATCATATCCATTCAAGTATAATTATCATTTGATGATTAAAAATAATTCTAAAGGAATTGATATCATTCTGGATATTAATATGATACAACCTATCTATAAGAAACATGTATTATGTAACCAAACATATAAAATAAAATGAGTATGTTAACATCTGAAATGATGATAATACTAAGATATTAATAACAATGCAATGTTAAAATATCATATATGATATCATATTAATGTATATGGTTATTGTATAATTTAATAAAAAATATTTCACTACTATACAAGAGGTAAACATAGCCTCATCCTTGATAAAGTACAAGGTAAGGATTAATTTTGCAATCTCTTTATTATCTGAGGTTGTTTACACGTAATTATATACTTGGACCAAATATCATCCACATCCATGTTTCTTAAAAATGTATTTTGAAAAATTATTATTATTTTATATACTATGGGTTAAAGTAATGTATCCCCTTGTTTACCTTTTTATATGATTTTTATAAATGAATATTTCTTTCATTTTCCAAACAAGGTCTTTTTTAACCTTTTCGATAGAGTTAAGGTAAGAATGTCTTTTTTAACTTATATGGAGGGTGAAGATATTTTCCACTGTTATAAAACCATCAATTCTTCCTGTAAAAGAATATAAGAATATTTTCAATGTAAATGTTTCCTTTTATAATTATTTTACTTTTTAATGATTTAAAAAAAAGAGATATTTCCCTCAAATAGTTTTGTTTATATCTATGTGAACATCCTTTGATGGATTTTAAGCTTATTTAAAGTTGATTTATTATGATATAAATCATCTATATTGTATTATGGTTTTGTGATATGTTTTATATGGTCGTGTTATTTTTACACAATTCATAGTTTGTGTAGCAAGTATTGACATATCTTATGTTAGTTTAAATACGAATGTTTTTATGTTATGTTTAAACCTCTTCATATGAGTAATGAATTGGACATAATCAGTGACAGGTGGAGCCCGCTATAGCTCCTTGATGCATCAGTAGGTTTCACGGGACAAACTAGTGTCTTAGCACAAGCCCTTGACAAAATCTTATTTGTAGTCTTGGCATAAGGCCATGAATATGTGCTTATGATAGTCTGGCATTATGCATTCCATCATTATGAAAGTGGTTATTGATATTGCATGGGATTATTAGATTAGTATAATATCCATGTGAATAACTAAATGAAATTATTTCATTTTATTTCTGCCATATTATGTTCATGTTCATGTTTAAAAGGATTTTGTTTTAGTTAAACATTGACCTAAATGTTTATTCTTATTTATGAATGTTTCTGCTATATTCTTATCCTTACTAAGAAACTGAGATCAACCCTTTCTATGTTTTATTTTTCCCAAGATGTGAAGAAGTATTTTATGAACGACTTTCATGGATATTATGAGGGGATATGAGTGTGGTCTATGGAGACAAGATGTTGTTGTAGTTTTTTATTTTATTATGTAATGTAAACATTATGAATGTATCTAGTGATTCCAATGCTACTAAACTAATCGGTCAATATGGACTTGATATTTTGTGATCATGCTAATGTTATGTAATAATGCACCAAATCTAGGTAACTGAGGTTGTTCATTACAGTTGGTATCAGAGGATGTTTAAAACAATCCTTGGAAGCTAGATTTAGATAAACTCTGATTAGAGCACATAGACCTAATATTGACTTTTAGGATTAGTATAGAAGAACTTCCTATAATTTTGGTATTGTAGAAATTTTGTGACATTTCCATGAAATACATCACTATCTGGATATGAGCAGGTAGAGGTGGCTCCAACATAGATGTACCTAGGTGTAAAAACCGAAAACACCGCTTTAAGCTAGAATCGAATAGGAACTGCTGATAGACAACAGACTATGCTACCCTCTTGGTTACGACACTCTCAGGGGATGTGCATAAGATAATTATCATTTTATTTTCCAACCATTATGAAGGTTTTATGAGTATATACTTCCTCAATGAATATATATTAATGACTACAGATAATATCCATAAACTGTTCAATTCATGTTAAGTGTTTTACAAGTTTGGATTTATGTATTGTGATTCATAAACTAATCTAGTGTATTCCATTATTTAGAAATTGTTCCTGGTAGAAGAAATAGAAACTAAATCAATTCATGCAATCTATGTTGATATTTCCCTACTGCTCAAGATAATTATAGTGGAGCTAGTGATACAACTTGTGATGATCAGCTTATCACTATAAAAGGACAACTCACTCTGGTTATAAATAATAACATTATCCATATGGAGCACCTAGATCCACTTCATTGAGGATACAAGTTAGATCACTTCATGAGGAAACAAACACAAACATTCAATTGGAGTAAAAATACATTAGTAGCTGAAAAATAGTTAAATTCCATATAGAAAATATTCTATTCCTTGGGGAGTAGTAAATAGGAAAAAGTTTTCATGACAGTTTACTGCCTCACTTGAGATGCTGAACAATAGTGGTCATTGATTCAAAACAAAAAGAAGGATGATGAAGTATAAAATATGGAATGAAGTAAGTTCAAAGATCTTTTAATATAATAATACATTCCTCATGACCATCAAGCATATATGGATAGGTAATTTCTCAGTCTGAGACAAAAGGAGGTTAATAATGTCACAAAGTATGAGGTTAATATTACAAGGTTAGCGGGGCATGCATCAGAAAATATATGTATCCTAAGGATTATGATTGATCATTTAATTGATGGGTTAAAACCATTTATCCATTGAGAATTAGTCTCACCATCCTTATCATCGTACAAAGATATTGTCTCATGTGGTATCATGGTAGAAAAAGAATTATTTATGTCCAATGACTTTAAATCAAAGAAAGAGAAGAATAGAAATGCTGATCAATCTGGGAATGAAAATAATGGGAATAAGGAAAATGTTGAATATCCATCCTATAGTAAATGTGGGAAGAAACACCCTAGTATTTTTTTGAAGGGAATGGGAGTATGTTACTTGTGTGGTGAAAAAGCCTCCAAGATCGTGATTTCAAGGGGAAGAAAGAAGATATTGATGCTCAATGATACAATTTCAGGGATATGGGACATAATGAAAATGAATGTCCTAAGCGTTATGGTATCTTATTTCCAAAAAGGCCAGGGGATCTAGGCTAAGCTTATGATCTCACTACTGCTGAGGTATAATCTTTGAAAGATATGGTGGCACGTAATTTAATGGTTTCCTCATGTTTTTCCAATGCTTTATTTGATTATGGATCACTGCATTGTCTCATATATTCCCAGTTTTCTATGAAAATTATATATTTCCAATTTGATTTAATAAGGGATTTTTTAGTAAAAACTCCTAAAAGAAGTATCATTGTAACAATGTATTGTGAATCAGTCCCCATTAGATCATATAAATGCACTTTTTCTGCTGTTCTCATCATCATACCAATGATTGAATTTGACATATTCCTCGGTATGGATTGGCTTTCGCACCACGATGTGAAGATTTATTATAAGAAGAAGGAGGCTACAATTTTTTATGGTGATGATAAAGAACACCTTATCTTTAGAGCAGAATCGTCACCACCTAATTCCTATCTAGATCCACCACAAATAGATCAACTAAATTCAATTATTGTGGAGGAAGAGAATGAAATAACTGTGGGTGAGGAATGTAATGTTCAAATAGAGGATATAACTATTCTAATTGAATATGTTGATGTGTTTCTAGATGATTTACTTGGACATCTTCCAGAAGGAGAAATTGAGTTTTCTATTGATTTAATTCATGGTTCAAGGCCTATATCGAAGATCCCTAATATAATTTCCATTGTGGAATTAGTTGAACTAAAGAAACAACTATAGGAATTGAGTAATAAGGGATTTATTTTCCCTATTGTTTCTATATGGGGAGCCCCTGTCCTTTTTGTTAAGAAGAAACATGGATCTATGAGATTATGTATCGACTACAAGAAAATCAATGCTATAACAATAAAGAACAAATATATCCTACCTCACATTGGTGATTTAATTCGACCAAATGTATGGAGCTCAATACTTTTAAATGATTGACCTTTGATATGGATACCATGATTTGTGTGTGAAGAAGTAATATATTTAGAAGACAACACTTCTAAACAGGTACGAGCATTACGAGTTTATATTATTTCTTTTTGGATTGACTAATGAACCCTCTATATTAATGGATCTAATGAACAGAGTTTTCAATGAATATCTCAATGATTTTGTAGTGTTATTTATTGATGATATATTGGAATAATTAAAAATCTATGAAGATCATGAAAATCAATTGCGCATTCTCTTGAAGACTCATAGGATATATGAACTATATGAGATGTTTAGCATGTATGAATTCTAGTTTCAAGAGATTTCTTTTTATGGCAATATTGTCTCTAAGGATAGAATCTCTATTAATCCTTCTAAGACAAAAGAAATCCATGACTGGACAGTGTAACACCCTGATAATTTAGGATAAAAATAGTTGTTCTATGTATTATGTTATACGCAACATGAAAGGAATCTTTCACAGGACACAGGACGAGCTTGGCTTGCGTTACACACAATTGTGACCTTCCGCGATAGCGTGTGTAGTACGTAATACCGAGTTTCACTAAACAACGCTATATTATTATAATATTATAAACTAGTTGTTATGAATTGAATTAATAGAAATTTGAATTTTATAACATTATTATTCATATTACGTATTTTCTATAACATGGTATGAGAACAAAATAAATTTGTCGGGTAAAATAAGTATTTTTAAAAAAATGCAGTTATCCCACCTTTTGATGGCGCACCAACATTAAATCTAGTTTCTGACATGTTTATAAGTTCAATTTGACAAAATAAATTTTTCTTTGGAATATGGATATAAAAATTTACAATTGATAAAATTTTCATTTTATTCTGATAAATTTCATATTTTAATGAATAGTAAAAACACGCTATATTTTAATTAAAAACAAGGATTTTCATCATAATAATTTATATAGTTTAATTATAATATTGAATGGTTTTAAAGTATAAATAGAATATATTTTTACCATTTAATATAATTTATTCCATTATTATTATTTTTACATTGAATTCATAAGTAAAAACATTTCAATCTTTGACAATGTTTTAACTTTTAAAACATGTTTTCTTAACAACGTGATTAATTTTATATTAATTACAGAAACTTCTGTGTATTTAATTTTTAAAAATGGATTCCATATTTGGATTAAGTTAGTCCAAATTAGGTTAATATGTTATTTTTATTTTTTTGATATTATGAATAATAACTGCGGTAATTTTTATTTACTGTAGTTAAAGGTAAATCAGGTAATTAAGGGTAAATATAAGATTATAAAATTACCATAACATTTTAAAAAATTATATTGGATGATAAAAGGTCAACCCATATCACCTAATAGTCGTACTAGATACATTTAATGGACTTTTGACCATGAAATAATATAATTATTATTAAAACCAAAGAAAGTGACAACATGTCACTCCATTAAATCTTATGAGTGTAATAATATTAATTTAGTGATGAAAATCATAAAACTTCAGATACAAATAGTCCCTAGAAAGATAATAAAATTATCTACATCATATGAATTTATTTATAATTTTTAGGGAATAAATAATTATCATTAAATATGACACAATAGTGATGTTGAAATTATTTCATTGATTGAAATATCGAATAAATGATTTTAAAAGTATTAAAATAATTATTATGTGAAATATTTAATGTGATCCACTAATTTAATAGATAAAAAGTACATCTTATGAATCTATAAAATCTTTTTTTTCGAACATATATTCTGTATATATTTTATTTAAATTCAAATAAATGAATAGTGTCAAAATTGACACTATTGTTATTTAACAAAAATTACATATTATAAAATTGTTTAAAAATAAAAAAAAATTATAAATTATAAATTAAAATCTATATGGTCGAAAATGTAATAAAGTATACAATTATGTAAAATTGACACCATATAAGTAATTATTATTAATTATTTAAAATTTGGAATATTATTACCACAAATAAAATTAAATAGATTATATAAGGATAAATCAAATGGGTAATGTTTAAAATAAATTCACAACTTGTATAAATTATATTTGTTTATAATATTACAACCCTATTTCATGTAATCTTTGGATTTGAGTCCTTTTGGTTATTTTTAAGTGGGGTTGGAATTTATAATAAATTAATATTTCATATATTTCCAAAGGTGCCCCTCGCCTCCCCTATAAAAGGAACATCCTCCCTCTCCTTCGAACACCATTTTGAGCCTTCATTCTCATCCAAAACCTATCCATTTCCCTTCTCAAATTCTTTATAAACATACTAGAGGTCGTTGTCTTCTTCAAAAAACAATTTTAGTGCCCTAAGTGGAGATTTCAAAGAGTTGTGTCGGAAAAGAGGTAATATATGTTACCGATTCTATCAAATTTATTTCTTCTTCTACTTATTCTTCATTAGTTGTTTCATTATAAAGTAATAAAATCAGTATCAATCATATACTTATATTTTATTATAAATACGAAAAACCCTATTTCACCTTTTATCCATCCTACGGAAAATGAAATCACAGCGCGTTCATACGAACATAATACTGTCTCCACGCCGTGGTGTAATATGTTTTCCACCACCACCTTACATGGATGGGTATAATGGTGTAAATAATAACTATATATGATTATATTAAAGTGAAATTTATTCTTAAATATTATACATACACTCCAATATAATTCTATGATCATGGGAAAGATATCACCGCTCGTGCGTACGTACGGCCTACCGTCTCCACGATGTGATGCGACTCGTTCTACATGATCGTAATTGAATAATAATTATATAAATAAATTTAATGAATAAATATGATATATATTACACTAATAAAATTCTATAAATGATGTATCTATAACCTAAAAAGAAGAATAATAATTTATTCGACAAAACTCGCATAAGAACAAAAAGCAATAAACACCTGAATAACAAGTAGCAATGAAATATTACTAATAAAAACCTAATATTATGACCATATATTATATCATAACAATGAGTATGATTCTAGAATAAGTCAATGACATTATTTAAATCATTATACAGGAGGATCAGACATATATAAATCATATTAGACCTAAGGTAAGGGAGAATCTCACAATCTCAATTTTTATCCGAGATTGTTTATACTTCGGTAATTAATGGGGAATATTTATCAACCAAATCCATGTTTCCTCAATATGTAATATTATTTCTATCCTCCAAAAAAAATTTGAATCCAATTTTTCCTATTGGTGAATTTTTAGTAAATATATGAAAGAATATTTTGTCATTTTCAGTACGAGATACTTTTTGACTTTTCCGGCCAATGTACGAGAAGAATGGTTTTTTAACTTATACGGAATGAATGGATTTTTATTATTTCATAGAAAATTATTTCAATGAATCTTCATTTACAAGTTTTTAAGTTTATTTTAAATAATATTCTTTTAGTTTAGAATTTTATGACATGTTAAGAACAGAAAACTAATTTTGAAGTAGAAAGGATATTTTCTACAAGAATGGAGTTCAAGCGTTTTTTCAAAATTATTTTACATCTATGATAATATATGGTTCTATTTATATATTTTTTTTACATTGATTTGATTATGTTATGATGGAATTATTTTTATGAAGTCCTTTTATATTATATGGATTATATTATGATGGCATGATGTTTAAGAATCCCATTTTTATTACATGGGTTATGCTATGATGTATGATTTATGATTTTGTGGCACACATAATAATGGTTTCATTATGAGATGGGTGGGACCTATATCTCCCTCCAATGCATTGGGTAAATATTTATATCTCATGAGATATACATGGCAAGAACGGTAGGTTAATCCGGTTCAGTGAAACCGGACTGAAACGAGAAGTGAACTCGGTTCAGAAATGGACTTTGTCTGCTAAGATAGTCTTGGAAATGATTCTTGACTACTATGAAATGATTATATATCATTATGTGTGTATTTCAAAAAGTTTCATGTTTTATGTTAGGATTACTGGGATTATATTTCACTAATATGATTTATCCCATGTTATACTATTATGATCTCTTTTGTAGGTTAAGATATTAAAAATGTTATGTTCATATGAATATGATATGATTGATATTTCTTTTGTTTACCATTGCGGAACATTTGAGCTCACCTTTTGAATGTTTTCTTTTCCTTAGGCCAGGAAGAAGGGTATTAAGTAGGATACGCTAATAAGAGACTCTAGATATGATGAAATAAACGAGACACAATGTAGATGCTTTATGAAATATTTTTTTATGTTTCCCAGTTTCTAAAGACACTATACCTATACAGTACTACCATGGTTTTTTTATATGATGTAATATTTTTGCTTCAATTCTGAAATAATAACAATGTATGTAAAGAACATGTCATTATAGTTGGTATCAGAGGAAAGGTATAGTCAACATTTGGAAAATAGGATGTGAAAACCTTAGTAAGAACCTTAAAAATAAGTCTAAGCATATAACACAATATCAGTGTTTTAGAAATGGCCATGAATAACCTATGATAAGACCTTCAGTTTAAAATATTATACATGATTATTTTTCGTTCCTATTATGATTAGTGTTTCTCACACTATGATTATTGGATTTAGTCAATAGCTGGAACACGAAGGAACCGTGTTAATGATGAATGCGATAGACAATGCATTAATTTTCCACCTGAGCAACCAAATTTTATGGGATCCAAAATGAAAAACCTTGTAGCCATTCTCACACAACTTTCTTAAGATATGAATCATGCTGGAATTACACGAATGCAAAGGAAGGAGTAACATTCTATTGAATAATTCATGAGGCAGCATCCACCTTAATTCAGTGGGTCTTCTGATCCATTAGTGGCTGAATAATAGATCATAACCACTGATAAGATATTTTCAGTCCTTCAATGTTCTGAGCATGATAATGTCATCTTACCAGTATATCGATTAGAAGTTGAAGCTGATCAGTGGTGGAATGATATCAAGAAAATGAGGAGAACAGATGAAATTGAGTCCATGAAATGGGACGAGTTCAAGAACTTGTTTTTAAATAAGTACTTCCCTAATATTCTTCAAACAAAGAGGTAGATGGAGTTTCTTGAACTGACGAAAATGGATGATTAATCTATACGTAACTATGAAGAAAACATGAAAATACATGCAAGGTACACTTTCCGAATCATTATCCAACCTGCGAGTAAGATCGATCGATTCTTTAGTGGCTTAAAACCAAGTCTTCGAAGGGCATTTTCCATAAGGGACTTCAATTTCTACGAGGAAATTGTTTGATGTGCTCTAAAAGTTGAGATGGAGATTGGAGTAACCCATCAGTCATATGGGTTTGATAAGATGTGGAAAATTGAAATCAATGGAAAATCTAAAGACCACACTGAATAGAAAACAAGTTTTCCTTTATGCGCAAATTGTGGAAGGAAACATGGAGGGAATTCTCTTAAATGGAAAAGAAAATGTTTTATGTGTGGAAAAGAAGGTCATCGGGCAATTTAATGTCGAAATAATTGGAAGAAGAGGTCTAACGATGCGAACAAGGAAAGGGATACACATAATGCACCTCTAACAATTCAATGTTTAATGTGAAAGGAGATGGGGCATTATGCCAATCAATGCCCAAATACAAGGGTTGTTAAAGATGATTGACGTCGAAAAACTCTTATATCCAATGAAAAAAGGAATGTCACATTCAATTACAATCGGTGATGTGGAGTACGATAATGAAGTGGTGAAAGCTACACTTACCATCCATTCTAAAGTAGAAAATGTTTTATTTGATTCTGGATCCACCCACTTGTTTATTTCTAAAGAATTATCTAAGGGTATCGTCATACTACCTCAACCATTAGATGTTTAGTTAGCTGTGACAACTCCTAATGGCACAATAGTCACATCAAATGTGTTAAATTCTTCTACGATTGAAGTTTTTGGGAAAGTGCTTCCTGGAAATCTTGTGATCCTTCCTATAGTGGAATTTGATGCGATTCTTGGCATGGATTGGCTTTCTTTATACGGAGCTCATATCAATTGCCAATTAAGGGAAATCACATTTAATATTGTCGATCAATCTTCTATCATCTATCGATGCATGTATGGATATAACCTTCCAGTGTAAATTTCATCCATCTTATGGGTCTTGATTCCAATAAATTAAGGTTATTTATCTCAAATGGTTGGAGAGAAACTCAAGATTAAGAATATGCCCATTATACGGGAGTTTGATGATGTCATTCCGGAGGAATTTCCAGGTCTTCTAATAAATTGTGAAGTTTAGTTCCCAATAGAACCCATACCGGGTGCTATTCCCATTTCAAAGACACCTTATAGAATGGCCCTAATAGAGTTGCAGGAATTGAAGAAGCAACTCCAAGAGAATCATGATAAAGGATTCATAAGCCCTAGTTCGTCAACTTGTGGAGCACTAGTTCTGTTTGTTAAGAAGAAAGATGGATCAAGGAGACTTTTCATTGATTATCGAGAACTTAACAGGATCATTATCAAAAAACAAATATTGTCATGAACCAACCCGAGTCAACCCTGAACCGGTCACCCGAGCTGGTCCGCGACATGGCCCGAGAGGCGTTCCCGATCCTCCCGGGATGGTGACAAGCGCCAGGGCATCAATAGAGGCTGTGGGAACGATTTCGCCCAATATAAATAAATAAGACAGCGAAAATAAAACAGAGCACCGCAGAAAAGATAAACCAAATAAAGTGACTAAACAGGAACAAATAGGAATCAAACTAACCAAACACGCCGTCCGAACAACTCCGTGCGACCTCTCGGGTCTCTCTCCAACTCAACGATCAAGCGTCTCTCTAGGCGAGCGCACTCAAGCTATAGTCTTCACAAACACTAAAAATAGAAAAGAACTATAGGCGTGAGTATTAAAACACAGTAGGCTAGCCGGATATCTATTCCCAATGCACTACCTTTAAAATAAAAGACACATCATTTCAAGTTTGAACTACAATCTATAAAAGTATGTTTTTAATAATATTCTACTTAAAAACACAGTACGAACCATAGCCCTTTACCATTTCCAAATTCGGATTTATTTCATTAGTGTCAATGACATTTCAGGAAAGGGGAAAGTGATTTTCAAATTTTTCAAATTTGTAAAAAGGGGATTAAACACTTTCATTTGAAAACAATTTTTAGAGACCTAATCAAAAGAAAATTACCACTTTCCAAGGAAAAAAATACACCAGAATGCACAAAGTAAAACATACAGCAAGGGAAATGTAGGTATATATGTGAGAAATAAAAGCTGAATAGACATGGGTGAACCTCAGAGATCGAGAATAAACCAGAAGACACCAATACATGAGAAATCATCATTATCGACATGTCACGATGAAATCAAAACCCACAATACGCTCAACCATCCTCTCTCAGGCAGGTCGAGGGCAAATCTCATAGTAATATACCCAATATATCCACCTATTATGGGCCACTGGTCAGTACCATAACCTACCAGTGCAGCAATCATTTTTAGAATATTCTCTCAATATGCCAGATTCCCATGTCTCAAGTGTTTGAAAAAAAGGGGTGAGCCATTTGATGCCAACCGAGAATCCAATAATATATATATATATATATATATATATATATATATAACACAACATACATCACCCCGAGCCACTCCGTGGAACAACCTTTTGCCTTTAAACTACTCACGTACCTGGGAGCCTCTATGATCAGCCTCCTAAACAATCAATTGGGACCAAGGCATTAGAGTTGTCCTCAGAGGGTTTTATCAAAACATTTTCATCTCTTTCCATAAAGTTCCAAACGGGCATTTAATACATTTCACCGTCACTACTCAAAAAAAGTACAACTTCATTATAAGTCAAAACCCATTTTAAAACCATTTAAATAACCCCAAAACACCACTTCACAGGCTGCCAACATTTTTATAAAACCAAACCAAACCATTTTATTTTTCCTAATAAACTTTAAGAGCCAACGAGGCAATTTCTCAAACGAACCAAGGTGCTTGTTCACGCTTCAAAATAAATCATTGCTCATTAAACCAGAACTCTATTTTACATTCCGTGAATTATTATTAAAATCCAAACATGCATTCTTTCATTATTGGGTGTCTTCTCGTCAAAAGGATGTTTCATGTATCCTGTATAAAATAAACGGCTCCTTTTTACACTAAATAACCATTTAAAATTTAACTATATTATATTAAAAATTAATTATCATATATTATCTCATATTTATTAAAATTAATAAAACATTTATTTTGAACAATTAGGGTGCACAAATAGCATGAAATAATATAACTTAAAATTTTAAAAGCAGTGCAAAGGGAACCTACCTCAAGATCAGGAGCGACGACAAAATAACCTCGGAACCAAGGGGCGATGACACAACGTGTGTCCGAAACCACGTGACAAAGTCCAACACTCTTCATAATCAATATCAAGGACTCATACACATCCAAAAACTCACCAGAGCATTCGAAACCAAGCGGCGGGAATGCACGCTCACCTTGAAACTAAAGCGCGGCGACGACAGAACCTCTAAAACAAGGCAAAGCGATGGCGCTCACTCGGAAACACCCTGTGCGGGTCCAAAAAATCATAAACCAACAAATAAAAACTCACCATCAATTAAAACCCATAATCCAACAAAAGTATGATGATAATAATAATAAATAATAATAATAATAGTAATAATAATAATAATAATGAAAATCATAATAATAATAATAATACTAATAACAATCATAATAATAAAAATAATAATAATAATAAAAGTAATAATAAGAATAATAATGATAATAAAAATAATAATAATACTAATAATGACAATAATAATAATAATAACAAGAAAAATAATAATAATAATAATAATAATAATAATAATAATAATAACAATAATAATAGTAATTAAAATAAAAGTAAAAAAAATAAATAAATAAAAAAATAAAAGAAACATGGGGGGGCAGTGCTGGATGCTTGCAGCGCACAGAGAGGAGGGCCTACATGGGCCGACCGTGGTGCGACGGTGTATAGAGGAGGGAGGTCCGGGCTGGTTCGCTGTGGATGCTATGAGAGAAGGAGAGAACGTTGGGGGAGGCCGATCAGTGTAGGGAGGCTGGAGGGCGCACGGACAGCGGAAGCCGAGGGCGTCGCTCGACCTGCTCAAACGCAGCCAAAAAAGGGGGGGGGGAACACCGGTCTGCTGCTGTGCGCGAGGGGAAGGTACAACCACAAGAGGGGAAAGTACTGGGCTGCTGGGCAGAAAGGAAAAGGTGAGCTAGAGTGTGGTGCTAAATGAAATGGAAGAGGGGCATTGCGCGGAGGAAACCTGCAAAGAGGAGGAGGGAACCGCCACAGGAAACGCGGCGAGGAAGTGCTAGTATGCTACCGGAGGGGAGGTGGAGGCCAGTTGGCCAGAGCAGGGAGGAGAAGGGTAGCGCCGGTGGAACCAAGGGCGCCGGAACCTATGCTGCTGGCCGATGTATCGACACAGGAGGAGGCGCGCTACACCGGGAAGGATCATGCCGACCGAGACATTTCTGTGTGATGGTGGACAGAGAAGGGGAGGTGTGCTGGTGGCTGCTGCAGTAGATCGAGAGGAGGGCGAGCAAGGGTTGGGTGATGCAGCCGTGTGCACTGGAGAAAGGCGAAGGTGGGAGAGGGCGTTGGATGCTGCGGGTGTTGCTGCAGACAGGGGAGGCGAGGCAGACTATTGTGTATCCAGTCCGGTTGGGGAGGGTTTTCTCAGCGAGGGAGGAGGAGAGATCTACAGGTGGTCGATGCGGCTGACGGTGCTGGAAGGAGGAGCGGAGGTCCAAGCGGGGGCGGCGGATGCAGCATGAGAGGTGGGGAAGATAAATAAATGGATCCACACTAGGGTTAGGGGAAAAAACAAATCAATAAAAATAATAATATCAATAAAATAAATAAAATAAATAAATATAAACAACTAAAATATTATATATCTATATATTGGTGTACTCATATACTTAAACTCCTACTAAATAAATAAAAATGAATCAACTAGTAATCTTTATAATTCAACGATAAAATAGTTCCTAGAAATTGCATTAATTAACATCAATTTAATTATAATAATTAGAATGACAATTAGAATGATAATAATGACAACCTGAAGAAAAAATTTCAAGATAATAAAAGTAGTCATAATATAGAAATAAAATTCTTAACACAATAAAAATTTAAACGACATTCTAATAAATGCACATTTTAAATACAAAACATTTTATATCAATTTTCCAAAGACAACTGAATGCGCAATGGGATGTGCAGTTACCCGAGTGGAGCCATGCAGAGTTTCCAAAACATGTTCCGCTCGCGCGCCCAATGACATCGCCTCAAAACATACACTTTTTAACATAGACCCAAATATTTCGTCTAAGACTCACCCTGGACCCCAGCCAAATTATTTAAGAATAAATAAATATTAAAATAAAACACACGCCTAGGTCGGGGTGTGACAATTATCCCCACCATAACGCTTTCTGCCCCCGGATAGCCACAACATTGTCCAACCGATCGATCTACACCTAAGGATTCCACATTAACAAGATCCAACCTCTTATCCAAAGAACATTTCGTCTACCATCTATGGGACTCCACCTCATTTCCCGAAACAGACCAACAACAGAGGGGAGGCCTGAATGGACTCTCCACTATAAGAACTCCACTAGCCCCCGATAACGACTTAAGAGAAAACCCAATGAGACTCATAGTGGGTCTCCCCACCATAAAGAACTAACCTCTTAGTGACCAACCAGAAATCCAACTTAGGCCAGATCGGGGCCTTTCCCAAGCTATAAAGATCACAACTAGGACCTTTTAAACAACTTACTCGCGTCCTAAAGGGATAGAAGCATAAATGGATACTTTGCGCAAACTAAAATCCCTAACCCCTCGGGCGGGGAGGGAGGCCCCAAGGACTGGATCACTGAAACTACGACGTATGATTATTCACGACCTATCACTTTAAGATGGACACAAACCATGGCCGAAACTGATTTACATCAGTGGCCCATGAAAAGTCATTTGTTCGTAACTTACATCCAAGAGGCACGATTCCCGACACTACGCGAGGGATAAGTCCATCGCGCGCTTTGCGACAAGAGGAAAACCCCAAAGATAGTGAAACCAGAGCAGCAACACAAGAATTATCTCACTAATCGGTAGAAGCACAACTTTAACCAAACTCCTTAAAATTCCCCGGGGGTTCCGGACTACGCGACGGCTTCACTCCGAGACCTTTTGGCAGGAGGTCTGATGGATGAAGCATCTTCTGCCTCGCAGTCAGGTTCTGATAATCGCAATGAGATACATAAATCTTTTGATTTAACAAAAAGAAAGGACAAGATTTTAAAATAAAAAAAACATACCATCATTGAAAGTCGAGGTTCGTCAAAAGACTCATGAAGTTCCCATACAATTCAAACCCAAAACAACACCCATACAAAGGCCACGATAATAGATCACTTACACTAAAAGTAAACTTACACTGGAAATTTTGAACAAAGACCCTAAAACACATTACTTCTGAGAACATCCTCTGCGACGCTTCCTTGAAACGCCCCGAAAAAATCATCGCAAGTGACCCAGGCGTCCACATAACTGGCAGGGCTTTGGAGTGCTTGGGCACGATGACTTCTTGTGACCCTGCTTGCCACACTGATAACACACAATAATCTCTCACTCCGAAGAGGTTGACGAAAGATCTCGAGGCCTCTTGATTCCACGACCTGCTCCATTCACATTCATTATATTACTCATTTCCTTTCCAGAATCTTCACCACTGCTCATAGGGATCGAAGGAGGGAGAACTACATCAAGCACTCCTTCCATCGCGGCTTTGACATGAAAAGCTTGTCTCACCACATCGACAAAAGAAGTTAGGTTGGACTTTGAAACCTTCGACTGTAGATCAGGGCGGAGACCCACCTCGAAGCGTCGAGCCTTCATGGGGTCATTTGTGGCATACTCTGAATCCTAAGGTACTAGCTCTACAAAGCTCTGGAAATATTCTAACGCGGATCTGTCGCCCTGCTGCAGACAACACATCTTCATCCCCTTTCTCACACTTTCTTCCTCAGAGAAGTAATGACGAATGAACAAAGACTTGAAAAACTCCCAAGTAATCTCTTGACGGGGCTTGTTCCGAGACACTGACTTCCACCCCATCCACGGTGAACCTTCAAGCATGAAGGTCGCAAACTTGACCTTCAACGACTCGGGCAGCTCAATGAGGTTAAAGTCCCTTTCAATCTTCCGCATCCACTCCTATACCACGGATGTTTCTGCTTGACCATAAAAGATAAGTGGATCCAACTTTCGAAACTCAAGCATAAAATCCTTAGGTTGATCGACCGCACTACGATCACCCATCGATGATTCAAAAGGATAACCACTGGACAAGGAAAGGTGAACACCCCAATCAAGGCCAACTCAGTGAGTGAATAAAAACCTCAAAATCAAGCACTGCAAGGGTAATAAGCTCAAAACACAAGGAACCAAGTTATCATACCATTAGGACATTTCTCTTTGAAAACATCTTTAATTTAAAACAAGATTGCTAAGCTAAACCCTCACCATTAGTATCCCTTAGAGTCTCACTCACATGCATGTATTTGTGCCACCCTGGGCATCCACCCACAATACCAGAGATCCATCCACATTTCCAACATACCAAAATGCATTTGAGTACTCATCAGAACAACAAGGCCAAAACAAAGCAACTTCATTTTTCCAAAAACAATTTATTCATACTGCTTCTCTTAAAACAATCTACAAATTAAACATGTTATTTCAAACAACCATTTTTTTTTTCAAAACCAACTTTTCTGATACAATCCACTTTCAAAAATCAATGGGAACCCAAAACAACTCAAAAAGGGGACTAGTTTCAGTGGGTTGCTTGACCATATGGTTGGCGGAAATATGCCAAACATGTCACTGACACAGAGAGCATTCTTGGACCATGCCCCTAGCTCTGCATGGCTTGCCAGGCCATGAGGGTTAGGAGGACTAATGGGCCAAACTCCCTTTGTCGTTTCCCAATCACAAAACTTTTCCATAAAAACCCAAAAAAAAAACAAATTAAACTGGACTTCCCCTGGAAACCTGAGGATCGGTACGGGCAAGAGTTCACGACGCTCTTCTCACAACTACCCCTCAAGTCCCGACAATCCTACCCCATCTATCTTGACATCCCAAATAAAAAAGGGCGCTTTGAAAAGTGAGGTCTGCTAAGAGCTAACCTCCCTCTGATACCATTTTTTCATGAACCAACCCAGGTCAACGCTGAACCAGTCACCCGAGCTAGTCCGCGACATGGACCGAGAGGCATTCCCGATCCATCCGGGCTGGCGACAAGCACCATGGCATCAATAGAGGCTGTGGGAACGATTTCGCCCAATATAAATAAATAAGACAGTGAAAATAAAACAGATCAGTGGAGAAAAGATAAACCAAATAAAGTGACTAAACAGGAACAAATATGAATCAAACTAGCCAAACACGACATCCGAACAACTCCATGCGACCTCGCAGGTCGCTCTCCGACTCAACGATCAAGCGTCGCCCTAGGCGAGCGCACTCAAGCTATAGCCTGCCCAAACACAAAAAACAGAAAAGAACTATAAGTGTGAGTATTAAAACTCAGTAGGCTAGCCCGAAATCTATTCCCAATGCACTACCATTAAAATAAAAGACACATCATTTCAAGTTTGAACTACAATCTATAAAACTATGTTTTTAATAATATTTTACTTAAAAAGGTACGAACCATTTCCCTTTACCATTTCCAAATTCGGATTTATTTCATTAGTGTCAATGAGATTTCAGGAAAGGGAAAAGTGAATTTCAAAATTTTCAAATTTGTACAAAGGGGATTAAACACTTTCATTTGAAAACAATTTTTAGAGACCTAATCAAAGGCAAATTATCAATTTCCAAGGGAAAAAATACACCAGAATGCACAAATTAAAACATACAGCAAGGGAAATGTAGGTATACATGTGAGAAATAAAAGATGAATAGACATGGGTGGACCTATGAGATCGAGAATAAACCAGAAGACACCAATACATGAGAAATCATCATTATCGACATGTCACGATGAAATCAAAACACACAATATGCTCAACCATCCTCTCTCAGACAGGTTGAGGGAAAATCCCATAGTAATAAACCCAATATACCCACCTACTATGGGCCATGGGTCAGTACCATAACCTACCAGTGAAGCAGCCATTCTAAGAATATTCTCTCAATATGCCAGATTCCCATGTCTCATGTGTTTGAAAAAAAGAGGTGAGCCATTTGATGCAAACTGAGCATCCACTCATATACACATATATATATATATATATATATAACACAACAAACATCACCCCGAGACACTCCGTGGAACAACCTTTTTCCTTTAAACTACTCACGTACCTGGGAGCCACTAAGAGTGGCCTCCTAACCAATCAATTGGGACCATGGAATTAGAGTTGTCCTCAGAGGGTTTTATCAAAACATTTTCATCTCTTTCCATAAAGTTCCAAACAGGCATTTAATACATTTCACCATCACTACTCAAAAAAAGTACAACTTCATTATAAGTCAAAACCCAGTTTAAAACCATTTAAATAACCCCAAAAGCACCACTTCACAGGCTGCCAACATTTTTATAAAACTAAACCAAACAATTTTATTTTTCCAAATAAACTTTAAGAGCCAACCGGGCAATTTCTCAAATGAACCAAGGTTCTTTTTCACGCTTCAAAAGAAATCATTTCTCATTATACCATAACTCTATTTTACATTCCGTGAATTATGTTTAAAAGAATAACATCCATTCTTTCATTATTGGGTGTCTTCTCGTCAAAAGGATGTTTCATGTGTCCTGTATAAAATAAATGGCTCGTTTTTACACTAAATAACCATTTAAAATTTAACTATCTTATATTAAAAATTAATTATCGTATATTATCTCATATTTATTAAAATTAATAAAACATTTATTTTGAACAATTAGGGTTCACAAACAGCATGAAATACTATAACTTAAATTTTAAAAGAAGTGAAAAGGGAACCTACCTCAAGATCAAGTGTGACGACAAAACAACCTCAGAACCAAGGCGCGATGACACAACGTGTGTCTGAAACCACGTGACAAAGTCCAACACTCTGCATAATCAATATCAAGGACTCAAACACATCCAAAAACTCACCAGATCATTCGAAACCAAGGGGCGGGAATAAACGCTCACCTTGAAACTAAAGCGCGGCGACGACGGAACCTCGGAAACAAGGCGCCGTGATGGCGCTCACTCGGAAACACCCTGCGCGGGTCCTAAAAATCCTAAACCAACAAATAAAAACTCACCATCAATTAAAACCCATAATCCAACAAAAGTAAAATGATAATAATAATAAATATTATAATCATAATAGTAATAATAATAATAATAATGAAAATCATAATAATAATAAAAATACTAATAAAAATCATAATAAGAATAATAATAATAATAATAAAAGTAATAATAAGAATAAGAATAAAAAAAATACTAATACTAATAATGACAATAATAATAATAATAATAAGAAAAAGAATAATAATAATAATAATAACAATAATAATAACAATAATAATAGTAATAAAAATAAAAGTAAAAAAAATAAAAAAATAAAAAAATAAAAGAAACCTGGGGGAGCAGTGTTGGAAGCTTGCAGCGCACGGAGAGGAGGGCCTACGTGGGCCGTCCGTGGTGAGACAGTGTATAGTGGCGGGAGGTCTGGGCTGGTTTGCTGCGGCTGCTATGAGAGAATGAGAGAACGTTGGGGGAGGCCGATAGGTGTAGGGAGGCTGGAGGGCGCACAGAGAGCGGAAGCCGAGGGCATCGCTCAACCTGCTCAAACGCAGCCAAAAATAGGGGGGGGAAACTGGTCTTCTGCTGTGCACGAGGGGAAGGTACACCCACAAGAGGGGAAAGCACTGGGCTGCTGGGCAGAAAAGAAAAAGTGCACTCAAGTGTGGTGCTAAATGAAATGGAAGGGGACACTGCGCGGAGGAAACCTGCAAAGAGGAGGAGGGAACAGCTAAAGGAAACACAGCGAGGAAGTGCTGGTATGCTGCCGGAGGGGAGTGAGAGGCCAGTCGGCCGGAGTAGGGAGGAGAAGGGTAGCGCCAGTGGAACCAAGGTCGCCGGAACCTATGCTGCTGGCCGGTGGATCGACACAGGAGGAGGCGTGCTACACAGGGAAGGATCGCGCCGGCCGAGACATTACTGTGTGATGGTGGACAGAGAAGGGGAGGTGCGCTGGTGGCTGCTGCAGTAGATTGAGAGAAGGGCGAACAAGGGTTGGGTGATGCATCAGTGTGCGCTGGAGAAAGGCGAAGGCGGGAGAGGGCGCTGGGTGCTGCGGGTGTTGCTGCGGACAGGGGAGGCGAGGCTGACTATTGGGTATCCAGGCCGGTTGGGGAGGGTTTTCTCAGCGAGGGAGGAGGCAGGATCTGCTAGAGGTGGATGCGGATGACGGTGCTGGAAGGAGGAGTGGAGGGACAAGCGGGGGCGGCGGCTGCAACATGAGAGGAGGGGAAGAAAAATAAAAGGATCCACGCTAGGGTTAGGGAAAAAAACAAATCAGTAAAAATAATAATATCAATATAATAAATAAAATAAATAAATAGAAACAACTAAAATATTATATATCTATATATAGGTGTATTCATATACTTAAACTCCTACTAAATAAATAATAATGAATCAACAAGTAATCTTTATAATTCAATGATAAAATTGTTCCTAGCAATTGCATTAATTAACATCAATTTTATTATAATAATTAGAATGACAATTAGAATTATAATAATGACAACATGAATATAAAATTTCAAGATAATAAAAGTAGTCATAATATAGAAATAAAATTCTTAACAAAATAAAAATTTAAACGACACTCTAATAAATGCACATTTTAAATACAAAACATTTTATATCAATCTTCCAAAGACAACGGAATGCGCAATGGGATACACAGTTACCCGAGTGGAGCCATGCAGAGTTTCCAAAACGTGTTCCGCTCACGCGCCCAATGACGTCGCCTCAAAACGTACACTTTTTAACATAGACCCAAATATTTCATCTAAGACTCACCCTGGACCCCAGCCAAATTATTTAAGAATAAATAAATATTAAAATAAAACATATGCCTAGGTCGGGGTGTGACAAATATCCTCTCCCACACATTGATGACTTATTTGACCAACTACGTGGATCTCAATTATTTTCTATGATTTATATTCATTCAGGGTATCATCAATTAAGGGTCAAAAGGGAGAATATACCAAATACGGCTTTCTGTAGAAGGTATGGACACTATTAATTTATAGTGATTCCATTTGGAATTACGAATGCCCCTTCTATCTTCATGGATATAATGAATAGAGTATTTAGATACTATCTTGATCAGTTTGTGGTAGTATTTATAGATGATATTCTTGTCTATTAAAAGATCAAGGAAGAACATAAGATCACATGATAATTGTATTCAAGACCCTAAGAAAGGAAAATATTTATGCCAAATTTACCAAGTGTGAATATTTGCTTCAAAACATTTCTTTTTTGGGTCACATAATCTCAAAAGAGGGGATATCTGTGGATCCAGAAAAGATAGTGGTTATGAAAAAAAATTTGAGACCAACAACAGTAATTGAGATCCGACGATTTCTTGGTCTGGCTGGATATTATCGATGTTTTGTGAATTATTTTTCACGATTATCAAATCCACTCACCAGTTTGACTCAAAAAGGTAGTTATGTTCATGTGGGCGGAGGGGTGTGAAGTTAATTTCAAGGACTTGAAAAGAGGGTTATCCAGTGCATCTGTGCTCACACTACCTTGTAGTGGAGAAAGTTTTTTGATCTAATGTGATTCATCCAAGAATGGATTGGGGTGTGTTCTCATGGAAAACGATATAGTGATAGCTTATTCCTCATGAAAGTTGGAAATCCATGAGAAAAATTACCCAACTCATGCTATGGAGATAACTACGGTAATCATTGCATTAATGATTTGGAGGCATTATCTTTATGGTGAAAGGTATGATATTTATACCGATAATAAAATTTTAAAGTATATTTTTCCCACAAAAGGAGTTGAATATGCACTAAAGAAGATGATTGGAGAAGATTAAGGATTACGACTGCTCAATTCATTATCACCCTGGGAAAGAAAACTTCGTGGAAGATGCATTATGTCAACAAGACCATGCTAGCTTATTCATGATGAAGATAACACAAGATCCAATATTTATTGATTTACAAAGGATGGATCATGGAATTATAATGGAAGGGGAAAATTCTTATCATTCTCAAATGAATGTTCAACCATCTATTCATGAGATGATTAAAGAGGCACAGAAAGAAGATGTAGAGTTACAAAAGAAGGTGAGAAATGTTCCTAAATTCAAGATTTATTGTAATGGGATAATAAGTCTCTGGAATCGGGTATGTGTTCCTCCCATCCCAGAATTAAAGATGGAGCTTCTGGATGTGGCTCATAGTTCTTCATTCCTTATTCATCCTGGAAGCACGAAAATGTATAGAGACCTGAAGGAGTACGTCTGGTGGGATAACTCGAAAAGAGATGTTTCTGAATATGCCTCTCGATGCTTGGGTTTTCAACAAGTTAAAGATGATAGACAAAAGATTAAGGGGATATTACAACCATTACCCATAACATAATGGAAATGGAAAAACATCACGATAGACATTGTCACTAGGCTTACTAAAACATTCAAAGGCAATAATACTATCTAGGTCATAGATGATCATCTTACGAATTTGGCACACTTCATTGCTATTAGAGAAGATTTATATCTAGATCATCTTGCCAGGATATATGTAAAGGAAGTGGTAAGATAGCATGGAGTACCACTTTCCATTATATCTAATCGGGATCCAAGGTTTACCTCGGTGTTCTGGAGAATTCTTCATCATACTCTAGATACAGAGTTGAGTTTCAGCACTGCTTATAATCCTCAGACAGACTGTTAGTCTGAGAGAACAATTCAAACTCTAGAAGACACTTTGAGAGGTTTGTCTATGGATTACACAGGTGGTTGGGATCAACACCTACCTTTGGTGGAAATTTCTTATAATAATAACATTCACTCCAGTATTCAAATGGATTCTTATGAAGCTCTCTATGGAATGAAATTCTGAAATCCAACTTTTTGGGATGATGTTGGGGAAAGAAATCTATTTGGACCTGATCATGTTTAGGATATGGCATAAAATGTCATATCAATTCAACAACACATAATACCAACTCAGAGTCGATAAAAAAGTAATGAAGATAACCGAAGAAAAGACCTAGAGTTTGATGTGGGTGATAAATTTTTCTTACAAATATCTCCTAGGAAGAGAGTAATGAGATTTTGAAAGAAGGGAAAGCTGAGCACTAGGTATATCGGTCCTTTTGAAATACTGGATCGTGTTGGGAATGTATCTTACCAATTGGCGCATCCACCGAATCTCTCTCATGTTCACAATGTGTTCCATGTATCTATCCTAAGAAAGTACATACCTGATCCTTCACATGCACTACACTCAGAAGTTGTACTGGTGGAGCAAGATCTTTCTTATGAAGAATAGCCGATAGAGATTCTAGATCATAGAAAAAAAAAATTCTATGAAACAATACCACTTTCTTGGTTAATGTTTTATGGAGGAACGACCATTTAGAAGAAGCTACATGGGAGCTTGAGGATACGACGAGGGAGAGGTATCCGCATCTATTTGTTACGAAGTGACAAATTTTGAGGGCGAAATTCATTTTAAGGTTGGTAGAATGTAACATGTTGATATTTTAGGAGAAGTATATTTTTTTTATATCTTAACTTATATGCAATATCATAGGAATCTTTCACTTCACACAACACTAGTTTGGCTTGCGTTACATGCAATTGCGACCTTCCTCGATAGCGTGTGTAGTACGCAATACCAAGTTTCACTAAACAATGATATATTATTATAATATTATAAACTAGCAGTTAGGAATAGTATTAAATGAATATCTAATTTTATAAAATTATTATTCATCTTACATATTTTCTTTAACATTTTATGGGAACAAAAAAAATTTCGGGTAAAATAATATTTTTTTAAAAATACAGTTTTGTCGCCTTTTGATGGCGCAATAACTTTAAATCTATTTTTTTACAAGATTATAAGTTCAATTGGAAAAAATAAAATTCTTCTTTGGAATCAGTATATTGAAATTTACTTTGGATAAATTTTTCATATTATTCTTATAACTTTCATATTTTAATGAATTGTAAAAACACACTAGATTTTAATTAAATACAAATTTTTTCAACGATATAATTTATATGGTTTAATTATAATATTTAATGGTTTTAAATTATAAATAAAATATATTTTTACCATTTAATATAATTTATACCATTATCATTAATTTTTCATTGAATTTATAGTTAAAAACATTTC
Organism: Viscum album; assembly: GCA_963277665.1. NCBI lineage: Eukaryota > Viridiplantae > Streptophyta > Magnoliopsida > Santalales > Viscaceae > Viscum > Viscum album. Next base: position 1,681,831,067 of record OY728163.1, on the reverse strand, counting down.
AATCATTGCCAATGTTTTAACTTTTAAAACTGTTTTCATAACAACGAGATTAATTTTAAATTAATTACTGAACCTTCTGTGTTATGAATTTTGAAAATGGGATTCCATATTTGGATTTAGTGGGCCCAAATTAGGTTAATAGATTTTTTTTATTTTTTTTTATTATCAATAGTAAATATGGTAATTTTTATTTAATGCAGTTAAAGATAAATCAGGTAATTAAGGGTAAATATAAGATTATAAAATTAACCTACACTTTCCAAAATCCAATTGGATGAATAAAAGTCTACCCATATAAACATAGGGTCAGACTAGATTCATTTCATGAACTTTTGATGATGAAATAATATATTTATTAATAAAACCAAAGAATGTGACAACATGCCACTCTCTTAAATCTTTTGAGTGTAATAATTTAAATTTAGTGATAAACATCATAAAACATAGAATATAAATAGTACCTTGTAATATAATAAAATTATCTACATTATATGAATTTATTTATAATTTTTAAGGATTAAATAATTATCATTAAGTATGACACAATAGTGATGTTGAAATTATTTTATTGATTGAAAAATCAAATAAATGATTTTAAATGTATTAAAATAAATATTATATTAACAATTTAAAGTGATCCACTAATTTTATAGATAAAAATGAATTGTTATGAATCTATTTAATATTTTATTTCGAACATATCTTCTATATATATTTTATTTAAATTCAAATAAATGAATAGTGTCAAAATAGACACTATTGTAATTTTATAAACATTACATATTATAAAATTGTTTAAAAATCAGAAAAATAAATAAAAATTTAAAATTTAAATATATATGGTCGAAAATTTAATAAATTATAAAATTATGCACATTTCAAAACATATATGTAATTATTTATAATGATTTAAATTTTAGAATATTATTACCACAAATAAAATTAAATAGATTATATAAGGATAAATCAAGTTGATAATGTTTAAAATAAATTCCCACCATGTCTAAATTTTATTGGTTGATGAGATTACAACCCTAACTCATCTTATATTCTGATTTGAGTCCTTTTTGGTGGATTTTATATGGTTATGGAATTTAGTATAAATTAAAATTTCTTATAACTCCAAAGGTGCCCCTCTCCTCCACTATAAAAGGGAACCTCCTTCCTCTCATCCTCACACCATTTTGAGCCTTCATGCTCTTCCAAAACCTACCAATTTACCTTATAAAATTTTTTATAAACATTATAGAGGTCCTGGACTTCTTCAAAGTCCAATTTTAGTGCCCCAAGAGGAGGTTTCAAAGAGGCGTGTCAGAAAAGAGATAATATTTGTTTCCGATTCTTTCAAATTTATTTCCTCTTCTACATTTTCATCTTTAGTTGTGAAATTATTACGTAATAACATATTTATCAATAATATACTGATATTTAATTATAAATATGAAAAAACCCTATTTCACCTTCTATCCATCCCACTAAAAATGAAATCACCGTGCGTGCGTATGAACGGAATACCGTCTCCACGCCATGGTGTAATCTTTTTCCCCCCACCATCTTACATGGATGTGTATGATGGTGTAAATAAAAATTATATACTATTATTGTAAAGTGATATTGATTATTAAATAGTATACATACACTCCAATGTAATTCCATGATCATGAGAATGATATCAACGCTCGTGCGTACGTACGGCCTACCGTCTCCACGATGTGATGTGACTCGTTCAAATGGTTTTCATTGAATAATGATTATATATTTTAATTTAATGAATAAATATGATATATATTACACTAATACCATTTTGGAAATGATCTATCTATAACCTAAATAGAATAATAATAATTTATTCGACAAAACACGCATAAGAACAAAAATAAATATACACCCGAATAACAAGTAGAAATGAAATATTACTAATAAGAAGCTAAGAATATGATCTTATATGATATAATAACAGTGATTATGATTCTGGAATAAGTCAATGAAATTATTTAAATCATTATACATGAGGTTCGGACACAAACAAAGCATATCAGACCTAAGGTAAGGGAGAATCTAGCAAACTCAATTTTTATCCGAGATTGTTTATACTTCGGTAATAACTGGGGAATATTTATCATCCACATCCATGTTTCATAAATATGTAATATTATTTATAAACTCCATCAATTGATTAAATCCAATTTTACATATTAGTGAATTTTTAGTAAAAGGTATGAAAGAAATCCTTCGTCGTTTTCAGTACGAGATAAATTTTGTCTTTTCCAGCCAAAGTACGAGAAGATGTTTTTTAACATATACGACATGAATGAATTTTTATTATTTAAAAGAAAATTATTTCAATGAATCTTCCTTTAGAAGTTTTCATGTTTATTTTTAATAAACAAATTTTTTTTACAATATTTTGACATGTTAAGAAAGGAAATTTTTTTTGAAGTATAAAGGATATTTTCCTCAAGAATGGAGTTCAAGAATTTTATCAAAATTATTTTCCATCGACGATAACATAGTGTTATGTTTCTATCCCAATTTTTACATTGATTTGATTATGTTATTATATAATTTTTTTTATTAAGTCCTTTTATATTATATGGATTATTTTATGATGGCACGATGTTTAAGAATCCCATATTTATTACAAGGGTTATGCTATGATGTTTGATTTATGATTTTGTGGAACACATAAGAATGGTTTCATTATGAGATGGGTGGAACCTATATCTCCCTCCAATACATTGGTTAATGGATTATATCTCATGAGATAGACATGGCTGGAATGGAAGGTTAATCCGGTTCAGTGAAATAGGACTGAAACAAGGAGTGAACTCGGTTTAGAAATAGACTTTGTATGCTATGATAGTCTTGGAAATGAGTCTTGACTACTATTAAATGATTCTCTATGATTATGTGTATATTCCACAAAGTTTCATGTTTTATGTTATGATTATTTGGATTATATCTCACTACTATGATTTATCCCATGTTATGATATTATGATCTCTTTTGCAGTTTAAGATATTAAAAATGTTATGTTCTTATGAATATGATATGATTAGTATTTCATTTGTTTACCCTTATTGAGCATTTAATCTCACCCTTTTGTATGTTTTATTTTCCTCGGGCCAGGAAGATGGGTATTATGTAGGATATGCCAAAATGGGACTCTAGATATGATGAAATAAACATGAGGCAATGTAGATGATTTATGAACTAGTTGTTTATGTTTCCCAATTTCTAAAGACACTATACCTATACAGTACTACCATGGTTTTGATATATGTTATAATAAGTATGATCAATTATGATTTAATAACAATGTATGTAAATTACGGGTCATTATAGCTAGCACCGACGAATATAACTGTGGTACAAATTTTTATTGGTTTAGAAGGTTATTATCAACGTTTCATCCATAATTTTCCCCAGATAGCTAACCCATTAACCAACCTCACACAAACTGGCGTTAAATTTGTTTCGAATAAAGAGTTTGAAAAATGTTTTGAAGAAGTGAATAGGATATTAGTCAATGCTCCTATATTGACTCTACCATCGGTGAATGATGGGTTTGTTATTATAATGATGCTTCAAAGAAAGATTTTGGTTGAGTCCTTATGTAGAATGATAGGGTTATTGCCTATGCATCATGACATCTAAAAATTTATAAGTAATATTATCCCACTCATGATCTTGAGTTATATGATGTAATATTTGATTTAATGATATAGAGACATTATCTCTATGGGAAAAAATGTGAGATATATAACGATCACAAGAGTATAAAGTATATTTTCTCACCAAATGAACTAAACATGAGGAAAAAAAGACGGATTTAACTAATCAAGGATTATGATTGCATGATAAATTACCACAAAGGGATGTCAAATAAGGTGGAAGATGGTTTGAGTAGAAAGGATCATGGAGTTTGGAACAAGATGATAGTTGAAAAGGATCCTATATATATTGATCTAGTAAAGATGGATATGGGAATCACCAGGGATGGTGATACATCAATACTTTTTCAAATTGTTTCCAATGCATCATTATTAGAAAGGATTTTGAGTTCTCTGACCGATGATGAAGAGTTTCAAATGAAGATTAAAGCGTTTAATGATGGGAGATTGAGTGACTTTGTGTGTGAAGTTGGAATTTTGAAATTTGGGAAGATACTTTCTGTTCCTGATATACCTAATCTAAAAATGGAATAGTTTAATGATGATATTACAATGGACTTTGTCCTAGGGATACCAAAGACTCTTAGAAAGAATGATTCAATATGGGTCATTATTGATCGTCTTACCAAGTCTACATATTTTCTTACTATAAGAAAAGATCTATCACTTGATCGTCTAGCAAGACTATATACTAATGAAGTTGTGAGACATCATAGAGCACCCCTATCGATTGTTTCAGACCGTTATCCTCATTTTACATCAGGATTATAGAAAATTCATCAAAAATCCCAAGATACTGAACTTCGTTTAAGCACTGCCTACCACCCCAAAACTGATGGACAATCAGAATGGACTATTGAAACCTTATAACTCATTTTGATATCTTGCTCACATGACTTTTAGGGTATGTGGGATCAATATTTACCTTTGATATAATTTTCGTATAACAATAGATTCCATTCAACAATTCAAATGGAACCATATGAAGTGTTAAACAGAAATAGATGTCGCACACCAACCTATTGGGATGATGTTGGTGAAATAAATCTTGCAGGCCCAAAACTTGTTGAGGAAAAAATGGAAAAGGTGAAGGTAATCCAACCCCACATCAAAGAAACTCAATTTAGGCATTAGAGCTATGCTGATAACCAATGGAAGATTTGGAATTTCATATAGGAGATCATGTTTTCTTGAAGGTATCTCCATGGAAGGGTGTTATAAATTTTGGTATGAAGGGTAAATTGAGCCCTAGATACATAGTACCTTTCAAAATTCTAGAACAAATTGGGGCTGTAGCGTACCGTTTGGAAATTCCGCCAAGTCTATCCATAGTTCACGATGTGATCCACGTATCACTGTTGAGAAAATACATGCCTGACCCAACGCATGTACTCACCTATGAGGAATTATAATTAGGATACAATCTGTCTTATTGCAAAGTGCCCATCAGGATTCTTGATACAAGATAAAAAGTGATGAGAAACTGGATGACTTGTCTAATAAAATTTATATGGAGAAACCATTAGATGGAAGATGCAATGGGGGAACCTGAGGAATTTATGATGAAGAACCACCTGATTATTTTTATGTAGTAATATTATAGAAATTTTTAGGGAAAAGTCATTTGAAGGAGGATAGAATGTAACACTCAAGCTTCCACGATACGCTTCTCTTTGAATAATACTGTAGCGTGTGTTGTACGTGACTTCGAGGTTCTAACACACACCCCAACCAATCAAAGTATCCATTATGAATAGTACTACTAACTTTTTGAAATTTTATAAATCTTTTTATTCAAATTGGACTACATTTTTTGGATTCGGAATATCAAGATTTTTTAGGGTGAATTTTTGGTACTTTTCTGATAACTTTCATAGTTTTAAGAATAATGAACACTAGAAAATTTTAATTAAAAAAAACTTTTTAATTGAATTATTTAAAAGTGATAAATTATGAATTTGAGTGGTTTTAAAGTGTATTTAGATTATATATTTACTGTTTAATCCAATTTTGGTCATTGTGCATAATTTCACATTTAAACTAGACAAAATAAAATGTTAATCATTTGATAGTTATTATTTGTTAAAAACACAATTTCTGTTTTGACAACGAGAATTAATTTAAAATTAATTTCTGTCACTTCGGTGTTTTGAATTCAGAAAAATGTATTCAATATTTAGAATCATGGGGTACAAATTGTGGAAATAGGTAACTTTTATTTTTATACATTTTCAATAATTACTTCGGTAAATGTTTTATTTACAATGGTTAAAGGGTAAATCCGTTAAATAAGGGTAAGTATTAATATTATAATAAAATTAAATTACCCTAAAACATGTCCTAACCTTATTAGATGATACATGTTCGATCATGTGGATCTTTGGGTCGATTTTGGGACCCCATGGAGCCACTTGTATGTGATAATGACAAATTATATTAATTATGTTAATGTAAATACAAAAAATGACATAAACATATATCTTTTTGGAAAGCAATTTTTACATAGGGTTATATATGTTATATTTTTGACTAGTAATATTAATAAGAAATATAAAACGATTTCCTATATTATGATATTTTATTTATAATTTTTAGACATTGAGTAATTAAATTTACATATGACACAATAATGATGCAGTATTTTCTAATTAATGAAAGAATCAAATAATTGGTATTATAAATGGTAGAATAATTATAATTTGAAAGTTATGATTACATAAAAAAATTATTGGTTAATATGACATATTAAGATGATTTAAATGAATATTTTTCGAATTAATAAAGTTGTTATGACTTTAAATATATATATATTTTTAAATAGTGTCAAAATTCACATAATTGTGTTTTTAAAACAAATATTATATAAATAATTGACATCATATTCCTAAATATATATGTTTCGGCCAAAGGACTTATATAATGATATTTTTATCATTAATGGACCACTTTGTGGGTCTCTTGGAATTATATAGTAAGGTTATTAACTATATAATATAAAAATACAAAGAGATATGGCAAATGTCAAACTATTTAACTAAGACATAAATCAAAAACATAATGTTAATATGGTGACCCAAACTTGTTTAAAACCTATTGGTTCAGTGGTTTTAGACTTATCACTACCTGAGATATTAAATAATCCACTTTGGGGCCAATATAAACCTAATATGAATTTATTATAAAATAATATTTCTAGCTTTTCCAAAGGTTCCACTCACCCTTCTTAAAAAAGGGAACTTCCCCTTCTCTCTAATCCACACCTTCAAAGCCATTTGGATCGTCCTAACCCTACCAAACTATTCTCTATAATTTCCTTAATTCATTATGGAGTCCTTAGATTTCTCATAAAGAGATCCAATGGAGTCCTTTTGATCAAATGAAAATGAAGAACCTGAAGAAGAGGTAATGTTTTCACCACCCTCTTTCAAGTTCCTTACATCTTCCACTTCTTATTTCTTTGTTATTTCCACGCTAAAATAAAAAATCTAGTATCTTCTATACTATTTGATGTTATTATAAATATGATACAACCATATTCAGTATTCTATCCATCCTTTCAAAGACATGTCACCATACGTGTGTACGTACGACTTACTGTCTCCATGTCGTGGTGTAATTGTTATTCAAACATTATTATTTGGATGGGTATGATAAGGATGCGTAATTTAAGTAAATAATTAATATAAAAATATAATTATTCTTTATATTTGATACAACATCAAATTAAATATTATTTTCATATCAAAATAATTATATTGTTTCCTGTGCGTACGTACGGACTATCGTCTCCACGAACACGATGAGATTCATTCCCCATCGTATCAATTCAAATATAATTCTCAGTTGATGATTAAAAATAATGTTAAAGGACTTGATATAATTCTGTGTAAGAATAAGATGCAACCTATCCATAACAAACACGACTTATATAACAAAACATATAAAAGAAAATGAGAAAGTTTTACACCCAAAACGACGATAAAACTAAGATATTATTATCAAAGCAACGTTAAAAGTTCATATATGATATAATATTAATGTATATGATTAGTTAATAATTTAATAACTTTTATTTCACCATTATACAGGAGTTTAAACTACCCTCGGCAAAGAAAAAATAAAAATTAATAGTTAATTTCACAATCTATTTATTATCTGTGATTGTTTATACGTATTTATGTACTGGGACATCTTTATCATCCACATCCATGTTTCTTAAAAATGTATTTCAAAACATTCTTACTATTTTTTAGACTATGTTTTAAAGTCATTTATAACCTTTTTTGACTTTTTATAAGATGCTTATAAAGGGATATTTCTGCCATTTTCCAAACAAGGTCATTTTTAGCCTTTTCGACAGAATTAATGTAAGAATGTCTTTTTTATCCTATATGGCAGGTGTGGCTATTTTTCGCCATTATAAAATCTTCAAAGCATATCTTACAAGCTTATAATAATATTTTCAAACTAAATTTTTCCTTTTATTATTATGTGACTTTTCAATGATTTAAAAAAATTGATATTTCTGTCAAATAGTTTTGTTTACATATATGTCAACATCCTTTGATGGATTTTAAGATTATTTGAAGTTGATTTATTAGGATACAAAACTTCCATATTATATTGAAGGTTTTGTGATATGTTTTACTGTGGATGTGTTATTTTTATACCATTTATGGTTTATGGAGACTGTATTTACATTTTGTATGCTAGTTTTTCTACCAATGTTTATGTTATGTTTAAACATATTCATATGAGGAATGAATTGGACTGAATAAGTGATAGGTGGTGCCCGCTATAGCTCCTCGATGCATCAGTAGGTCCCATGAGACAAACTAGTGTCTTGGAATAAGGCCTCGACAAAATTTTATTTCTAGTCATCGCACAAGGCCTTGAATATGTGTTTATGATAGTTGGGTATTATGCATTACATTATTATAAAAGTGGTTATTAATATTGGATATGATTATTCGATTAGTAAAATACCCATGTGAATAAGTAAATGGAATTATATAATTTTATATCTGCCATTTTATGCTGAAGTTCATGTTTAAAAGGCTTCTGTTTCAGTTATTATTTTCCTTAAATGTTTTTTCTTGTTAATGAATTTTTTTTTCTATATTGTTATCCTTACTGGGCATCAGTGATCACCCCATTCTATGTTTTATTATTCCCCAGATGTGAAGTGGTATTTTATGAATGACTTGTAGGAATAGTATGAGGGGATATGGGTGTGGTCTATGGAGAAAATATGTTGTTGTAGTTTTTCATTTTATGATTTAATGTAAACATTCTGAATGTATCTAGTGATTCCAAGGCTACTAAACTAATCAGTTTTTCGAGACATGATCTTTTGTGATCTTTCCAATGTCATTTAATAATGCACCGACTATGGGTAACTGGGGTTGGGGCATTGTAATAAGTACAAATATTCATATCAAATGTCTTAGACACTAACCAATCAATATCTTCAGTATGAAATTTGTATTTTCCTTTGGGATCCGAAGAGGATTCAGGCTTGGTAGGCATAGGTGAAGGGTTGGGAACACCAGTGATGATAAAATGTGGTTAAGATACTGAAACACTGTGTGGTCGGTAATGAGTACTCTTATGGGTGATCATAAGAGTCAGGCATCTGATTGCCTGAGCTAGAGTCATGTTTATTGTGGAACCAACTGAACTAGTGGCAGGTTAGGCACGAGGTATGATAATAGGTGTGTTATCCACATGTAAAAAGGGAAGTAACAAGTTCCAAAAATCCACGACGATTCCTCTTCCACTCTCTATAGTGGATATAAAATCACCCTTTTTCTCCAAAAAACATGTCCAAGGTAGGGGTAAACTCCTTGAGCTTACTAGAATGTTCATTGAAGGCTTCAGTAACTGGTGGTATTTTCAGAATCTCTAACTCCATTTTGAAATGATTAGATATCTGAGGATTGGTGTACACTATCTGATAAGAGTAATCAATTTTGTCTTTGATTTCTTTCTGTGTTGCAGTAGAATCTCTGATATAGTCCTAAACAATCTTTATGATATACCTTGTGGTTGTGATCACCTGAGAGTCAGATGTTCAAATGGTACTAACATGACCAAGTTATTCATTCAGCACAGACCTAAACCATTCAATATCAACTGAAACTCTGGACGCAGCAAGAGCTGCCACCGTAATTCCTAGATGAGTAGAATAAGCAATTAGAATTATAATAGATTTTATCCTAGATACTTATACAAAGTATTCCTCATTTTAAATTCCTTCTTATTGACTATATCCTTGTGAAACTAACCTAGCTTTGTTCCTAACTAAATTTCAAGACTCATCAACATTATTTCTAAAAACCCATTTAGTGCCTATGGTCAAGGTGTCCTTGGGTCTGTCTAATAATTCCTCGACATTGTTTATTTCAAATTTATTTAACTATTATTACATACCCATTATGAAAAATTCATCATAGATAGCATCATTGATATTTTCAGGTTCTGACTATGAATGAAAGGCTTGATGTTCAACCTAATTTCTTAGTGAATCTCTAGTTGGGGTTCCTCTCTCTAAAACTCCTATAACATAATCTAAAGGATTTTCTTAATGTTCGTAGTTCATCTAGAAAAAATAGGTCTACAATATTTAGGATCATTTATAGGATTGGGATCAATAGAAACATGTTCTATAAAATTTCCAAAACTGGTTGTCATAACAACATGTTCACTATTTTTTTCAATGATAATTAGAATAGACAGATCATCATCATGATTTTAAAGAGGGGTCTTAGTTTCATGTGGATTAGTTTCATGTGGATTAGTTGCATCAAGTCAGATGTGTATAGATTCATACACACATTTGGTCATCTTATTAAATTCTCTATAAGCTTTACTATATATAGAATAACCTAGAAAGATTCATTAATCTCTTTTGGATTGAAACATAGTAATATTATCATGTATTTAGAATAATGACTTTGAATCTAACGACTCTAATGTAACTAACATTAGGCTTTCCATTATTCCATATTTCATAAGGGGACTTTTTAATAACATGTTCAATTAAGACTCTATTATTAATATATCTAGTTATTTTTTCAGCTTCATCCCAAAAGTAAACATGTAATCCATAATCATTGTGCATAGTTATTGCAATTTATTAATTGGTATTATTCTTTCGTTCTAAAACACCATTCTGTTGACGTGTCCTAGGGTCATTGAAGTTGTGAATGAAGGAATTGTGAAAGAAAAAGGCTTCAATGTCATGATTTTCAAACTCACGGTCGTGACCACTTCTAAGGGTCTTAATATTATGTCAACTAACTTTTCTATAGACTTAGAGTATTAAATGAAATAGAAAGAAGCTTCACTTTTGTGAGAATGAAATTATACCACAGTATATATAGAAAAGTAATCTACTAGAACATAGACATATTGCTTCCCATTTTATCTAGAAACTCTAGATGAACCAAATAAGTCTATACGAACCAAATCGAGAGCTTGATAAGTTCAAACTTATTTCTTTGATTTTAAAGAAACATAATTTTTTTTCTCTATTGACAGGGATTACAAAAATTTTCTATTGGGAATTTCAGGTTGGGTCAATCTCTAACAAAACTGTTCCAAGTCAGTTTCTTAAGTGAAAGAACCTTAGAGTGTCTTAATATTCTATGCCACATCCATGATTCTTTATGAAAATCATTTAAACAAGTAACATTTTGATTATCTAATGAATTAAGATGTACAATATATGAATTTTCATTTCTTAATTCTGTAAATACCGAAATATTTTTAGAATAAAATACATTGCAAGCATCATTTTCAATTGTAACATTGAAACCATCATGACACAACTATGAAATGTTTAACAGGTTGTATTCATGTCCATCGACAAATAATACTTTAGAAATTAAAATTCAATTAGTGTTACTAATATGGACTAAGCTGATGATTTTTTCTTTTTGAGTTATCTCAAAAGGTGACATGTCTTCCATCAACTATGATTATGCTCTTAAATCATGAGTAGTCTCCTATAATATGCCTTAAACATCTACTGTCCAAGTACCATATCTTATTACCAGGACATTTCAAGCAACATTCCTACAAAACAGATTTAGAAAGAAGATAGCTTTGGTACATAGATTTACTTCAGTCCAAAAAGGTTATAAATTAAAACATTAGGCACTCATATTTTCTTATGGATTTCCTATTATTAACAGATTCAAATGATTTTGATAAACAAACATTATTTGGTCTATATGAATTTGAATAGCTAGATAAAGCATATGAATTGACTGAACTTGAAATAACAGAATACTGTATATATTTTGGAATAAATTTATTCTTAACAATCAGTCTCTGTCCAGGTTGGTATCATAAACGAGTAGTATAATTTTCTGCAACTTGTTTTCAAAGAATTTGAGTGAGAGTACTATTTCCATTTTTTAACTTCTATAAGTCATTTCTATTTTTCTCATTAGACAATTTATGTTCAGTATTCTTCTTAAACAGTTGAGAATTCTTTTCCTTTTCAATACTATGATCTGATTTTATAGTACTAGTCAATGAATATTGTTTCTTCAATGATATTTACTTATCTTTTATCCCATTAAAAGTATCATCCAACATATTACAATATTCAAATAATTCCACTTTAGACATATTATCATCATTATTTGAATCACTTTCATTCCTAATAATAATAATCATTATGCATAGAGGAAGTAAGTGTTACCTTAGATTTTTCAGTCACAAAACACATGTTGGCATGATTCCTTTCTTCAGCATTAGATGCCACAGATCCACTACAGCTATCTTCGAAAGCACTCAATGTTTCCATCAAAGGATTATTATATTTTTTTCATTGAAATCATATTTCATCTTAAACATCAATTTTGGACAGTCACCCTTAACATGCCCATCCATTTTACATTCATAACAGACAATCTCATCATCTTTATCAGCTTTATTCCAATATCACATTCAATTACATCATTGGTCATATATACCCTTATAATTTTATTTTATGAAAGATTTATTATTCCAATAATATTTCCTGAATCTTCTTGCTATATTTTCCATCTCTTCATCACTATCTGAATCTGTACCTTCACTAGATGAGCTCTCGACATTAATGTGAACTTTTTCTATGTCCTTGGTCTTTGAGGTAGTAGACTTAAATTCCACTGATACCTTCATATGTTCATCATCTTCCTAATTTATTTCCATTAGATCATATTCATTCATCATCAACATACCAATCAGCTCCATGACATGTATCTCGAAAATGTCACATGATTCTCATATAGAGACAAAGGATCCTCTCATTATGTCTGGTAGGCAACTTAGTATCCCCATGATTTTCTCTTTTCCTGGAACAACATTTCCCAGTGAGGTAATTTTATTGACTATCTCATTAAACCTGATATACATATCGGAGGGTCATCCCAATTAGTTCTAACAGTTTCTAGAATCATATACTGAGTCTATATAGCAGTACACATGTCGAATCTCATACTTTCTAAATGGATATTCATTTTTATTTTCAATTGGTAATAATTGAAACCATTAATGAAAGGTGGCATGTTGGTAGCTACGCCTTCTAATATATTATCCATAATAACTAATTTTTAAAAATATATATAATGATATCAAAACATAGAATTAACAAAAAATTTGAGATTTTTTAAGATACATCTAAAATCATAGTTGAAAACATTTCACAAATAGATTGTTTTTGAAAAAATTTATCAACATGGTCTAATATAAAATGTTGGTTGGAGTGGATGATCAAGAGGGGGGGGGGGGGTGTTAACAGAGTTCTTATTAAAAATTTATATTTATTATATTAATATTGAGATCCCCCAATTCAAAAAATAAGTTAAATTGTATAGAATTTATAAATATTGTTAGTTTTGAATTAGTTTCTCAATAATTGATTATTTATTAGTTATCTTAATTTGATGATTAAGTTAGATTATAAAACTAAATTACTGGCTAAAAATAATTACAAACACTTTCTCATTAAACTATCAGAGTTAATTTAAAATAGATTTGAATTTCAATGTAATTAGTAGTGGAATATTGAAAATAGTTTAAACTAAGATAAGATGAACTACAGTTTTTACCAAGAGGTTTAGTCTCAAGGTTAGACTTAGTCCTCTCAACTAGTTTATAAAAAACATAGAACCAAACCTTTTATCAGTTTTTACAATAGTACTCAGGCTGTCATAGTCCTCAGACCTCTACCACATATCTAAGTGGGAAAGAAACAACAACAGCACACAGGTTGTCCAGGTCCACAGACCTCTACCACAGTTCTACGTGGTATACACAATGGTATAAAGAGTTTGGTGTGAGGATTTTAGTATCCTCCAGTTCATCTTAGGAGTTAGTGTGTGTCCATGTAGATATAAGGACACACAATGCTCATAATGTAATTAAAATAATCATAACAGAGCAATAATAAAGAGATGAGTTTAGATTCCTCTTGTGTGATGTCAATGCAGCTCTAGACTGCTTTGGATTGAAGCAGATGAAGCATTGAGACATTTTCTAGATGTTTTCTAGAAAACAGAGTGTCATGGTATTTTTCCTTCACTTCTAGTACCGGTGTTCAGCTTGAATGTGAGATTTTTCCTTGTAGCACTAAAACCTCCACCCGAACTTCAGTTCTTGATGTGTATGAGTGTTCTTCTAGTTCATCTTTTATGTGTCACTTTTTGAATTCTCTATTTCCCACACGTTCTTCCTTATGTGTGTATCTCTATCTGCGCTTTCTCCAGTAGCACCATATTCAATTTAAACCTTGAGCTCCGGAAGTGGGAATGATTACCTTTTACAGTTATGAGGTACAATTTCCTAATATCCAATAGACATCATTAATTAATATCTAACATAAGAATTTATTACATCTGAATGTATGAGGTACAGTTCAAGATATCCAACAAACGTCATTAATTAATATCATTTTCATTAAAATCTCCAAATATGACCATTACTAATAATCAATCAGACAGATAGAGTTTAGAGTAATAGTGACTGGTTTCCATTAGTAGCTACATGTATCATTGAACATTTAGCGGTTGAATTGTATAAGTAGCTTTCACACTCTGTAAGGGGAGCTTGCTTTTATCTGTAACAATCTATGTAGTGGTATCTCCCTTTATCGATAGCTCCATGTGTAGAGGTAGTTAATCATAATGGTGAACTTTTGTCGGTCGATCTCCATCGCTAACAGCAGCTGTTAAGATCGGTTGTGGTAGCTCTCTCAATCAGTAGTTTCCTCTATTGGTATCTCTATTATATTGGTAGATTGTATCAATGACCTCGTGTATCAGTAGACTTACTCTATCAGTGACCTTTGTTTATCGGTAGCTCTATCTGTACTCGAATTATTATAAAGTATTTGTTCTATTCTTCTCATTTCTAGATTGAGTTAGTATCAATATTAATAATCGTCAAATATCTATAATCATTAATAAGCATTGAATAACATAATCAAATGATATTATATGATAATTTTTCCATTAATATCATCTCATTAGCATGATTTCATAATTATAATGTATAATTAATATATAGAGGGTCATTATTTGGGATTATCAATGCATATCTAAACATAATTGAGATTATCAAAACAGGCGAGCGCAAAAATTTTGTTGTTACTTTCATCGAACCTATAATAAATTTCACCCTCGAAATTGTTTTTTAGATAATATGTTGAAAAAAATATGGTAATTACCCTTACTCAATTCCTCTAGTTTTTATATTTCCTCCTCAAACTTATGGTACAACCACAAGAACATGATATGGTGTGTAGTATTGTTATTTATAACAAAATCACTACAGTCCAAAATCTTCACTGGATGCTCCTGATAGGAGAGATCATTTTATAATTGTACGAACTCTGGATTCAGTACATATGAGGGATATGAAATGTATATACTCAAGGGATATACATTCAATACATCAGGCAATTGAGACATAATTGGGGGAATTTCCAGTCAATATGCCACAACTGTGACTCGATAAAGAATCTTGATGGGGTTGATTTACCATAGACTCAAAACATAATTATTTTCAAATCATCTAATCCATGTCCAGAGTGATATTCGATTGAGTATGACTTATATACAAATAAAATCAAGGCCTATTAGAATATTGTCTACATGGAACATATATTAACATTGGGTTTTTGAAATGATCTGCAGAATGGTTTTCACCCTCTCCAAAATTTCATTTCCTATTTCAGGTTGCAATGTCTTATTTTTTTTAATTCATCCTAACACGATGAGGTTTTAAAAATGATCCCCTAAAGGGATTTATTTTGAGTAATTCGGATGTAATACTATAAAATATGGTTGTATGTGTACTCATAAAAGGATGATCTTGACCCCATTATCCTCTGATGTTCATAGACCATGCTCTTAACAAGTATTCTAGTGTCTAAAACATCTACTCAGATGGGCTATCTTTTTTATTCTTATATGTTATGATAAAGATTAGAATATTATTTAGAAAATGGTAGAGACTTGAATAGAATATGGAAATTAATCTCAAATATCGATAATTACATATGATATTTGTACTCTATGAACCCTTACCACTTCTCTAATGTATATGAGTGAATGTTGGTCCAATGATAATTACTCGTGAATTATGATAAAGTGAGATGTCTTTATCTGAAAATCCAAAAAACCCATATAGAATTGTTTCCTCATGATTTCATCAAATTTATTGTTAAAATTTTCATGGTAATGTTTACTCATTTATATTATAGTAAGGGTAATGGTTTCATTATAAATTATAATTTTCCATGGTTATGTTTACAATTCAGTTTGTTGTATATTCATCCATATCCTTCGTTTAATTATCCCAAAATTTATTCTCTCGAATATCACGATACATATCTATACTCCGTAGTTGAAAAAAGTATTTTGTGCGACATGATTATTTCAGAAGTCGGTTATATGCTTCTTGATTGGATGGTATATATAGTCATGAACAAACTTAGTCAACTACTCCTTAATAAATTTTAAAGACCATGTATTTCCCCATTCTCATAGCTTCCATCTTACATTAAATTTCTATATCATTTAATTGATCATCCATTATTTTATCTTGAGGGATGGTTATAAATAATTTGTTCAAGGATTAGTGTTGTTACTACCATAGTGATTTCTATTTTCATCATTTTAAAATATAAAAGTATTTAATTTTTATCAAATATCATTTTTGATAATGATGTAGGATCATTTCTACTTATAGAATCCTCCACATTATCACCTTTACAAGATGGTAGTAGACTGAGTAGTCCTAATATATGTTGAGATCTAACCATTTCCACTAACACATATTAAGAAACATATATATATATATATATATATATATATATTTTATTCCATTATGGTAAATATATATTTCAATCTTCCCCCAATAGAGATAATGCAACCATATTTTCTACGGAAATATCATTGATACCAACTCCAGATCATCGATAGGTTAATTTTTCCCTAGATAATTCAATTTCCTTGATTTATATGACATAATTTTAATATTATTCATTAGTACACTTCCTATTTACATCTTTGATGCATAATTGTATAATAAAAATGTTTATCCAAATTTATAAAGTGTGATTAGTAGAGTGCTGATAAGTAACTATTCCAACTCATTGAAGTGGTCTTTACATTCACCGGGATACAAATATTTTCCTACATTCCGAGTCATCAGGGTTAGTTGGATTCTTAATCGAAAGAAGTTATTCAAAAATAACTGTAAATACTCAACTAAAACAAGGAAGCAATTGTTTTCCATTATAGATGCTTTCCTAGGCCACTCTATTATTTCCTTTAACATGGAAGGATTTAAAAACATTTCTTTAATGGTGAAAATATTCTAGATGAATGTTACTTAATACATCCTGAATTAAAATTTCATATAATTTATATTTATATTCTACCTTAAAATGACTTCAAAACTGTATTAAAATTCTATTCTTGTTCTTATATTATCTTGTATTATATCATAATATAATCGATAAAGATGACCATAATTTTTACTAGGTAACATCTAAAGACTATACTCATTAATTATATGAATAGTTATCAATAATTAGTGAATCTAAATGGAATCACAATGGACTCTTATCATCGAAATCAATAACAAATGGATGTTTGGGAAATATATTCCATCATCTCCTTTAATTGGGGAAATCCCAACCAAATGCCGACCATTTAGTAATAAATTGACACAGTCATTTGATCATACAAGTCATTTATTCATTTATAGGGATATTATTAAATTATTATTATTTATTGTGATCATTAAAATCAATTGAAAGGTACATTGATCCATCCATGTATTTTTTAGAGGACAATTGTTCCCCATGGTGAGATGTTCAAATGTATAAAACATTTTTCCTTATTTTCATGTGACTATTTCGTTAGTTATTAAAATTTAATGGTGGATATTATATAATGTGTATTTGATACAGGAAGAGATACCAGAATATGATCAATTTATATTTCAACCTCTCGGTCAGGAGGATAACCATGAAATACTTGGAGAACACGTCATTTTATACCACTACACTGGTCGTGTATTCGATAATCATTCTATAATTTGTCACAATTATTTTAGTTATATAAGTATGATCATAATGAATCAATATCCACACATTGGATTGTGTATCTAAAGAAGAATCAACCACATCTTTACACATGTATTGAATTAAAAGATGATTCATAATGTGACGAGTCATCTCTCATTTCCATTAATTGATTTTGTATTTATGTAAATATAGGCAATGCATGCACAAAATATCATCAATCTACATAAAAGGAATTTAGACTATATTATATAAGAGGATTTTTTTCACAAACAATACTAATAAAGTATTCCTATAATATGGATAAAATAATTTCCACATTTTCTATTCTTATAGATAAATACAGCTCCTTAATTTTTAGGTGGTATTTGAATACTTCTACAAAACTGGAAGGATATAAAATATGTTTAGATCAATAATCATGTATTAAGATTACTATTTTTATTGAATATCATATGTACATGTAACAACATCATTATTATGTTCCACTACTATTGTAGTGATTGCATAAACATTCCTTTTCTCATTTTTCAATGGTTATAGAAATAACTGACAACCCCTCGAAGAAATAAGGATTATTGAACTTGCTTTCATAGTTACCTTTCTCCCAATAGATGATGAATTGAACAATCGGTGGTTCTCTGATTCCCTCTGAGAAATTTTCATGCATCATATTATCTCCTCAACATTCATGAGCAATGTGGACTTCTCTCCCATTATATAGATTTTCCCCATCCATTGAGGTTATTCTTATGATGCATCTTGACATATTTCTTTCATGTGTGTGGTTTATTTATCTTTTCCCTTTAGCATTAAATCCCATAGTTGGAAACACTATGTTCCACTTCGTATCACCATAGACATGTTACTATTCGCTAAAACACCATATGAACATTGAGAGAACATAAAAAAACTTATTCATAACTCCAAAATATTATATTTCTATATCCTTTGGATGGTGTTGTTTTAAACACCTATATACTAAATATATTTTTCTATCATTGTTTTAAAAAACAAAATGTGTACCATCTAATCTAGGTGATATTTTCTTCTTAGACTTTGAAAAAATATTCTTCCTATTTCATCAACTGTAAAAATTATCTCTTAAAATTATTATGAATAGTTTGAGGAAAATAAATTATTACATGCATTATCTTAAAGTATTCCTGCACCATATCTACTATTACAACATTCCAATAGGGGTTCCTAAAAAATACCCTCTTTTATTGGCATCTCTATTTAAATGATGCACATCTAGAGTAACTATCTCTATCTCGAAATAATGATGCAAAAAAATATCTTTTATATTGAGTTGACACACTTTTCCATGATGATTTTATCATAATATCCTATAAAAATTGTATTTTATTTCATAAAAAATGTCTTGATATCTAATTTCTCCCTCTTGGGTAGAAGTTTTAATTTGATTTTATTCAGGATATTTTTCATAGCATGAGTAAGTAGGGTAGGCATTTTGATGATATTTTGAACACCACCTCTGAAGGAATTGGGGATATCAATCCTAAAATTACTACATTCTCCATCACATGGGTTATTTACATAGTTTGAAGAGGTTCCCATAATTTCTTGAAATATAAATTTTAATTGAAAAATGTATCACGAAAAGTCATGAATTAATAAATTATTTATTTTTTAAATTATGTTTAAAATCATAAATTCTATTATATCTATGATTATATTTTTTTAAATGTTAATTGGATGAGTAATTATAATCAGGATCATACTAAGGGTTTTCATTATAGTTCTCTATTCCTATTTCCAAAATTAACTAAATCATTATTAGATACCAACAATATTGACCATGTAATTCCATTACATAATTATTACATGATATTAAATATTAACAAAAAAATAGTGATAATAATACATGAACATGGTGTTATATTAATTTTTAAAATTAGGAATATAACTAAAATTGACAATATAAAGCATTAAAATTTATTTAAATATCTATTTTATAGATTTATATTTGTCCGCATGTTTTTTTAGTACAAAAAATCTAATAGGTTTATAAATCCAAATAAAATGTTAGCTAAAACTCTTGTAAGAGGAATGATAAGTGAAACTGAAAAATTACAATCATTATCATAATAATCAAAATTTTAGAAATAAATCATAACCAAAATCATGGAAAGAAAGAATAAATAATGACATAAAATATGGAAATGCATAAAATTGAAAAACCATATCATAGTTTTAAAATACTAAACACAATTGAGAATAAAGATAGCTTCAGGATCATTGTTACTTTACATTATATCATGATATTCATCAAACTACTGAATTCAATGGAGGAGTTATATAATTTCTTCTGAACCAGTCACATTATAACATTTACATTATCTTTATAATTTAGGGTTCACCCATCACATAATAAAATTTACATTATTATAAATACCACATAAAAAATGTCAATATTTCCAATAAAATAACCAATGGGAATGAAAGGGTCTAATTTCAATAATCATAAAAACATAAACACTACAGTTCACAAGATAAAAATGTAATATGGTTCATGGTATCAATTTTTATTTAATAATAAACAATATCAATCCCCTAATATTATTTCGGAATTATTTCATTACATAAATATCACATATATTGAAATTATATTAATAATTTAAAAATTTATAAACATTTATGCATGAATTTTATACATTACATTTTACTAATTTCGTTTAATGTATGAAAATGAGTTATATTTTTCAATATCATCATTAATGAGTGTTCATTTTCATGATTTTCTAGATCGGGTCACTTGAATAAATCGATGGAATTTCATATATAATTTTAATGATTCTTCAAAATTTTAATCATATGTTATTAATAATAATAAAGATTGTATATTGGTATTATATAACATTTGTTATATGTTATGGGGGAAATCATTAGATAAATACATAATTAAATTGATTTAATTATTTTTTATATGTATTGACCATTATAAGCTTGTATCATTTTGTTTAACATCCCTATTTAATATTGGTTACATAAATTTATAGTATTAATTATATTTATAATAAAATGTTATGTATCCATAATTATTTTTTTATAACCGTCCATGAAGATAGTAGTGGAAAATGAAAAAAACATCCTCTACGGTGGCCGATAATCGAAATTCCATAGATGATATATTAATTTTTATAATAAATATAAAAGGGAAGAGACTTATAGATGAATTATTCCACCATGATAACAAAATTATAGAATATTGATGATACTGGAGTTATAATATAACTTTAATTAATGTAAGTGAGGAGATGATAATAATGAAATAAAAATAAAAAAATTAAAGGAAAAGAATCATGGTTTGACCTCTTGAATTTATCATCCTTGAGAAACTCAGTGTGGAAAAGTGTATAGTCTTTTTATGAGATAAAATTGTCATATATGTTTGAAATTGTTTTGGAGATAATATTGGGTATAATTTGGATGAAGATCAAATATATAGGGTTGTGAGAGATATAGATGGTGAGAAGTGTTTCTCATTATTTTATTCATTACTTTATTACATTGGCCCATGATTATGAATTGTATTTTCATTGTTAATAAATTTATTAAAATAATAATTTTTATCAATATTATGGTTCTAATAGTAGTGATGACTCGAGGAATAAAATATGATATAATTAATCATTATAATGTGAGGTCTATGGCCTCCTTAAATGTCTTTTTTTATAGTATATCATCATAAATTGAATTGAAATAAAATATGAATTAAAAAACTAAAATTATTTTTAAATCATTATTATTGTTCTCCTAGTAATCATATTAATATACAATAACTCCTTCTATTTATCGTTAATTGTGTCAATTAGTCAAAACTATGGCGGGGACTACCACATTCACAAAAAAAAATTCATTCATCAAAACCTCTGATAATTAATACTTATAATAATGTACTTTCAACACAACACCATTCAATGGAATTTTTAATTCCTTATTGAGTGATTACCTTATTCTTATATGTTGAATTATTAATGAATATTATATATTATAAAAATCATTTAATAACACTGTATTAATTGTTTTATAATGATTCTATATTTTTAATATTATTATACAAACATGATAAAAATATATAATATTTTTTGTTTATAAACATCAAAATCCTAGTTCGTAGTAGGTTCCTCTTCATGTTTTAAAATTGAAATTATCATATTATGAAAGTGAAACACTATAATTAATATTATGATATATATTAAATAATAATCAGGAATCATGGAATGATTAAATTATAATCATATATGATGTATAAACATTAATATTATATTCTATTTTAAGGAAAAATAATATTTTTAGAACACTATTCCAATTTTTTTTACTAGAATACAATTTTAATAGTAAATAATTAAAAATTTAGTGCATAAAATATTTATAGACAATAATATGGTAATCCAAAACACAGTGAATATGGTATGTATATTTTGTGTATAAAATTCTTTTTATTGATATATATTTTATTTCTAATAAATATTATGATGTGTATTCTGACCAATGTATATGATTTCATAAAATGAATTTAATTCATTTTAATTGAGATTCATATTAATCGTCTTCCCCTTAAAGCACATTGATTAATATTAACGTCATTTGTTAATTTTTTTCATGATTGAAGTTATTTTCTCAAATAATTTTATAATCCCATAAATAATTTGATCATAAAATTCTATTTTCTATAAAATTAAGATTTATAATGTAATTTTTCCTTTTTCTCTAGGGGAAATTTAACTATTCTTTAATATCCAGTCATTTTATGAATCACAACATT
The DNA here is from genome assembly GCA_963277665.1 of Viscum album. Lineage (NCBI taxonomy): Eukaryota > Viridiplantae > Streptophyta > Magnoliopsida > Santalales > Viscaceae > Viscum > Viscum album. The sequence goes on along the minus strand of OY728163.1, from coordinate 1,681,808,011 downwards.
AAATAAAATTATGAAAAAAATAACATTAACTCAAATGCATTATGATTACTTATTTATAATTAATATCTTATTTAGTAAACAAAAACAAAATTATATAAAGATAAAATTGACCTTCAGAATTATCTTCAAATAATATTAATGAAAATTTTTATCATTATTTATACACGGTGGGGTTTAGTGAATGATATTAATTGAAATTAAACATTTTTCTCATTATTAATTTTCAAAATAGTTATATTCTAAAGTAAATGTTAAATATTTTTCCAAATTCATTCATTAAAAATTGTATTAAATTTTTATTTATTGTTATATTGCATTTAATAGAGAAACTGCAATGGAGAAATATTTAAAACATTATATGTGGGTTTTCGTTTATAGAAAGGGAATCACATTCAAATGCTTCCAGATGAATATATATTTCCACTCACATTGTTAATTTCTACTAGACTTACTCTATATGATTTCATGTTTTTCAAAATATATAATTATTATTATTATGTTTTTCTAATATAGTTCATTTTATTATTTTTCTTCACAAAATTGAAATTATTGTTTTGAAAAAAAAATTCTAATCTCTTATTTTGTATTATTTGTCTATATCAGATGCATTATCAACCCAGTTCACTATATGATACAATTAATAATCATTATATTGATATATTTAGAAGTTATATTGTATCTATTTTGGACGATTAATCTATTAATTTGTAATTCATAATCATCCAATTTTTAAAGAATAATATAATTCCATTTAATTTCATCTTTGAATTTTCCTTGTTGCATGAAATTATTGAATGATGTTATCCAGAATGAATAATACTTTTATTGATTGGGGGAAGTTTTTTAAAAAATATAATTGTTTCTTATATGGTTTAAATTATATATGTATAATAATAATTATTCAGTTTTATCTCTATATGATGAATCATATTTACACTGAGAAATGATTTATTGTTCGTGGGTTTATCATGTCAGGTTTCTGGATAAAACATGATTTCTTCATTAGGTAATAACATTAAAAGAGTCACTTATATTTTTATTATTGTTATTTATTTTAATTTTTTATGAATTTTTTATCTTAATTTAATTCACATGATCTTGATTAATGATCATTTTTTAAATTATGAACATTAAAAATGAGTTTATTCATCTTTGTATTGGTAAATAAATTTATATATCGTCATGTTACACTATAAGACATGATTCAAAAAGAATATTCTTCTCACATGTTATATAATGATTATTATTTATGTATGGTTTAGGTTTCATTTTGATGACAAAACTAATCGTGGATATATATATATATATAATTTTTATCCACTATTATAAGGAATTGGATTATTATTTACCTCAATGGAATTTGGTAATGTTAATGTCTCACGAGAAGTACTGTCACCGGTTATTGACTATACCTATTCCTTTTTCATGTATAAGAGGGTAATCGATAGAATATGATAAAATTATTGTGTTTAATCATTTTAATATTCTGATGATTTCCTATGGATAAATAATTGTTCTATTCTATTGATGTACTGTTTATGATGTTTCCACATATTTTTGTCTGTATTTTCCTATGATTTTATTACCATAATCCATGACTTCTTTCTTATGATAATTTCATTATGATATCATATAATATACCACATACCCCATGGTAGGCATTACTATTATGTTTACACATAATGAGATTTTTTTGTCAAGCCCTACTATGGTATACATTCTATAACGACCTTGGTTTAATAGACATGTATATTACATCATTTTAGATGAATATTAATTACATGAAACAAATTCATTCCCATGGACTGTAATAATTTATTATATTTAGAAACATTGAAAATATAATTATTTTGTGTGAAATATCATCAAAATATAAAAGGAGTATATCCACTTGTTATACTTCTACCAAAAACCTTTATTCGTTTCCTTGAGAAAAGAAACATAAAAATGGGGTGAGCTCAAATGTGCAGTAATAGTAAATAATTGACATGTGTAATAATAAAATTAGTAAAATGGAATAGATCTTCAACATAATATTTGAACATCATAACGTTCATATTAGATATCATAAAAATTATTTTAAGTTCATAAGGTATCAATCATATGATATTTATGAGAATATGTCAAGAAAGGATAACCTAATAATACATCATTGAAATTGTGTAAAGAACATTGGTTTATAACCTTCTAAACATGTATAAGTAGAAATAGGTTCAATCATGACATTAAACAAATGAAATCAGTCTGGCACATCATCTTATAGACATGTAACCAAGCCCATGTATAACATTCTGAATGTGTAATCAAGTTCATGCATAACCATTGGGAAATGAAACCAGGTACATGCATAACACTTTGACCCTATATCTAGGTCTACACATAATATTGTGAACATGAAATCAGGTAAAAAAACTTATGGACATGTGACTAGGTCCATACATAAAATTTGGAACATGTAAGAAGGTTCACTAATAACATTATGAACAAGTAATCAGGTATACGCATAAAATTATGGGCATTAATCCAAGGAAATCCATAACATTGTGTGCATGTAACCCGGTTCACACATATAATTTATACTCATGAGTCATCCATAGTTACTAAATGAATTGAGGGTAGATATAGGTCTCATACATATATATAACAAAATCTATCATACAAGTGAAATTTCATAATAATACATTCATCATATAATGACACATAAAAATACATAATTTTTATGAATATAAAATCACAAATCATGAAATTAAATGGGTATCATTAATATCAAACCAAATCATATCTTATGCAAAAGAGAACTATTCCATAATTATTTCATCAAGTAATAATCCATGAAATGAGGTGCGTTTCAATAAAAATATAACACGTGGAAGAGAAAATGATGTCATAAGTATACTACCATCAAATCAAAAAACCATTTAAGAGAGAATATTAATGAATCCATTAGATGATTTCCTATAATATATTCATTTATAATAATAGATGTCATCATTAGAAAATAACTTATAACTAAACATTGAATATATTTAGTATGGAAAATAAGGTTTCATCTTTGAAATTATTTTTTTAAAAGAAAAAAAACAATTATTGAAATATATATTCATTTAAAATACATTTAAAACATAGAATGTAATCTTGAAATAATTTTGAAAGCATTTTTCTTTGAAATATTATAGAAGAAGCGTGAGTTTTTTAAAAATAATTTATTTCAAAATCTCTTAAAAAACCTTTTTAAAAAAACGAACATTTAACCATGAAATTAATGATTCAAATTATTGATGATGGAAAAATATGTATGTGTCATACGAGGTAAAAAACATTCCTTTTACATAGTAAATATAATACAAAAAGCATCCATTAGAAGGAGAAAAAAATCCATTTGAAATAATTTAATATGAAAAAAGGTAAAAATTTATTTTAATTATCATAGGACAATAATAATATATTATTATAAACCCTTTTTGGATTACATGATTTTAGGGGAATATAAATTTCTGACCGATGATATGGTAATGTTGGGATTTATTAAAAAACCTTCCTTAGATATCATATCTATCAAAGAGTGAATGAAACTGAACCAATATATGAATAAATAATTAACAAATATGTGGGAAAAAAATTCCTTATTTTTAATGAGATATGGATTCTATTAAATCATCATCAGATTAATACAGATTAACTTTATTGAAAAAAATGAGATTGTCTCAATATAATATTATAACATGTTAACAAAGGATAATATTATAAATGCAATAAAAATTAATTAAATGAGGCTTAAAATATCATGAACAATTTTAAATTCATGATATAACTTGTAAAATTACATTATACACACCTCAATATATAATTTATCTGTATAATAAAACAAGAGTGACAACGAATTTAAATTGAGGTTGAATTTTTTTACGGATATTGTTACATTTGATACATAAACCCCATGTAAGAAATATCATAAAATGGATACATGAATCGTCATATATTTAATTATTATATAAATATAAAATAATCATTTTCAGTACACACACCACATAAAAATAAATATTGTCTAATATTGCATGCATATTTCAGAAATAAATGTTAGATGAAATTCCTACACATTATTTCTTCCCTCTCATCATTCTCATTGAAAACAAATGTATAATTACTATAAATTTATTTTAAATATTTTAGTTACAAAATACTTTTATCTAATTCCATATATGGGTTTTTATGACCTTATATTGGCCTCTTTTAAAAAATCATATGTTATGGTTTCACTTTGGGTAATATTTGCTTTATTACTCACATCTGCATTAATTTTTTATATCTTTTGAATTTCCCCAAAATATAATGATTTTGAGAACATTAACCATTTAATAAATAACATTAAAATAAATTAAATTTTTATTATAATCATCTATATAGTATATAACTATGAAATAGAATGCACCATTCAAGGAGAAGATATGACATACGTACGCATGAACACTATTTGAATTTAGCTATCATGTTCAATAAATAAAATTGAATATATATATAAAAATATATATATTTATTATATTATATTTCTGGTATAATATATATATTACATATTGAATAAAATAATCATTAATAAAATCCATGTAGTGTTTGATTGAATCGTATCACATGGAGTGGTCGACAGTCCACTCCTCTCAATCGAAATTACAGTACCAATAACCAATTAAATGTAAAAAAAATAATTGTGTTATTAAAAGAGTAAATTATTTTAAATGAATTTATTAATATAATATATAACTTATATAAATAGAGTTTCCATCATAATTTCCACCATGAGTGAGAGTATGTAAATTTGAACAGTCATAATCTGGTGAGGTGGTAGTTCACCATACTCAGTAATATTATGTTCGTAATTACGTACATGGAGGTGTGTGAAATTATAGGATGAAACCATAGAATAAAAAATATACTGGAAAATTTAATAAGAATTATTTTTTTATTAAAACATGGAATGAATGGAATTTAAGGGATGATGGAATAATATAAAATAAATGATCTTGAGAGAAGAGAATACCTCTTAATCGTGTAACTCCTTTAGGTTTGTTCCAAAAGGCTTACATGGATTTTCTTTTTAACAAGGTAAGGACTATATAAAAAATTATGGATATTGGGAAGATTATTATGAGGAGTTATTCCAGTTAATTTTTGTTTGATAATTATAAGGATGTGGGAGATGAGGTTTCCTTTTATAGGGAATGAAAATAATAGACTTAAAATTTTAGAAATCATGTAAGGTGTAAACATCATGTTACATAAAAAAGGTTGTTAAACCATTAAAAGTTATGCGATATTTTTTACCCCATTATGTACATAAAATGGGTTTTTGACACGGGGATATTTCATTTGGGCTCCTGAGATTATTGCATCGTGCCTATTTATCTTAATTTGACCATAGTCACATGGTTTAGTTTTAATATCTTTTAGTAATCAATTTTTTAAAAAATTAAGTTGAAATTTGAATACTCTAAATATTTTAATGGTTAAAATGGTGTGTTTGGGGTTTTCAATATTCAAGTTAAAAAAGTGGAAAATTAATGAATAATTTTAATCTTGTAGATGATAAAATAGTATGGGTTTTTAAAGTAGAAATATGTTCAAATGTTTACAATATTTTTTTTTGAATTTTAAAATATAATATATTCAAATGACCAACATTTTATTAGTAAATTTATAAATTATATAATGTTAAATTGAAAAAATAAAATATATGTTAAAAATAATTATTTTTTAATCCTAAATGTTTTTTATTAAGCAAAAATCAGAAAATTTCACTATTCAAAATAATAATAATGTTTTTTCAAAAAAACCCTAATATTTACCTTAATATATTACCGAAATTATAATTTAAAAAATTAATTTTATTTTATCAAATTCAAATCCTAAATGTGAAAAAAAATAATTTAATATTAAAAGTATTTCATGCGAGAAAACAATATTATTAAACAAAAAAGTTGTTACTATGAATAATATCTTCATTACAAATATATTTTATATGTATTAATCAATTATGAATTATATTTTAGTATTTTTTATTATTATTCATATAACTATGTTTAATATAAATATTATCATTATATAATTAATTTTATAATTATAATAAAATGATGTTTCGTAAAAACAAATGTGTTGAGTGTAATGTATAACAAGTCAGTGTTGTGGGTAGTGCCAGCCAAGTAAGGGTTGAATGTAGACAAATCCAAGATGGTATTACATGAAACAAAATCCATGCTGGTATTAAATGTACCACAACCCATATCAGTGCATTGTGAAATGAAAATTTGAATTATTATTTTAATATATATATATATATATGTATATATTTGTAATGAACATTTTACAATGTCATATGAAATGAAAATTATCAAAAAGATAATATCATTTGGAAAATATTAATTCAAAAAATATAAAGGTGATATATTGTACCCACCTTAAAATTAAATTATTTTTTGGAATTGATATGGGTTATCAATGGTTTAATACTTGAATATTTCATTCATAGAAACCATTATCGCAAAAAATGGATACTAAAACGTCCTTAAAAAATAGACAATATATAGGTCACCCAATGTAAAATATTACAATTTTAATACATAGGATATCATATATCGGATGTGATACCATGTACAAGGAATAAGAATCTAGTTATCTATTTTAAATGGATAGTGTTAGACAAAATTTTTTGAAGAGTGGGAATAATCTGAAAGACATAAATATGTGATGAACTAAGGAACAATCTAATTAATCAAAAAATAGGAATTATGATGAAACATTTTCTTTAATGATCCCTTTCATATTTAAATTAATATTCATAAAAAGGAATACTAAACTGATTTAATGAAAACCTCACCCATTGTTGCTCATTGATCCATTCGACCCCTATCTCTAAAAAGGAAGGTAAATTTTTCCTTCTTTAAGTACTAATAGACCAGGACATCCATGATATTCTATCATATATTTCATCAGCATTAATCAACACATAGTAGATATATTGAGTAGTCTGATTTTCTTAAATTATATATATAGATATAAAAATTTAATCATACTATCATCATCTAATGTATAACATGAACATTCCATTAAGGGTTTATGATATAACTCTTATGAATGATGGAAATTCAATTCGTTAGAAAGAATTCCATGAAATAAAATAAATATTTCTCCCCTAGATATCATAATATACCACATGGTTTCCACATTCTAAAAATGTTAATACCATCATTGTATATTATATTAAAACATGGTAAAAACCTTAATAACCAAAATTTCATTTTGAAAACATTCATGCTTATTTACTCCAATGATTACTAGATATATTTAATAATCATGAAGTTTTAAACATCATATGTGATAACATAAAATTTTTATATCAATAATCTATTTTAGGGTAATATGTAAATAAAATTTTATTTATTCTCAACCATCATTTATTTTTCAAAATATCATTATCACAAATTTAGCCACAAAATAACTATAAACATCCATAAATAACAATAAAACATTTCTATAAAATCAATTTTCTATGACATCATAATAATGTAACACATATATTTCTATCTATAATTAATACATATAATGATAATAATTATACATTTCTTAATACTTGAATTCTATAGAAGAAATGTATCCTTAATCCAAAATTATTCCGAAATGATTATTTATGAATAATAAATTTATTTCTTAATAAGTCTTTCCAATATAATAAAATATAAATAATGCCTTCAGGTTCCTTAACAACAATATAATCATTATATTTATGGTCTTTGAAAACATTACTGGATGAACTTAAAAAAATATGTTCATGTCGTTTGTGGTTTATTTATCTTTAGATGTATAACCATTTCCTATATTACATTCGACATTTTATTTATGATATTTCAACATTGGAAATCTATTTTCTTAGTGCTCATACATTCCACATCCGAAATAGTCAAATATTAATACGTTACATCTTATTATCATCATTTTATAAAACCCAAAAACACGAGGTGAAAAACGCATATCATATAAATAATCCACATGATCATAATAAATTACTTATATGAGGTTTAAATCATGAATTATACCTTTTGATTGACGAGACCATATATTTATACAATGTTAGTCATTCTCATCTTCTTTTGAGTTTCATTGTAATTTTTTGTGATGTTTTTGTGAATTTTCAATGCATATCACTTAGGAGTGTCGTACATGGTGTGAAGTAAGGCTCATTGTTGTATAGTAAAAAACATTGAGTCAAGTTCAGAACATCTTGTTAGAGTTGTTTCCCCTGATTAAAAATGATCCAAAACCACAAAACCATCTAGAATAATTAAAATGATATATTTTTTGGACACCACTTAATCAATAATTTATGAAATTTCAAGGACATTTTCATAAATATTGACTCATCCTTGTACATAGCCATAGAAAAATCCATAGACCTATGCTTAGAAATATTAATATGGATATAAATAATGGTTTCATATTTTATATTCAAAGTTGTGAATATAAGTTTACAATGATTCAAACCATATAGAACCATTATTAACAAACATGGACATTAAATTATTTTATATGAATATTAGATACATAACAAATATACTTTCTTCAAGACCATAATAGTTTAGTATCTTTGGAAACATTGAAACAGAATCGTCAATCCTGGTGAAGTATCTAGAACATCTCCCATTAATATCTCCACTATTAGTACTTATACATATAAAATTTCTTCATAACATGTGGAAATGGAACTGTATAATCCCATTTTATTTGTGATATACATTTTTTATGTCTTCTATTGTACTATACACCAAGATAAGATTTCACTATAGGAAAAACCGAATAAGGTATTTTAAATAGACAATATGGTTGAATAGTGTTACACAATATTTATAGTTACTTTTATATTATTTGGTTATCTTATGATATAGTAAAGGCGAGAAAGTAAATATTATAACCCATTCATTATAATGATAGTTATGAATAGTGTCACATTTCTTCTACAAAACTATTTATATGAAGAGAAGTGTGTTCAAAATATAATAAAATAACTATTAATAGATTTTATTAATTATATAACTATTTTATATATTTAATATTCTATTTCAGATCCATGTTATATTGTTTCCTTGAAATTATATAAGAACTAATTGAATTTTCTATATAAATGAATCATTTTTCAAAAAAAAATTGATGTTTTTTTGTCTTTTGATGGGGAACACATTTTAAATTTTGTTTTTTACACATTATTATATTAAAATTGTTAGTATACATTTATAATAATAATTTGGAATATAAAAATTTACATTTTATGAATTTTAGGTATTTTTATGATAAGTTTTATTTTTGATTAATAGTTAAAATACTAATTTTTATTGAAAACATTATTTTGTTAATGTAATCACCTTGTAAAATTATGTTTTTTAATATTTATAAATATTAATCATTTAATTTTTTTTCTATTTATGGGGTTTTAAAATTATTTTATACAAGAATTTATCATAAAATATATTTCCATTGAAATGAGTTATTTTTCTAACAAAATGTTTAGTGACCTTTTTCTGATTTTAATTTTAATATTAATCGGTATCTTCTATTTACTGAATTTAAAATGCATGATATAATTTTTTTATTTAGGATGTCCATATTTTGTTTTTATTTTCCTTCTATTTTTAACAAAATAATGAGTAACTATGGTAAATTTTGTTACCGTAGTAAAGGGTAAATTATGTAATTGATGTTAAAAATTAACAATAATGATTATAAAATGACCAAATCAAGTGAAAAAAATTATTTTATGAATTTAATCCAACCAATAAGACATATGTATCAAAATTATGTCATTTAATGGAAACTATTCAATGGAAATGAATTAAATAATAATTAAATCAATGAAAGAAACATAGTGACTTTTTCATTGTCTTTAATATCTATTATGTGTCCACATATGAGAAAATGTGTAGAATTACTGAATATAAATAGTTATTTTTATCTTAATAAAAATATATTCTCAATATATTTTTATATTTTATGATTAGGGTCTATTTGGAGATATTACAGAATTTATCATATTTTATTTAATTAAACATTAAATATTTCACATTCATGTTTTAAATTATTTATCATTTTTAATATAATAATATATAGAAGATAAATATCACTATAAATAATCTTATGATATCCAAAAAAAAATTTACTATCATAATTGTTGTATGATTTTATGATGGAAATAATTATCTTAATGGTTAATATGTTGATAAAGAATAAATAATTTAAATGATGAAAAATCTATAAAATAATTTCTATTAAAATTATTATAACCATTAAAAGAAAAAAAAGTTGACAAAATATAATTTGTATAGTATATAGAGATGATAATAATCCAAGGTTCATGTTATTGACCATATAGGTTCTTATTAAAGATTTTATGATACTTATATAATTTTATTTGACGTTATGTTAATCATGTCATATTCATGTTTTAATAAGTGTAATATTTATTATGGTAGAATTTATAGAATATATTTTAAATTAAAAGTATTCTGATAAAATCTAGAATATTTATCTTCATTATTGATTTTTTACTTATATTTTTAACCAAATAATAAGTATTTCAAATAATTACACAAAAAAGATGTAGTAATTACCTTATTTATGGATATATCAAAATAATTTTATCAATAATATTAATATAAATATAATATATGATAATTAATATATCCAATTTATTTAGTTAATTACCTATACCACCTACAAATATTATAAAATATTAGATTCAATCATAAAATCTTATCTTAATATTTTTTAAAATCCCAGAATTTAATTGTGACATAATTAACAATATTTTTGGTTTGTCAAGATAATGTTTTTTTAAATTATTTAAAAATAATAATTATATTAAAACATATAAAATAATAATTATATGGTGTAAAAAAATCCAAATTAATTAATTATTATTTAGTAATCATGAAATAAAAAAAATATACTGAAATTTAATATTCAAATAAATGTTACCCTACCAAAAATGAAAATGAATGACAAATTGTTAAATTAAAATGATATGGTTTAAATTGACTATAAAAAATTTAAAATATGTATTGGTTGATGAGATTATGACATTATCTCATCTCATCATATAAACAATGATTTTTTTGGGGGGTTTTGGATGTTGTATGATTTTACTATAAAATTATATTTTTGGAGATTCCAAATGATCCACATACATCAATTATATAAGGGAACATACTACATCACAATTTCAATTCACTTTGATCCTTCAATATCGGGAATTCCATACCCCTTTTCCATCTCAACATCCTTACTCAAAATATATAGGTTCTAGTCTTCATAAAAGGAAAACCATATTGCCTTTAAGATGATATCTATATGGATGACGTCGAAGAAGAAGAGGATCAGATACAACAAATGATAACTGAACTAAGGTAATGGATAATTTTACAATCTAAAAAATATCCAAATTTATTTATTTATAGGTAATTATTATGGTATATTTATCTTCAAATTCCATGTGTCCTATATAAGTATTCCAAAATGTCAATTACATCATTGTACAGTTGTTTAAAATTTATTTTAGCCATTGGTTAATTTTTATTAAACTATATGAAAGTTATATTTTTTCTAATTATCGTACAAGTTACTTTTTGAAATTTTCTAAAAAGTTATGAGAATAATTATTTTGATCTTATATAGTATAAATGGATTTTTATGATTTCATAACACCTCAATTCCACGAAGAATCCTTTATAAGATATAATGTTTAATTTCAATTGAATTATTTTCTTTTAAATTTTCAAGGAATTTTAAGAAAAGAAATATTTTCTAAATAAGATAACATATATTCCACAATAATAAATATAATATATTTTATCAATATTAGTTTCCATCTATGATGAAATTATCTTAATAAAGTTATAATTATATCCCCAATATTGCATTTATTTTATTGTCTTTATTATGGTATTATATTTAGGAAATTTATTTTTATAATATGGATTATAATGAAATATTTCTTATGAAACCTAATATATTCCTTGTATTATTCTATGATAAATGATTTATGTTTTTTTAGAACATATATGAATGGTTTTCATTATGTGATGAGGGAGACCTATATCTACCTCTAATGCATTGGGTATGATTTAAATCTCATAAGATAGACATTACTAGATTGACATGTAAATCTAATTCAGTAATAATGGGATGGAATGACAAGTATTTCCAGTTTAGTAATATAGTGATGTAATGTAGAGTTAAATTATTTATTTATTGTACTTTGACTAATATTATTGTCATTGATATGAGACATGTAAAATATGAAAACGTTTTTATATTCTGAATTATTTTCACAATTCAATGTTTTATGCCAATTCCATTTTATCATGGTTTATTTTCATTAATGATTTATTTTATAGGAACTCTAATGATATAATTCATGACTCTAATATTGATATTCAATTTTTTTCATGTTTTTAAATTATAATGTTTATTTATTGTTTTATGTTCTCCAAGACTACCTTAATGGTCATTTGATCTCACCTTTATTAGGTTTTCTATTCCCTATGATATAAATAATGGTTTTATGTAGGAAAACTAAATGTTAAGAGATTAATTGGACATGTTGATGATCTTTTACCAATTATCAGAATGTGTTCCCAGTTTCTTAAGATAGTAAACTAAAATAGTCTTTAGGCATCTATTTTTTTTATGTATTAAATATTCTACTTATATAATGAATTTTCCATCTATGTCAATATTGGTTCATTAGAGTTTTTATACGAGTGATGGTTTCGTCATAATTTTAAACTAGGATAGAAAAAATATAATGATATATATATATATAAGGATATTTTTAGGTATGCACCTAAGGGTAATTATAAATATTAGCTAATGTCCTACTAATATGGTAATGATCATGAATAACCACTTATTAAACATATGATGTTAGATATTGGACATACCCTCACCCCACTTGATTCTATTATTTTCGTAGTACGGGTTTTTCTATCACACTATTATTTTTGGGGTTTAGACAACTGCTTGAACCCAATGAAACCATGCTATTGATCAATGCAATGTTAAATGAAACGATTTTCCACCTACATAATAAAAAATTATAGTATTTGGAATGAAAAATCTTATAACCGTAATTACATTAGCTATTCTGGAATATCATATTAGTATAGAAGGAAACAACATTCTGTTGAGTCCTTCATGAGTCAATGTCAACCATCATCCCGTATGAATTTTGATCTAATTATTTATGAAATATTGATTAGTTAAAATTAAATAATAATTTCCAGCATTCGTTTTTTTTTGAACTTGAAAAATTCATTTTGGATATTTATCATTTAAAAAGATAGGAATACTGGAGGTGTACTCTAATCCAGATTACTGGGCATCAATATGAAATTGAATCCATGATATTGTAGGAGTTAAATAACTTATTTTTCAATAATTACATTCCATGTATTCTTTGAACGAATATTTAATATAATGTCTTTGAGATTATGATAAAAAATGAATCTGTTGGTACATACAGGAAAATATTTCAGGATTTTTATATTGTGCATCTAGTTTTATCATAAAACCTTATTGAAATGTTTATCGATTATTCAGTGGCATCAAACAATGTTTCCAAAAGACATTATCTAAAATAGTTATTAGTAGATATAAGGAGTATTTTTGTTGTGATATAAATGTATAAATGGATGGTGGTGTTATATATCAATCCCATTGTTTTGATAAGAATCCAAAATCATGTTTAAGGGAATATATCAAAAAAATGGTGAAAATAAGATGAGTATTTCATTATGTTCATAGTATGGATAAAATAATTTTGGATATTTTCACAAGAGGTAAAAATAAATATTGTCACGACCTGTCCTCGGGGCCCGTGTCGTGACTACCCCAAGCCCGCCATCCATATGTCAGGGTCTGGCGACTAGCTCCAAGGCGTAAATCCCGGAAAAAGGGAAGGCATTGCCTTTGTAATATAAACCACAAACACCACAGAGCAAGCAGACAGAAGCAAAAACTATGTAAAAACTGGTACAACTGTATGTGCGGAAAAGTAAGTGGGCCAGTATACAAACCCAAACTGAAAGTAAAGTACAACTGGAAAGGTAAATCAACAACTGAAAAGTAAAGACGCAACGTTGAGCTGTCCACTGGAAATACCACCTGAAGGGTGGGTACAGAAAGCCTCCACTGCTCCTCGGGTATAGTCGACCGCTCTGAGTACGTCCCGCCCAGTGGTCCACCTCCAGGTACTGTCCTGCTCCGTAAGCCTCCACCATGATCAGCGCTGTCCGTCGTCTACAACTAACACAACATAGTGTGGGCATAGCCCGTGCATGGGAGAGTATAAGCTGCTCAGTAGGGACCTCGATACCCCCAAATGTCTCCCAGAATCCACAAAGGATATTCCACAAAGAAAAGATACAATCACGAAGTTACATCTGACACTGCTTAGCTATATGCCCATACATATACCTAAGTCATCAATTTTTGCTCGGCTCCAACATCCGAGCTCAAGTACAACCCAGTCCACACAGGAATGCAAAATGTAAATCCACACAGTATAGCACAACACAATCTACAAAGTAAAGAAAAACATGATTCAGCTAACACAGGTATACTACTTTGTATGACGATAAAGATGATATGTTATATCCACTGATTCATCTAAGCCATCGGACCCACAAAGGATTGATAGGTACTAACCCCCACAATGTCCCACAAAGGATCGATAGGTAACTAACCCCCGCAATGACCCACAAAGGATCTGACCCACACAGGATCGATAGGTTACTAACCCCTGCAATGACCCACTAAGGATCTGACCCACACAGGATTGATAGGTAACTAACCCTTGAAAAGACCCACACAGGATCAGAACCACACAGGATCTGTAGGCATTGGCCCACACAAGACCGCTGAGCGCTGGTCCACATAGGTTCGGACCCACAGATGATCGGTAGCGCTGACCAAAAAAATGATCGCTTAGTGATGTAGTCATCGTCGTCGAATCTACTGAGGATCTCTGCACAGTCGTCGTCGTCATGGTAGCAGTCGCAACCAGCTCTAGGGTTCCCGCACATAGAAAGCTTCTTCGGGAGGGTCCGCTCCACGAGCCGAGAGGCTGATACATCAACTGACACATATTCCAGAGTTGATGTATTCAAAAGTTCCGTATCGTCAACAGGAACTCAACGTCGCAGACGGCGCCTCAATCGGACGCCCGGTCTGAGAGTTATTGGCTTTTTCGTCCTAGGGGCCCGGTTGGTTTTTAATGGAAAACCAACCCGACCATACTCCACCTGCATCCAAACCTTGGGTATAGTATGAAAAAAGATCATCCTTACTAAGAGGAATCCAAGAAAGTCGACGACACACCAATCAGACGTCCGAAGATCAAGATATGAGTGCTTCCGCTCCGAGGGCCCGGTTGGTTTCGTATATGAACCATCCCGGCCAAACCCATAGTATTCCAAAACATTGTGTGTAGTATAACCAAACGATAGTCTTGATCCAAGGATCGCATTGCCGCTGACGGCGCGTCGTTCAGAGGCACGTAGCTCAGGTTAAGAGCAAAAGACCGAAAAAGTCCGAAAACGAGGGGTCTGGCCCCGGACCAACCCGGCCCAACCCCCCTGGGTCGGCCTGAATCGGGTCAACCCGATCCGAATCCGGGTCCTACCCGGCTGGGCATGACCTGGCCCGGCCGGCGCGACCCGGCTGGCCAGTCTGGCGGCTCGGCGCTGGCCGAGCCGCCGCACCCAAGGAGCCGCGACCCCCAGCGCGGGGGCCACTCTGTGTCACCGGATGCGGCACAAGGCCGCGTCCCTTCCCTGCGGTCCCACATGGCTACGGGACCAGCTCTCGCCACCACGGTGGGTCTTCCTGGCGGCGCGCCGGGTGTCGCCGCTTCCCGGCGGCCGGCCGCTGCCGGCAGCCGCCTCCGGCTGTAGGCGCCGCCGTGCAGGTGTGGCGTGCCGGCGGGAACTTCCGCAGACCAGCGGACGCGCTCCGGTGGTCCGTTTTGCCTTCGGTTTGCGCCTACGACTCTCCCGGGATCCGAAATCTGCTGCTAAGGCCTCCAATCTCCATTCCGATCCCATTTCATAAACTCCATTAATCCACGCATCAATGAAAAACTGTAGAGGGTTGTCGGGCTGTAATTTTTTGGACTGCACCCTCCGCGTTAGGTGATAATAATTGAGAATAATATTCAACACATGAAAAACAAAACAAGGCACAATTTTAATAAATTAAAATTGAACTTTGATCTAGGTTCTATGTTTTAAAAGGAACAACCATGGGAATAAATATTATTCTCAAATAAAAACCCCTACCTCGTAGCTGTCATTGGACGAGTGTTCTTCAGGGAATTGACCATCGTGAAAGAAGAGGATCGTCGTGTCGCGAAAGGGTATCAAGTCTTCACGGAAGGGCATCGCGTCGATGATCTCCGAGGGTTAAATAAGACACACAGATTTAATTTCACAAATTAAATCCTTGTTAAGGATAAAATCCACAAAGAAAATTAAAAAGATCCGAAATCTCCTACCTCAAGCAGTTGATGATCAGAGATTGTTGTGGGGAAGAACGTCGTGGAAGATGCGTCGTGTAAGGAGAATCATCGGCATCGCAGAACACGGCGTCGCGTTGTCAATCTCTGAGGGTTTGGCATTCTTCAAGTTCTTCGTGTTCTTCGCGTTCTTCATTTTCTTTGCGTTCTTCGCGAAGGGGAAAGAAGGTACAGATTCTCGAAATCCTCTCAACAATCAACCCGTCAAAAGACAAGTGTTGGTCTTATTTTTAATCTCATGCCAAAAATTTATTTCAAAGATAAGTAACAAACTAATTAATTCATCGAATTAATTGCAATGAATTAAACGCCCAATTAATAGGGGCGTTAACAATTTAGAAAACGCGTCAGTTGACTTTAATTTAAAAGGGGGTTTTCACGGGTGTGTAACTTAGAGGAAAAGAAATGGTGGGGCTCATGTGGGACCCACCTCACAAATATCCTACCATGAGGGTAGGATATTTTGTGTTCCACCCTATCTGCATCAACTCAGTTTAAGTGGCTTTTAAGTGGCTTTAAGTCCAATAAAATAAAGTTGTCGCACCACTTTATTTTATTTTCTTCACTTAACCCCAAAAATTAAAAACCACACCCGAGAAAATGCAACTCTGGAATAGGCATTTCTAACCAAGTACTGGCGCTGTGATTCCATTGGTGCCCTCAGAATTCGATTCCGAGCACCGGTTCAAAAGTTAGAAAAACCAGCTCATTCGTTCACTGAATTAGGTACCGTCAGAAATTGTGTTCTTGTAGAATTCCAAATATGAAGAAAATTTCCTTGAAATTTAAGGGTCTTTACATCACTCCCACCTCAGGGCTTTACGTCCCCGTAAAGATACATCATAAGATAGGGAAACAAATGTGGGTACTGAGCACACATTTGAGCCTCCCGCTCCCAAGTGCTCTCCTGGAGGTTCCTGTGCTGCCATCTGATTCGCACTAGAGAAATTGATCGTCCATGTAGTACTCGCTCCTGTCGATCCTCGATCTCCGCCAGGACCTCTACAAAAGTCTCCCCATCATCAACGTCCAACTCCCCATGGTCAATTATATGTGTCAGGTCGTGCATGTATCTGCTCAACTGAGATACGTGGAAGACGTTGTGCAGCCGGTGCAACTGAGGTGGTAGATCCTGGTGATAAGCCACCTCGCCGATCCTGCTGAGGACCTATAATGGTCCGATGAAGCATGGAGACAACTTTCCGCCTCGGACAAATCTCTGTAATCCACGCCGAGGTGAGACACGCAAGAATATGTGGTCGCCGTCCTCGAACTCTAGTGGCCTCCGCCTCCTATCAGCATAAGACTTCTGCCGGCTCTGAGCTATCAACATCCGCTCCTAGATGACCTGGACCTTCTCTGTCATGGCCTGGACCATCTATGGACCCACAAGTGCTAACTCCCAGGTTCTGTCCAGCACAAAGGAGATCTGCAAGGTCTGCCGTACAACGCCTCGTATGGTGCCATCCCGATGGTGGAGTGGTAGCTGTTGTTGTATGAAAACTCCACCAAGGGTATATGGCCCTCCTAGCTACGACCAAAGTCGAGGAAACATGCATGGAGCATGCCCTCAATAGTTTGAATGGCCCTCTCCATCTGACCATCCGTCTGAGGGTGAAAGGCAGTGGTCAGACGTAGCTGCGTCCCGAATGCCTCCTGCAACCCCTACCAAATCCGGGAAGTAAAGCGAGCATCTCGATCGGAGAAGATAGATGATGGCACACCATGATGCCGTACAATCTCATGAACGTAGAGACGCCCCAAGCTCTCCACTGAGCCCTACTCTCTGATGGGTAAGAAGTGAGCCGACATGGTGAGTCGGCCGACAATCACACAAATGGATTCGTGACCTCTGGAAGTGCGTGGAAGTCCAGTCATGAAGTCCATAGATATCCCGTCCCACTACTACGGGACCTCCAAGGGCTGTACCAAGCCTGCTGGTTCCTGATGCTCTGCCTTCACCTGTTGGAAGGTGAGGCATCAAGAAACGAACTCTGCCACAACCTTCTTTATGCCCGGCCACCAGTGCTATCATCTGAGGTCTTGATACATCTTCTCCACTCCAAAATGTACCTCCAAAGGAGAAGTGTGAAACTCTCTCATCACCTCATCTCGTAAAGCGACTGGTACTATGGTACGTCATCTGAAAAGGATGTTGTTCTCTGCTCCAAAGGTGAAACCATCAGGTGCCTGTCCTGAGGATATCTGTGCACGCCGCGTCACACAGTCAGCATCCCCACCCTGTGCCTATTTGAACCGATGTAGTAGTAGAGGAGAGACTGTGAGAGACTGAAGGAAGGATGCACCATCTTTATCCACGAAGGATATCCGCAAAGCGACTAGCTGCTTTGTCACCTCGTCGAGTAGCGGAATGCCCGTCCTCCTGTTGAGAGAATCAGCTACAATGTTCCCCTTCCCAGGAGTATAGACTATATCAAATTCATAGTCGGGGAGGAAATCGAGCCATAACTGCTGTCTCAGGTTCAGGTATATCTGAGAGAAGATGTACGTGAGACTCTAATGGTAAGAAAAGACTATAAAGCGCTCGCCAATCACATAGTGCCGCCATGACTTCCTAGCAAAGACCACTGCTGCTAACTCTAGGTCATGGGTAGCGTAGTTCTGCTCCTGCGACCTTAACTGACATGATCCATAGGTGATCACCACCCGCTCCTGCATCAGGACACATCCGAGTCTGGTCCCTGATGCATCGCAGTAGACTACGTACCCTACTCCCTCATCAGACAACCTCAAGATAGGGGTGCTGGTCAATCTCTGTCTCAGCTCCTGGAAGCTCTGCTGACATTTGTCTGACCACAAAAAGGGTTTCCCCTTCTTCATCAAATCTGAGAGTGGTGCCATAAATCTGGATAAGTCTGTCACAAATCTTTGATAGTATCCAGCTAGTCCCAAGAAACTCTGCACCTCCATCATGCTCTTGGGTGGCTCCCAAGCTAGCACTGCCTCGATCATCACAGGATCCACTGCAACTCCCGCCTTAGAGATGATGTTCCCCAAGAAGTGGAACTCGCATTTCCAGAACTTACACTTCAAGAGCTTTCCATATAGCTGGTTCTCTCGGAGTGTGTCGAGTACAACTCGCAAGTGGTAGGCGTACTCCTCCTCAGTCATCGAGTAAATCAATATTTCATCAATGAAGACCACAAAAAACTGATCGAGGTATGGCTGGAAGATCCTCTTCATGGGGCCCATGAACACCGCTGGAGCATTGGTTATACTAAAAGGCCTATCCAAGAACTCATAGTGTCCATACCGACATCTGAAGCCCGTATTCTGGACGTCCTCGTCCCGAACTATGAGCTGATGATAGCCTGACCTGAGGTCTATCTCTGAGAACCACTATGCTCCCTTGAGCTGATCGAAGAGGTCATCAATCCTCGATAGCAGATACTTGTTCCTCACCGTCACCTGGTTCAGGCGACGCTAGTCAACACAAAGTTGCAAGCTCCTGTCTTCCTTCTTGGCGAACAATATCGCGGAAGCCCAGGGCGAAACACTGGGTCAGACGAAATCTTTTCCCTGCAAGTCCTCCACCTGTACCCGTAGCTCGAGAAGCTCAGCAGGGGCCATCCGATATGATGGATTGGATATCGGGGCTGTCCCGGGGTACATATCATTATGAAAGTATACCTCTCTGTGAGGAGGTAGTTCTGTAACGTCATCGGGAAAGACGTCCGCATACTGATCCACCACTGCATGAAAACTAGGACTCTGCATGTAAACTGCACCTAGGATGAGGCTAGCCAACTGATGAGTGTTGGGCTGTCCTCTCCTCTACGGAAGTCCATCCTATGCTGCAAAGGCTCCCTTCTCGCTGGTGATGGTGAACCTGCTCCCGTCGGTGCGTACACATCGCACCATGCGCCTAATACAGTCGATCTGAGCATGGATGGTAGATAACCAATCCATGCCCAAGATGACGTCATAAGTTCTCGACGCCGCTACAATAAGATCCCAGCCGAAGCTCTCGCCTCCTAGAGTAAGCTCACACTGCCGACACCAGTGCGTGATCGTCGAGTCTTCTCCCATAGGAGTCTCTAGCAGTAAGGATCGAGCCAACGACTCTGTCGGAATCTCCGAGCTCCGAACAAGGGCAGCGGCTATGAAAGAGAGACTCGCTCCTGGGTCTATAAGAACTGCAACAAGGGTGGAATAGACATAGATAGTATCTAGAATCATCTCAGATGCATCGTGGTCGTAGGCCTCCTCTGCCTGGAACTGTGCCTTTCTCTTCCCGCCAGCTCCCTGTGGCCGGGGTGGACCTCCTAGTAGTGGTGGTGGTAGAGCCTCAAAGCGTCGCCCACCACCTGCTGCTCAGCCAACTCCCCTGCCTCCTCCGCTTTCTCCCTGCGGACCGCCACTGTTGACCCACTGCCTATGCCTACGTGGCCCCTCAACTATCTGCTACTCCTCGGAACGGTGGGTCTGGCAGTCACGAGCCATGTGGCCCTACCCACCGTATGTGTAGCACTGCCTGTCTCTTGAAAGAATAGATCCACGGTTTGTGCCCCGCACTGCTGAGCTAGTGTCCTGAGGTCGTCTGCGTGAGGGTCTGGTTTTCCTGGACCCCCGAGTCATCTGTCGACTGCTTTCCATAGAAGACTCTGCTACCTGACACCCCGCGGTAGGTCTCGCTGCTGATGAAGGCTCACCAAGAAATCTCTTGATCATAAGGGCTCGCCCCAGTACTCTTGCCTGGGTCGGAATGCTGAGGGAGATCAATGATTCCCTGATATCATGTCTCAATCCCTGCTCAATGGTCCGGGTTCAGAAGAATGGGTCCCGTACCATGTCAGTCGAGTAGCGAGAGAGATTGCTAAATCTCAATGAGTACTGGGCGACCATCAAGCTGCACTGCCGCATATGAAGAAGCTCCTGGATGCGCACCGCACGGAGGGTGGCCGTGAAAAACATTGAGCGGAAGAGGCCCTCAAAGTCTGTCCAGAGAAGAGATGCGTTATCGTGCACCTAGAGCATCAAACTCCACCATCTGCCCGCTGCTGCATGTAGTAGGCTCGCTGCGAGGATCATCATGAGGTCTGATGGTGTCCCCACTAACCAGAAAACTCGCACCACTGCCTCCAAACAGTCCTCGGCTGCCTAGGGGTCCATCTCCCCACAACACCTAGGCGGTCACTGGAGCTGTAACTAATGCAGTGCACTGAGGCGACCTGCATCGTCAGTGGCTGGTGCTGGAAGCATCGGTGGCTCGACGGGTAAAGGAACCGCCGGTGCCTCAGCTATCAAAGGGCCATGTACCGAGGCCTCGTCGCTCGGCGGGCTGTCATCACAGTCAACACTCGGAACCCTAGGTGGCTGTCATCGTCGGGACATCCTGAAAAGGAAACTCGTGCGCCACGGTCATAACAGTATACCTGGAGAGCTGACACAATGAAAACATGAAACACACATGCAATCAATGTTTTCGTGCATTAAGTCGGATATCAGAAGACACAGTCCTGGTGTACGGATACGTCGGCCTCCGCTCCAACACTGGGCTCCCTGGACTGATAACCACACTCAATACACTTAACACTATTTCTTCACATAGAAGAAATATTAGAGTCTGCGGTAGAACCGAACTCCTCTGATACCAATTTGTCACGACCCGTCCTCGGGGCCCGTGTCGTGACTACCCCAATCCCGCCTTCCATAGGCCAGGGGTTGGCGACTAGCACCAAGGCGTAAATCCCAGAAAAAGGGAAGGCATTACCTTTGTAAAGAAAAACACAAACACCACAGAGGAAGCAGGCAGAAGTAAACACTATGTAAAAACTGGTACAATAGTAAGTGCAGAAAAGTAAGTGGGCCAGTATAAAACCCAAACTGAAAGTAATGTACAACTGGAAAGGGGAAACATCAACTGAAAAGTAAAGCTACAACGTCGAGCTGTCCACTGGAAATCCCACATGAAGGGTGGGTACAGAAAGACTCCACTACTTCTCGGGTCCAGCCGACCGCTCCGAGTACATCCCCCCCAGTGGTCCACCTCCAAGTACCGTCCTGCTCCGCAAGCCTCCACCACGATCAGCGATGTCCGTCGTCTACAACCAACACAACGTAGTGCGGGCATAGCCAGTGCAGGGGAGAGTATAAGCTACTCAGTAGGGACCCCGATACCCCCGAAGGTCTCCCAGAATTCACAAAGGATATTCCACAATGGAAAGATACAATCACAAAGTAACATCCGACACTACTTATGTATATGCCCATACATATACCTAAGTCATCAATTCTCGCTCGGCTCCAACATCCGAGCTCAAATAAAACCCAATCCACACTGGAAAGCAAAACATAAATCCATACAGGATAGCACTACACAATCTAAAAAGGAATGAAAAATAGGATTCAGCTCACATAGGTATACTTCTTCGTATGATGATAAAGATGATCAGTTATATCCACTAATTCATCAAAGCCACCGGACCCAAAAAGGATTGGTAGGTACTAACCCCTAAAATGACCCACAAAGGATTTGACCCACAAAAGATTGATAGGTAACAAACCCCTGAAATGACCCACAAAGGATCTGACCCACACAAAATCGATAGCTATCTAACCCCCGCAATGACCCACAAAGGATCTGTCCCACACAGGATCGATAGGTAACTAACCCCCGCAAAGACCCACACATGATCAAACCCGCACAGGATCTATAGGCGCTGGCCCACAGAGGACCGCTGAGTGCTGACCCACACAGGATCAGACCCACACATGATCGGTATCACTGAACCACAAAGGATCGCTGAGTGTTTTAGTCGTCGCCGTCGAATCCACTGATGATCTCTGCACCGTCGTCGTCATCACGGTAGTAGTCGCATCCAGCTCAAGGGTTCCCGCACACATCAAACACGTTCGGGAGGATTCGCTCCACAATGGGAGAGGATGATATATCAACTGACACATAGTCTAGAGTTTATGTATCAAAAGTTCCATATCGTCAATAGGAACTCAACGTCGCAGATGACGCATTAATCGGACGCCCGGTCTGAGATTTATTAGCTTTTTCGTCCCAGGGCCCGGTTGGTTTTTAAGGGAAAACCAACCCAACCGTACTCCACCAGCATCCAAACCTCGGGAGAAGTAATCCAAATGATCTTTCTCACTATGAGGAATCCATCAAAGTCGATGGCACGTCAATCGGACGTGCGATGCTCAAGATATGAGTGTTTCTACTCCGAGGGCCCAGTTGGTTTCGTGTACAAACCAACCCATCCGAACCCAATGTATTCCGAAAACATGGGTGTAGAATACCGAAACGACCGTCTTGTTCCAAGGATCACATCGCCGCTGACAGTGCATCGTTCAGAGGCCCGTAGCTCATGTTGTGAGGAAAAGACCGAAAAGGTCTAAAAACAGGGGGTCTGGGCCCGGACCGACCCGACCCAACCCCCCTGGGTCGGCCCGAACCGCGTGGACCCGACCCGGGGCCGGTTCCCACCCGGATGGGTGCTTCCCAGCCCGGCCTGGCCTGGGCGCGACCGGACTGGCCGGTCTGGCGGCTCGGTGCTGGCCGAGCGGCCGCACCCACGGAGCCGTGGCCCCCCGCGCGGGGGCCGCTCCGTGTCACCGGAAGTGGAACAAGGCCGCGTCCCTTCCCCGCGGTCCCGCGTGGCCACAAGACCGGCTCTCACTACCGCGGCTGAAGCCGCGTCGGGTCTTCCCGGCAGCACGCCAGTGGGAACTTCCGCGGACCACCGAACGCGCTCCGGTGGTCTGTTTTGCCTATAGTTTGCGCCTACAACTCTCCCGGGATCCGGACTCTGCTATGAAGGCCTCCAATCACCATTTCAATCCCATTCCGTAAACGCCGTTAATCCACACATCAACGAAAAACTACGGGGGGTTGTCGGGCCGTATTTGTTTGTCCCGCACCCTCCGCGTTAGGTGATAAAAATTGTGAATAATATTCAACACATGATAAACAAAACAAGGCACAATTTTAATAAATTAAAATTTAAATTTGATCCGGGTTCTTTGTTTTAGAAGGAACAACCATGGGAATAAATATTATTCTAAAAAAAACCCTACCTCATAGCCATTGTCGGACGAGAGTTCTTCGCGGAATTGACCGTCGTGGAATAAGAGGATCGTCGCATCGCGGAAGGGCATCGGTTCTTCATGAAAGGGTTTCGCGTCGATGATCTCCGAGGATTAAATAAAACACACAAATTTAATTTCAAAAATTAAATCCATGTTAAGGATAAAATCGAAAAAGGAAATTAAAAAGATCCAAAATCTCCTACCTCAGGCAGTTGATGATCAGAGATTGTTGTTGGATAGAACGTCCCAGAAGAAGCATCGTGGAAGGAGAATCATAGGCATCGCGGAACACAGCGTCGTGTTGTCGATCTCCAAGGGTTCAGCATTCTTCGCGTTTTTCGCATTCTTCGTGTTCTTCACATTCTTCGCGAAGGGGAAAGAAGGTACAGATTCTCTAAATCCTCTCAACAATCAACCCATCAAAAGGGAAGTGTTGGTCTTATTTTTAATCTCATGCCAATAATTGATTTCAAAGATAAGTAAAGAACAAATTAATTCATAGAATTAATTGCAACGAATTAACCGCCCAATTAATAGGGGCGTTAAGAATTTAGAAAACGCGTCAAATGACTTTCATTTAATAGGGGGTTTTCGCGGGTGTGTTACTTAGTGGAAAAGAAATGGTGGGGCTCATGCGGGCCCCACCTCACAAATATCATACCAAGAGGGTTGGATATTTTGGGTTCTACCCTATCCGCTTCAACTTAGCTTAAGTGGCTTTTAAGTGGCTTTAAGTGAAATAAAATAAAGTTGTCGCAACACTTTATTTTATTTTTCTTCACGTAACCCCAAAAATAAAAAACCACACCTGAGAAAACGCAACTCCGAAAGAGGCATTTCTATGAAAGTACCGGCACTGCGATTCCATCAGTGCCCTCAGAATTCGATTTCGATCACCGGTTCAAAAGATAAAAAAACCTACTCTTTCGTTTACTGAACGTACCCGAGCCAAACTTCGGAAAATGATTCCGGGAACACCGGGCCTCAAAATCAGGTGCCATTAGAAACTGTGTTCTTGTAAAATTCCAAAAAAAATTAAGAAAAACATATCCTAGAAATTTATGGGTCTTTACAAATTTATGAATGAAAGAGAAGGTAATAAATTAGTTTAGTGCTGATGTAATGAGAAAAAAGGTATAAAATTATCTAAATATAGAAAAGGCTTCCGAGAATGGACCACCCAAAATTCGATGCTACATGTTCCTGGAAATGGGATATTATTCAAAACAATAGCCTAATCTTAGGGATATCAGTGATTATAGATTTAAATAACCTCTTCAGTCAAAAGACAAAGGAAAATTGATTGTTAACTCTTTGAAATTGTAAATAGGAAATGTTGTTGTTGAATGAATGGGTTTTTATACAATGGGATTCTCGAATAATTTTGTATAATATCTTTTATAGTATTATGGAATACTAAAATATCTATGTATTGGTGCATTGTGGGTTTTCATATGTATATGGAGTCAGTTTCAATGAAAAGGTACTGAAATATATTTTGAAAACAAAAGGCATGTACATAATGATATGAAAAAGAAATATTATATTTTTATAGTAATAATTACAAAATGATTTATATAAGGACAAATATTTTAATGTATTATAATACATAATTTTATAGATTTTTTTTATATTGAATGAGATAAATATTTATTCAATGAAACATTTTTGTAAGGGAATATGGTAATTCATGTTGTTACACTTTCTCAACAGTATACATGATTAAGGTATTCTCATATTTAGATGGTGAAAACCAAGGACTACCATATGTGACATGGGAGATAAATGTAAAGCATATTTAGTTCACATCTATCAAATATTTTGTATTTTCACCATTTAGGTTAATTTTATGGTTATAAATATATATACAGTTTATGAAAATATTAAATGTAAATCTCTTGGAATAATGTAATATCTCACCATAGATGTGCATATTCATATATGATAATGTAAGATATATTTTTTGTGATAATTACAGATATAATTAACTATCATTATATTTATGAACTGTATGATCTGCTAACAATTTAGGACCGAAAAATAAATTTTCATTTTATTGATTAAGATATAATGTGGAATGTTTTGAAAGAATTTCCAATGGTGTAATTGTACTAAAATCACCTATATAATTTTTTTCTTTTTCTTCAACATTAGTAGAAGGATCCTAAAAACCAAAAATGATATCCTAGTATATTCTTATCTAATGAATCAGATGGTCCCTTATATCATCATATATTTATGGGTTTATGATTGTTAACTTATTCATAAACATGTTATATATCACTATTCATAAGAAAAAGATTGAGAGACTTCTCTCCCATATCCATTTTCCATATCTCACCTATGTTACCCTATGTAGAAAATAATTTATGAGTTTTTCTGGGTAACCATTCTATTTGTAACATTTCTTTTTATAATGATGTTTTAGTATTACTTCTTATAGAGAAGGATTTTGTGAGTGAAAACTTCATGTATTAATCTATTTATAACCATGATGAATTTTATGGAATAAATTACTTTTATGATGTGGTAAAATGTAACACCTGGATATTTTTTTGGGATTTATTTTCTTTTTTCGAATTTTTATGTTTTATGGTACACAATGATAAGCTTGTGTTATACACAGCACCAGGTTAGATTTCTATACAAACAATGTTATTCTATGATTTTAATATACAAAATTTCATGTTAATTTTAGGGAATCCATTTCATCCATGACTGATTATTATTTAATAAGAAAATATTATAACCTAGTAAATATAATGACGGGTATGATAATTATTATGTCTTTTTGTAATAATCAATTTAAATGAAGGTTCATGAGTTTATCAAATAATAAAATCACATTTGATGGATTTTATTAAAGTAAAATATATTTAATATATTGAATATAATTTTCTAAATTAATGTTATATTTTTCTAGATATGATATATGAACAAATTCAATTGTTTTGATAATATAATTTTTTTTTAAAATAAAGTTATATTTTACCATCTATTGATTGCATGAAAATTTTAAATCAATATTTTTGAACCTTTTTATATTCAATATGACAAAATGAATTTATTATTTTAATAGGGAATAAAAAAATTACTACGGATTAATTTTTTTATAGTGTCATATTTTTTATTAATTGTGAAAATAATGAATTTTATTGATACCATTATTTTCATTAAATTTCATTACATAGAAATATTATGTTTTATTTAATATATATATTTATTAGTAAATTTATATCTAATTATGGATTTTAAATATTATATTATAAATTAATTTATAATAAAAAAATTATATTCACGAAGGGGAAATCTAATAAACTAAAATATTCTTCGTTATCTTTTACCAGTTTTAGTTTTAATTTAATTCTACAAATTATATGTTTTAAATTTTGAAATAATTATTTCATGTTTGGATTCAAGAAGTCCAATTTTGGTATGTAAGTCACTTTTCATTTAGAAAAATATTAACAGTAACCATGGTAAATTTTGTTACCACTATAAATGATAAATTATGTAATTTAGGACAAAAATAAAATTATATCGATTATAAATTTAAAAATCTAATGAAAAAAATATTATATAATGATTTTAATTAAACACATAACACTTATGGATCTAAAATATGTAATTCAATGGAATCATGTCCATGAAAATCACTTAAATAATAATTAAATCAGAGAATGAAAGAAAGTTTAGATTTATGTCACATTTATATATATTTTGTGTATATATATAAAAAAATGGATAATATCAAATAATATAAATTTATATTTAATGTTTTATGTCCATATTATAGATATTATGGTATTTATAATATTTATTTTGAAAAAATAATGAAGACAAATTCATGTTTTTAATAATATATCAATTTTTAAATAAGGATATATAAAATATTAATTCGACAATAATTACTCATTTCTAAGATAATTTTTTTATTTCTATAACGGTTATTTATTAGTATTTTTTTTGAAAGAAATGATTACTATAAAAAATTATATATTGTTGATGAAAAAAATATTTAGTTGATGAAAAAAAGATAACTAATTTTTATTAAAATTATAATAACCACATAAAACCCAAAAAACGCCTGACCAAATCCAATTGGTTGAGTATATATTGACCATAATATTCCAAGGGTTTAGTTTTTTTGACCATTTGGAGCCTTTTATATGATATTATCAATCAAATAAAATTTTATTTATTGTGATGTTAATCTTGTCACATTCTTTTTTTAATTAGTAAAAAAATTTAATGATGGATTTTCGAGAATATATATTCAAAGAAAAGAATTTTACTAAAAATAAGATATTTCTCTTCTTCGTCATATTTTAAAATTTTAATTTATTAAATAAAAATATGTATATTAAATTAATACATAAAAATATTTGGTAATTACGTTTTTAATGGAAATATCGAATTAATGTAATAATAAAAAAATATTTGAATAAACATTAACCATCCTCCATATAAATATAAAAAAATAATTTTTTTCTTGGATAAAATCATCTGTTGATATTATTAAAAATCTAACAATTAAATAGTGTCAAAATTGACACTGTTGTTATTTTGTCAAAACAGTGTTTTAATAAATTATTCAGAAATAATATAAATTATTTAAAAATATAGAATAATTATAATATGGTTTAAACTGATCGAAATTATTTATTTATGATTCTATTTACATCTATTAATATAATATTTTACCATTTTAGAATTGAAATAATTGTTAACATTGTTAAAATGAAATAGAATAACTAGGTGTTAAATTAAAATGATATTTTTAAAAAGGATATAAAAAAGTATAAATTTTATTGGTTGATAAGATTACAAACTTATCTTATCTCCTCTTGGAATATATAAAAAAATTAAGGATATTTGAAGTGGTTTTATTTTATTATAAATTAATATTTTTGGAGAATCCAAATGTACCCCTTACCTCAATTATATAAGGCCACATCATCCCTCACAATGTCATTTCACATTATGCCTTCAATAATGACCATACCATGACCATTTCCCTTTTTATATTCCATTGTCACATTCATGAGGTTCTAGTCTTATAAAAATACCATTATAGTGTCATTAAAAGAGGGTCTAGATGGAAGTCATCGATGAATATGAGGTTCAGATACATCCAAAGGATAACTTATCTAATATAAGGAATAAATTTTCAATCTCATTTTTATTCGAATTTTTTATTCATAAATATTTACCAGTATATATTTATTATCCATGTAAATGATTACTAAATATGTATACTAAAATATTATTTCTATCCTTCTAAAATTTTTTAATTTCAATTTCACACATTGGTGAATTTTTATTTGATGATATGAAAGAAATATTTTGTCATTTTTGATATGATTTACTTTTTAAACATTTCAAAAAAATTAAGAGGAAGATTTTATTTATAATATAATTGGAATTAATATGTTTTTTACAAATTCATAACCCCATATATCCAAGAACATTCATTTAATGGATTTCATGTTCTTTTCATTTAAAATATTTTCTTTAATGTGGTAAGAAATTTTGAGAAAACAAAACTATTTTGAAATAGAGATGATATTTTAACCAAGAAATATATTTAAGTATATTATCAAAATTATATTCAATATAATATAAAATACTATAAATGGGGATTTGTTTATATCCCTGTAATTACTATGCTTTTTTTATTTATGATGGAATTCTATTTATGAAGTCAATTTATTTTATATTTATTATAATGGAATGATGTTTACAGAACCAATTTAGTTACTTAGTTTATGTTTTTATGAATGATTTATTATTTTTGGCCCACATAGTTGTTACATTAATTATATTATTTGTGGGACCAATATGAAAATCTATTGAATTGGGTAAATATTTATTTCTCTTACAATATAAAATATTGGAATTAAAATTAAATATGGTTTAGTAATACATGGATGCAACGTCAAAAAATATGATTGAGTTATACATGGCTGAATGAGGAGGGAAATCAGTTCAGTAATGGACTTTTTCCACTATGATGGTCTTCTAAATGAGCTTTGGATGATAAATCAAAGAATTATATATATATATATATATATATATATATATATATTTCAAAAGTCCATGTTTTTTCCATTGTAATTTTATCATGGTTCATGTTCAATTATGATTTATAATTTACAAACTATGAAGACAAATATCATCAATAAAGACATTGATTTTCAAATTTTGTTTATTTTTTTAACTTATTATGTTTAGATTTTTTATGTTACCTATGTTTACCCTTAATTATCATTTGATCTCACCTTTTTTATGTTTTCATTTCTTTAGGACACAATGAAATATTTTAATAGGAAAAATAAAGGGGAGATCATTAGGGGAGATTTTGAAGATATTTATCCAATCTAGCAGATTGGGTTCCTAGTTTCCAAAGGAAATAAAAAAAATGGTATTCGGGAATTTATTTGGGTAATATTTTAAATATTCCATAAATTTAATGTTGTCTCCATGTACATCAATCATGGTTCATTAGAGGAACATAAAAAACATGTCATCTTAGAGGCTCAATATGAGTATAAAATTGTAATTCATAAGTATAAAAATAACAAAAGGGAATGGATATTTAGAAATACATTTTAAGATCATAAAATTCATATTATATGTCATAATAATTATTGGAAATTCCTAATACATGGATCATATTACAATGTATAGCATATGTAATGAATTCATAACATAGTAACATGATATGGAATTTCTATCATTCATAATATTTTATAACATTGTGAAGATGTATATGTAGAAACAGATTAACCCCTTAAGTTAAGGATATGAAATCAGTTCCCTACATCAACTTGTGGACGTGAAAAAAGTTCCATGCATAATATTTTAAATGTGTAACTAGGTTCACAAATTATGTTATAGACATGAAATATGGTCTATGAATATCATTGTGATCATTTAATCATGTTCATGCATGATATTTTGAAAATTTAATCATAGTCACTCATGAACATATGGACATGTAACTAGGTCCATGCATTTAATTATGAACACATAATTATTTTCAAAAATAACAATGTGAAGATGTAATTAGGTTCACACATAATCATATGAACATCAAACCATGTCCATATATAACATTGTAAATAGTTTATGAGGTTCACATATAAAATTTATATTCATTATTCATCCATCGTTTCCCATTATATTTTATCGATATATTGGTCTCATCCATCTCATAATAAAATTATTCATACATTTTCTATATGATAATAGAAAATTTCTCATATTATGACCCATAATAATAAAAATGTTATATAAACATAATATAATAACACATTTAATGAAGTGGGTGCCATTATCATTTCATCACATCATAACCTATGGAAAATTGATAGGTTTCAAAATCATTTCAGTAAAGAAAAATAAATATAAAGAAGTGGGATTCAAAATAATTAAACCAGTTGAAGATGAATGGGATTCAATAGATTAATTACCTCAAAACACTACACAATTAAATATGGATCATGAATAAAACCTTTGAACAATTCCCAATATAAACTTTATTAACATCTATAAATGTTATATTAAATGGAAAATTACTTGTAATCATATTTTGAATACATTAATCAAGAAAATTATAGTTTATTTTTTGAAAAAATTCTCTTTATATCATAAAATCCTTTCTAAATACATATTCATCTAAAACAAAATAACTATATAGAAATATGAATAAAAATAATTTTGTAAAACATTTTCATTGAAAACATATAAAAAAGCTCTATTTTTTGACAACAATAAATTTTAAAATCAATATTAAAAACAATTTATTAAAAATTAACCATCAAACAAGAAATTAATTTGTAAAACTATTGACATATTAAATGGTTGTAAATTCCGTATGAAGTAAAATGAATATTCTCTTCACATGGTAAAAAAGTTTGAAAATTGCTCATTCAGAAAGAGACCGGAATAGGCCTTTGATAAAAATGGAAAAATAAAAAAAAGGTTAAAATTGAATTTTATTGGTCATATGTGAATAATAGAGTAGTCATTGAAACTGTTATTCGAAACAATTATTTTAGAGGAATCGAGGTTTCTGACTAAAGAGAGGGTAATGTCAGGAATTCATAAAAACACATTATTAACTACATTATTTTCCAAAGAGTTGAAAAAATTGTTCCAATATAAAAATAAATAATTAAGAACAATTTTAATACAGAATTCATTAATTCTATGGAGATATTTAAACCAATATATCTTCATAAGAAGCATGAACATATACAATCGTGAAAACTGATGATATTGTCGCAATAATTTATTGTACCTTGGTAACTTTGGATCATATAATCCATATTAGAAAAAAATTCCATTATGAATAGAATGTCATTAAATATATTAATATCATGATATAACATGTATGATGTAATTATATATACCACGAAATAACATTTAGGTTAATAAGAAAGCATGAGTCTTAATAAAGGAAAAGTAATACAAAACTCTTTAACCGATTTAAAAACATTTGAAACATAAACCCCATGAAATGAAGATCTTAATATGAATATGTGAATACCCATATATTTGAGTACAATATACATAAAAAATAATAATTTTCAGTACATACAAACACATATTGAAATAGTTCAAAGTAGAGCATGTATCTTAAAGATATAAAAAGTGAGATGAAATCCTCATACCTTTTATCTTGAATCTCATAGTATTCTTTCAACCAACATTTATATTAAATATAAAATTATTATAACTCATATAAAGAAAAAAATTATTAAATTAAATACCATATAATTTTTAATTATTACCTTATATTACTTTCTTGTTAACAATATAATGTCAATATTTCTCTTCGGGTAATATTCGCTTCAATAATATTAGGTGTCTTAATTTTTTATACATTAAGTAATTATATATTATATCATTAATTATAAAATTTTAAACATTATATAAATAATATATATATATATATATATTATTTTAATTATAATACTCTATATTATATATATGTATCAAACTGAATAGATAGTTCTTGGAGACAACAGGTTATACATACACATAAACCCTATTTCCGTTTAATTATTGTTCAAAAAGTACGAAAATAGAAGAAATATATGTGTATACATGATTATATATATCAATATTAAAATATATTTATTATTTCATATATATCATATATATTAACTGAAACCATATTTAATATAATCCATATAGTGTGTCAAGTAATCTTATAGCTTTGATATGGTGGTAGTCAACACTTCCTGAAATGAAATTATTGTATAAATACCAAATGGAAAGAAATAAAGATATGTTTTGTTAAATGAATAATGATAATTATAGGGAAAAACTTTATATAATATAATATAATATATATATATATATATTTCCCATAATAATTTCTATAGTGATAGGTGGTAAAGAACATTGAATAATCATTTTCCAGTGAGGTTGTAGTTCTCTTTACAAATAAACCAGATGTTTTCTATTCTTTAGGTGAATGTTTTTGTTAGTGTATGGTAAAACCATAGCTTACAAAAATAATATATAATTTAATATATGTGTTTTTTTTAAATAATTTAATAAATAATGTAGATTGGGTAGAGAGGGACATCAAAATAAAGGAGGTTGATAAATGAAGTTACCTCTTAATCAGTTAACTCCTTTTGGTTTATGGAAAAAGGAAAAATTGGATTTCGTTATACCAAAGGTTGTATTCTAGTAGGAAGATATGGGTATTTAGTGGTGTATTGGGATGATAGTGAATAGTCCTGATTAGTTTTAGAGGTTTGAGGCAGTAGGAGTAGTGGTTGTGGTGTTCTATTTTAGATAGGGAAAGGGACTCATTTTAATTTCTTTAAACAAGTTAAGTGTACACATGACCTTACGTAAAAAAATCATAACAAGAAAACATAAACCAATAATGGAAATATGAAGGTGGAAATATGGAAGTGAATTTTTTTTACAAGTGTATATGTTATTTTGGGAATGTAATAATATTATTCAGTCCCCCATTAAGCTTAATATGATTTTAATAGCTATGATTAATTATTATAACTTCTATTAATATTTGTTGTCCAAAATTATGTTTATACTATAAGAGTCTAAATATTATCCTCTTAAACTATTGTATGTCCGTTTTTTTATATTAAACTCATATATTTGTAAAAATTAACATTAAATACAATCTCATAGATGAGATGAAATTATCCGTTTTTAAAGTATAAATTTTTAATGCTTATTATGTTTTTATATTAATTTTCTATGTGAAATTGATTCTAATATCTTAAATAGTATTAATAAATTCATAATTTATCTAATTTATTATTATAACAAAATTTAAATATAATTTATCATTAATATATACCTAAATGAAATGTTATTTTGTAATTTGAATTATGTATATATCATTATTCATCAAAATATGAAGTTTCTATGAAATATGCAAAAAATTCCCCTAAAGAAAAAAGTTTAAAATATAATTTCAAAAATGAAGTTGATTATATAATATTAAATATATAAGTTTCTCTAAAATTAATTCATTATTAAATTTGGTTCATTAATGGAAATAATATTTTTAAACATATATAGAAATTACCAAAAATCGTTCCTTTCATTACCAGTGCATTTTATCTTTATAATAAATATCAAAAATAATATTTGGAAATAAGTTATTAATTTTAATATGAATATTTTTAATGGATACGTTATAATTATATCATTTAAATAATTATAACATAAATATAATTTTTCATATAATAATATGTGTTACGTCTAACGAATGCCCAATTAGTGTTATGGGTAGCACAAACTAAGCCAGTATTGCATCGAGTGCATTCCATGTCGGTATTGTATGTAGTGCATGCAGAGTTAATTATGAGTGGAGTGCAAGCAATTTCAATGTAGTGTGAAAGGAATTATAGACTCTGTGTTATTAATATATATATATATATATATATATATATATAACAATTTCTAGTGTCATATGATATGCAGAATATAAAAAAGAAAAAATTATTTTGAAAAAATTAATTAAAAAATATTAGTGTATTTCAAATTCCCTCGGTTACCATAAAAATTATTATATATACATACCAATGAATAATAGAATGTCCGGCTAATATTTTGTTGACATTGATGGATCATTATGGATTTATAATCTTATTATATATTATAGAAATGTGTACACATTACGGGTATATTTCATATATATTTGTTTTAATTAATATTAATTTTATTAAACAGAAAATATATATTTTTTGGATTTAAAATTTCAAAATGATGTTATAACATTATATGTGTATTAAATAAAATATTATATATTATGTATTATAAAGAATATATCTACGATTTTGGGTCTGAGAGAACTAAAATTCATTGATTTTGTTGTATATTCCATACTTTTGATTGATAAGGGGATTCTAATGTGAAGGGTGTTTGAGGGTGTTGTTTCATTATTATTGGGGATAATTATTTTATATTACTATATGTTATATAAATACACATTTATTTTTCAACTCCATTTATACAAAATGTGTATCTCAGGATAGCGAGGTGGAATATATTAGAATGATTATTTCACTAGTTCATGATTATTATATGGAAAGTTTCCAATTCTTAAATAATAATATTATTATAGGATTTTATTCTTGATCTGAATTTGTATGGTAAACCTTTGTGTTTTGGTAGTAAAATCATATCATGAATGCCAAATAAATGGATTCCATTATTGTAATTTGTTGCATTCTTTCTATATATCCTATATATTTCCATGATTTTATTTTTACTTTTTTCCATGATTGTTGTGATTTAATCCTTAAATAACAGTTTATTTGTAGTAATTTTTTTATAATCTATTATTATTGTTGTTATTTATATTATGATGGTGTAATTATAAGTTTCAGTTTACCTACTTGTTATGGGATCATATTTGTATAAAAATAATAATAACATGAATTATTACATTTATTCCATTACTATAATTTTTTTCATTTTGAATTGGGATTTCTGTATTAAGAATGAAACAGATATTCAGTAGTAAAATACTATATTTTGCTGTATAATTTCAGTATCAAATTTACTTGTTTCGTCTATTTAATTAATATTGGAAAACATATAAAATAAATCATATAATAAATTAATGAATTTATAAATACATAATATACTGTGAATTGGACATTTAAATATTATTATGTGAAGCCATGTGTTTTATACCTTTGATAATTACATTCCATATATTAATACATGAAATAAAAAATAGATAAATTAAAATTAAATAATAAATAAATAAAAATATTATCTTTATAACAAACAAATCCCTGAGATCAAGGTTACCCATAAGAATCATGTTTTATAGAACTAAACCTAATATGAAAAATAAATATCATTAATAAATACATAATTTTATAAAAACATAAAGTAAAATTTATTATATGAGACGTTTGTTTTGTGATATTAGTGTGGAATTATTTTAGAAAAAGTAAATCAGGTAATATAATAATTATTGGACTATTATAAAATGTTATAAAATCATTGGTGTTTTTTCATGTATTCTTGTAACTTGATTAAAGTTACTAGTATTAAGATAATATATGAAAAATTATTTAAATGTAAAAATATATTAAAATTTATTGTAAGTAATGATTCAAAAGTAGAATTAATAATTTTTATATATAACTAAATTATAATAAATGCTATAGAAAATTATATTATATTTTAAATAAATTTTATTTTACATACGTATTTTGATTAATGAAATTAAATTTCACGATAGATATAAATATAATGTATTTATAAATAAATAACAAACTCTAAATTATATTAATTTCATCCATGAAATAATAATAAAGTATAAGGAATACAAATGTAGATATTCTTAGAAAAATAAACATGTATTATTTTATAAATTATTTTTATTATATATAATATGTTATAAATTAAATTATATAATTTTCATATTTAATGTATATAAAATAATTATATTTATTAAATATATATAACACCAAACTATGAAATATTCATGAATAGTTATTTTATTAACTAACTAAAAAGATAAAATCATTTAATGTCAAAAGATATATTATTCAAGGATTTTTTTATGTGTAACATATTCATTTAATAATAAATGTTGTTATTATTTAGAAATTTTTAAAAAGTATTTTTAAAAAATATGTAGACATTAATTTCATGATTACTAGCTGATAAATAATAAGGATAAATTCATTTTCAGGTTTAAATAAAATTTCCAATGAAAAAATTTATTAATTTTCTATTTTTATAGTAAAATTATTATATATGAATTTTATAAATTGGATCCTATATAATTATTAACATTATATTAAAAAGAATTTCCAATTTATGTAATATGTAATGTTTATGTTAGTGGTATAGTTTTTTTGTAATGGAAATATTTAATGATGGTAATGGTAAAATAATGTAAAATGATTAAATAAAGGGGTAATCTAATATAATATCATTAAAAAACTATTTATGAACGTGTTATTTAGGTAGGTTTACACTTCCCTTTATCTTTTCTTAATTTATATTTAACTTTTGATCTATATTACTTGATAAATCCTTTTCAATATTAATAATTTAATGGTTATCTATTAAAATATCAATCATTGTCAGTTAGAAAATAATTACTCATTTTCCTACATCTTAAACAAAAAATTAAATATGATTTATCGACAATATATATGTATATATATACTAAAATATAATTTATCATCTTTGGTTTCCTCTTATCCATAAAAGAGTCCAAAATCCTTGATTTCCACGATGATATAAATGAGTTTTTTTATTTCATCATCCTATGTTCAATCATGTCATCACTCGTTTTCATTTTTATTTTTTATCCTAATATTAATGAATTTTATTTATCAAATAAGTAAAATTAAATTTAAATCATTAATAATCTATAAATATTTAATTAATCTTTTCTTACAACTTGTTCCGATATATATTTTTTATAATTCATTTTTATTTAGATCGGTTCTAAAATTTGCATTAATGTGGATTCCATGGTTATGTAAATAATATGTATAAAAACAAAAATAATGATAATATTTTTTTTTAACATTTAATGTATATAATTTGTATACACTATAATATGAATATTAATATAATTATGCTAAAAATATAATCAACTAATATCATTGAAAAAAATTTAAAAAAATTTTATTAACCTCCTTATAAAATCATTATCATTTTTCGAAAAAGACTAGTTGGTTTTATAAATACAGTAAAAATCAATATTTAATATTTCAGGATGATAACATGGGAATTAATCATAGACCATAACTTCCATTCTAAATCATACAAAAATATAATGGTACATTTAACATCACAATATTAATTTAAATAATGATTTTTTTAAAAATGGTTGTCATGTAATTTTCATAATAAGGTAATGAATTAAAATAAATTTTTATATGATTCTTATTTAGATTTATATTAATAAAAATTTTATTATTATAATTGTTTGAGAATATCAGATCAATGATAAATCCATGTTTTGGGATATTCATATCAGTTACTATTCATGGACACCCGATTCATAATATGAACCTAATTTATATTATATAATCTATATAATACATATTTTACATGTTTAATCATAGTTTAATTTTTGTACATGATTTTTAATGTTCCATTTTATGCCCTAATTTTCTTTATAAAACATACATATATTTTAACAAATTTTTGTTGGTTTTTCTTACTCACATTTTCATTGTGCCACAACCTTACATATTTTACTATGTTAATCTATTTTTTTTATATAATCTCAGATATCAATATTAGAAATGGCATTATCAATTTATCTACATTAACAGAATATTTTCATGGAATAATTATTATTTTTTTCTATTTATTTCTTTATAAAAAATGGTAATTTGTAAGAATAAGTTGAATGAAAGTTATAATCTTCTAATAAATAATATGCATATTATTTTTCCCATTAATTATTTATTGTAATATTTTGAAATAAATATATTATTAACCATTCCATCCATTTTATAAATATAACTTTAATTTTTAATATCTATTTTATAGCTCATTCATGGATATATGTTTTTTAAATCACAAAATAAATAAATAAATAAATTTCTATTAAAAATTGTGATTTACATTTTATTTAACCAAAATTTCATTTTACTACCTTTAATTTTTTATTGATCACTTATTTAATAATATATTAATGTTATTTTTTAAATATTAACAATGTCACCTTTTTAAATTATACTTATAAATTTCTTTATGTTACATTAATATTCAAAAAGATGGAAAAACACAATTAATTAGAACTATTTATATGTGTCCTATAAAATTTTCTATATTAATTAAAAAATAAGCATTTTTAGTGGACTGACGATCATGATATGATTTTATATTCACATTAGATATAAATAACTTGTAAAATAATATTTGTGGTATCACCTGATCTAATTATTAATTAACGTTTATCTATTACCATTATAAAATGTTTTATAACATATCATTAATCCACACTTGTTAATGATAATATGTCTGGTTTATTTAATATTAGATTATTATGTATAAAATAAAATAATGTGATTCTTAGGATAAATATATAAATATGATTTCATAATGGAATGCTTTATATCTATATAAATTAGAATGTAACATGACTAGTAATGATAGAACCACTCTTTAATATTTATAGTAGCTCTTATTATACATTTTATGGGACATGTGTTTTGATAATAAACCAATTTTTATCATTATGGTTAATATTATTATATGTCATTATTTTCATTATCCTTTGTTTTTTGGTTTCTCATGTTTCATGGTTATAAATATTTCAACTTGTTTCAATGTTATGATATTTGTGTTATGATATAATTATGATGCCATTTGTGTCAAACACTGTCATTCTATTATATTTATTATTTAATAATGACTTAGGATTTACTCTTATGATTCCAAGAACATTATAATAAATTATTTCAGAAAAATATTTTGTATTTTTTACATGATTAAGACCAAATAATTCAAGTATTTTTTATATTCTCTTGCTTTAATGATAAGATAACCTCCCTATTCATAATTCCCATTTCTAAATGGAATTCTACAGTCAACTATATCATGGATGAATGTAGGTGTTGGAAATTTATATGTATATATTTATGAAACAATGATTCATGGTATAATATTTCCTCAATATGACAAAGTAACAAAACATTTGGATATAGGTTTTTTAGATTAATGGTTTTATGATATGTAAAAAATTTGAAATTTTATATTCATCTTAGTGGGTATTAGATTCAATGATTAATGTATGTGTTTTTGGAACTATATGTGTGTGGATATGGAGTGTTTAATTAGGTATCCGAGTTCAATGTAGTTATTTTGTGGAATTTATTTTTTATAATAAATTATAAAACTTATAGAAATAAGGGTTAAAGAAATGGGAAATAGGTTATTACATTTATATTATAGTTGAACTGAATGTTTTGAATGTTGATATGAATTTATCATTGGATAATACAATATAGGGATGATATTTCATACTCATATATGTTTTTAGTATAATTTAATGATGTATAATAATTATTACCAAAAATGAAAATTTCAATATATTGTTATAAGTTTCATTATTAAAATGAATGTATGAATGGTATGACTCAAAATACTCTATATTATTTTATAAAATTATATATTATTAATTGGAATAATTTTTTTAAAAAAAATAAATAACAAAATAATTTATTTTTATGAAGAGAAATATTTGTTTTCCTGTCTGACTCATGATATTGAGGATGATACCTAAGTTG
Source organism: Viscum album (assembly GCA_963277665.1). Taxonomy (NCBI): domain Eukaryota; kingdom Viridiplantae; phylum Streptophyta; class Magnoliopsida; order Santalales; family Viscaceae; genus Viscum; species Viscum album. Next base: position 1,681,766,557 of record OY728163.1, on the reverse strand, counting down.
AAAAACTACATCATTAACCAAGATTCTATACAGATAACTGTATATAGAAATACTAGTGGGAGGTAACTGAAATTTTGGGGATTCCATTTTATTATTGTAAGAGAATGTATGATGTAATAATTAACTAAACATTTTACATCCCATGTCTAACAGTTTTAATTTTTATCATGTAATGAAATTGGAGTAGAAATAAATTATATAATATATATAATAAAATTAATAGAAATTGTTCAGTCATAATAGAAATTTATAATTGAATTACTAGGAATAAATATTTATTTCATTACATGTGTGATCAAATCCCATAAATGTACATAAATTACAAAAAAACAATTTATAGAAATGTATAACATTATTAAAACAATATTATTCCCTAACTCACCTAGTCAATTTTGAAACACTTTGACTTAACCAAATGTCTTATTAAAATTAAAATCATAAATATCTAAATATATTAAATTAATAATAATGAAAAATTAACATAAGGATAACTGGTATTTTTTATTTTATAATTGATTAAAATTTTAAAATATAAAAGGGGTAATATATATGTCAATTAAAAATTTTAATAGGGTATATAGTAAATCTATATGAGACTAGTATACAAGTTACTAGTTTGGAATTACTGATATGTAGTAAATATACATGATATAAATTTTGATGTTAATATATATATATATATATATATTTATTCTTATGTTTTATGTTAAATTACTAATTATTTTTATATAATTTAAATGTAAACATGTAAATGATAAAATAGTATAAATTCTAAAGAAATGTTATTTTGAAATATTTATTTTTAAACATTATTTACATTTAATTAATGATATAAATAAAAAGTGTTAAAAAAAGTTAAATCCAATATTAAGAAAATCAATTATTTAGATAAAATTATTTGAAAAAAATGAAATTATGATGGATACTGAAATGGTTATTAATTAAAATTTTATTATTATATATTATATCTTTTTTAAAGTATGGGGTTAAAGCCTCAATTTATTATTTAGTTCAATGACCAATTTAGACTGGGTAGAGGGTGACCCATCACATAGCCCGAAGGAAAATGTCCATGTTGCCTGAATACAAGGCTTGAAAGCCCATATTTTTGGCCCAAATGACACATCGATGAACAGTACTGCCAAAATACCCATTATTCTACAGTAGCCGCTACATTATAGTCATCTCTATAGTTCCTGCTACAGTCCCACTATCGCAAAAGTGACACCGCTGCTACAGTTTTGTCGCTGCTACAGTTCTTCTATAGTTCCCTGCTATAGTATTTCTACAGTACCTGAAAATATTCCCCTACCTGGATTTGATCCTGGGTATTTTGAGTGCCTAGAAAGATCCTATAAATAAATAAATAAATAGTTATTTATTTTGTGATTATTATATAGTAATTAACTAAATAATAAAAATTCAAAATTCAAAATATATTTCTCAATGAAATGAAATATATGTCATATTTTTAAATACTAATAAATATTTCATCATGCAATCTGTCTGATATACTCTATATATGAATAAATTAACATTAATCATATTATTATCAATATTCAAATTGAATTAATAAATAATTTTTATGAATAATGTTTATTAGAAAATTTATGTGTAATGATTTATTTTATAAAATTTTATAATTATTTGTTTTATAGATTCAGTGAAAGAAGAATAGATTTGTTTCTATGACATCAATATGTAATGATTAAGTGATGTGGAAATTTTTTCTGATCAATCATATTTTATATAGGAAATACATAATTTACATGTTGAAGGTAAATTGTGATAATATGGTTAATATAATAGGAAAAGTGATGATATATTAAAAACATTTATCTCTAAATGTGTGGATGTTGGTATGATAGACCTAAACATATGTTATTTTCATTATATTTTCTTCATAGATAATCTTTTTATAAAAACTTATATTCCTTATTCCCTATGTAATGTGTATTAGTGAAACTTTCACTCAACTTCACCTATAAATGGCCCCTACTATTCCCCCATAAAATCACATAATTATCCAATATAATATTTATTCACTTCAAAAATTCTCTAACTAAATAACATCTATAACATTTTGTAACCATTGGTCCTAAGAAAGTGTCATTTATTTTTTATTTTAATGAGGCCCTCTAATAAAAGAATAATGTCTAAATGTTAGTTATTATCTTTCCCTAAATAATTCTCCATGAATTATTAATACCGAACATCATAATAACGTTTTTTAGCTTTAAAAAATTTATTTTGAACCCATAATTATTATATATAGATGATAATATATCTATAAAAAAACATTTTCTTGTTTATTCATTATGTATGACAAATTTTTTATTATTCATGTTCTACCACTATATGAATGATGGTATACAAATTTCTTATCGAAAGAGTTAGAAAAAAAATATCAATTTCAATATGATATAATAATTAATAATATATCATATTCTTATAAATTTTTATTAAAAATATATATAAGTATAAACTATAATAAAATAATTTATTAATAAGATATCATTATATTATAATTTTTCTCGATTTACATTTACTTGACAAATATTTATTTTTCGAGCCTATTTTCTTTTATAATATTTATGCACTTCATATTTGAAAAATATTATAATTAGTCCATTATTATTTTTTATATTAAATGTTTAGTTTCGTGTTCTCTATTTAATTTCAAAATTTTCATTACAAATATTATCGTTGTAATGGTTTTTTCATTATTCTTTCGATTTTTTCTTGAGTCGTATTACATCATCATTGTGTATTATATTATAGTAAATGTTATATTTATTTATTATGATTTTAATATTTTATTTAACCTATCTCTATGTTTAATTAACATTTTAATATCAAATTATTCATCTTTGATGTATTTCATTACAAGAATTATTCTATTTTTTAGAATAATTTCCACCCTATATATTATACATATCTTATCCATTATAATATTTAATAATATTTAATTCAACATAATAAATTTTAATTTATGTACATTTTTTGTTCGTTAATGATAATACTTTTCATCATATATTTTGAATAACAATGTCTATAATAACTTCACTAATTTGGATTATCATTTTCTATTATTATGAAATACTAAAAATCAACTAATTTCACTATTCTATGTTTTCTATATTCCATTGAAAATTTCATTTCTCACAAATTATTTATACGTAATGATAATATATTAGAGATGCTTTAGAAATATTAATTTTTTGCTAAAAAATATTTTTTATTGTTACTTTTAAATCCATTTTGTAATCAACATTTAGGAAAAATAATTTCATAATTTAACATCCATTAATATTAACGTCAATATATTAAATATCTTCGATTGATTAATTAACATGGTCTCCCTAAAAATTATTATATGGTTTCTATATATTGGATGATAAAATATTTATTCTCCACCAATCTAATTCTTGGTGACATTTTATATTAAACCATTTAAAAAATGTTTTGTAATGGGCCTTTCCTTCCATTGGATTTTTAAAAAGAAATATTTGGTATTTTCTTATGGAAGATACATGTATGGGTAGTTATTATTCTATTAGTTGTTATGACATGAACTTCAAATTCAATATATAATTTTTTCCATAAAAATATATTATTAGACGATATGATTAGTGATGTTTAATCCACTATAGGAGGTTGTTACTCAATCCTCATCCAATATGTTTTCACATTCATGTGGAGGTTCTAGATAAAATATTTGATGATGATAATCATTCTCAACCATGATGAATTTTTTGATTTTTATTCTACAATTTTGGAATCATTCCACATATTACATTTTGTGTTATATTATTTTAAGAAAATATTTTTCTTATATTAATTATGTTTTATGCTTCTATGGTAATATTTATGTGTTATTTTATTCACATTCCATAATAAATGTTTTTCTATAATATCTTATGATTACATATAATAATCCTATTGTATTATTAATATTATATTTCTCACATGTTCATCTTTTATATGAAATTTATTTTCTTCCTCAAAATGAAATTTTATGTTGGTTTCCAATTTTCTGCAACTTAGCTCACTAATTCTTATTGTTTCCTACATCATAAAGTAATTATATATGTATATATCTCTATGTGGAAGAAAAATTATAAATTTTTTATGGACATTTTACTTAAGTAATGTGAAATGAGTCATTTATAGAACTAATATCTATATATTATAAACAATTGGTTCATTCTGGTGGGTTTTAATATTTATATGAAATTTATAATCATGTAAAATTCATGGATCATCCTTGAAGGTATCATAGTAAATATGTAATGAATTTATTGATTTTCACCATATCCAAGATTGTAAGTTTTAGGTTCTATAACAATTTCATAAATTCTATCATTCACATTGATTTCTTACTAAATATAAAAATACATCATACTTATGTATCACTTACTCCATCATAAAATATAATAATGTTTCAGTTCCATTCAAATTGTATTACTATGTGTATTTCTAAACTATGGTTTTAGACTATTTTTCATTCACTAGAGTCCATAATTAATTTATAAAATTAGAATTATGCACATCATGAAATGTTAATCCTTTTTACTATTGGAGGAATGGTTTTTATCATAAAATATCTAGAAAAATGTTTTGTTGAAATGAAATTTTAATCATAAAAAATTTATTTCAAACTAATAAAAAATAGATTGACTATTAAAGGGAGGAATATCTAGTATAACTAATATTAATTATATTTTTACACACTATATACAATATTGGTAATCTATAGGGACTAACATTGTATATATGGTTGTATAAATCTTGTTTTTTTAGAAATTTTCTTACATATTGTATTCATGCATCAATTAATTAATTAAAATATTTTCTTGTGACCATTCATTGGATCATATATTAATTTGAATATTTTATTATTTCATATCATTACATTTTTTGTTTCATTTATTAAATCAATGTTGATGATTTACTAGTTCTTGAACATATCATATATCAATATAAATTTTGGAATATTTTACTTACATATATATATAGATATATTATTTTATTATTTTTTTAACTAGTATTATTGTAATAATTTTTTCATTAGTATAGAATCAATTTTATTTTCATAATTGTTATTATATAACATTAAAATTGGAAACACTAGACATGTAGGATGAGATTATCAATTTTTTCATTCAATAACATTCAATGTTGTGTATTACTTTGTTCTTCTCTACTTGTTTTTATATAAAGGTTATGGTGAATACACATCATACCTTGTGACATTTCTGATAGGATGATGTCCCATATTAACCCAATATAATTCATGATATTATCATATTGAAATGAGTTTAGACATATTAAAAAGGGTTAATTAATTTATTTATGTCTTGTATTATTTAATGTAAGATGGATATTGTTGGGAATATATAGTGAAGATAAATAAAAAATATGGTGAGAGTTGACATGTTATGATTTATGTTATATCTTGTTTCTTAATAAAATATATTTATTTTTATGATATTAAAATAATTTTTTTAATCTTTTTTTTGAAAAATTATATGTATATTTGTTGAATAATTATATTATATTATAGTATGAACATGTTAATTTAATAGAAACACTTTTATTGTATACAATTTAACGTTTTAAATAAATTATTTGTAGTTCCTAATGAATAAAAATCTAGCACTCTAAAAAATAAATTTTTTTATTTAATTGATTACATTTTTGAGTGTTTTTTATCCCAATTTTGAATTCACTAATGAATATTAGAAAATCAAAACCTCTGTATGTATTTTATCTTCATTTCCATTATGGTGGATGTGTCAGAACATATTAAAATAATATTTTGTCAAAAAAAATATTTCAATGCTTCTATTATTTGAATAATGAAATTTTTGGTTGGAATTTATTATATTCTATTAAGAAATCATAATTAATATCATTTTTTTACTATACTAAACATATGTAGTGAGTTATGATTTTTTAATTTTTTTATTTAATTTTATTAATTACTTTATATATAAACATAATATAATATATCTATTTTCACTTATACTATATTTGATTATATAGATGTCATATTAAAAAATTGAAAACTCTAATAATCTATTTTAAAGACATAATTATTTGGTGGAGGTGGTTATTTAAAGATAAATAAATATACCAAACACTGTAAAATAAAATTTTACTACCTTGAGGTAATTTTTTTTACCTAAATACATACTACATAAATTCTGTTCCCATATTAGCATCATAACATTAGTAAAAAATACTCCACACTTCTTTTCCAATACTTAATAACAATAACCCTATTTCATATTTTTTTTATCATTCGTTAACCAAATTGATAAACTTATTTAGATATGAATTTTCACTGTAAACTTTTATAGTATCATCTATTATGATTAGTATTACTATAGATTTTAATAATTCAATTATAGTGGAAAAATATGTAACCATGTAGGAGATAAAATATTTATTTTTTAATAAAAATTCATTCCAAAATTTCTTCATAGCTTTAGGAATCCACCAATATGTTTTTTAGACACAGAATGATGAATATCACTGACAATAAATGGTGTTAATTTATTATAATATTTTCTATTGGTCAAACATTGATCTAATTTTAAATAATAATTTTTTTTAAAATAGCACCCAATTGATATTTCATTAATAGATTCATATAAATTATTTCTGAAATGGTGGTGTATATTTTTCTATTGCAATGATGAGTCATATTTCTCGTAAGGATAGCTTGACACTCCAATATGGTGGTGTTATATAATACTATATTTTTAATGTTTAATTATTGATATTTTGTGGATTTTTATTATTTCTATATTTTATGGAACTGGGATGATTTTTATAAGGAGAATCCATTCTTAGTATTATGTCGATAGTGTGGCTATATTAAGTTCATGATGGAGAATGAAGAAACCTGAAAAAATATATAGGATGAACCATGTAGGGTTATTTTTTACCAATGAGGTTATAAAACCCATCTTCATATCATTTCCCAGATGATACAAGACTATTTAGTTTCTATGGAAATTTTTATATCTGTTGTGATATCATGGTTGATGTTTCAAAATAAAAAATTTGTTCTTCATGGGTAACCAGTACTATATATTATTTTTTGGTAGATGAATGAGGGGGTTCTCTCTGAGCATCATAAATTTTAAAATGAGTTTCTAACCATAATTTTGGAAGTTTACATTGTGTCTGATTTATTTCAAATTGGTGAGATACACTATGGTGATCAGGTCTATATCAGTGGTATCATAGGGAAAAGGGATTGTTAATCATATAAAGGTATTTCTAACACACCACGGGTTAAGAGTCCATGTCACATTAGACCCTAGAAGTTTATTCTATATTGTGGTAGATGAGACCATAATGCCTGGGGCATATGAAAAATTTTATATACATAGAATTTTTTATTTCTTAAATCTCATTTTAATGAATTTATTTCACTCTTTTCACATCCTTATTGTTATATCAAACATGTTTATAAAAAATGGAGCACTTTAATCTTCATAAATATTTTGAGATCACTCCTTATTAATTTTTTATTAATTTTCATGATAAACCAACCTATTATTTTTTACCTCCCTTATACATTCTCTTACAATAATTTCCACAAATATTGGTCTTCTCCAAATATCAATCATGGTTGTGATGAATGATATTAGGGTATGTGGTTTACTGAATTTATTTATTTTCATGTTTAAAAAATGAACAAGGATACTTTTTAAATTGTTAGGCTCTTCCCATTGAAGGAGATTCATTTTGAGTTGTCTTTATATTAAATGTGTTTTGGACTTCTATAAGTATTACCTTATTATATATTTTATTAGATGATTGGGATCATATAATAAGTTAATTATCAAATTATATCAATCTCTGTGATCAATTATAAGCTACTGAATATGTTTATATATATCTAAATTTTTACCAAAAGAGTAATTTTAGTTAATTTTTTTAATTAATGTTATAATAAATTATATAGATTCCTAATATTTTTAAGTATTTATATTAGTAATTCACCAAATTAATTTTCATATTAGATTATTCTCATTTTTTAGTACTAAATACAAAATGATAAATCGATGATAATGTATTTCTTAAATTAAATTTGTGATTTTTTATAAGTAATTCATATTGGAGGAGAGTGAAATATGTATTGTATTTTTCCTTATTAGTTTCTAGGGTATGTATTATAAAATATATTCCATGTTAGTTATTAATATTGGAATAACTGTTTAAAATAATGTTTTATTTCTTTTTTATTCACCACTACAATGATCCCCAGTTATTTGTGAGTTATTAATGAATTCCCCAACCCCCTTTTCATATATGGATTTATTATAAAAATTATTATTTATTATTTTTAGGATTTTATATTAGTGGTGTGTTTTTATGTTCTTTTGGTAATATTAATTTAGTTTTAATTTTTTTTATATATGTTGATCAATTTTCGTAGTCGATTAATCACACAAAATTTTAATTTCATAGCGAACTGTGTAGCTATGTGATAAATTATTTAAAATTCTCACTGAAAGTGTTGAATAAATTAGATATTTAGAGATAATCAATATGAACCAATAAGAATATTGTAGATGATCAATATTATAAGGCCCCAACCTTAAACCTTACTTAATATTGAATTAAATGAATAATTCACGTTCAGGATCTTTTCAGGTTTAGAGTTTTATAGAATTAGAACATAACTATTACATCTCAAAAGATTACAAAGTAGTCACTTCTACTAAGTTTCCATAATAAAAGAAACTCTTAAAAGAAACATGTCTAGTTCCATGTTTTATATAGCATGGCATTCATTTGATCCCATCCTTGACCTTATTCCACATTAAGTCCTGTGAAAAACATTTCAAAAAAACTTGGGGTGAGCATAAAAAGCTCAGTAAGGGATACACAAAGAATGAAAACTGTTAGTTTTTCAAAAATCAATATCAGAGTAATACCTTCACCTTCATGAAGTAGTAAAAACTCTTCACTGATTAATGTATCATTACATACCTTTTTGTAACCAAAGGATTAACATAAAACCCATATAAATAACACATAACATATATAAAGGTAACTCGGGACATAAACATACTTAAGTGGAATAACTATACGGTCAACATCCACACATATCACTTAAATAGAATATCCATATGGCCAATTTCCATACATACTAAATGGAATAGCCATACGGCCGACTTCCATACCCAATGCATTGGAGGTTATAACGTAACCACCCATCGAGGTATTCACGGCACCACCCGTCATATGGTTTATCACGTAACCACCCGTCAAATGTCCAAGTACCAATATAAAATCATAAAACATAAATCCAATATAAAGGAATGATAACATTTCCACATTTCAATCATAATATATCATAATAGAATCCTTTATCAAAACAATTTTCAATACCAAAATACATAAAAGTGTATATGGTGTTAATTTCATTTTAAAAACATAACGGCTTGTTGAGGAAGCCAAAGACCAAATAATACTCGCGGCGGCGGAAAAGGTCGTTGTGACCTCGTACGTTAAAAAACATTCCTTTTTGTTGTTTAGTAAAACTCTTCGTTGAAAAAGAATCCTTTTGTATAAAAGTAAAAGTCAAAGGGGTTTATACACCGTATAAAAGAAAGTTGTGTATAAAACAAAATATGCCTCAATGAAAGGAGATTGAGACGAAGTCCCTTACCTCAGGTCCGACTTGACTCGATCGTTCTTTAACATCCTGAATAATAAACATGATTTAATTGATACTTGATTAAGAATCATTTTAAAGTTCATTATTCCTTTTATATCACTTATTGCCATGTTATAAACATTATGTAACCATTTAAGTTAATAATGTTTGTTTTGTCAATATTTGGTTCTTAAGTCGAAAGTGGACTTCTTACAATTACATGTTGTTCATGTGGTCAAAGGTTCATTATATCCAGAATTACATTCCTGATTTGGATATCATATATATCCAGTATATATATGGATTTATAATATTACATAATCATTTAGAGGTAAGAAATGAAATGCACCGTTCATGGAGACGGTAAGCCGTACGTACGCATGAACGCTACTTTCATTTCTATTTTGTATTTTATAGAATGGAATCATAATGATATAAGAGTATATTATAATTCCAGTATAATAAAATATATAATATCATTAACTTTATCCTTTACACATACCACATATGGTATTAACGAATCAAATCACTTTCAGGGGGCGGTAGTCCGCACTTCCTAAAATGAAGATATCATGTTTACCTATAATGGAAACAATAATGGTATGCCATAAATGAAAAATACAGAAGCTTAAGGAAAGAATAAACATATTATATATCATATATAAAAATAGTGACATCATAATGGCCACCATTGAAGGTGTTAAATGAGTATTGAACAATCATCGTTTCGGGAGGCAGAATTTCACCATCCACGGAAACCGTATATTCTTTTACCATTTGATGTAGTTGTGTGAGAGTGTAGCTCGAATAAATCATATAACAAAATCCTAGTATATTGATGATACTGGTTTTGTTACAAAAGAAGTAAATAAAAATAGTTTAGGGGGTTGGAGGATCAAAATAAAACAAATGAACAAGAGAGAATGAATTACCTTTAAAAGTGTAACTCATTTTGATTTGAGCCTAAAAGCTTCCTTTGAAAGGATTCTGCCCAAAAAGAATCCTCTAGGATGAGGATAGGGATGTGGAGAGAGTAAATGGGCAGGGGTTGGCCGAGCCAAAGGCTTGAGGAGTGTGTGTAAGGTGGTAGAGGTGGGGGCCTTTTATAAGAGGAGAGGAGGGGCACTTTTGGAATGTAAAGAAATATTAATTTATTTGAAAATGTTTTTCGTTTTTAAAAGGTCTCACATTGATATAATTCGTGGATAAGGTGATAAGGGTTCGAAATCCACCCATACAATAAGTTTCGGACATGTGTAGGTCATAGATTTTACATTATCTATCCATTTTATTTAAATCGTCAAATAATGATGTCATCGCTGCATCATTATTATGTCATAAATAATTTAATTTATTGAATGTCTAAAAATTATAAAAAAACTACTATGATGTAGGAAATGTTTTTATCTTTCCAATTACTATTTATAATCAAAAATATGACTTGTATAACCCCATTTAAAAATTGTTTTAGTAAAACATATCATGTTTGTGCCATTTTTTACATTAACATTAAATAAAAGATATTTATGTCATTTTCCAACCAAAGTGGCTCCATGGGGTCCCCAAGTTGACCCATGGCTTGTCTTGGTCGGCCATGACACATCCAATGAGGGTAGGACATGTGTCTAGGTCATCTCATATTATTAAAATATTATTTTTACTTTAAACTACACTAATTACCACTAATCACGATTAAAAACTTAATAAGTTACTATTCACCAAAAAATTATTTCAATCTCATTGAACCACATTTTACTTCTTAATGACAACCATGTATGTCGGATTTTTAAAAAATCAAAACACAATTATGGCAAAATTTCATTTAAACGGAAAAATCAGTTTTTATAAGTACCACTTAGTGGTTTCACTATTCATCAAAAATTGATGTTTTTCAGAAAATTACCAAAAATTCACCCTAAGCTATATTTGATATTACTAATTCAAAAATGAAGTATATTTTAAAAAATTCAAAATATATCAGTCACATTAATTAATTTAATAATTAATTCCCTCTGTCAGAGCAAATAGCGTGTTTTTATGAAACAATAAGTATCAAATGATTGACACTAGATTAAGTCCAATTTCAAAGTGAAATTAATTACAACGACCACTATTGGATTTAATGGTAAAAATATTTTCTAATTTCACTTTAAAACCAATTTAAAAGTTAATCTAATAATATAAATAAATTATATTAAAAAGAGGTTTTGAATTAAAATACAACATTTTACACTATTCATTAAAAAATGAACTTTATCGGAAATGTACCAAAAATTTACACAAGGTAAATTTTGATGTCGCGATTCTAAGGAAGAGTTATTTTTGGTCCAATAAAATTTATAAAATTGATAAAAACTATATTTAATGATGGTTCTCCGTCAAAATGTGATAAGTGACCCCTTAGTGAAAATTAGGGTATAAATGCCTAAAATTGAACTCTTTCCGTATTTTAAGCCTTTATCTTATATTGGGTAAATGTAAAAACATTTAAAAACATATATAATCATATTTTAGTTATTTCTATCCATTCCCGTCAGTACAACAGCTACTTGATAACTAACATTTAAAATACTATTATTTTATTACTTGTGTGCAACGTAAGTTTTCAAAGAAACTCATCGTTGCGTATCGAGTATGCTATCGAAAGTAGAAACCCCTTCTAATTAAAATTAATATTTAATTCTTAAATATTAATAAATATGAAAATTATTTATTCTTTAATTACCTGGGATGTTACAACCTTCCCCCCTTTTGGGAATTGCGTCCTCGCAATTTTAGTCACTTATCAAAATAAGTGGGGGTATTTATACCTCATAGCATTTTCAGATTTCCACGTTGCCTCTTCAATCACATGGTTTTTCCACAAAAACCTTTACCTGATGAATCACCTTATTCCGTAACACCTGCTCCCTGTGGTCAAGAATCTGGACTGGTTGTTCTTCATAAGATAGGTTCTCCTCCATCTGAACTACCTCTGGACTCAAAACATGAGATGGATCTGGCATATACTTCCTCAACATTGAAACATGAAAAACATTGTGTACCTGAGATAAACTCGGAGGTAATGCCACTCGGTAAGCAACTGATCTAACTTTATCCATAATTTCATATGGTCCAATAAACATTGGACTCATCTTTCCTTTCTTACCAAATCTCATCACACTTTTCCAAGGAGAAACCTTGATAAAAACATGATCACCAACCTCGAAAGATAGATCCTTCCTCCGGTTATCCGCATAACTCTTCTGCCTGCTCTAATATTTTTTCATGTGATTCTGAATCAACTGATCTTTTTCTGCCATCTCTTCTACCAATTCTGGTTCCATCAGCTTCCTTTCACCCACTTCATCCCAAAATGCTGGAGTTCGACACCGCTTCCTATATAATGCCTCAAATGGTGCCATCTGTATACTGAAATGAAAGCTGTTATTATAAGAAAACTCAACCAAAGAAAGATGTTGGTCCCAAATTCCCTGATAATCCATCGAACAAGCTCGTAGCATATCCTCCAAGGTCTGAATTGTTCGTCCTGACTGCCCATCTGATTGAGGATGAAAAGCTATACTAAAATTTAATTCAGTACCCAACGACTTCTGAAGGCCTTTCCAAAAGTTAGATGTGAACCTGGGATCATGATCAGATACAATGGAGAGTGGAACTCCATGTAACCTTACTATCTATTTAAGATACAAACGGGAAAGTTGATCTAGGGAAAAAGTATCTCGTATATCAAGGAAATGAGCAGATTTAGTCAAGCGATCAACAATAACCCAGATTGCATTATTACCTCGAGATGTCCTCGGTAATCCCACAACAATGTCCATGGATATGTTTTCCCATTTCCACTCTGGAACTGGTAAAGGCTGAAGTATCCCTTTCGGTAACTGCCACTCTGCTTTAACCTGCTGACAAGTCAGACACTTCACAGTAAAATCAGCAATATCTCTTTTCATTCCATTCCACCAGTAATACTCCCGCAGATCTCTGTACATCTTAGTACTGCCAGGATGAACTGAAAACGTAGAACTATGAGCTTCACATAACAACTCTCTTTTCAACTGTAAATCACAAGGCACACAAAATCTCTTCCCAAATCTCAAAACACAATCATTATCAATGTTGAATTCAGGCAACAAACCTTTCTGAACTAGCTCTACCTTTTTCTGCAACTCACTGTCTTGCTTCTGTGCTTGCTTGATTCTATCTGATAGAGATGATCTCACTGATACCTGAAACAAAATAGAAGAACATCCTGAACCCACAACTTCTATTCCAAAGTTCATCAAATCCTTAACTAAAGGATCACGTTACAAACGCAACATTTCTAATGAAGCATTACTTTTTAGACTCAAAGCATCAGCCACTTTATTTTCTTTTTCCGGATGGTAATTAATTGTACAATCATAATCCTTGATTAATTCTAGCCATCTCCTTTGTCTCGTGTTCAATTATTTCTGAGTGAATATATACTTTAAACTTTTGTGATCGTTATATATTTCACACTTTACTCCATACAAATGATGCCTCCAAATTTTTAATGCAAAAACAACAGCAGCTAATTCCAAATCATGTGTAGGTTAATTTACCTCATGATTTTTCAACTGTCATGAAGCATAAGCAATTACCTGATCATTCTGCATTAGGACGCAACCAAGTCCTTTCAATGAAGCATCACTGTAGATAACAAACTCACCATTCCTGGAAGGTAGTGCCAAAACTGGAGCATTCGCCAATCTTCTTTTCAATTCCTAAAAACAATCATCACATTCTTTTTTCTAGATAAACATAACACCCTTCCGAGTTAGCTTAGTCATTGGACAAGATAACCGTGAAAAATTTATAACAAACCATCGGTAATAGCCTGCCAAAACAAGGAAGCTACGAATCGCGGTTACATTTGTGGGTCTTGGCCATTCTTCCACAACTTTTTTTTGCAGGATCAACAGTTATCCCATCTCATTGCACTTATAAAATTTCACTAACTGTAAATCAAATTTGGTCTTACCTTCACCTTGATCCTTTTCAGTGCAATCACGAGCCTTATGTCCCATCTTACCACATCGGTAGCACTTTCCAGAATTTAGAAGACATTCCCCAACATGCCTTTTTCCACATTTATCACAAACTAGAAACTTAGTTTTCTTACCATCAGACTTTTTTGAAGAATTATTACCTTTCTCATGCCACCTCGGTATCTTCTTTTGTTGGTTGTTATAGAACACTTGATCATCATAAAACTCCATTTCCTCCTTCTCAGCACATCGAACAAGCTTTTCATAACTTTTAAACTCACGAGAATCTAATGCCCTTCGATATATTGGCTTTAATCCTGAGTAAAAACGATTGATTTTACTATCAAGGTCTCAGATAAAATTTGGAGCATACCTTGCCAATCGAGTGAACATTTCTTCATAGGTAGCCACTGAGTCTTCCTCTTGCCTCAATTCCAAGAATTGCGTTTCCATCCTCAGTCGAACAACCTTAGGAAAATACTTCTCAAGAAAAATACCTTTGAATTCATACCAATCGAGGGAATCAATCACTTTGGCGTCCCTGATATTTTTAACCATCGACCACCACTGATCTGCCTCACCCTCCAAATGGTAAATAGCAAGACTAACTTTCTGATTCTCTGAACACCTCATGACATCGAAAATCTTCTCCAATTATTTAATCCACCCTTCAGCTTACACATGGTCAGATGATAATATGAATGACGGTGGATGTTGCCTCATGAAATGTTCCACCAATCCCGCCTTCCATAGGCCAGGGGCTGGAGACTAGCACCAAGGCGTAAATCCCAGAAAAAGGGAAGGCATTTCCTTTGTAAAGTAAACCACAAACACCACAGATCAAGCATCCAGAAGTAAACAGTAAGTAAAAAACGGTACAACAGTAAGTGCGGAAAAGTAAGTGGGCCAGTATACAAACCCAAACTGAAAGTAAAGTACAACTGGAAAGGGGAAACATCAACTGAAAAGTAAAGCTACAACGTCGAGCGGTCCACTGGAAATCCCACATGACGGGTGGGTACAGAAAGCCTCCACTACTTCTCGGGTCTAGCCGACCGCTCCGAGTACATCCCCCCTAGTGGTCCACCTCCAGGTACCATCCTACTCCGCAAGCCTCCACCACGATCAGCGCTGTCCGTCGTCTGCAACCAACACAACGTAGTGCGGGCATAGCCCGTGCAGGGGTGAGTATAAGCTACTCATTAGGGACCCCGATACCCCCAAAGGTCTCCCAGAATTCAAAATGGATATTCCACAATGGAAATATACAATCACGAAGTAACATCTGACACTTCTTATGTATATGCCCATACATATACCTAAGTCATCAATTCTTGCTCGGCTCCATCATCCGAGCTCAAATACAACCCAGTCCACACTGGAAAGAAAAACATAAATCCATACAGGATAGCACTACACAATCTACAAAGGAATGAAAAATAGGATTCAACTCACATAGGTATACTTCTTCGTATGATGATAATGATGATCAATTATATCCACTGATTCATCAAAGCCACCAGACCCAAAATGGATTGATAGGTACTAACCCCTGAAATGACCCACAAAGGATCTGACCCACAAAGGATCGATAGGTAAAAAATCCCCACAATGACCCACAAAGGATCTGACCCACATAGGATCGATAGCTATCTAACCCCCGCAATGACCCACAAAAGATATGACCCACACAGGATCGATCGGTAACTAACCCCCGCAAAGACCCACACATGATCAGACCCACACAAGATCTATAGGCGCTGGCCCACAGAGGACCGCTGAGTGCTGACCCACACAGGATCGGACCCACACAGGATTAGTAGCACTGACCCACAAAGGATCGCTGAGTGCTGTAGTCGTCTCCGTCGAATACACTGATGATCTCTGCACCGTCATCGTCATCACGGTAGTAGTCGCATCCATCTCAAGGGTTCCCGCACACAGCAAACTCGTTCGGGAGGATTCGCTCCACGAGACGAGAGGCTGATACATCAACTGACACATAGTCTAGAGGTTATGTATCCAAAAGTTCTATATAGTCAACAGGAACTCAACGTCGCAGACGACGCATTAATCGGACGCCCGGTCTGAGAGTTATTAGCTTTTTCGTCCCAGGGCCCAGTTGGTTTTTAAGGGAAAACCAACCCGACCGTACTCCAAATGCGTCCAACCCTCGTGAGAAGTATTACAAATGATCCGTCTCACTATGAGGAATCCATCAAAGTCGACAGAACGTCAATCAGACGTTCCATGCTCAAGATATGAGCGTTTCCGCTCTAAGGGCCCGGTTGGTTTCGTGTACAAACCAACCCATCCGAACCCAATGTATTCCGAAAACATGGGTGTAGAATTCCGAAACGACCTTCTCGTTCCAAGGATCGCATCTCCCCTGACGGTGCATCGTTCAGAGGCCCATAGCTCAAGTTATGAGAAAAAGACCGAAAAGGTCTGAAAACGGGGGGTCTGGGCCCGGACCGACCCGACCCAACCCCCCTGGGTCGGCCCGAACCGGGGGGACCCGACCCGGGGCCGGTTCCAACCCGGCTGGGTGCGACCCAGCTCGACATGGCCTGGGCGCGACCCAGCTGGCCGGTCAGGCGGCTCGGCGCTGGTAGAGAAGCCGCACCCACGGAGCCGTGGCCCCCGCGCGGGGGCCGCTCCGTGTCACCAGAAGCGGCACAAGGCCGCGTCCGTTCACCGCGGTCCCGCATGGCCACAAGACTGGCCCTCACCGCCGCGGCTGATGCCGCGGCGGGTATTCCCGGCGGAACGCCGGTGGGAACTTCTGCGGACCACCGAACGCGCTCCGGTGGTCTGTTTTGCCTGCAGTTTGCGCCTACGACTCTCCCGAGATCCGAACTCTGCTATGAAGGCCTCCAATCACCATTTCGATCCCATTCTGTAAACGTCGTTAATCCACACATCAACGAAAAACTATGGGGGGTTGTCGGGCCGTATTTGTTTGTCCCGCACCCTCCGCGTTAGGTGATAACAATTGGGAATAATATTCAACACATGAAAAACAAAACAAGGCACAATTTTAATAAATTAAAATTGAAATTTGATCCGGGTTCTTTGTTTTAGAAGGAACAACCATGGGAATAAATATTATTCTCAAAAAAAACCCCTTCCTCATAGCTATCGTCGGACGAGAGTTCTTCGCAGAATTAACCGTCGCAGAAGAAGAGGATCGTCGCGTCGCGGAAGGGCGCTGGGTCTTCATGGAAGGGTTTCGCGTAGATGATCTCCGAGGATTAAATAAAACACACAAATTTAATTTCACGAATTAAATCCATGTTAAGGATAAAATCCACAAAGGAAATTAAAAAATCCAAAATCTCCTACCTCAGGCAGTTGATGATCAGAGATTGTTTCTGGGAAGAACGTCACAGAAGAAGCGCTGTGGAAGGATAATCGTAGGCGTCGCGGAACACAGCTTCGTGTTGTCGATCCCCAAGGGTTCGTCGTTCTTCGCGTTGTTCTCATTCTTCGCGTTCTTCACATTCTTCGCAAAGGGAAAGAAGGTACAGATTCTCCAAGTCCTCTCAACAATCAACCCGTCAAATGGGAAGTGTTGGTCTTATTTTTAATCTAATGCCAACAATTGATTTCAAAGATAAGTAACGAACAAATTAATTCATAGAATTAATTGCAATGAATTAACCTCCCAAATAATAGGGGCATTAAGAATTTAGAAAACGCGTCAAATGACTTTCATTTAATAGGGGGTTTTCGCGGGTGCGTTACGTAGTGGAAAAGAAATGGTGGGGCTCATGCGAGCCCTACCTCACAAATATCATACCATGAGGGTAGGATATTTTGGGTTCCACCCTATCTGCTTCAACTCAGCTTAAGTGGCTTTTAAGTGGCTTAAGTGAAATAAAATAAAGTTGTTGCAACACTTTATATTATTTTCTTCACATAACCCCAAAAATTAAAAACCACACCTGAGAAAACGCAACTCCGGAAGAGGCGTTTCTAAACAAGTACCGGCACTGCGATTCCATCGGTGCCCTCAGAATTCGATTCCGAGCACCGGTTCAAAAGATAGAAAAACCTGCTCTTTCGTTCACTGAACGTACCCGAGCCAAACTTCAGAAAATGATTCAGGGAACACCGGGCCTCAAAATCAGGTTCCGTTAGAAACTGCGTTCTTTTAAAATTCCAAAGAAAATTAAGAAATACATTTCCTTGAAATTTACGAGTCTTTACAAATTTATGAATGGAAGAGAAGGTAATCAATTAGTTTAGTGCCGATGTAATGAGAAAAAAGGTACAAAATTATCTAAATATAGAAAAGGCATCCGAGAATGGACCACCCAAAATTTGATGCTACATGTTTCTGGAAATGGGATATTATTCTAAACAATACCCTAATCTTAGGGATATCAGTGATAATAGATTTAAATAACCTCTTGAGTCAAAAGACAAAGGAAAATTGAATGTTAACTCTTTGAAATTGTAAATAGGAAATGTTGTTATTGAATGAATGGGTTTTTATACAATGGGATTCTCGAATAATGTTGTATAATATCTTTTATAGTATTATGGAATACTAAAATATCTATGTATTGGTGCATTGTGGGTTTTCATATGTATATGGAATCAGTTTCAATGAAAAGGGATTGAAATATATTTTGAAAAAAAAGGCATGTACATAATGATATGAAAAAGAAATATTTTATTTTTATAGTAATAATTACAAAATGATTGATATAAGGAAAAATAATTTAATGTTTTATTATACATAATTTTATAGATTTTTTGTATATTGAATGAGATAAATATTTATTCAATGAAACATTTCAGTAAGGGTATATGGTAATTCATGTTGTTACACTTTCTCAAAAGTATACATGATTAAGGTACTCTCATATTTAGATGGTGAAAACCAAGGACTACCTTATGTGACATGGGAGATAAATGTAAAGCTGATTTAGTTCACATCTATCAAATATTTTGGATTTTCACCTTTTAGGATAATTTTATGGTTATAAATATATATACAGTTTATGAAAATATTAAATGTAAATCTCTTGGAATAATGTAATATCTCACCATAGATGAGCATATTCATATATGATAATGTAAGATATATTTTTTGTGATAATTACAAATATAATTAACTATCATTATATTTATGAACTGTATGATCTTCTAACAATTTAGGACCAAAAAATAAATTTTCATTTTATTGATTAAGATATAATGTGGAATGTTTTCAAGGAATTTCCTATGGTGTGATTGTACTAAAATCACCTATATAATGTTTTTCTTGTTCTTCAAAATTAGTAGAAGGATCCTAAAAACCAAAAATGATATCCTAGTATATTCTTACCTAATGAATCAGATGGTCCCTTATATCATCATATATTTATGGGTTTATGATTGTTAACTTATTCATAAACATGTTATATATCACTATTCATAAGAACAAGATTGAGAGACTTCTCTCCCATATCCATTTTCCACATCTCACCTATGTTACCCTATGTAGAAAATAATTTATGAGTTTTTCTGGGTAACCATTCTATTTTTAACATTTCTTTTTATAATGATGTTTTAGTATTACTTCTTATAGTGTAGGTTTTTGTGAGTGAAACCTTCATGTATTAATCTATTTATAACCATGATGAATTTTATGGAATAAATTACTTTTATGATGTGGTAAAATGTAACACCTGGAGAATTTTTTTGGATTTATTTTCTTTTTTTGAATTTTTATGTTTTATGTTACACAATCATAAGCTTGTGTTATACAAAACACCGGGTTAGCTTTCTATATAAACAATGTTATTCTATGATTTTAATATACAAAATTTCATGTTAATTTTAGGGAATCCATTTCATCCAAGACTGGTTATTATTTAATAATAAAATATTATAACCTAGTCAATATAATGACAGGTATGATAATTATTATGTTTTTTTGTAATAATCAATTTAAATGAAGGTTCATGAGTTTATCAAATAATAAAATCACATTTGATGGATTTTATTAAAGTAAAATATATTTAATATATTGAATATAATTTTCTAAATTAATGTTATATTTTTCTAGATATGATATATGAACATATTCAATTGTTTGGATAATATTATTTTGTTTTTCAAATAAAGTTTAATTTTACCATCTATTGATTGCATGAAAATATTAAATCAATATTTTTGAACCTTTTTATATTCAATATGACAAAATAAATTTATTATTTTAATAGGGAATAAAAAAATTACTACGGATTAATTTTTTTATAGTGTCATATTTTTTATTAGTTGTGAAAATACTGAATTTTATTGATACCGTTATTTTCATTAAATTTCATTACATAGAAATATTATGTTTTATTTAATATATATAAATATTTATTATTAAATTTATATCTAATTATGGATTTTAAATATTATATTATAAATTAATTTATAATAAAAAAAGTATATTCAAGAAGGGGAAATCTAATAATAAAAAATATTCTTCGTTGTCTTTTACCAGTTTTAGTTTTAATTTAATTCTACAAATTATATGTTTTAAATTTTTAAATAATTATTTCATGTTTGGATTCAAGAAGTCCAATTTTGGTAAGTAAGTCACTTTTCATTTAGAAAAATATTAACAGTAACCATGGTAAATTTTGTTACCACTATAAAGGATAAATTAGGTAATTTAGGACAAAAATAAAATTATATCGATTATAAATTTAAAAATATAATGAAAAAATTATTATATAATGATTTTAATTAAACGCATAACACTTATGGATCTAAAATATGTAATTTAATGGAATCATGTCCAGGAAAATCACTTAAATAATATTTAAATCAGAGAATGAAATAAAGTTTAGATTTATGTCACATTTATATATATTATGTGTATATATATAAAAAAATGGATAGTATCAAATAATATAAATTTATATTTAATGTTTTATGTCCATTTTATAGATATTATAGTATTTATAATATTTATTTTGAAAACATAATGAAGAAACATTCATGTTTTTAATAATATATCAATTTTTAAATAAGGATACATAAAATATTAATTCGACAACAATTACTCATTTCTAAGATAATTTTTGTATTTCTATAACGGTTATTTATTAGTAATTTTTTTTTGAAATAAATGATTACAATAAATTATTATATATTGTTGATGAAAAAAATATTTATTTGATGAAAAAAAAAGATAACAAATTTTTATTAAAATTATTATAACCACATAAAACCCAAAAAATGCATGACCAAATCCAATTGGTAGAGTATATATTGACCATAATATTCCAAGGGTTTAGTTTTTTTTACCATTTGGAGCCTTTTATATGATATTATCAATCAAATAAAATTTTATTTTTTGTGATGTTAATCTTTTCACATTCTTTTTTTAATTAGTATAAAAATTGAATGATGGATTTTCGAGAATATATATTCAAAGAAAAGAATTTTACTAAAAATAAGAGATTTATCTTCTTCATCATATTTTAAAATTTTAATTTATGAAATAAAAATATGTATATTCATTTAATACATAAAAAATTTTGGTAATTACGTTTTTAATGGAAATATCGAATTAATGTAATAATAAAATATTCAAATAAATATGTTCTTGGATAATTAATATATCCATCGAATATTAAACATTAACCATCCTCCATATAAATATAAAAAAATATTTTTTTTCTTAGATAAAATCATCTGTTGATATTATTAAAAATCTAACAATTAAATAGTGTCAAAATTGACACTGTTGTTATTTTGTCAAAACAATGTTTTAATAAATTATTCAAAAATAATATAAATTATTTACAAATATACAATAATTATAATATGGTTTAAACTGATCCAAATTATTTATTTATGATTCTATTTACATCTATTAAGTTAATATTTTACCATTTTAAAATTGAAATAATTTTTAACATCGTTAAAATGAAATAGAATAACTAGGTGTTAAATTAAAATGATATTTTTAAAAAGGATATAAAAAAGTATAAATTTTATTGGTTCATCAGATTACAAACTTATCTTATCTCCTCTTGGAATATATAAAAAATTTAGGATATTTGAAGTGGTTTTATTTTATTATAAATTAATATTTTTTGAGAATCCAAATGTTCTCCTTACCTCAATTATATATGGGCACATCATCCCTCACAATGTCATTTCACATTATGCCTTCAATAATGACCATACCATGACCATTTCAATTTTTATATTCCATAGTCACATTCATGAGGTTCTAGTCTTCTAAAAATAACATTTTAGTGTCATTAAAAGAGGGTCTAGATGGAAGTCATCGATGAATATGAGGTTCAGATACATAAAAAGGATAACTTATATAATATAAGGAATAAATTTTCAATATCATTTTTATTCGAAATTTTTATTCATAAATATTTACCAGTATATATTTATTATCCATGTAAATGATTACAAAATATGTATACTAAAATATTCTTTCTATCCTTCTAAAATTTTTTAATTTCAATTTCACAGATTGGTGAATTTTTATTTGATGATATGAAAGGAATCTTTTGTCATTTTTGATACAATTTACTTTTTAAACATTTCAAAAAAAATTAAGAGGATGATTTTTTATAATATAATTGGAATTAATAAGTTTTTACAAATTCATAACTCCATATATCCAAGAACATTCATTTAATGGATTTCATTTTTTTTCATTTAAAATATTTTCTTTAATGTTGTAAGAAATTTTGAGAAAACAAAACTATTTTGAAAAAACCTGATATTTTAAACAAGAAATATTTTTAAGTATATTATCAAAATTATATTCAATATAATATAAAATACTATAAATGTTATTTGTTTATATCCCTGTAATTACTATGATTTTTTCTTATGATGGAATTCTATTTATGAATTCAATTTATTTTATATTGATTATAATGGAATGATGGTTACGGAACCCATTTAGTTACTTAGTTTATATTTTTATGAATGATTTATTATTTTTGGCCCACATAGTTGTTACATTAATTATATTATTGGTGGGACCAATATGAATATCTATTGAATTGGGTAAATATTTATTTCTCTTACGATATAAAAGATTGGAATTAAAATTAAATATGGTTTAGTAATACATGGATGCAATGTCAAAAAATATGATTGAGTAATACATGGCTGAATGAGGAGGGAAATCAGTTCAGTAATGGACTTTTTCCACTATGATGGTCTTCTAAATGAGCCTTGGATGATAAATAAAATAATTATATATATATATATATATATATATATATATATATTTGTCAAAATTCCATGTTTTTTCCATTGTTATTTTATCATGGTTCATGTTCAATTATGATTTATAATTTACAAACTATGAAGAAAAATATCAGCAATAAAGACATTGATTTTCAAATTTTGTTTATTTTTTTAACTTATTATGTTTAGATTTTTTATGTTACCTATGTTTACCCTTAATTATAATTTGAGCTCACCTTTTTTATGTTTTCATTTCTTTAGGATGCAATGAAATATTTTTTTAGGAAAACTAAAGTGGAGATCATTATGGGAGATTTTGAAGATATTTATCCAATCTAGAATATTGGGATTCTTGTTTCCAAAGGCAATAAAAAAATATGGTATTCAGGAATTTATTTGGGTAATATTTTAAATATTCCATAAATTTAATGTTGTCTCCATGTACATCAATCTTGTTTCATTATAGGAACATAAGAAACATGTCATCTTAGAGGCTCAATATGGGTATAAAATTTTAATTCATAAGTATAAAAAGAACAAAAGGGAATGGATATTTAGAAATACATTTTAAGATCATAAAATTCATATTATATATCATAATAATTATTGGAAATTTCTAATACATGGTTCATAATACAATGTATAGAATATGTAATGAATTCATAACATAGTAACATGATATGGAATTTCTGTCATTCATAATATTTTATAACATTGTGAACATGTATATGTAGAAACAGATTAACCCCATAAATTAAGGATATGAAATCAGTCCCATGCATCAACTTGTGGACGTGAAAAAAGTTCCATGCATAATATTTTAAATGTGTAACTAGGTTCACAAATTATGTTATAGACATGAAACAAGGTCTATGAATATCATTGTGATCATTTAATCATGTTCATGCATGATATTTTGAGAATTTAATCATAGTCACTCATGAACATATGGACATGTAACTAGGTCCATGCATTTAATTATGAACACATAATAATTTTCAAAAATAACAATGTGAAGATGTAATTAGGTTCACACATAATAATATGAACATGAAACCATGTCCATATATAACATTGTAAATAGTTTATGAGGTTCACATATAAAATTTATATTCATTATTCATCTGTCGTTTCCCATTATATTTTATCGATATATTGGTCTCATCCATCTCATAATAAAATTATTCATACATTTTCTATATGATAATAGAAAATTTCTCATATTATGCCCCATAATAATACAGATGTTATATAAAAATAATATAATAACACATTTAATTAAGTGGGTGCCATTATCATTTCATCACATCATAACCTATGGAAAATTGATAGGTTTCAAAATCATTTCAGTAAAGAAAAATAAATATAAAGAAGTGGGATTCAAAATAATTAAACCAATTGAAGATGAATTGGATTCAATAGATTAATTACCTCAAAACACTACACAATTAAATATGGATCATGAATAGAACCTTTGAACTATTCCCAATATAAACTTTATTAACATCTATAAATGTTATATTAAATGGAAAATTACTTGTAATGATATTTTGAATACATTAATCAAGTAAATTATCGTTTATTTTTTGAAAACATTCTCTTTATATCATAAAATCCTTTCTAAATATATATTCATTTAAAACAAAATAACTATATAGAAATATGAATAAAAATAATTCTGTAAAACATTTTCATTGAAAACATATAAAAAAGATCTATTTTTTAACAATAATAAATTTTAAAATCAATATTAAAATTTTTTTTTTAAAAATTAACCATCAAACAAGAAAATAATTTGTAAAACTATTGACATATTAAATGGTTGTAAATGCCATATGAAGTAAAATGAATATTCTCTTCACATGGTAAAAAGGTTTGAAACATTCTCATTCAGAAATAGACCGGAATAGGCCTTTGATAAAAATGGAAAAAAAAGGTTAAAATTGAATTTTATTGGTCATAGGTGAATAATAGAGTATTCATTGAAACTGTTATTCGAAACAATTATTTTAGAGGAATCGAGGTTTCTAACTAAAGAGAGGGTAATGTCAGGAATTCATAAAAACACATTATTAACAACATTATTTTCCGAAGAGTGGAAAAAATTGTTCCAATATCAAAATAAATAATTAAGAAAAATTAGATATATTATATTATTTAATTCTATGGAGATATTTAAACCAATATATCTTCATAAGAAGAATGAACATATCCAATCGTGAAAACTGATGATATTGTCGCAATAATTTATTGTACCTTGGTAACTTTGGATCATATAATCCATATTAGAAAAAAATTCCATTATGAATAGAATGTCATTAAATATATTAATATCATGATATAACATGTATGATGTAATTATATATACCTCGAAATAACATTTAGGTTAATAAGAAAACATGAGACTTAATAAAGGAAAATTATCACAAAACTCTTTAGCCGATTTAAAAACATTTGAAACATAAACCCCACGAAATGAAGATCTTAATATGAATATGTGAATACCCATATATTTGAGTACAATATACATAAAACAAAATAATTTTCAGTACATACAAACACATATTGAAATAGTTCAAAGTAGAGCATTTATCTTAAAGATATAAAAAGTGAGATAAAATCCTGATACCTTTTATCTTGAATCTCATAGTATTCTTTCAACCCACATTTATATTAAATATAAAAATATTATAACTCATATAAAGAAAAAAATTATTAAATTAAATAACATAAAATTTTTTATTATTACCTTATATTACTTTTTTGTTAACAATATAATGTTAATATTTCTCTTCGGGTAATATTCGCTTCAATAATATTAGGTGTCTTAATTTTTTATACATTAAGAAATTATATATTATATCATTATTTATAAAATTTTAAACATTATATAAATATAATATATATATATTATTTTAATTATAATACTCTATATTATATATATGTATCAAACTGAATAGATAGTTCTTGGAGGCAACATGCTATACATACACATAAACACTATTTATGTTTAATTATCGTTCAAAAAGTACGAAAATAGAAGAAATATATGTGTATATATGATTATATATATCAATATTAAAATATATTTATTATTTCATATATATCATATATATGCACTAAAACCATATTTAATATAATCCTTATAGTGTGTCAAGTAATCTTATAGCTTTGATATGGTGGTAGTCAACACTTCCTGAATTGAAATTATTGTATAAATACCAAATGGAAAGAAATAAAGATATTTTTTGTTAAATGAATAATGATAATTATAGGAAAAATACATATATAAAATAATATATATATATATATATTTCCCATAATAATTTCAATAGTGATAGGTGGTAAAGAACATTGAATAATCATTTTCCAGTGAGGTTGTAGTTCTCTTTACACATAAACCAGATGTTTTCTATTCTCTAGGTGAATGTTTTTGTTATTGTATGGTAAAACCATAGCTTAAAAAAATAATATATTATTTAATATATGGGTTTTTATTAAAGAATAAAATAAATAATGTAGATTGGGTGGAGAGGGACATCAAAAGAAAGGAGGTTGATAAATGAAGTTACCTCTTAATCAGTTAACTCCTTTTGGTTTATGGAAAAAAGCATAATTGGATTTCGTTATACCAAAGGGTGTATTCTAGTAGGAAGATATGAGTATTTAGTGGTGTATTGGGATGATAGTGGATAGTCTTGATTAGTTTTAGAGGTTTGAGGCAGTAGGAGTAGTGGTGGTGTTCTATTTTAGGGAGGGAAATGGACTAATTTTAATTTCTTTAAACAAGTTAAGTGTACACATGACCTTACATAAAAAAATCATAACAAAAAAACATAAACCAATAATGGAAATATATAGGTGGAAATATGGCTGTGAATTTTTTTTACAACTGTATATGTTATTTGGGAATGTAATAATATTGTTCAGTCCCCCATTAAGCTTAATATGATTTTAATAACTATGATTAATTATTATAACTTCTATTAATATTTTTTGTCCAAAATTATGTTTATACTATAAGAGTCTAAATATTATCCTCTAAAACTATTGTATGTCTGTTTTGTTTATATTCAACTCATATATTTGTAAAAATTAACATTAAATACAATTTCATAGATGAGATGAAATTATGCGTTTTTAATGTATAAATTTTTAATGCTTATTATGTTTTTATATTAATTTTCTATGTGAAATTGATTCTAATATCTTAAATAGTATTAATAAATTCATAATATATCTAATTTATTATTATTAAAAAATTTAAATATAATTTATCATTAATATATACCTAAATGAAATGTTATTTTGTAATTTGAATGATGTATATATCATTATTCATCAAAATATTATGTTTCTATGAAATATGAAAAAAATTCCCCCAAAGAAAAAAGTTTAAAATAAAATTTCAAAAATGAAGTTGATTATATAATATTTAATTTATAAGTTTATCTAAAATTAATTCTTTAATAAATTTGGTTCATTAATGGAAATGATATTTTTAAACATATATGGAAATTACCAAAAATCGTACCTTTCATTACCAGTTCATTTTATCTTTATAATAAATATCAAATATAATATTTGGAAATTAGTTATTAATTTTAATATGGATATTTTTAATGGATAGGTTATAATTATATCATTTAAATAATTATAACAGAAATATGATTTGTCATATAATCATATGTGTTACGTCTAACGAACGCCCAATCAGTGTTATGGGTAGCACAAAGTAAGCCAGTATTGCATCGAGTTCATGCCATGTCGGTATTGTATGTAGTGCATGCAGAGTTAATTATGAGTGGTGTGCAAGCAATGTCAATGTAGTGTGAAAGGAATTATAGACTCTGTGTTATTAATATATATATATATATAACAATTTCTAGTGTCATATGATATGCAGAATATAAAAAAGAAAAAATTATTTTGAAAAAATTAATTAACAAAATATTAGTGTATTTCAAATTCCCTCGGTTACCAAAAAAATTATTATATATACATACCAATGAATAATAGAATGTCTGGAAAATATTTTTTTGAAATTGATGGATCATTATGGATTTATAATATTATTATATATTATATAAATGTGTACACATTATGGGTATATTTCATATATATTTGTTTTAATTAATATTAATTTTATTAAACAGAAAATGTATATTTTTTGGATTTAAAATTTTAAAATGATGTTATAACATTATATGTGTATTAAATAAAATATTATATATTATGTATAATAATGAATATATCTACGATTTTGGGTCTGAAAGAACTAAAATTCATTGATTTTATTGTATATTCCATACTTTTGATTGATAAGGGGCTTCTAATGTGAAGGTTGTTTGAGGGTGTTGTTTCATTATTATTGGGGATAATTATTTTATATTACTATATGTTATATAAATACAAATTTATTTTTCAACTCCATTTATACAAAATGTGTAGCTCAGGAGAGCGAGGTGGAATATATTAGAATGATTATTTCACTAGTTAATGATTATTATATGGAAAGTTTCCAATTCTTAAATAATAATATTATTATAGGATTTTATTCTTGATCTAAATTTGTATATTAAACCTTTTTTTGGTAGTAAAATCATATCATGAATTCCAAATAAATGGATTCCATTATTATAATTTGTTGTATTCTTTCTATATATCCTATATATTTCCATGATTTTATTTTTACTTTTTTCCATGATTGTTGTGATTTAATCCTTAAATAACAGTTTATTTGTAGTTATTTTTTTATAATCTATTATTATTGTTGTTATTTATATTATGATAGTGTAATTATAAGTTTCAGTTTACTACTTGTTATGGAATCATATTTGTATAAAAATATTAAGAACATGAATTATTACATTTATTCCATTATTATAATTTTTTTCATTTTGAATTGGGATTTCTGTATTAAGAATGAAACAGATATTCAGTAGTAAAATACTATATTTTTCTGTATAATTTCAGTATCAAATTTACTTGTTTCTTCTATTTAATTAATATTGGAAAACATATAAAATAAATCATATAATAAATTAATGAAATTATAAATACATAATATACTGTGAATTGAACATTACAATATTATTAAGTGAAGCCATGTGTTTTATACCTTTGATAATTACATTCCATATATGAATACATGAAACAAAAAATAGATAAATTAAAATTAAATAATAAATAAATAAAAATATTATCTTTATAACAAACAAATCCCTGAGATCAAGGTTACCCATAAGAATCATGTTTTATAGAACTAAATCTACTATGAAAAATAAATATCATTAATAAATACATAATTTAATAAAAACATAAAGTAAAATTTATTATATGAGACGTTTGTTTTGTGATATTAGTGTTGAATTATTTTAGAAAAAGTAAATGAGGTAATATAATAATTATTGGACTATTATAAAATGTTATAAAATCATTGGTGTTTTTTTGTGTATTCTTGTAACTTGATTGAAGTTACTAGTATTAAGATAATATATAAAAAAATATTTAAATGTAAAAATATATTAACATTTTTTGTAAATAATGTTTAAAAAGTAGAATTAATAATTTTTATATATAACAAAATTATAATAAATCCTATAGAAAATTATATTATATTTTAAATAAATTTTATTTTACATACGTATTTTGATTAATGCAATTAAATTTCACGATAGATATAAATATAATGTATTTATAAATAAATAATGAACTCTAAATTATATAAATATCATCCATGAAATAATAATAAACTATAAGGAATACTAATTTTGATATTCTTAGAAAAATAAAAATGTATTATTTTATAAATTATTTTTATTATATATAAATATGTTATAAATTAAAATATATAATTTTCCTATTTAATGTATATAAAATAATTATATTTATTAAATATATATAACACCAAACTATGAAGTATTCATGAATAGTTATTTTATTAACTAACTAAAAATATTAAATCATTTAATGTCAAAAGATATATTATTCAAGGATTTTTTATGTGTACCATATTCATTTAATAATAAATGTTTTTATTATTTATAAATTTTTAAAAAATATTTTTAAAAAATATTTAAACATTAATTTCATGATTACTAGCTGATAAATAATAATGATAAATTCATTTTCAGGTTTAAATAAATTTTCCAATGAAAAAATTTATTAATTTTCTATTTTTATAGTAAAATTATTATATATGAATTTTATAAATTGGTTCCTATATAATTATTAACATTATATTAAAAATAATTTCCAATTTATGTAATATGTAATGTTTATGTTAGTGGTATAGTTTTTTTTTTGTAATGGAAAAATTTAATGATGGTAATGGTAAAATAATGTAAAATGATTAAATAAATGGGTAATCTAATATAATATCATTAAAAAACTATTTATGAACGCATTATTTAGGTAGGTTTACTCTTCCCTTTATCTATTCATAATTTATATTTAACTTTTGATCTATATTACTTGATAAATCCTTTTCAATATTAATAATTTAATGGTTATTTATTAAAATATCAATCAATGTAAGTTGAAAAATAATTACTCATTTTCCCACATCATAAAAAAAAATTAAATATGATTTATCGACAATATATATATATATATATATATATATTTCTATACTAAAATATAATTTATCTTCTTTGGTTTCCTCTTATCTATAAAAGAGTCCAAAATCCTTGATTTCCATGATGATATAAATGAGTTGTTTTATTTCATCAACCTATGTTCAATCCTATCATCACTCATTTTCATTTTTATTTTTTATCCAAATATTAATGAATTTTATTTATCAATTAAGTAAAATTAAATTTAAATCATTAATACTCTATAAATATTCAATTAATCTTTTCTTACAACTTGTTCCGATATATATTTTTTATAATTAATTTTTATTTAGATCGGTTCTAAAATTTGCATTAATGTGGATTCCATGGTTATGGAAATAATATGTATAAAAACAAAAATAATGATAATATTTTTTTTAACATTTAATGTATATAATTTTTATACACTATAATATGAATATTCATATAATTTTGCTAAAAATATAATCAACTATTATAATTGAAAAAAATTAAAAAAAATTATATTAACCTCCTTATAATGATCATTATCATTTTTCGAAAAAGACTAGTTGGTTTTATAAATACAGTAAAAATCAATATTTAATATTTCAGGATGATAACATGGGAATTAATCATAGACCATAACTTCCATTCTAAATCATAGAAAAATTTAATGGTACATTTAACATCACAAAATTAATTAAAATAATGATTTTTTTAAAAATGGTTGTCATGTAATTTTCATAAGAAGCTAATGAATTAAAATAAATTTTTATATGATTCTTATTTAGATTTATATTAATAAAAATTTTATTAATATAATTGTTTGAGAATATCAGATCAATGATAAATCCATGTTTTGGGATATTCATATCAGTTACAATTCATGGAGTCCCGATTCATAATATGAACCTACTTTATATTATATAATCTTTATAATACATATTTTACATGTTTTATCATAGTTTAATT
The DNA here is from genome assembly GCA_963277665.1 of Viscum album. NCBI lineage: Eukaryota > Viridiplantae > Streptophyta > Magnoliopsida > Santalales > Viscaceae > Viscum > Viscum album. Next base: position 1,681,734,086 of record OY728163.1, on the reverse strand, counting down.
TTTGTACATGATTTTTAATGTTCCATTTTATGCCCTAATTTTCTTTTTAAAACATACATATATTTTAATAAATTTTTGTTGGTTTTTCTTACTCACATTTTCATTGTGCCACAACCATACATATGTTACTATGTTAATATATTTTTTTATATAATCTCATATATCAATATTAGAAATGGCGTTATCAATTTATCTACATTAACAGAACATTTTCATGGAAAAATTATTAATTTTTTCTATTTATTTCTTTATAAAAAATGGTAATTTGTAAGAATAATTTGAATGGAAGTTATAATCATCTAATAAATAATATGTATATTATATTTCCCATTAATTATTTATTGTAATATTTTGAAATAGAAATATTATTAACCATTCCATCCATTTTATAAATATAACTTTAATTATTAATATCTATTTTATAGCTCCTTCATGGATATATGTTTTTTAAATCACAAACTAAATAAATAAATAAATTTCTATTAAAAATTGTGTTTTACATTTTATTTAACCAACATTTCATTTTACTACCTTTAATTTTTTATGGATAACTTATTTAAGAAGATATTAATGTTATTTTTTAAATATTAACAATGTCACCTTTTTAAATGATACTTATAAATTTTTTTATGTTACATTAATATTCAAAAAGATGGAAAACACAATTAATGAGAACTATTTATATGTGTCCTATAAAATTTTCTATATTAATTAAAAAATAAGCATTTCTAGTGGACTGATGATCATGATATCATTTTATCTTCACATTAGATATAAATAACTTGTAAAATAATATTTGTGGTATCACCTAATCTAATTATTAATGAACGTTTATCTATTACCATTATAAAATATTTTATAACATATCATTAATCCACACTTGTTAATGATAATATATCTGGTTTATTTAATATTAAATTATTATGTATAAAATAAAATTATGTGATTCTTAGGATAAATATATAAATATGATTTCATAATGGAATGCTTTATATCTATATAAATTAGAATGTGACATGATTAGTAATGATAGAAACACTCTTTAATATTTATAGTAGCTCTTATTATACATTTTATGGGACATGTGTTGTGATAACAAACCAATTTTTATCATTGTTTTTATATTTTTATATGACATTATTTTCATTATCCTTCGTTTTTTGGTTTCTCATGTTTCATGGTTATAAATATTTCTACTTGTTTCAATGTTATGATATTTGTGTAATGATATAATGATGATGCCATTTGTGTCAAACACTGTCATTCTATTATATTTATTATTTAATAATGACTTAGGATTTACTCTTATGATTCCACGAACATTATAATAAATTATTTCAGAAAAATATATTGTATTTTTTACATGATTAAGACCAAATAATTCATGGATTTTTTATATTCTCTTGCTTTAATGATAAGATATCCTCCCTATTCATAATTCCCATTTCTAAATGGAATTTTACAGTCAAATATATCATGGAAGAATATACGTGTTGAGAATTTATATGTATATATTTATGAAACAATGATTCATGGTATAATATTTCCTCAATATGACAAAGTAACAAAAAATTTGGTTATAGGTTATTTAGATTAATAGTTTTATTATATGTAAAAAATTTGAAATATTATATTCATCTTAGTGGGTATTAGATTCAATGGTTAATGTATGTGTTTTTGGAACTATATGTGTGTGGATATGGAGTGTTTAATTAGGTATCCGAGTTCAATGTAGTTATTTTGTGGAATCTATTTTTTATAATAAATTATAAAACTTATAGAAATAAGGGTTAAAGAAATGGGAAATAGGTTAGTACATTTATATTATAGTTGAACTGAATGTTTTGAATGTTGATATGAATTTATCATTGGAGAATACAATATAGGGATGATATTTCATACTCATATAAGTTTTTAGTATAATTTAATGATGTATAATAATTATTACCAAAAATAAAAATTTCAATATATTGTTATAAGTTTGATTATTAAAATGAATGTGTGAATGGTATGACTCAAAATACTCTATATTATTATATAAAATTATATATTATTAATTAGAATAATGTTTTTTCAAAAATAAATAACAAAATAATTTCTTTTTATGAAGAGAAATATTTGTTTTGTTGTCTGACTCATGATATTGAGGATGATACCTAAGTTGAAAAACTACATCATTAACCAAGATTCTATACATATAACTGTATATAGAAATACTAGTGGGAGGTAACTGAAATTTTTGGGATTCCATTTTATTACTGTAAGAGAATGCATGATGTAATAATTAACTAAACATTTTACATCCCATGTCTAAAAGTTTTAGTTTTTATCATGTAATGAAAATGAAGTAGAAATAAATTATATAATATATATAATAAATTTAATAGAAATTGTTCAGTCATAATAGAAAATTATAATTTAATTACTAGGAATAAATATTTATTTCATTTCATGTGTGATCAAATCCCATAAATGTACATAAATTACAAAAAAACAATTTATAGAAATGTATAACATTATTAAAACAATGATATTCCCTAACTCACCTAGTCAATTTTGAAACACTTTGACTTGAACCAACTATCTTATTAAAATTAAAATCATAAATATCTAAATATATTAAATTAATAATAATGAAAAATTAACATAGGGATAACTGGTATTTTTTATTTTATAATTGATTAAATTTTTAAAATATAAAAGGGGTAATATATATATCAATTAAACATTTTAATAGGGTATATAGTAACTCGATATGAGACTAGTATACAAGTTACTAGTTTAGAATTACTGATATGTAGTAAATATACATGATGTAAATTTTGATGTTAAAATAAATATATATATATATATATATATATATATATATGTATTCTTATGTTTTATGTTAAATTACTAATTATTTTTATATAATTGAAATATAAACATGTAAATGATAAAATAGTATATATTCTAAAGAATTTTTTTTTTGAAATATTTATTTTTAAACATTCTTTACATTTAATTAATGATATAAATAAAAAGAGTTAAAAAAAGTTAAATCCAATATTAATAAAATCAATTAGTTAGATAAAATTATTTGAAAAAAAATGAAATTATGATGGATAATGAAATGGTTATTAATTAATTTTTTTTATTATATATTATATCATTTTTATTAAAGTATGGGGTTGAAGCCTCAATTTATTATTTAGTTCAATGACCAATTTAGACTGGGTAGAGGGTGACCCATCACATACCCCGAAGGAAAATGTCCATGTTGCCTGAATACAAGGCTTGAAAGCCCATATTTTTGGCCCAAAGGACACCTCGATGAACAGTACTGCTAGAAGACCCATGATTAAACAGTAGCTGCTACATTATCGTTATCTCTATAGTTCCTGCTACAGTCCCACTATCGCAAAAGTGACACCGCTGCTACAGTTTTGTCGCTGCTACAGTTCTTCTATAGTGCCCTGCTATAGTATTGCTACAGTACCTGAAAATATTCCCCTACCTGGATTTGATCCTGGGTATTTTGAGTGCTTAGAAAGAGCCTATAAATAAATAAATAAATAGTTATTTATTTTGTGATTATTATATTGTAATTAACTAAATAATAAAAATTCAAAATTCAAAATATATTTTTCAATAAAATGAAATATATGTCATATTTTTAAATACTAATAAATAGTTCATCATGCAATCTGTCTGATATACTCTATATATGAATAAATTAACATTAATCATATTATTATCAATATTCAAACTGAATGAATAAATCATTTTTATGAATAATGTTTATTAGAAAATTTATGTGTAATGATTTATTTTATAAAATTTTATAATTATTTTTTTATAGATTCAGTGAAAGAAAAATAGATTTGTTTCTATGACATCAATATGTAATGATTAAGTGATGTGGAAAATTTTCTGATCAATCATATTTTATAGAGGTAATACATAATTTACATGTTAAAGGTAAATGGTGATAATATGGTTAATATAATAGGAAAAGTGATGATATATTAAAATCATTTATCTCTAAATGTGTGGATGTTGGTATGATAGACCTAAACATATGTTATTTTCATTATATTTTCTTCATAGATAATCTTTTTATAAAAACTTATATTCCTTATTCAGTATGTAATGTGTATTAGTGAAACTTTCACTCAACTTCACCTATAAATGGCCCCTCATATTCCCCCATAAAATCACATAATTATCCAATATAATATTTATTCACTTCAAAAATTTTCTAACTAAATAACATCTATAACATTTTGTAAGCATTGGTCCCAAGAAAGTGTCATTTATTTTTTATTTTAATGAGGCCCTCTAATAAAAGAATAATGTTTAAATGTTAGTTATTATCTTTCCCTAAATAATTCTCCATGAATTATTAATAAAGAACTTCATAATAACGTTTTTTAGCTTTAAAAAATTTATTTTGAACCCATAATTATTATATATAGCTGATAATATATCTATAAAAAACATTTTCTTGTTTATTCATTATGTATGAAAAATTGTTTATTATTCATGATCTACCACTATATGAATGATGGTATACAAATTTTTTATCGAAAGAGTTAGAAAAAAATCTCAATTTCAATATGATATAATAATTAATAATATATCATATTTTTATAAATTTTTATTGGAAAGATATATAAGTATAAACTATAATAAAATAAATTATTAATAAGATATCTTAATATTATAATTTTTCTCGATTTACATCTACTTGACAAATATTTATTTTTCGAACCTATTTTCTATTATAATATTTATGCACTTCATATTTGAAAAATCTTATAATTAGTCCATTAGTATTTTTTATATTAAATGTTTAGTTTCATGTTCTCTATTTAATTTCAAATTTTTCATTACAAATATTATCGTTGTAATGGTTTTTTCATTATTCTTTCAATTTTTTCTTGAGCCGTATTTCATCATCATTGTGTATTATATTAGAGTAAATGTTATATTTATTTATTATGATTTTAATATTTTATTTAACCTATCTCTATGTTTAATTAACATTTTAATATCAAATTATTCATCTTTGATGTATTTCATTACAAGAATTATTCTATTTTTTTGAATAATTTCCACCCTATATATTATAAATATCTTATCCATTATAATATTTAATAATATTTAATTCAATATAATAAATTTTAATTTATGTACATTTTTTGTTCGTTAATAATAATAGTTTTCATCATATATTTTGAATAACAATGTCTATAATAACTTCACTAATTTGGATTATCATTTTCAATTAATAAGAAATACTAAAAATCAACTAATTTTACTATTCTATGTTTTCTATATTCCATTTAAAATTTCATTTCTCACAAATTATTTATAATTAATGATAATATATTAGCGATGCGTTAAAAATATTAATTTTTTGCTAAAAAATATTTTTTATTGTTACTTTTAAATCCATTTTGTAATCAACATTTTGGAAAAATAATTTCATAATTTAACATCCATTCATATTAATGTCAATATATGAAATATCTTCGACTGATTAATTAACATGATCTCCCTAAAAATTATTATATGGTTTCTATATATTGGATGATAAAATATTTATTCTCCACCAATCTAATTCTTTGTGACATTTTATATGAAACCATTTAAAAAATGTTTTGTAATGGGCCTTTCCTTACATTGGATTTTTAATAAGAAATATTTGGGATTTTCTTATGGAAGATACATGTATGGGTAGTTATTATTCTATTATTTCTTATGACATGAACTTCAAATTAAATATCTAATTTTTTCCATAACAATATATTATTAGACGATGTGATTAGTGATGTTTAATCCATTATAGGAGGTTGTTACTCAGTCCTCATCCAATATGTTTTCACATTCATGTGGAGGTTCTAGATAAACTATTTGATGATGATTTTCATTCTCAACCATGATGAATTTTTTGATTTTTATTCTAGAATTTTTGATTCAATCCACATATTACATTTTGTGATATATTATTTTAAGAAAATATTTTTCTTATATTAGTTATGTTTTATGCTTCTATGGTGATATGTATGTGTTCTTTTATTCCCATTCCATAATAAATGTTTTTCTATAATATCTTATGATTACATATAATAATCCTATTGTATTATTAATATTATATTTCTCACATGTTCATGTTTTATATGAAATTTATTTTCTTACTCAAAATGAAATTGTATGTTGGTTTCCAATTTTCTGCAACTTAGCTCACTAATTCTTATTGTTTCCTACATCATCAAGGAATTATATATGTATATATCTCTATGTGGAAGAAAAATTATAAATTTTTTATGGACATTTTACTTAAGTAATGTGAAATGAGTAATTTATAGAACTAATATCTATATATTATAAACATTTGGTTCATTCTGGTGGGTTTTAATATTTATATGAAATTTATAATCATGTAAAATTCATGGATCATCCTTGATGGTATCATAGTAATTATGTAATGAATTTATTGATTTTCACCATATCCAATATTGTAAGTTTGGGGTTATATAACAATTTCATCTATTCTATCATTCACATTGATTTCTTACTAAATATAAAAATACATCATACATATGTATCACTTACTCCATCATAAAATATAATAATGCTTCAGTTCCATTCAAATTGTATTACTATGTGTATTTCCAAACAATGGTTTTAGACTATTTTTCAATCACTAGATTCCATAATTACTTAATAAAATTAAAATTATGCACATCATGAAATGTTAATCCTTTTTACTATTAGAGGAATGGTTTTTATCATAAAATATCTAGAAAAATGTTTTGTTGAAATGAAATTTTAATCATCAAAAATTTATTTCAAACTAATAAAAAATAGATTGACTATTAAATGGAGTAATATCTAGTATAAATAATATTAATTATATTTTTACACACTATATACAATATTGGTAATCTATATGGACGAACATTGTATATATGGATGTAGAAATCTTCTTTTTTTAGAAATTTTCTTACATATTGTATTCATGCATCAATTAATTAATTAAAATATTTTCTTGTGACCATTCATTGGATCATATATGAATTTTAATATTTTATTATTTCGTATCATTACATTTTTTGTTTCATTAATTAAATGAATATTGATGATTTATTAGTTCTTGAACATATCATATATCAATATAAATTTTGGAATATTTTACTTACATATATATATATATATATATTATTTTTTTATTTTTTTAACTCGTATTATTGTAATAATTTTTTCATTAGTATAGAATCAATTTTATTTTCATAATTGTTATTATATAACATTAAAATTGGAAACACTAGACATGTAGGATGAGATTCTCAATTTTTTCATTCAATAACATTCAATGTTGTGTATTACTTTGTTCTTCTCTACTAGTTTTTATATAAAGGTTTTGGTGAATACACATCATACCTTGTGATATTTCTGATAGGATGATGTCCCATATTAACCCAATATAATTCATGATATTATTCATATTGAAATGAGTTTAGACATATTAAAAAGGGCTAGTTAATTTATTTATGTCTTGTATTATTTAAAGTAAGATGGATATTATTGGGAATTTATAGTGCAGATAAATAAAAAATATGGTGAGAGTTGACATGTTATGATTTATGTTATATCTTGTTTATTAATAAAATATATTTATTTTTGTGATATTAAAATAATTTTTTTTATCTTTATTTTGAAAAATTATATGTATATTTGTTGAATAATTATATTATAGTATAGTATTAAAATGTTAATTTAATAGAAACACTTTTATTGTATACAATTCAACGTTTTAAATAAATCATTTGTAGTTCCTAATAAATAAAAATATAGCACTCTAAAAAATAATTTTTTTGATTTAATTGATTACATTTTTGAGAGTTTTTTATCCCAATTTTGAATTCACTAATGAATATTAGAAAATCAAAACCTATGTATGTATTTTATCTTCATTTCCATTATGGTGGATGTGTCAGAACATATTAAAATAATATTTTGTCAAAAAAAAATTTCAATGATTCTATTATTTGAATAATGAAATTTTTGGTTGGAATTTATTAGATTCTATTAAGATATCATAATTAATATCATTTTTTTACTGTACTAAACATATGTAGTGAGTTATGATTTTTTAATTTTTTTATTTAATTTTATTTATTACTTTATATATAAAAATAATATAATATATCTATTTTCACTTATACTATATTTGATTATATAGATGTCATATTAAAAAATTGAAAACTCTAATAATCTATTTTAAAGACATAATTATTTTGTGGAGGTGGTTATTTAAGGATAAATAAATATACCAAACACTGTAAAATAAAATTTTTCTACCTTGAGGTAATTGTTTTCACCTAAATACATATTACATGAATTCTGTTCCCATATTAGCATCATAACGTTAGTAAAAAATACTCCACACTACTTTGCCAATACTTAATAACAATAACCCTATTTCTTATTTTTTTATCATTCATTAACCAAATTTATAAACATATTTAGATATAAATTTTCACAATAAACTTTTATAGTATCATCTATTATGAATAGGATTATTATAGATTTTAATAATTCAATTATAGTGGAAAAATATGTAACCATGTAGGAGATAAAATATTTATTTTTTAATAAAAATTCATTCCAAAATTTCTTCATAGCTTTAGGAATCCACCAATATGTTTTTTAGACATAGAATGATGAATATCACTGACAATAAATGGTGTTAATTTATTATAATATTGTCTATTGGTCAAACATTGTTCTAATTTTAAATAATAATTTTTTTAAAATAGAACCCAATTGATATTTCATTAATAGATTCATATAAATTATTTCTGAAATGGTGGTGTATATTTTTCTATTGCTATGATGAGTCATATTTCTTGTAAGGATAGCATGACACTCCAATATGGTGGTGATATATAATAATATATTTTAAATGTTTAATTATTGATATTTTGTGGATTTTTATTATTTCTCTATTTTATGGAACTGGGATGTTTTTTCATAAGGAGAAGCCATACTTAGTATTATGTCGATAGTGTGGCTATATTAAGTTCATGATGGAGAATGAAGAAACCTGAAAAAATATATAGTATGAACCATGTAGGGTTATTTTTTACCAATAAGGTTATAAAACCCATCTTCATATCATTTCCCAGATGATACAAGACTATTTAGTTTCTATGGATATTTTTATATCTGTTGTGATATCATGGTTGATGTTTCAAAATAAAAATTTTGTTCTTCATGGGTAACCAATACTATATATTATTTTTTGGAAGATGAATGAGGGGGTTCTCTCTGAGCATCATAAATTTTAAAATGAGTTTCTAACCATAATTTTGGGGGGTGTACATTGTGTCTGATTTATTTCAAATTGGTGAGATACACTATGGTGATCAGGTCTATATCGGTGGTATCATAGGGAAAAGGGATTGTTAATCATATAAAGGTATTTCTAACACCCCACGGGTTAAGAGTCCATGTCACATTAGATCCTAGAAGTTTATTCTATATTGTGGTAGATGAGACCATATTGCATGGGGCATATGAAAATTTTTATATACATAGAATTTTTTATTTCTTAAATTTCATTTTTATGAATTTATTTCCCTCTTTTCACATCCTTATTTTTATATAAATCATGGTTATAAAAAATGGAGCACTTTAATCTTCATAAATATTTTGAGATCCCTCCTTATTAATTTTATATTAATTTTCATGATAAACCAACCTATTCTTTTTTACCTCCCTTATACATTATCTTACAATAATTTCCTCAAATATTGGTCTTCTCCAAAGATCAATCATTGTTGTGATGAATTATATTAGGGTATGTGGTTGACTGAATTTATTTATTTTAATGTCTAAAAAATGAACAAGGATACTTTTTAAATTGTTTGGCTCTTCCCATTGAAGGAGATTCATATTGAGTTGTCTTTATATTAAATGTGTTTTGGACTTCTATAAGTATTACCTTATTATATATTTTATTAGATGATTGGGATCCTATAATGAGTTAATTATCAAATTATATCAATCTTTGTGATCAATTATAAGCTACTGAATATGTTTATATATGTCTAAATATTTACCTAAAGAGTAATTTTAGTTAATTTTTTTAATTAATGTTATAATAAATTATATAGATTCCTAATATTTTTAAGTATTTATATTAGTAATTCACCAAATTAATTTCCATATTAGATTATTCTCATTGTTTAGTACTAAATCCAAAATGATAAATCGATGATAATGTATTTCTTAAATTAAATTTGTGATTTTTTATAAGTAATTCATAATGGAGGAGAGTGAAATATGTATTGTATTTTTCCTTATTAGTTTCTAGGGTACATATTATAAAATATATTCCATGTTAGTTATTAATATTGGAATAAGTGTTTAAAATAATGTTTTAATTTATTTTTTTATTCACCACTACAATGATCCCCAGTTATTTGTGAGTTATTAATGAATTCCCCAACCCCCTTTTCATATATGGATTTATTATAAAAATTATTATTTATTATTTTTATGATTTTATATTAGTGGTGTGTTTTTATATTTTTTGGTAATATTAATTTAGTTTTAATTTTTTTATATATGTTGATCAATTTTCGTACTCGATTAATCACATAAAATTTTAATTTCATGGGGAACTGTGTAGCTATGTGAGAAATTATTTAAAATTCTCACTGAATGTGTTGAATAAATTAGATATTTAGAGCTAATCAATATGAACCAATAAGAATATTGCATATGATCAATATTATATGGCCTCGGCATTAAAACTTACTTAATATTGAATTAAATGAATAATTCACGTTGAGGATCTTTTCAGGTTTAGAGTTTTAGAGAATTAGAACATAACTATTACATCTCAAAAGATTACAATGTAGTCACTTATACTAAGTTTCCATAATAAAAAAAACTCTTAAAAGAAACATGTCTAGTTCCATGTTTTATATAGCATGAAATTCCCTTGATCCCATCCTTGACCTTATTCCACATTAAGTCCTGTGAAAAACATTTCAAAAAAACATGGGGTGAGCATAAAAAGCTCAGTAAGGGATACACAAAGAAAGAAAACTGTTAGTTTTTCAAACATCAAGTAAACCATGTATACTCTATTAGAGTAATTACTTCACCTTCATGAAGTAGTAAAAACTCTTCACTGAATAAAGTATCATTACATACCTTTTTGTAACCAAAGGATTAACATAAAACCCATATAAAGATCACATAACATATATAAAGGTAACTTGGGACATAAACATTCTTAAGTGGAATAACCATACGGTCGACTTCCACACATATCACTTAAATGGAATAGCCATACGTACAATTTTCATACATACTTAATGGAATAGCCATACGGCCGACTTCCATTGCCAATGCATTGGAGGTTATAACGTAACCACCCGTCCTGGTATTCACGGCACCACCCGTCATATGGGTTGTCACGTAACCACCCATCAAATGTCCAAGTACCAATATAAAATCCTAAAACATAAATCCAATATAAAGGAATGATAACATGTCCACATTTCAATCACAATATATCATAATAGAATCCTTTATCAAAACACTTTTCAATACCAAAATACATAAAAGAGTATATGGTATTTATTTCATTTTAAAAACTTAACGGCTTGTTGAGGAAGCCAAAGACCAAATAATACTCGCGGCGGTGGAAAAAGTCGTTGTCACCGCGTACGTTAAAAAACATTCCTTTTTGTTGTTTAGTAAAACTCTTCGTTGAAAAAGATTCATTTTGTATAAAAGTAAAAGTCAAAGGGGATTATACAACGTATAAAAGAAAGTTGTGTATAAAACGAAATATGCCTCAATGAAAGGAGATTGAGACGAAGTCCCTTACCTCGGGTCCGACTTGACTCGATCGTTCTTTGACGTCCTGAATAATAAACTTGATTTAATTTATACTTGATTAAGAACCTTTTTAAAGTTCATTATTCATTTTATATCACTTATTTCCATGTTATAAACATTATGTAACCATTTAAGTTAATAATGTTTGTTTTGTCAATATTTGGTTCTTAAGTCGAAAGTGGACTTCATACAATTACATGTTGTTCGTGTGGTCAAAGGTTCTTTATATCCAGAATGACATTCCTGATTTTGATATCATATATATCCAGTATATACATGTATTTATAATATTACATAATCATTTAGAGGTAAGAAATTAAATGCACCGTTCATGGAGACGGTAAGCCGTACGTACGCATGAACGCTACTTTCATTTCTATTTCGTATTTTATAGAATGGAATCATAATGATATAAGAGTATATTATAATTCCAGTATAATAACATATATAATATCATTAACTTTATCCTTTACACATACCACATATGGTATTAACGAATCAAATCACTTTTAGGGGGAGGTAGTCCGCACTTCCTAAAATGAAGATATCGTGTTTGCCCATAATGGAAACAATAATGGTATGCCATAAATGAAAAATAAATAATCTTAAGGAAAGAATAAAAATATTATATATCATATATAAAAATAGTGACATCATAATGGCCACCATTGAAGGTGTTAAATGAGTATTCAATAATCATCGTTTCGGGAGGCAGAATTTCACCATCCACGGAAACCGTATGTTCTTTAACCATTTGATGTAGTTGTGTGAGAGTGTAGCTCGAATAAATCATATAACAACATCCTAGTATATTTAATATAATGGTGTTGTTACAAAATAAGTAAATAACAAGATTTTAGGGGGTTGTAGGAGTAAAATAAAACAAATGAACAAGAGAGAATGAATTACCTTTAAAAGTGTAACTCCTTTTGATTTGAGCCTAAAAGCTTCCTTTGAAAGGATTATTCCCAAAGGTAATCCTCTAGGATGAGGAGAGGGATGTGGAGAGAGTAAATGGGCAGGGGTTGGCCGATCCAAAGGCTTGAGGAGTGTGTGTAAGGTGGTAGAGGTGGGGGCCTTTTATAAGAAGAGAGGAGGGGCACTTTTGGAATGTAAAGAAATATTAATTTATTTGAAAATGTGTTTCGGTTTTAAAAGGTCCCACATTGATATAATTAGTCTATAAGGTGATAAGGGTTCGAAATCCACCCATCCAATACGTTTTGGACATGTGTAGTTTATATATTTTACATTATCGTTCCATTTTATTTAAATTGTCAAATAATGATGTCATCGCTGCATTATTATTATGTCATAAATAATTTAATTTATTTAAAGTCTAAAAATTATAAAAAAACTACTATGATTTAGGAAATGTTTTTATCTTTGCAATTACTATTTATAATAAAAAATATGACTGGTATAACCCCATTTAAAAATTGTTTTAGTAAAACATATCATGTTTGTGCCATTTTTTACATTCACATTAAATAAAAGATATTTATGTCATTTTCCCACCAAAGTGGCTCCATGGGGTCCCCAAGTTGACCCATGGATTGTATTGGTCGGCCATGACACATCCAATGAAGGTAGGACATGTGTCTAGGTCATCTCATATTATTAAAATATTATTTTTACCTTAAACTACACTAATTACCACTAATCACGATTAAAAATCTAATAAGTTACTATTCACCAAAAAATTATTTTAATCTCATTGAACCAAATTTTACTTCTTAATGACAACCATGTATGTCGAATTTTTGAAAATCAAAACACAATGATGTCAAAATTTCATTTAAACGGAAAATCAGTTTTTATAAGTACCACTTAGTGGTTTCACTATTCATCAAAAATTTATGTTTTTCAGAAAATTACCAAAAATTCACCCTAAGATATATTTGATATTACGAATTAAAAAATGAATTGTGTTTTACAAAATTCAAAATATATAAGTCACATTAATTAATTTAATAATTAATTCCCGCTGTCAGAGCAAATAGCGTGTTTTTATGAAACAATAAGTATCAAAAGATTGACACTAGTTTAAGTCCGATTTCAAAGTGAAATTAATTCCAACGACCACTATTGGATTAAATGGTAAAAATATTATCTAATTTCACATTAAAACCAATTCAAAAGTTAATCTTATCATATAAATAAATTAGATTAAAAAGAGGTTTTGAATTAAAATACAACATTTTACACTATTCATTAAAAAATGCACTTTATCGGAAAGGTACCAAAAATTTACAGATGGTAAATTTTGATGTCCCAATTCTAAAGAAGATTTATTTTTGGTCCAATAGAATTTATAAGATTGATCAAAACTATATTTAATGACGGTTCGCCGTCAAAAGGTGATAAGTGAACCCTTAGTGAAAATTAGGGTATAAATGCCTAAAATTTTACTCTTTCCGTATTTTAAGCCTTTATCTTTTATTGGGTAAATGTAAAAACATTTAAAAACATATATAATCATATTTTAGTTATTTCTATCAATTCCCGCTAGTACAACGACTAATTGATAACTAACATTAAAAATAATATTATTTTATTAATTGGGTGCAACGTATGTTTTCAAAGAAACTCATCGTTGCGTATCGAGTACGCTATCGAAAGTAGAAACCCCTTTTAATTAAAATTAATATTTAATTCGTAAATATTAATACATATGAAAATTATTTATTCTTTAATTACCTGGGATGTTACATCCTTCCCCCCTTTTGGGAATTGCGTCCTCGCAATTTTATTCACTTATCAAAATAAGTGGGGGTATTTATCCCTCATAGCATTTTCAGATTTCCACATTGCCTCTTCAATCACATTGTTTTTCCACAAAACCTTTACCTGATGAATCACCTTATTCCGTAACACCTGCTCCCTGTGGTCAAGAATCTGTACTGGTTGTTCTTCATAAGATAAGTTCTCCTCTAGCTAAACTACCTCTGGACTCAAAACATTAGATGGATCTGGCATATACTTCCTCAACATTGAAACATGAAAAACATTGTGTACCTGAGATAAACTCGGAGGTAAAGCCACTCGGTAAGCAACTGATCCAACTTTCTCTATAATTTCATATGGTCCAATAAACTTTGGACTCAACATTCCTTTCTTACCAAATCTCATCACACATTATCAAGGATAAACCTTGAGAAAAACATGATCACCTACCTCGAAAGATAGATCCTTCCTGTAGTTATCTGCATAACTCTTCTGCCTGCTCTATGCTTTTTTCATGTGCTTCTGAATCAACTGAACGTTTTCTGCCATCCCTTCTACCAATTCTGGTCCCATCAGCTTCCTTTCACCCACTTCATCCCAAAATGCTGGAGTTCGACACTGCTTCCCATATAATGCCTCAAATGGTGCCATATGTATACTTAAATGAAAGCTGTTATTATAAGAAAACTCAACCAAAGAAAGATGTTGGTCCCAACATCCCTGATAATCCATTGAACAAGCTCGTAGCATATCCTCTAAGGTCTGAATTGTTCGTTCTGACTGCCCATCTGATTGAGGATGAAAAGCTATACTAAAATTTAATTCAGTACCCAACGACATCCGAAGGCCTTTCCAAAAGTTAGATGTGAACCTAGGATCACGATCAGATACAATGGAGTGGGGAAATCCATGTAACCTGACTATCTCTATAAGATACAAACAGGAAAGTTGATCTAGGGAAAAAGTATCTCGTATAGCAAGGAAATGAGCAGATTTAGTCAAGCGATCAACAATAACACAGATTGCATTATTACCTCGAGATGTCCTCGGTAATCCCACAACAATGTCCATGGATATGTTTTCCCATTTCCACTCTGGAACTGGTAAAGGCTGAAGCATCCCTTTCGGTAACCGCCGCACTGCTTTAACCTGCTGACAAGTCAGACACTTCACAGTAAAATATGCAATATCTCTTTTCATTCCATTCCACCAGTAATACTCCCGCAGATCTCTATACATATTAGTACTGCCAGGAAGAACTGAAAATAGAGAACTATGAGCTTCACATAACAAGTCTCTCTTCAACTATGAATCACAAGGCACACACAATCTCTTCCCAAATCTCAAAACACAATCATTATCAATGTTGAATTCAGGCAACAAACCTTTCTGAACCAGATCTACCTTTTTCTACAACTCACTATCTTGCTTCTGTGCTTTCTTGATTCTATCTGATAGAGATGATCTCACTAATACCTGAAACAAAATAGAAGAACATCATGAACCCACAACTTCTATGCCAATGTTCATCAAATCCTTAACCAAAGGATCTCGTTCCAAACGCAACATTGCTAATGAAGCATTACTTTTTCGACTCAAATCATAAGCCACTTTATTTGATTTTCCCGGAAGGTAATGAATTGTATTATCATAATCCTTGATTAATTATAGACATCTCCTTTGTCTCATGTTCAATTCTTTCTGAGTGAATATATACTTTAAACTTTTGTGATCGGTATATATTTCACACTTTACTCCATACAAATGATGCCTCCAAATTTTTAAAGCAAAAAAAACAGCAGCTAATTCCAAATCATGTGTATGGTAATTTATCTCATGAGTTTTCAACTGTCATGAAGCATAAGCAATTACCTGATCATTCTGCATTAGGACGCAACCAAGTCCTTTCAATGAAGCATCACTGTAGATAACAAACTCACCATTCCTGGAAGGTAGTTCCAAAACTGGATCATTCACCAATCTTCTTTTCAATTCCTGAAAACAATCATCACATTCTTTTTTACAGATAAACATAACACCCTTCCGAGTTAGCTTAGTCATTGGACAAGATAACCGCGAAAAATTTCTAACAAACCATCGATAATAGCCTTCCAAACCAAGGAAGCTACTAATCTCGGTTACATTTGTGGGTCTTGGACATTCTTCCACAACTTTTGTTTTGCAGGATCAACAGTTATCCCATCTCATTGAACTTATAACATTTCACTAACTATAAATCAAATTTGGTCTTACCTTCACCTTGATCCTTTTCAGTGAAATCAAGAGCCTTATGTCCCATCTTACCACATCGGTAGCACTTTCCAGAATTTAGAAGACATTCCCCAGCATTCCTTTTTCCACATTTATCAAAAACTGGAAACTAAGTTTTCTTACCATCAGACTTTTTTTGAAGAATTCATACCTTTCTCCTGCAACCTTGGTATATTCTTCTGTTGGTTGTTATAGAACACTTGATCATCGACAAACTCCATTTCCACCTTCTCAGCACATCGAACAAGGTTTTCATAACTTTTAAACTCGCGAGAAGCTAATGCCCTTCGAGTGAACCTTTCTTCATAGGTAGCCACTGAGTCTTCCTCTTGCCTCAATTCCAAGAATTGTGTTTCCATCCTCAGTCGAACAGCCTTAGGAAAATACTTCTCAAGAAACATACCTTTGAATTCATCTCATTCAAGAGAATCAATCTCTTTGGCGTCCCTGATATTTTTAACCATCGACCACCACTGATCTGCCTCACCCTCCAAACGGTAAATAGAAATACTAACCTTTTGATTGTCTGAACACCTCATGACATCAAAAATATTCTCCAATTCTTTAATGCACCCTTCAGTAAACATAGGGTCAGATGATCCTCTGAATGATGGGGGATGTTGCCTCATGAAATGTTCCGCCACTGACATGTTCCTCTGCGGTTGATCTAGCTGATCTCGTGCATGGATACCACCACCATTTATAGCCTGAGTCAACTATGCTATCACTGCAACAAACTGTTCAATTCCAATTCCAACCATCTCAGGATGTTGATTCAGAAGGTTATTTCCTTCTGTATGCCTTCCTAGCGCTGCTTCCCTGTTTCCTCTGCGGAAAACCATTCTGAACAAACATGTCTTATATGAAGCAACATGGTAATCTTCAAATGCTATATCACTTCAATTTTACAATAAAAAAAATATTTTTGGATAATCATTTAATATAATTCTAACTCCTAAAGTTATCTAAACCGACCTTTGGTACCAACTAAAAGGCCGCAGCCTTAAACCATACTTAATCTTGAGTTATTACAAGATTACACATTGAGGATCTTTTCAGGATTAGAGTTTTAGAGAATTAGATCATAAAACATGCATTATCATCCACATATAAACAAAGTGGTTACATAAAGATAGTATTCTTCATTCCCATCAATGGAATCATATTTAAAATAAAACATGGATTAATTCTTGACACTTCCTTAACACTATCATCATATCATGTACCTTTCCCTTGACCTATGAAAAACATTTCAAAAAAACATGGGATGAGCATAAAAAGCTCAGTATGGGATACACAAAGAATGAAAACTGTTAGTTTTTCAAACATCAAGTAAACCATATATACTCTATCAGAGTAATACCTTCACCTTCATGAAGTAGTAAAAACTCTTCATTGAATAAAGTATCATTACTTACCTTTTTGTAACCAAAGGATTACCATAAAACCCATATAAAGAACACATAACATATATAAAGGTAACTTGGGACATAAACATACTTAAGTGGAATAACCATACGGTCGACTTCCACACATATCACTTAAATGGAATAGCCATACGGCCAATTTCCATACATACTTAATGGAATAGCCATACGGAAGACTTCCATACCCAATGCATTGGAGGTTATAACGTAACCACCCATCCTGGTATTCACGGCACCACCCATCATATGGTTTATCACGTAACCACCCGTCAAATGTCCAAGTACCAATATAAAATCATAAAACATAAAACAAATATAAAGGAATGATAACATTTCCACATTTCAATCACAATATATCATAATAGAATACTTTATAAAACCATTTTCAATACCAAAATACATAAAAGAGTATATGGTATTTATTTCATTTTAAAAACATAACAACTTTTTGTGGAAGCGAAAGACCAAATAATACTCGCGGCGACGGAAAAGGTCATTTTCACCGCGTACGTTAAAAAACATTACTTTTTGTCGTTTAATAAAACGCTTCATAGAAAAATATTCCTTTTGTATAAATGTAAAATTGAAAGGGGTTTATACACCGTATAAAAGAAAGTTGTGTATAATACGAAATATGCCTCAATGAAAGGAGATTGAGACGAAGTCCCTTACCTCGGGTCTGACTTGACTCGATCGTTCCTTAATGTCCTGAATAATAAACTTGAGTTAATTTATACATGATTAATAACCTTTTTAAAGTTCATTATTCCTTTTATATCACTTATTTCCATGTTATAAACATTATGTAACCATTTAAGTTAATAATGTTTGTTTTGTCAATATTTGGTTCTTAAGTCGAAAGTGGACTTCTTAAAATTACATGTTGTTCGTGTGGTCAAAGGTTATTTATATCCATAATGACATTCCTGATTTTGATATCATATATATCCAGAATATACATGTATTTATAATATTACATAATCATTTAGAGGTAAGAAATGAAATGCATCGTTCATGGAGACGGTAAGCCGTACGTACGCATGAACGCTACTTTCATTTCTATTTCGTATTTTATAGAATGGAATCATAATGATATAAGAGTATAATATAATTCCAGTATAATAACATATATAATATCAATAAGTTTATCCTTTACACATCCCACATATGGTATTAACGAATCAAATCACTTTCAGGGGGTGGTAGTCCGCACTTCCTAAAATGAAGATATCGTGTTTACCCATAATGGAGACAATAATGGTATGCCATAAATGAAAAATAAAAAAGCTTAAGGAAAGAATAAAAATATTATATATCATATAAAAAAATAGTGACATCATAATGGCCACCTTTGAAGGTGTTAAATGAGTATTGAACAATCATCGTTTCGGGAGGCAGAATTTCGCCATCCACGGAAACCGTATGTTCTTTAACCATTTGATGTAGTTGTGTGAGAGTGTAGCTCGAATAAATATTATAACAACATCCTAGTATATTTATGATACTGTTTTTGTTACAAAAGAAGTAAATAAAAAGATTTTAGGGGGTTTGAGGAGCAAAATAAAACAAATGAACAAGAGAAAATGAATTACCTTTAAAAGTGTAACTTCTCTTGATTTGAGCCTAAAGGCTTACTTTGAAAGGATTCTGCCCAATGGAAATCCTCTAGGATGAGGAGAGGTATGTGGAGAGAGTAAAAAAAGGGTTTGGCTGAGCCAAAGGCTTGATGAGTGTGTGTATGGTGGTAGAGGTGGGGGCCTTTTATAAGAGGAGAGGAGGGGCACTTTTGGAATGTAAAGAAATATTACTTTATTTGAAAATGTGTTTCGGTTTTAAAAGGTCCCACATTGATATAATTCGTGGATAAGGTGGTAAGGGTTCTAAATACAACCATACAATAAGTTTTGGACATGTTTAGTTCATATAGTTTACATTATCTTTCCATTTTATTTAAATCATCAAATAATGATGTCATCGCTGCATCATTATTATGTCATAAATAATTTAGTTTATTTAATGTCTAAAAATTATAAAAGAAATACTATAATGTATGAAATCGTTTTAGATCTCCATTTACTATTTATAATCAAATATCTGACTTGTATAACCCCGTTTAAAAATTGGTTTAGTAAAACATATCATGTATGTACTATTTTTTACATTAACATTAAATAAAAGGTATTTATGTCATTTTTCAACCAAAGTGGCTACATAGGGTCTCCAAGTTGACCCATGGCATGTCTTGGTCGGCCATGACACATCCAATGATGATAGGACATGCGTCTAGGTCATCTCATATTATTAAAATATTATTTTTTCCTTAAACTACACTAATTACCACTTAGTGGTTTCACTATTCATCAAAAATTGAAGTTTTTCAGAAAATTACCAAAAATTCACCCTAAGCTATATTTGATATTAAGAATTCAAAAATGAAGTCTATTTTATAAAATTCAAAATATATAAGTCACATTAATTAATTTAATAATTAATTCCCGCTGTCAGAGCAAATAGCGTGTTTTTATGAAACAATAAGTATCAAAAGATTGACACTAGTTTAAGTCCGATTTCAAAGTGAAATTAATTCCAAAGACCACTATTGGATTTAGTGGTAAAAATATTTTCTAATTTCAATTTAAAACCAATTAAAAAGTTAATCTAGTCACATAAATAAATTAGATTAAAAAGAGGTTTTAAATTACAATACGACATTTTACACCATTCATTAAAAAATGAACTTTATCCGAAAGGTACCAAAAATTTACACAAGGTAAATTTTGATGTCCCGATTCTAAAGAAGATTTATTTTTGGTCGAATAGAATTTATAAGATTGATCAAAACTACATTTAATGACGGTTCGCCGTCAAAAGGTGATAAGTGAACCCTTAGTGAAAATTAGGGTATAAATGCCTAAAATTGATCTCTTTCCGTATTTTAAGCCTCTATATTTTATTGGGTAAATGTAAAAACATTTAAAAACATATATAATCATATTTTAGTTATTTCTATCCATTACCTCCAGTACAACGACTACTTGATAACTAACATTTAAAATAATATTATTTTATTACTTGTGTGCAACGTAAGTTTTCAAAGAAACTCATCGTTGCGTATCGAGTACGCTATCGAACGTAGAAACCCTTTTTAATTAAAATTAATATTTAATTCGTAAATATTAATAAATATGAAAATTCTTTATTCTTTATTTACCTTATATGTTACAAATATGGTAAATTTATATAGAGGTAGCATATTGATGGGTAGATTCAAAAGGGTATGTCTCAGTCCGTATAGAATTATGAACCTAGTGCATTTCCCAAGGAATTAATTCATAACTGATTGTATTAAAAAAATTATTTTCATTGAACGTGTTGATTACATCACCCATGATTCCATTTTTGTTTTGTATTAACAATTAAATTATGGATATTTATTATAATTATTACACTTCATGATATTGTGTTTCATATTTGATTTGGCTATTGACTGAATTTATTCATTTTTTAGTTTAATGATCCCTTAATTGTTTATGATTGTATTTGAAATAAATAAAATGGCTTGGATTTAGTATTTTAATTTTATAATTCTACCATATTACATTTATTAGTGATTTTTTACAAAAAATGTACTATTCTTTCAAATTGAAAACAATTATATTGGAAATGTGAATTTATAAGTATGTTTTCGATTTTGTGGGTTGTATTTTAATATTTCATGCCATATAGTTATTTTTTATATAAAATATATTCTTCCATGGATTTTAAAAATTAATAAAATAAGATACATAATTCAAATATTATTTTAATTTGAAAAAACAACAAAAATAATGGATATTAAAAGAGGTATTTCAAAAATAAATTATGAATTTAATTTTATAGAATAATTATGGAAATGTATTTTCATCTCAATACAACAATATAAATTTTTTTAGGTTTTTATATATAGATATTATTTTATATTTTGGTTCATAGGTTATTATATTTAGTTTTATATCATTCATGTATATTTTTATGGATGGTTTTGATTTGTAAAGTAATTATGTGTTATATATATATTGTTATGTTTTTTCTAAGAATTATCAATTATTTTCGATTATGTTTTTATCATCCAATATAGCATGATTGAATCAGTATTCATCAATTATAGTTTTTAAATTATTTCATGTAATTAGATATTTATTCCTCATTATAGTTGAAAATTAGATTTTCCATCGTTTATTTTTAAATCTAGTATGGATTATATTTTTTTTGTACAAAAATTTTATTATTTAATTGTTAGTAAATAATAATTTACCTTTTATTGTTGTATAATATATGTAGGAACCATGATGCCTTTTTGATAGTTTGTACTAATATTTTATTATGATCAAATATTGAAATCATTATCAATAGTCATATTTGGATATCATGGTGAAAATCAAAAGTCATGGGTGACCAAGAATTTTGTTATGGACTTGTGGAAATTTTACTCAGGTTTGTGTTTTGTTCAAATAATCTAATTTCATAAAAAATGTTTTAAATATCCCACTAGTACATTATTGTGTCCTGGTTGCATAGATAATGAGAAAACAATGTCAAATAAAATGGGTTATTAGGCATGAGATTCCATGGATTAATGGGATTTTAATCCATTTATTATATTAGTTTGATTCTAATATTTTTTCAATAATACCTTGATCCCAATTAATTCAAGTAAGATTAATTGTGGATTTGATTTTATTTATGACATGAATGTAAAAATATGGTTTAATTTGTAATAACAGATTAATAAGATATGTAAGACCATATAGTTTTAAATAATAGAATCTTAGTTGGTTCATAGGGTCTACTTTATGACATGTTAATCATTGACCATGTAATTCATTGAAAACTTATATATAATTACATCCCCCTTTTATTTTTAATATTGGAACTATTTTAATTTCCAATGGTTCTTATGGTAATAAACAAAAGTATTATAAAAATAAATTAGGTTTCTGGTTAATATTTTATGATATTGTATTATGAATTATTTTATAGTCCTTTTTATTTTGGATATTCTCATTGTTATGAATGAAAATTTTTGGAAAGTGTATTTTTCTTCAAGATATTAAGGTTAAAAATTTTTTTCAGTAATTTATAATGGAATTTTTCACACAAGGATCACATCATTGTGGGTGGGTTAAAAAATGGAATTATAGATAATTTATTTTAAGAAAACTTCTTATTATATAATTTTTGTAAAATGTAAATGACTTTTATTATAATAATTATTTTATAATAAAATGCATTATTTTTTTAAATTTAATTATAACACAATTGATTTCAATGCATGTAATTTTTTTTGGAAATTCCATTGAAGTTAAGATTAAAATTTATGTGCCGAAAAAGACAAAATATATATAACTAATGTTCATTTACAATTTTCATAGTGTGTGTGTATTTGTAAAATAAAATTTTCTGAAACATTTTTAAATCAATATATATTAATGAATGAAATTTTTAATTAAATCTTCTAAAGAGTGATCTCATTTTTTTAAATCAATTAGTAATGTTGGAACTTTTTTATTAGATTTGGGGATAATGAATGGAGTAGATTCATGATTTGGTCATTAAAATTTACCATATAGAATAATATATATATATAACATGTAATTTATTACATTTTGGAGGTGATTAGGGTAAATTCTATAATATTATAGGTGTAACTATTTCTATTTTTGACGCAATAAAAAATTATAATCAACTTTAACTAGTGAAAAGAAAATTAATTTTTTAAATTATTAGTCATTACTAAATCTAATTCAATGTTGAACAAATATATCATTATGTTGAACAAAATTATAGATTTCTAAATTTAATGAGATTTTTTTTTCCAATATATCGACATTTTTGGGTTCAAATTTATCAAAGTATTGTATTAGGATGTAATTTTAAGTTATTTTTAAAATTCTTCATGGATCATGGGTTAATATATATTTTTAATTTTGTCCATTTAGTTCAGAAAAAAAATTTATTTTATAGATATCATTAATAATTGAATATATGATGATTCCTCCATTTTTATTTCGATAAGAGTTTTTTATGAAAGAATCACATTTGGAAAAAAGTTGATATATATGGTAAGGGAACTACTAAATATTTTATAATATTAATTTAATATGTATAATATTATTTTTGATGTAAAAATTGATGTGAAATGTGCCCATAATTTTTTATAATCCAATGTTGTCCTCTTTTGACAATCAGGGTGGTCACTAGGACATTTGCCATAACACATATGTTGTGAAATTGTTAAGAGGATGGTATGCCAATATAATACCATTATTTTTAGTTGAAATATCTCCTCATACAAGACAAAAAAATTTATACATATTTTCTTTATAATTCCCAAATCATAGAGAGGTATTTTTCACCACCATTCTAGGATCTTATTGAAAATAATTTCTAAATATGAAATTTTCTTTGGATCAGTTATTATCCTGACATAATAGTATAAATAATATTAATTAGAGTATAAAAATGTATAGTTTTGAAAATTTTAATTTTACATTTCCAAGGGAGAAAGATGGTGTTTTGAAGTGGTTATTAGGCCTATAAATTTTTCATTTAATACACCCCCTAAAGGTAATTATAACATTAATATTTTTGTTACACAATATTGGACATGGATTATCAATTAATGTCATGTTTTATGAAACAAACTGTTTCTATTTGTGGTTAGATATCCATAACCTATCCTAACTAGATTAATGTCATTTATAGTGGACATATAGAATAATTGATCCAATATATTATTAATAGATATTTATAAAAAACATTCCCTTTATGATTGACATAAAATTTAATATGAAATAATTCAGTCAGGATTTTTCCAATGTTATGTATCCCCATGATAATTATATTTTTCTTTTCATTTAGATTTAGAACCCACTAATTAATATATAGAAAATTATGAGTATATATTAGTGAAAATGTATTCCATTAAATATAACCATAGAGATAGGATAAGAAGTCTCTTAAAATATATGTCCCATTGAAGATGGTAGTAGGAAATTTCATGTGTAATATTTTAAAATAAATTTTGATTATTAAGGAATATTATTCAGGTGAATATGAACTATGGTCTTAGATTGATCATTTCCTAAAGAGTTATATCGTCTTAGATAATGGGGAATATGGATCGATGTGGAAGGAAATATATTTCTATTATTTTAAGGGAATAACCCATGTAGGTATCAAATGTATTCAAATAAATATGAATAATATGTATCACAGGTCAAGTGTAACAGTTTAGATCCTTGTGAAAACAAGTTATTAGGAAATATAAAGTCATAATGTATGTATTTTTTTATGTATTTTTATATTATGTGATTATGGAATTAATTTTGTGAATGGAGTGGAAATAGTTTATTTAGGGGTGGTAACCCATTTTGATTTCCCATATAATAATCATATGTTATACATCCTTTATAATAAATTATTGGGTCATACACCTAAGGAGGATTACCAGGGTTCTACTTTAGATCATATAGAGCACGAGTAGTACTTGTTCATTGATGTGTGATTCAGACGTGTTGGTGTAATTAACTCATTAATGATCCCTATTTATGAGATCACTAATGGGGAATTGTCTATTCATATACATTGAATGGAATAATATTCCCACGTGGAAAATTTATTATAATATAGAAAGGAATAAGAATGTGAAAAATTGGAGACATATAATGTTTCTTTATAAAAGGGAACATTGTTATCAGGTGATTACATGATCATGAACACCTAAAGGGTTGTATAAATATAATAAGGAATTTTTTATCTATAGTTCATCAACAGAATAAATGATTGATGAATATCACTATATCATATATCATAAATCAATAATCCATGTTTGGAGTATAGTGATGATTTATTTACATATCCTTTTATAGTTTTTTAGAATTCAAAAAATGTGTCTATAAAGTTCATTTTAGATGGATGGCTATGGTCGGAGAACAATGTAGAGTATAAGATATGAATGATATGTTTTTTCACATCATATTGGTTCTTTCCAATGACATTATATTCATATTAGGTATTACACATTCCAATCATGTTGAAATGATGGAAATAAGTACCTCTGACTTCATCTATCTCATATGGGAATATCTCTATTTGTAATGGGATTTTAAAGGATACATTAATCTTAAGAGGGGTTTCAAATGGAATCCCTCTAAATTGTGGGACCATTCTCAACCTAAATACCAATTCCCACATAGGTTACTCTCATTAAAGAATGGATACAATAGAGGGATTTTGGTTTATGAATGTATATTTGGGTTTTTTCCTTTCCCAATGATTCAGATCCACCTTCACCTACGACATCTAAGAATAATATGATATTTTAATACTTTTTATGAATAAAAAAATACTTGGTTTCCACTAATAATGTTAACATAATTCATTTTAGGTTTATCCTCCTTCTATTTTCAGAGTGGCATGGTGGTATATGTTGAAAACCCAATATAATATATTTTTCTGAACTTTTTTCAGAATATGGTATTCATTCTTTAACTAAATTTTTATATGACTACGATATCATGAAAGAATATTTTTTGGTACTATTAAAATACCCATATTAGAACCACATATAAATAAGGTTTTATATTATAGTCATTAATGATTTTAATTGTGAGAGAATATTTGTGTAGTTAAAATAATCTGCATTAAAATATCACAGATGAAAAGTCTTATAGATAAATTATATGTTGGATCTAGAATCTTTTTCACAATATAATAAGAAACACATTGGTTTGAAAAATAATATAACCATATGAATTATTTAGGTACTATGAAATAAATTTCATGGTAAATATGTTGACTCATTAGGATCTCATGGAGGTACATTGTTTTCATTTTCATTGAAATTTCAATTTTTCTTCCCTAAATCTATCATATACATTTTGGTTATTCAGTCATAGTGTACTAAATACTTTTTGATGATTATTTCATTGTATATGTACCTCTCATTGTAAATGTCTATGATATTTTGATCAATAATTTATATTAAAACTATAAGGACCCAGCCTTAAACATTACTTAATCTTGAGTTATTTCAAGAGTAAACGTTGATGATATTTTTAGGTTTCGAGTTTTAGAGAATTAGATCATAAATATTTCATTTCATTCAACATTTTAACAAAGTGGTTACATAAAAGATAGCACTCATTTTTTACATTAACGGAAACATATTTAAAATAAAACATGGATTATTTCTTGTCACTTCCCTGGCACTATCATCACATCATGTACCTTTCCCTTGACCTGTGAAAAACATTTTCAAAAACATGGGATGAGCATAAAAAGATCAGTAAGGGATATAAAAGTAGGAAATGAAAACATTAGTCCATGTATGAATTCATACTTTACTCATAAAACATAATCATTTTAACATACCTCGTTAGTTCATGAATAAATCAAAGAAATCATAAGACAGAAGGGTATCTTGAGGTATTCATAACATTCTTACATAGGGATTAACCCTCATGGTTACATTTAGATAACCTATCACAGTATATTCCCTTAATCTCTTCGGATAAACCTTAACGTTTAACCACTACGCATTTACCCTATGCATTGGAGATCTATATCGGGCTCACCCACCCTTAGTTTAACATGGAACCACCTGTCTTCATAAACAATGTCCATGAACCATAACATAATCATATGACATAACTTAAGAATAAAGTAAAGATATCATTACCACATTGCAATAACAATATAACATTTGAAAATATTGAAATAATGAATCCATTCTCAAAAACTAGTTTCAAAACCATTTAATACATTTAATAAATAGATTTTTGAATCAAAGTGATCCATACCACTTTGAAGATTTTAACAATTTAAACCATTAATATCCATATTTCAGTTAAAGGGTTTTTAACAAAATGAGAGACACATGAATAAAATAATTGAGGAATAACATTTAATCCAATATTTATAATATCATGAGAATAAATGGATTCATGATATAATATTCCAATGGATAGTATATACACCATATAAGATTGAACTGTTGTATAAAAACAATGATGTCTGAATTGAAATGTAAAATGAGATGAAATCTATTATAAAGAAGGTATCCTTAAATTAAGGACAAATCAATCTCATAAATATGTGTGAAAAATATAAATACACCCAATATAAGTGGATATTAAGTGTAAAAAAATAAATGATCATTCACACATATTCATAGTATGACATATTCAATAACAACAGGTTGAACCCAAAGAAATCGAAATTGGGTTAAGAAGATTCCTTGGTAAAATTCAACAGCCTAACAGTGTCACATTAAAATTCATAAAATTAGTTGATGAGAGAGATAATCTTATCTCATCACTTGGACATAAAATTTACATCAATAAGGATATATAAGAACTTATACCAACATAAAAAGATGTAAATTTAAAGACATAACAAAATAAGTCTCTTAAGAAGAGGAGTATGAAAGGTTCCACTGCCGATTTGGGAAACTTTCGAAACGTACACCACATGAAATAAGGGTCATACAATGAAGATTTAAATACACATAAATGAGATTATATTATAAAAATAGTAAAATAAAGGGTAGTACATACACCAAATAAAAAATTAATAGTGGCAAATGTAAAGTGAATCTCACAGGAATAACAAGTGAGATGATAATCCCCTTATTAAAATTCGGCAACCTAACAGCGCCACATAAAATTTACAAAAAAGGGATTAATGAGATAAAATAGGGTCTCTCATCATATTAAAATAAAATTTACACCGAGATTAATATAAAATAACATCCCCCAGAATAAGAAATAGGAGCTCAAAGTATGTTACATAAAAAAAGTACTTAAAAGGAAAGATAGAGGTAGGATCCCTTACCTCAAGTCCGACTTGTCTTGTTCGTTTCTTTATATTCCTGAGTAATAAACTTATTTTAATTTTTAATTTCATTTTTAACCCATTTAAAGATTATTATTCCTTTTATATTAGATATTATAATTATAAGTCCACAACCTTAATCATTACTTAATCTTGAGTTATTACAAGATTATACATTGGGGATCTTTTCAGGTTTAGAGTTTTAGAGAATTAGATCATAAAAAATGCATTACATTTCACATTTAAAAAAAGTTGTTAGATAAAATATTGTATTAATTTTTCCAATCAATGAAAAAATATTTAAAATAAAACATGGATTCTTACTTGACACTTCCTTGACATTATCATCATATCATGTACCATTCCCTTGACCGGTGAAAAACATTTCAAAAACTTGGGATGAGAATAAAAAGATTAGTAAGGGTTATAAAAATATGGAAAGGAAACATGAGTTCATATATACATAATAATGAAATCATACGTTACCCATAAATCATAATCACTTTAACATACCTCATAAAATCATGAATAAATCATAGAAATCAAAAGACATAAAGGTAACTTGAGGTATTCATAACATTCTTACGTAGGGATTAACCCTCTTGGTTATGTTTGGAATACCCATCACAGTATATTACCTAAATATCTTCAGATAAACCTTAATGATTAACTCCTTTGTGTTACCCAATGCATTGGAGAGCTATATCGGTCTCACCTGCCCTTAGATTATCAAGGAACCACCAGTCATCATAACAATTCCCAAGAACCATAACATAATCGTTTCACATAAAACATGCATAAATGAAACATAACATTTCCACTATTCAATCAAAAGATATCAATACAACACATTGATATAAAAACATTATGATAACCATTTTCAATACCAAAATAAAAGGAAAGTAAGACATGGTATTTATTTTTCATTCAAAAAACGTTATGGCATGTAGATGAAGCTGAAACTCAATTAATGGTCACGGTGGCGGAGAAGTCGTTATCGCCGCATACGTACGACAAAAAAACATTACCTTTTGTCGTTTAGTATATTATTTTTATAAAAATATTCCTTTTTAATAACCATAATGGTCAGAGGGGTTTATAAACCATAAAAAAGAAAGTTGTGTATAAAAAATATGCCTCAATGAAAGGAGATTGTGACGGATTCCCTTACCTCGTGTCCGACATGACTCGATCAATCATTATCCTAATGAATAATAAAATTGAGTTAATTTATACATTCTTAATAACCTTTTTCATGTTAATTATTCCTTTTATATCACTTATTACCTTGTCATGAACACTATGTAATTCTATAAGAAAATAATTGTCGTTTTGTCGACCTTGGGCACTTGAGTCAAAAATAAACTTCATGTAATTACAAGTTGTTCATGTGGTAAAATATCCATTATATCCAAAATTATATTCATTATGTAGATATCATATATATCATATATATCCATTATATACATGCATTTATAATATTACATAACAATTTGAGGTAAAAATGAAATGCACTGTTCATGGAGACGGTAAGCCGTACGTATGCATGAACACTACTTCCATTTCTATTTCATATTTAATGGAATTAAAACATAATGATACATAATAGTATAATGATTATAATATGGTATTATATATAATATAATTAAATCTATCCTTTATACATACCACATATCGTATTAACGAATCAAATCACTTTGAGGGGGTGGTAGTCCGCACTTCCTAAAATAATGATATCACGTTTACCCATAATGGAAAATATAAAGGTATTCCATAAATGAAAAATACAGAATCTTAAGGAATAAATGAAAATAATATATATCATATATAAATATAGTGAAATCTTAATGTCCACCTTTGAACGTGTTAAAAGAATATTGAACAATCATCGTTTCGTGAGACATAAATTCACCATCCACAGAAACAATATGTTCTTTAACCATTAGATGTAGGTTTGTGTAATTGTAGCTAGAATCATTCTTATAACAACATCCTAGTATATTTAAGATAATTTATTTGTTACAAAAGAGATGAATAAAAAGAGTTTAGGGGCCTGGAGAAGAAAAATAAAACAAAATAACACAATTTAAGACATTACCATAAAATCGGGTAACTCCCTTTGGTTTGAACCGAAAGTGTTTAATGAAGAGATTACTGCATAAGGTATGGCTTCTAGGATGAGTAGAGGTATGTGGAGAGACAAAATGATCAGATCTTGTCTGAGACAAAGGCTTTAGAGGTGTGGTTAAGGAGGTAAAGGAGGGGTCCTTTTATAAGAAGAGAGGAGGGGCACTCTTGGAAAGGTATAAAATGTTACTTTATTTTCAAATGTGTTTCGGATTTTAAAAGTCCTAAATTGGTGTATTTTTTGGATAAGGTGATAAGAGTCCTAAATAGAGCCATCCAACAGTTTTTGACAAGTTTAGGTCTTATATTTTACATTATCTTTTCATTTTATTTAAATTGCTAAATAATGAGGTAATCGTTCCATCATCATTGTGTCATAAATAATTAAATTTATTTAATGTATAAAAATTATAAAAAATACTATGACGTAGGAAATATTTTTATAATTACAATTACTATTTATAGTAAAAAATATGACTTGTATAACCCCATGTAAAAATTGTTTTAGTAACACAATACATGTTTGTGTCATTTTTACTTTTACTTTAAATAAAAGGCATTAATGTCATTATCTTTCCCAAGTGGCGCCATGGGGTCCCAAAAATTGACCCATGGGTTGTCGTGAACGGAACTGAAACATCAAATAAGTGTAGGACATGTTTCTAGGTCATTTCATATTATTAAAACATTATTGTTACATTAAACTACACTAATTACATATAATCGCGATTAACAATTAGAATTTAGTATTCACCAAAAAAATTATTTTAATCCCATTGAAAAACATTTTACTTTATAATGAAAACCATGTATGTAGGATTTTTGAAATTCAAAACACAGAGGTGGTAAAATTTCATTTAAATGAAAAATCAGTTTTTTTATGTACCACTACGTGGTTTCAATATTCATCATAAATTGAAGTTTTTTAGAAAAATACCAAAACTTCAACCTTAGCTATATTTGATATTCTGAATTATAAAATGATATCTATTTTACAAAATTAAAAACATATAAGTTACAATAATTAATTTAATAATTAATTCCCGCTGTCAGAACAAATAACATGTATTTATGAAACAATATATATCAAAAGATTGAGAGTTGTTTAAGTCCAATTTCAAAGTGAAATTAATTGCAACGAACACTATTGGATTAAATGGTAAAAATATATTCTAATTTTACTTTAAAACTAATTCAAAAGATAATCTAATCTTATAAATAAATTAGATTAAAAAGAGTTTTATAATTAAAATACATCATTTTTTACTATTCATAAAAAAATGAACATTATCAGAACAATATAAACAAATTTGTACAAAGTAAATTTCAATTTCCCAATAATAAAGAATATGTTTATTTTGAAAAATATAGCTTATAAAATTTTCAAAATATAGATTTAAAAATGGTTCTCCATCAAAAGGCGGTAAAATAGTCATTTAAAAATATTAGAGTATTTCATGATTTAGGTTGGATTTATTATCATTTTAAGCCTCTAAAACACTATATAATTCATAAATAGACATAGATAACTATATATATTATTCATCACTTACATGGGATGTTACATCCTTACCCCCTTTAGAAAATTTCGACCCCACAATTTATGTAATTATCGAATAAGTGGGGGTATTTATCCCTCATAGCATTTTCAGATTCCCACATTGCCTCTTCAACCATACGGTTTTTCCACAAAACATTTACCTTGGGAATTACCTTATTTCGCAACACTTGCTTCCTTTAGTCAAGAATATGGACTGGTTGTTCTTCACAAGAGAGATTCTCTTCCAACTGAACTACCTCTCGGCTCAAAACATTAGATGGATCTTGCTTATACTTTATCAACATCAAAACATGAAAAACAATTGTGTACCTAAAATAAACACGGAGGTAAAGCCACTCGGTATGCAAATAATCCAACTCTCTCCAAAATTTAATATGGTCTAATGAACCTAGGACTCAACTTTCCTTTATTACCATATCGCATCACACTTTTCCATAGTGAGAATTTGTGAAAAACATGATCACCTACCACAAAAGAGAGATCATTCATCCTGTTGTCTGAATAACTCTTCTTCCTACTATGATCTGTTCTCATGTGTCTCTGTATCAGCTGAACTTTTTCTGCCAACTCTTCAACCAATTTTGGTCACATAAACATCCTTTCACCCACTTCATTCCAAAAAGATGGATTTTGACACCGCTTCCCATATAACGCCTCAAATGGTTCCATTTGTATACTGGAATGAAAACTGTTATTATATGAAAAGTCAACCAAAGAAATATGTTGGTCCCAACATCCATGATAATCCATTTAACATGCATGTAGCATATCTTCCAATGTCAGAATTTTTCATTATGACTGCCCATATAATTGAGGATGAAAAGCTGTACTAAAATTTAATTCAGTACCCAACGAATTCTAAAGGCCTTTCCAAAAGTTAGAAGTAAACCTGGGAGCACGATCAGATACAATGGAGATGGGAACTCCATGTTACCTGATTATCACTTTTTGATAGAAACGAGAAAGTTTATCTAGGGAAAAAGTATCTCGTATAGCATGGAAATGAGCAGATTTAGTCAAGCAATCAACAATAAACCAGGTTGCATTATTACCTCAAGGTGTCTTTGGCAATCCCACAACGAAGTAAATATATATATTCTCCCATTTCCACTCTAGCACTGGTAACGGCTGAAGCATCCCATTTGGTAACTGCCACTTAGCATTAATCTGTTGACAAGTCAAACACTTCATAGTAAAATCAGCAATATTCCTTTTCATTTCTTCCCACCAATAATACTCTCGAAGATCTCTATACATCTTAGTACTGCCTAGATGAACTGAAAATGAAGAACTATGAGCTTCACATAACAACTCTCACTTCAAATTTGAATCACAAGGCACACACGATCTCTTCCCAAATCTCAAAACACAATCATTATCAATGTTGAAATAAGGAAACATACCCTTCTGAACTAGCTCTACCTTTTTCTGCGACTCACTGTCTTGTTTCTGTGCTTGCTTAATTCTCTCTGATAGAGAAGATTTCATTGATACCTGAAACAAAAAAGAAGAAAATCATGCACCAACAACTTCTATTCCAATGTTCATCAAATACTTAACCAAAGGATCATGTTCCAAATGAAACATTGTAAATGAAACATTACTTTATTGACTCAAAGCATCAGCCACTTTATCTTCTTTTCCAGGATGGTAATGAATTGTACAACATAATCCTTGATTAATTATAGCCATGAACTCTGTCTCATGTTCAATTCTTTATGAGTGAATATATACATTAAGCTTTTGTGATCGGTATATATTTCACACTTTACTCCATTCAAATGATGCCTCCAAAATTTTAAAGCAAAAAACAACAACAGCTATTTCCTAATCATGTGTGGGGTAATTTACTTCATGAGTTTTCAACTGATGTGAAGCATATGAAATTACCTGATCATTCTGCATTAGGACACAACCAAGTCCTTTCATTGAAGCATAAATGTAGATAAAAAACTCACCATTCCTAGAAGTTAGTTCCAAAACTGGAGCATTCACCAATAATCATATCAGTTCCTAAAAACAATCATCACATTCTTTTGTCCATATAAACTTAACACCCTTCTGAGTTAGATTAGTCATTGGACAAGATAACTGTGAAAATTTTCTAAAAAACGTTCGATAATAGCCTTCCAAACTATAGAAGCTACGAATCTCACTTACATTTGTGGGTATTGGCTATTCTTCAACAACCTTTGTTTTTGTAGGATCAATAGTTATCCCATCTTTAGAAATAATGTCACCAAGGAAATAAATTTGTTGCCACCAAAACCCACACTTTCTGAATTTTCCATACAATTTATTTTCTTTCATGGTTTACAAAATAATCCTTAAACGTCTTTCATGCTCCTCATTAATTTTAGAAAACACCAAAATATCATCAATGAAAACCACCACAAACTTATCCAAGATCTCATGGAAAATTATATTCATTATGTCCATGAATAAAATAGGTGAATTGGTTAGCCCAAAAGGCATTAATACAAATTCATAATGGCCATATCATGTTCAAAACGCGGTCTTTGGAACATCTTCTTCCTTTACCTTCAACTGATGGCACCCCGATGTCAGGTCATTCGTTAAAAAATACTTTGCTCCTTGGAGCTGATCAAAGAAATCATCGATATGAGGCAAAGGATATTCATTCTCAATAGTGATGTTATTCAAGGCTCTATAATCAATTGAAAGGCTCATAAAACCATATTTCTTTTTAGAAAATAAAACAGGAGCACCACATGGCGATATGCTAGGTGAAATGAAACCTTTCTGTAATAAATCTTGCAATTTATCCTTCAACTCTAAAAGTTCAGTTTGAGCCATTCGATAAGGGGATTTTGAAATTGGCTTAGCATCAGGAACTAATTCAATATTAAATTAAACTTACTGATCTGGTATTATTCTAGGAAACTCAACAAGAAAAACATCAGGATACTTATTTACCACTGGTACATCATTAATCTAAAAAGTTCCCTTGTTTTCAACGATTTGTGCAAGGTAACATTCATTTCCATATTTTACATGTTTATAGGCCTCTTGATATGTTATCAAAAGTAAGGGTTCATTCTGGTACACAAACTGAAAGTATTTCTAGAAAGAAAATTCTGTTGTTATATAGTTAATCTTAGCATGGTAAATAGAGAACCAATCCATACCCAGGATAACATCAAACTCTACTAGAGGAAAAACAATAAGGTTCACAAGTAGGTTCTTTCCATGGATAAGGATAGGAACATTCTTATATAAAAAATTGCCTCAACATTTCCCCCCGGTGTTTTTACCACATGTTTAGGAGTCATATCATGAGAGGGTATTCCCATTTTACTAGAAAAGTTTTCAGAGATGAAAGAATCCGTAGACCCCGAATCAAACAACACACTGGAATAATATGAAAAAACAAACAAAGTACATGATACAACTTCATTTGATGGCCTGACATCTGCTGAAGTAGTTGCAAAGGATTTCACCACCCCTTTCTGCTTGTAGTCTAACTGCATCCCCTCACTCAAGCTCTTCGTTGGACAATCATTTGCATAGTGACCCATCTCATTTCACTTAAAACATTTCACTAATTGTAAATCAAATTTGGACGTACCATCACCCTGATCATTTTCAGTTCAATCACGAGCCTTATGTCCCATCTTACCACATCGATAGCACTTTCCAAAATTCAGAAGACATTCCCCAGAATTCCTTTTACCACATTTATCACAAACTGGAAACATAGTTTTCTTACCATCATACTTTTTTGATGAATTATTCCCTTTCTCCTACCTCCGTGGTCTCTTCTTCTGTTGGTTGTTATAGAAATCTTGATCATCATAAAACTCCATTTCCACCTTCTCAACACATCGAAAAAGCTTTTCATAACTTTTTAACTCACATGACGCTAATTCCCTTCGATATTTTGGATTTAATCCTGAGTAAAAGACGATTTATTCTACTATTAAGGTCTCGGATAAAATTTGGAGCATACCTTGACAATCGAGTGAACCTTTCTTCATAGGAATCCATTGAGTCCTCCTCTTGCCTCAATTCCTAGAATTGTTTTCCATCCTAAGTCGAACATCCGTAGGAAAATATTTCTCAAGACACATACCTTTGAATTCATCTTAGTCGAGAGCATCATTCTCATCAGCGTCCCAGATATTTTTAACCATCGACCACAACTGATCTGCTTCACCCTCCAAATGGTAAATAGCAAGACTAACCTTTTGATTGTCTGAACACCCAATGACAGCGAAAATCTTCTCCAGTGCTTTAACCCAACCTTCATCTAGCATAGGGTCAAATGATCTTCTGAATGATGGGGGATGTTGCCTCATAAAATTTTCCACCCCTGATATGTTCCTCTGCGGTTTATCTAGGTGATCTCGTGCATGGATACTGCCACCATTTCTCGCTTGAGTCAACTGCGCCATTACTGCAACAAATAGTTAAGTTCCAATTACGACCATCTCTGGATGCTGATTCAGAAGGTCATTTACTTCTGTTTTCCTTCCTAGCACTGCTTCCCTGTTTGCTCTACAAGAAACCATTCTAAACAACCTTGTCATAGATGAAGCAAAATGGTAATATTAAAATGCTATATCATTTCAATTTAATGATAAAAAAATATTTTTGGATAATCATTTAATAGAATTCGAACTCCTAAAGTTATCTAAACCGACCTCTGATACCATCTATAAGGCCCCAGCCTTAAACATTGCATAATAATGATTTATTACAAGATTACACATTGGGGATCTTTTCTGGTGTAGAGTTTTAGAGAATTAGATCATAAAACTTTCATTACATTCCACATTTAAACAAGGTGGTTACATAAAATATAGTATTCATTTTTCCGATCAACAGGAAAATATTTAAATTAAAACATGGATTCTTTCTTGACACTTCCTTGACACTATCATCATATCATGTATCATTCCCTTGACCTGTGTAAAAAATTTCCAAAACATGGGATGAGCATAAAAAGCACAGTATAGGCTACAAAAATATGGAAACGAAACATGAGTTCATATATACATAAGAAAGAAATCATAATTTACCCACAAAACATAATAAATTTATCATACCTCATCATATCATGAATAAATCATAGAAATTATAAGACATAATGGAAACTTGAGGCATTCATAACATTCTTATGTAGGTAGTAACCCTCTTGATTATGTATGGAATACCCATCACAGTATATTCCCTTAATCTCTTCGGAGAAACCTTAACGCTTAACTCCATCGGGTTACCCAATGCATTGGAGATCTATATCAGGCTCTCCCACCTTTAGTTTATCACAGAACCACCCGTCTTCATAACAATGCCTAAGAACCATACCATAATCGTATAACATAAAACATTCCTAAAAAACATAACATTTCTACTCTTAAATCAAAAGATATCAATACAACACTTTTATATAAAAACATTATGAACACCATTTTCAATACAAAAATAAAAGAAAAGTAAAACATGGTATTTATTTTTCATTCAAAAAATGTTATGGCTTGCAGAGGAATCCAAAACTCAAATAATGGTCACGGCGGCGGAGATGTCGTTGTCGCTTCATACGTATGAAAAAAACATTCCCTTTTGTCGTTTAGTAAATACTTCATATAAAAATATTCCTTTTGAATAATCGTAAAAGTCAAAGGGGTTTATACACCGTATAAAAGAAAGTTGGGTATAAAACAAAATATGCCTCAATGAAAGGAGATTGAGACGGATTCCCTTACCTCGTGTCCAACATGACTCGATCATTCTTTAACCTCCTAAATAATAATCTTGAGTTAATTTCTACTTGCTTAAGAACCTTTTTAAAGTTCATTATTCCTTTTATATCACTTATTACCATGTCATTAACACTATGTAATTATTTAGGATAATAATGGACGTTTTGTAGACCCTGGGCACTTGAGTCAAAAATAAACTTATTGTAATTACAAGTTGTGCATGTGGTTAAATATCAATTATATCCAAAATTATATTCATTATGTAGATATCATATATATCATATATATCCATTATATACATGCATTTATAATATTACATAACATTTAGAGGTAAGAAATGAAATGCACCGTTCATAGAGACGGTAAGCCGTACATACGCATGAACGCTACTTCCATTTCTATTTCATATTTAATGAAATAAAAACATTATGATACATAATAGTATTATGATTCTAGTATGGTATTATATATAATATAATTAAATCTATCCTTTATACATACCACATATGGTATTAACGAATCAAATAACTTTTAGGGGTGGTAGTCAACATTTCCTAAAATAATGATATCGCGTTTACCCATAATGGAAGCCATAAAGGTATTCCATAAATGAAAAATAATGAATATTAAGGAAAACACAAAAAAATTTATAACATATATAAATATAGTGACATCTTAATGGACACCTTTGAAGGTGTTAAACGAATATTGAACAATCATCGTTTTGTGAGGCAGAATTTCACCATCCACAGAAACAATATGTTTTTAACCATTAGATGTAGGTGTGTGTAAGTGTAGCTCGAATACTTCTTATAAAAACGTCATAATATATTTAATATACTGTTTTTGTCCCAAATGAAATTAATAAAAAGAGTTCAGGGGGTTGGAGAAGCAAAATAAAACAAAAGAACCGAAGTGAAGACATTACCTTAAAATCGGGTAACTCCCTTTGGTTGGAACCAAAAGAGTTTCTTGAAGAGGTTACTGCCTAAGGTAAGGATTCTAGGATTAGTAGAGGGATGTATAGAGACAAAATGATCAGAGCTTGGACGATCCAAATGCTTGAGATGTGTGGGTAAGAATGTAGTGGTGGGGGCCTTTTATAAGAGCAGAGGAGGGGCACTCTTGGAAAGGAATAAAATGTTACTTTATTTTCAAATGAATTTCGGATTTTAAAGGTCCCAAATTGATGTATTTAGAGGATAAGGGGATATGATTTATAAATCCACCCATCCAATAGGTTTTTCACAGTTGTAGGTCTTATATTTTCCATTATATTTTCATTTTATTTAAATCATTAAATAACGAGGTAATCGTTGCATCATCATGTTGTCATAAATAATTTATTTTATCTAACGTCGAAAAATTATAAAAAAAAGTATGATGTATGAAATATTTTTATCTTTCCAATGACTATATATAGTCAAATATCTGACTTTTATAACCCAATGTAAATTTTTTTTAGTAAAATAATCCATGTTTGTGTTATTTTTACTTTTACTTTAAATAAAAGGCATTAAGGTCATTATCTTACCCATGTAGCTCAATGGGGTCCCAAAAATCTACCTATGGGTTTTTTTGGTCGGCCATGACACATCTAATAAGGTTAGGACATGTGTCAATGTCATTTCATATTATTAAAACATTTTTGTTACCTTAAACTACACTAATTACCTCTAATCGCGATTAAAACATAAAAGTTACTCTTCACCAAAAAATATTTTAATCAAACTGAACCACATTATACTTCCTAATTACAACCATGTATGTCGGATTTTTGAAATTCAAAACACAGAGGTTTTAAAATTTCATTTAAACGAAAAATCAGTTTTTTTACGTTCTACTTAGTTGTTTCACTATTCATAAAAAATTGAAGTTTTTCAAAAAAATACCAAAACATCACCCTAAGATATATTTGATATTATGAATTCCAAAATGATGTCTATTTTACAAAATTCAAATCATATTAGTTACAATAATTAATTTAATAATTTATTCCCGCTGTCAGAACAAATAGCGAGTTTTTATGAAACAATATATATCAAAAGATTGACACTAGTTTAAGACCAATTTCAAAGGGAAATTAATTCAACGAACACTATTTGATTAAATGTAAAAATTATATTCTCATTTAAACTTAAATTCAATTCAAAAGATAATCTAATCATATAAATAAATTAGATTAAAAAGAGATTTTGAATTAAAATACAACATTTTTCACTATTCATTAAAAAAATGAACATTATCAGAAAAATACAAAAAATTTAGCCAAAGTAAATTTCAAAGTCCCATTCATAAATAATAAGTTTATTTTTAAAAATATAGCTTATAAAATTGTCAAAATATATATTTAAAATTAGTTCTCCATCAAAAGGCGGTAAAACAATCTTTTAAAAATATTAGAGTATTTCATGCTTTAGGTTGGATTTATTCTCATTTTAAGCCTCTAAAACACAATATAATTCATAAATAGAAATAGATAACTATATATTTTATTCATTACTTTCTTTGCATGATACAATAATTTTATAATAATTAGTTAATTATGTGAGTCTGTATCAAATCTTTTTGTCGATGTTTGGTACATGAGTCAAAAATGAACTTGTTTGAATTGAATTGTCCATGTAGTTATTATTTCATCATCTCCATAATAGTATTAATGATTTAAAAATCATATATATCCAGTAAATATTCATTTTATACTCTTCCATATCATTTTGAGATAAAAAGAAATGAAATGCACTGTTCATGGAGACGGTAGGTCGTACGTACGCATGAACGCTTCTTTCATTTCTTTGTTATATTAATGGAATTAAAAAAATTGAGAGATATATATATATTATAATAAAAATATATTATATATGTTATATAGTTCATATATGTTCATTAATTTCATTCTTTATACATTCCATGTATTGCATGAATCAGTCACATCACTTGAGGGGGCGGTAGTCCACACTTCCTCATATGAAATTATCGCACTTGCACAACATGAAAAGAATAAATATATGTTTTAAATATAAAATAAAGAAGCATATAGAAAATATAAATACCTTATATATCTTATATAAAATACAGTGACATCATAATGGCCACCTTTAAAAGTGTTAAAAGAATATTGAACAATCATCGTTTTGTGAGGGTGTAATTCACCATCCACTAAGATAGTATGTTCTTTAACCAATAGATGGATATGTGTGTAAGTGTATCTCGAATAATTATTATATAATCATCCTAGTATATTTAATATACTGGTGTTTTTACAAAAGAAAGTAATAAATATAGTTTAGGGGTTTGGAGAAGCAAACTATAACAAAATAACATTAGAGTAGTCTTTACCTTTAGATCAGATAACTCCTCTTGGTTTGAATCAAAAAGGTTTTTTGGAGAGATTTATTCCAATGGTAAGGCTTATAAGATGTGGAGAGAGATGTTTATTGAAAAAATGGGTAGAGCTTGGCCGAGACAATGGCTTGAGAGGTGTGTGTAATGAGGTTGACGTGGGGGCCTTTTATAAGAGGAGAGGAGGGGTACTCTTGGAGTGTTATAAAATGTTACTTCATCTAAAAATGATTATCGGATTTAAAAGGTCCCATATTGGTATATATAGAGGATAAGGTGATAAGGTTTCGAAATACACCCATAAAATAGGTTTTTGACAAGTGAAAGACTTAAATTATACCCTATCGTCTCATTTTATTTAAATCGTTCATTTATGAGGGAATAGTTGCATCATCATGATGTCATAAATAATTTAATTTATTTAATGTCTAAAAATTATAAAAAATTACTATGATGTAGGAAATATTTGTATCTTCCCAATAACTATTTATAGTCCAAGTGATAATTTATTTAGACAAAATTGAAAATGTTTTACTCAGGTGATACATTCTTTAGTGATATTCTCCTTTAAAAATAAAATGATAAAGTGTCACTTTCACCCAAAAGTTATTCCATGGAGTCCCAAATTTTGTAAGAAGGCATCCCATGGTCGTCCATTACACAACCAATAGCATTAGGACACATTTTGGTGTCATTTTTTTATTATTATGATATTATTTTATTATCCTTAACGACCTGATTACTAAATAATCAAGATAATTAAAGATAATTACTGTCGTTACTATTCATAATGTCCAAAAACACAAGAGTCTTAATTACATAATCCGAACCTTATTATTCAAAATCTGGAATCTATTTTACCAAATTACAAACAAATAAATGGAAATAATGAATTTAAAAATAATTCTCATTGTCCAAACAAATAGCGGGTT
Source organism: Viscum album (assembly GCA_963277665.1). Taxonomy (NCBI): domain Eukaryota; kingdom Viridiplantae; phylum Streptophyta; class Magnoliopsida; order Santalales; family Viscaceae; genus Viscum; species Viscum album. Next base: position 1,681,691,194 of record OY728163.1, on the reverse strand, counting down.
TTTTTTGAAACAATATCTATGAAAAGTTTGGCACTTGTTCATGACCAATTCCAAAGTGAAATTAATTCTAATGACCACCATTGGATTAAATAGTAAAAATATATTATAATTAAACTTTAAAACTAATTAATGAGATTATCTAACCAAATAATTTAATAAGATGAAAATGTATTTTTGATGTAAAACACAGTATTTTTCAATATTCATTAAAAAATGAACATTGTCAGAAAAATACCAAAAAATTATCCAAAGTAAATTTCAATGTCCCAATCATGAAGTATTATTTTATTTTGACAAAAAGTGCTTATAGATATTTCAAAAGTTAGAATTAAAAATGGTTCTCCATCAAAAGGTGGTAAACCAATCATTTAAAAAATATTAGAGTATTTATTCATAAAATTGGATTCATTAGAATTTTAAGCCTCTAACATTTATTGGATAAATGTAAAAATATTTAAAAAAAATATGTAAAAATATTGTAGTTAGTTCTGTTCATTCCAACCATTACAATAACTAGGTGTTAACTACCATTTAAAATAATATTATTTTATTATTAGAGTGCAACATAAGATTTCCAAGAAACTCGTTGGTGCATATTGGGTACGCCATCGAGCATAGTATTACCTTTAAATTATTATTAACATTTTATTCAAAAATATGTATAAATATAAAAATTTCATATTTTTTTTCCTGGAGTGTTACATCCTTCCCCTCTTTTGAGAATTGCATCCTTGCAATTTTAAAATTGGGCTCACAAAATTCATTGAAAGTCCCACATCGGAACAAGAGTTGTTAAAACCATCACTTTAAAATAATGAAAGAGAAGTACAGAGGTCACCCAAGTGAACCCATACTAGGATTCCATATAAGAAAACATGGATATGGTAGAAAAAACAATGGTTCATGTTCTGAGGGAGAGTGATTGAAAACATGTTGAGGAGAAATTTAACCACCAGAAAATCACAAACTTGTGATGGGTTAAACGGTATTTGATTCCCCAGTAGGAAATGATAACAGACAATACTTTTGTTTTAAGTTAATTATCATTGAGGAATTAATTTTTGAGCTTAACTAAATCATAAGGAAACATACTTACTTGTCATGTAGACTTTCAACTTTTACTATATTCCTTACTCAAACTCATATTTTCTCCAAAAGACGAGTATTTAGGAAGACGTGTTTGCATTACGAGTACTACAATCAACTTATTGAGAATCACCTAATCTAAAAAAGAGAACTATATATTTCCAATGTCTTTATACCTAAACCAAAACAAAACAAAAATGTTTAGTACGAGATTATATAATACCCAAAAAAGATAATTTTTTTTACAAAAATAAAAACTACTCATAATCTCCAAATTTTTTCAAACAAAACCCACAGTTCAACAAATACCATTCAATAAACATCAATCCATAAAATTATTCAAAATAAACCAAACTAAGATTGAAACCCAAATCTCTGAAGGAATTAATCACCCAGTCTTCCAAGTTAAAATTTACATTTATCTCCAAATAACATCAGTTTCTCTTAAAGTCTTATATTGAAAAGTAATCAACCTAATCCCATATTCTCCATGATAGGTTAATAATTTCCATAGATAACACAAAATAAACATATTCTAGATTCATAATATCATCTAAATAAATATAATTTGGCATACTAACCAGGGACTTCACATAGTCCAGTGGTAGGCGATAAATACCAGTCGCACTTTGGTTGTTGGTTCAATTCCCACAGCTTTGTCCGATGCGACATGTTGTCACATGGTCTGCGTGTTGTCCTATTTCGAAAACTACACAATTCTTATAAAATTCCCCAAAAAGTGATAAAATCATAAAAAATAACCATAAAATAATTTTACCTCAGGTTTATCTCAGGTCATTCATATTCCATCATAACATATAACAACCCACAATTACCTCAAAAGTAAGGATCATATGAACCCTAATGGTTACCTTTATAATTATTACCTGCACTTTGACATTGAGTTGGTTCTCTCGTACATGATGCATCAGAGAACTCACCAAGGTTATAGTGGTTAATCATGACTCCTTGATAGTTGGTTTATAATAACAGCGAGATTCGTCATTAAATCCCCCATTTCATCCAGTCTCTTAATTTGAGAACCGCCACCGTTTCTTTCAAACCCATTGTCACTTTGGTTCCTGCTAGATCCATCTATTTACTAAAAACAATAAATGCCAGTGTGAGTATATCAACCAAATAATCATGTAATAAAGATGAAGATAAACACTATGATATACTTACTCATTCAATATATCTAAAAACAATGACTTTTTCTAAAATCCTAGCCATTATGGTAATGTCAATTTTGCTTAAAGAATATCCTAACCTCTAAAGATATCTAAACCGACCTCTGATACCAACTATAAGGAACCAGCCTTAAACTTTACTTAATCTTGAGTTATTTCAAGAATACACATTGAATATCTTTTCAGGTTTAGAGTTTTAGATAATTAGATCATAAATCTTCCATTACATTCCACATTTAAACAACGTGGTTACATAAAAGATAGTACTCAATTTTCCCGTTAAAAGAAAAATATTTAAAATGAAACATGGATTCATTCTTGACACATCCCTGGAACTATCATCACATCATGTACATATCCCTTGACCTGTGAAAAACATTTTCAAAAACATCGATTGAGAAAAAAAATCTCAGTAAGGGATATAAAAGTACGAAATGAAAACATTAGTCCATGTATGAAATCATACTTTACTCATAAAACATAAGCATTTTAACATACCTCATCATATCATGAATAAATCATAGAAATCATAAGACATAAAGGTATCTTTATTCATTCATAACATTCATACGTAGGGTGTAACCCTCATGGGTACATTTGGAATACCCATAACAGTTTATTCCCTAAATCTCTTCGGATAAACCTTAATGTTTAACCCCTTCGCGTTTACCCAATGCATTGGAGAGTTATATCGGGATCACCCGCCTTTAGTTTATTACAGAACCACCCGTCTTCATAATCAATGCCCAAGAACCATAACATAATCATAGCAAATAACGTAAGAATAAAGGAATGATAACATTCCCACATTGCAATAACAATATAACATTTTAAGATATTTAAATAATGAATACATTCTAAAAATCATTTTCAAATCCATTTAGAACATTTAATAAAGATATTTTTGAATCAATGTGTCCCATACTGATACTTTTAACATTTTAAACCATTAATATCCATATAAATAAATCCTTAAAACCATTTTGAAAAAATGGATATTAATGAGAAATATTTATAATAATAAATCATTATAACATTTAAAACGTTATTTTATTTAATGGGTTTTTAACAAAATGAGAGACACTAGAATACAATAATTGAGGAATAACATTTAATCATAACTTTTTAATATCATGTTAATAAAGGGATTAATGATATAATATTCCAAAGGAAAGTATATACAACATATAAGAGTGAACGGGTGCATAACAACAATAAAGTCTGGATAAAATTTAAAATGAGATGAAATACATTATAAATATGGTATCCTTAAATTAAGGACAAATCAGTCTCATAATAAGGTGTAAAAAATATAAATACACCCAATATAAAAGGATATTATGTTTAAGACAATAAAAGGTCATTAAAAAATATTCATAGGATGACATATTCAATAACTACATGTTTAACCCAAAGAAGTCGAAATTTGGTTAAGAAGTTCCCTTGGTAATATTCGACATCCTAACAGTGTCACTTTAAAATTCATAAAATTAGTTGATGAGAGAGAAAATGGTACCTCATCACTTGGACATAAAATTTAAATCAATAAGGATATATAAAAACATATCCCAGCATTAAAAATATGTATATTAAAAGACATAAAAAAATAAGTCTTTTAAAAAGAGGAGTGTGAAATGTTCCCTTACCGATTTGGGAAACTTTCGAAACATACACCACATGAATGAAGGGTCATACAATGAAGATATGAATACCCATAAATGAGAGTATATTATAAAAATAGAAAAATAATGTGTAGTAAATACACCACACAGAAATAAATAGTGTAAAATGTAGCATGAATCTCACGGGAATAACATGTGAGATGATAATCCCTTTATTAAAATTCGGCAACCTAACGACGCCACATAAAACATCCAAAAATGGATTGATGAGATCAAATTTGTTCTCTAATCATATTTAACTAAAATTTACAGAAAGATTCATATAAAATAACATCCCCCATCATAAGAAATAGAAGATTAAAGTAAGTTACATAAAAAAGAGTACTTAAAAGGAAAGAGAGAGGTAGGATCCCTTACCTCAAGTCCGACTTGTGTGGTTCGTTTCTTTATATTCCTGAATAATAAACTCTTGTAAATTTATAATTCCTCAAGTAAATCTGTTATAGTTTATTATTTCATTCATATCACATATTATAATTTCATAATAATTAGTTAATTATGTGAGTCCATATCAGATGTTTTTGTCAATGTTTGGTACATGAGTCAAAAATAAACTTGTTTGAAAAGAATTGTCCAGGTAGTTATAAGTAAATCATATCCATAATAGTATTAATGATTTAAATATCAAATATATCAAGTAAATATTTATTTTATACTATTACATAACATTTGGAGATAAAAATAAATGAAATTCATTGTTCATGGAGACGGTAGGCCGTACGTACGCTTGAACGCTACTTTCATTTGTTTGTCATATTGATGGAATTAAATTTTTTTAAGAGATATATATATCTTATAATTACAGTATATAATATATGTTATATAGGTCACATAAGTTAATTAATTTCATTCTTTATACATTCCATGTATTGCATGAATGAGTCACATCACTTGAGGGGACGGTAGTCCACACTTCCTCATATGAAATTATCGCATTTGCACAACATGCAAAGAATAAAGGTATGTTTTAAATATATCATAAAAAATCATATTGAAAACATAAATACCATATATATCATATATAAAATACAATGACATCAAAATGACCACCTTTAATGGTGTTAAAAAATATTGAACAATCATCGTTTTCTGAGGCAGTAATGTTCCATCCACTAAGATATTATGTTCTTTAACCATTAGACAGATGTGTGTGTAAGTGTAGCTCAAATAATTATTATAAAAACATCCTAGTATATTTAATATACAAGTTTATTTACAAAAGAATGTAATAAAAATAGTTTATGGGGTTGGAGAAGAAAAATAAAAAAATAACATTAGAGAAGTCTTTACATTTAAAACGGGTAACTCCTCTTGGTTTCAACCAAAAGGGTTAATTGGATTGATTTCTGCCTACAGTAAGGATTTTAGGATTAGTAAAGGGATGTGGAAAGAATCATTGGGCAGAACGTGGCCGATCCAATGGCATGGTAGGTGTGTCTAAAGAGGTAGAGGTGGGGGCATTTTATAAGATGATGGGAGGGGAACTCTTGGAATGTTATAAAATGTTACTTTATATTAAACTTATTTTAGGATTTTAAAGGTCCCATATTGATATATGTCGAGGATAAGGAGATACTTTTTATAAATACACGCATAAAATAGGTTTGTGAAAAGTGTATGACTTATATTTTACCCTATCTTCTCATTTTATTTAAATCATTCATTTATGAGGTAATTGCTACATCCTCATGATATCATAAATAATTTAATTTATTTAATGTCTAATAATAATAATAATAATAATATGATTTAGGAAATTTTTTTATCCTCCCAATTAATATTTATTGTCTAAGATATCATCTATTTATACAAAATTAAAATTGTTTAACTCGGGTGATACATTCATTAGTGATATTCTCCTTCCTTTAAAAATGAAATGATAAACTGTCACTTTCACCCCAAAGTGATTTCATGGGGTCCCAATGATTGGAACAAGGAATCCCATGGTAGGCCATGACACAACCAGTATAATTGAGACTTATTTTGGGGTCATTTGTTATTATTATGAAATTATTTTATTATCGTTAACTACTTGATTACTAAATAATCATGATAATTAAAGATCATTACTATCGTTACTATTCAGAATGTCCAAAAAACATAAGAGTCTGAATTACATAATTTGATCCTTCTGATTCAAAAAATAGAAACCATTTTACCAAATTCCAAATATAGAAATTGAAATAATTAATTTAAATATAATTCCGTTGTCAAAACAAATAGCTTATTTTTTTGAAGCAATATCTATGAAAAGTTTGGCACTTGTTCGTGAAAATTATCAAGGTAAAATTAATTATAATGACCAACATTGTATAAAAGGTAAAACTATATTCTAATTACACTATAAAACCAATTAAAAATATAATTTCACCATATAATTAAATTTGATGAAAAAGCTATTTTGAAGTAAAATGCAGAATTTTCACTATTCATAAAAAATGAACATTGTCAGAAAAATACCAAAAAATTATCCAAAGTATTTTTAAAAGTCCCAATCATAAAGACTAAGTTAATTTTGACAAAAAGAACTTATAATATTGTCAAAAGTCAGATTTAAAAAATGTTCTCCATCAAAAGGCGGTAAAACAATATTTTAAAAAATATTAGAGTATTTATCCTTAAAATTGGATTCATTTGAAATTTAAGGCTCTAACATTTATTGAATAAATGTAAAAATATTTAACAAACATATGTAATCATTTTGTATTTATTTCTGTTAATTCCAGCCATTACAACGTCTAGGCATTAACTACCATATAAAATAATATTATTTTATTATTAGAGTGCAACGTAAGATTTCCAAGAAACTCGTTGATGTATATTGGGTACGCCATTGAGCATAGTGTTCCCATTAAATTAATATTGACATTGTATTCAAAAATATGGATAAATATAAATATTTCATATTCTTTATTTACCTAGGGTGTTACAAAACCCACTAATAAAATGTTATTTAAATAGATATGTGTATTCAAAATGCTTAAAAAATTTCCTCATAATTAGTTCTTATTGACAATGAAGGGTCTTATTGCTTGCAGAGAAAATGTATTATGAGGGTTTTATGAACTCTACTAGTAAGAGTGATACCTAACATATTAACTTTAATTATTATTAATATATGTTCATTATCACATAAGATAATTATAAACATCAATCCATTAATTTGTAGTAAAAACATTAAACTTTATTTGATTAAGAAAATTATTAATTCCTGAGTCTTGTGGAGAACATATAAATATTGGTAAAAATTCCTCTCTAAATGGGTTAACTAGAATAAAAACATATACATTCCACATTATTTCATTCATATCAACATTTTTTTAATTATTCAACTCATCATTAGAAGAGTTTTTTTCCACTTTTATCTGGAATTTGGCATTGAATATAAACAATTTGATAATTAAACTTTTCCCTATGTGTTCATAAAATATTTATGGATAATGAGATATCAATCTCAAAAGGTTAGTTAGAGCACATTATTGTAGTGATATATGATCCCAAATGTCGTATTGATAGTATATCCACTAATATCGCATATGAATGAATCGTAATTTGTGTATTTTTATAATTTGAAATGTATACATCATTGTCTATAGAGCTTAACTCAAAGCTAGATAATAAATTTTATATTTAATTTCACATATAATCCTTAAATTATATTCACATTATGAAATAATTATATCTAATGAATATGACTTATGATCCATTATTATGAATATTTAAACTTCTTGGGGATTTAATCTGTTATATCCCCTAGTTTTATTCATCAATAATAGTTAATATAATATTTATGTAATGTTAGATCATATATCATGATTTATATATCTCAACCCTCATTCCTAATAATGTATGTGGGGATATATATTTTGTAATTAATAAATTTTATTTCATATTTAGGTAACACATGGTGAACAAATTCTTATAAAAGATAACATTAAAGTCTTAGTGGATCTGATAATGATAGAAGATATATTTTAAATCATAGATAGACATTTCACATTAGATGAGTTTAAGTATAAGAATTTGGATCATGAATGGATTGAGTCTTACAAATGAATTAATAACATTGATACATCACCATACTATATTATGATTCTAATATTCAACACATAAATCACTATTTATAAATAAAAATTCAACATTACTTAACCAAAAATAGGGTATGTACATTATTTCTATAATGTCATTTTGTCTCCTAAACTAGGATCAGTAGGGATGGATATCCCTAGGATGGATTTGGTAGACATTTAAGGTCATCCAGAATGTTTACTTCACTATATTTATATTTTCTAATACATTATTAATCCCATCAATGTGGGTGAGATTACAAAAGCATCACATTATGAAGTCAGGATTGGAAATAGTTGTTCCTTTTAATCATTACATTATGAATGATCACATGTTTTTTAGTATCCTAATAAATTTATTACATAGGACACAATCATATTTGAGCTATTATCAACAAATTAAACAGAAGATTTTGATGTATGTGAGAACCAATGACATGTTTCGTTCACATATTGAGATCTCTTTGTTAACCAATGTTCATTTTCTTATAATTCATAGTTATAATATCTCATTCAATGTGTAATATTTAGGGGGAATGAATAAGTTGACCTAAATCAAGATGAATCATGTGTTTTTATATTTCATTAGGTTCCACATGCTCAATAGGGGAAATACTACTTTTTCATTGATTGTGTTGGTCTTAGAGTATATTTTACTAACTGAAAGTGTCACCAAATAAGACCCATAATCACTGTGACCATTTGTTATCTTCAATAAAAAATTAATATGAATCATATTTGGATAATCTCATTTATTCCTTTAGTTTTTATTCCCATTAATAATTATAGGCCTCAAATCTTCCTATTAAATACAAATACTAAATTAAAAATTACTATATCATCTATTATACAATAAAGGTAGCTATTTGATTAGAAAAAATAAACAAATAGTTATAATGAAATTTCATTCAATATTTATTGATATCATTGCCTACTAATATTATATTTATATTATCCCATGAGTGTCCTCCTATGTTAGTGATCTAGAGGACAAAAACTAATTTTAATTAAGATGACATAAAAGATTCATTGATATATAATGATCATGATAATAATAATGATAATCTTATTGAATTAAATAAGTTTGATACATAATATTATGCTATGAACAAGGTATTAATGTATCCAAAATTTAGAGTACTCATATTTTTGAAGATACTGAGACTATAAAATATAATCTACATATTCATTTTATTGAAGAATAAAAATATTAAATCATGTAACTCCAAACATATGTAGAGATGTGTTTTTAATTATTCCCCAACTTAAATAGAGACTCCAACATATTGAATTTCTAAACGCTTTTTATTATTTTTTAAACCAAATGTTCTCACAAAAATATGTACTTCATTCTACCTATATCATAATTTCATTATCAATTTATTATTATCTATTACAAATCTAAGGATAAATATTGAGATCACTTTGGTCCTCATAAACACAAAACTAGAAGGAGTTATAAAATAAATGGTTCTAATACAAACGATCAGCAATTATTTTCTCTTGGAAATGGAATTTTCATGGTTTTAGACATAGACACAGTCACATTAAAAATAGTGTTTTTTCATCTAGATATCAAACATGGATTACAATTTTAAATTGATAACAGATATGTATAAGAATAAATAAAAATATGGGAACATTATATTATTTTATATTTTATGTGATAATGGATCATAAAATGTGATTATAATGATGAAATGGGTATTATTGAAATAGAATTATAATGATTCCCAATGGATCAGGAAACCTTATGTTATATTTATATATATTTCTCACAAAATTCTGAAAAAATATACCATGAATGAAAAAATGAATTGATTTTATGGTAATGAGAAAAGAACAAATGATAATAGATCACCTTATAGTAGGTAGATATAGTGCTTCTTAAAATATTTTCTATTGTTACAACAGTTATTTAGTGTCCATAAAATTAGAACTAACTTCTGTAGATATTAAGGTAAATCAAAATTTACTAAAAAGATAGGTATTATGTATGAATATTATGTAAAATATAATATTACATGAATTATAGTAAAACCTATGTGTATATCGATATCTAAGAAATGTTTATAAGATTTTTTTTTAAAATATGTTATCTTATATATATGGTTTGAAATATATGATTGATATATTAGGATTTTTTTTCAACTAATGGATCTCTGATAACATAATTAAAAAAAGGGAACCATGACTAATATAGACGATCATCTAAATATGGGATTATAGTTTTTGGTTAGAGTTACAAGAATATTGTTTCATAATGATTAGTTTCAGGAAAAAGTTATTGAAATGGTTATTAAATGAGATGATTCATCCTTTCTATGAAATTGAGTTTGCACTTGGATTTTATTACTGTAATGGAATTAAATCAAATTGAATTATTTGATCATGAATTCTATAAACCATTAAATAAGTGAAATAAATCAATGATAATGACATGGGCCTTGTATGTGGGGGATGCCAATAAACTATATCAAAATTATTTTCTCTATTATAATGAAGGGATGTCCAATAATGATTATAGGATCATATCTTTATTATGAGATAATATATATTAATTGATATCAATCAGATGTTTTCATTTGATAATAATTATTTTGAGAAAACTGAAATCTAAAAATTAAGTTTCTATTGTTATCAAATTCAACCTTTAATTATAGAATTATAGAGTTCATGGGGTTCGAACCCTTTTTAAATTATTTTTTTTATTAATAAGTGGATATTTGAGGATGTTTTTGGCACCCAAAAACTTATTTTATTATTTTCTGAACACATATTTTCGGTGGGGATTTGTAACACGTTATTTCTCAATCATTTTATAAGATCAGTCGATCAAGAGATCAAAAGTCAACTACAAGTCAATTCATATGATGGTTAGTACCTAATTTTTTTATAAGATATTGTTTAAGTTTGACGCCTTTAATGTAATTGAATCAATGAGAAAAGACTCCAATTTTTTCGGGCCTCTATTTATGGATTCATCAATATATGGGTTTTATGCACAATTATATTTCAATGTATTGTACTTTAATTTTAAATTATTGAGAGACAATTTTTAACAAAATTAAACCTTATATAGGTACTATAGAAATTTATATTCATAAAACTATGAATAAAATGAGATGTAATCAATATTGTTGTGGGGAAAGAATGAATTATATTTCAATAATGAAATCTTTTCAGAATTGACTATTACATAGGATGTAAGATCCTGATCATTATTGAGTTTTACTGTGATTTTTATTATGAAAAATTTTATATTTCTATGTATCAATATTGTGTATGAAATTGGTGGAGTTTTGGAGTAAAATTTGAATATATTAGATGGAATATGGGAAGTGCACATTTGGTCATTGTTTTCCAAGACCATACGCCTAGACCAGAATATTGTGTAAACCCATACAAATGGGATTTATATGGTTGTTTCATGGTTTCTAAATCCAAGATACCTCCTATTAATAACATTAAAACCCCTGGGATGTGTGGAATTGTTATGGAAAACTATGTTCTATTTAAAAGAATCCATTCACATAGAAAACAAACTAATTAAATGTAAATAAAAATTACTAATCCACTATATTATATATTTAACAAAAAAATTTAAACCCTAATTTCATTCTTAAATTACTTAAATTTTTTATAGATTACATGGTTTTAAAAAAACTATTCTTATGGAATGGAGATATGATAGATAGATCTGAACCCATCCCATTAATAGATTAACATCCATATTTTTTTTCATTATCTCCATTATTTCATTCATCATTTGATTTGATGATTTCCTCCAATAATGATGATTCATATATAGGTTGTCTTGTATATAATCAATTTTATTAGGAATCAGGTTTTTCATGAAATATTATATTCTTCATTCTATAATTGAACATTCTAATTCAATTTGGGGATACCCATTAGCGACAATCAATCAAGGATATTTAGGATGGTTGAAAGAATTTAAAATTCCATATTATTGATATAATTATTTTAGTCAATTGTTAAATTACAATTTTTAATATGAGTTACATTCATATGGAATTTAATTTGATTAAATTGAATTTTTAGGTTATAATTTAATTGGATAGATATTGGGAAATTAGAATTGGTTCAATGTGATTAGAAAATAAGATAATTATTTAATGGAATGATGTGATTATTATATTGATTGGATATTGGGATTGTTGAGTTGTATATTTAAATGGGATTGTGTAAATGGTTTAATGTTGATATACGGGAATACTTGATAATGGAAAAGAAGAGATGGTTTGATTAACACTGAAGGTATAACATGTAGTTTAAAGTAATTATTGAAAATGTATTGATGATAAATTGTTAATATAAATCCATGTGATTAATGTTTTAGATTACAATTTATTATTTAATTGAAAATATATACCATGAATATAAATATTGATTATATGGTAATCATTGAATAATCTAATTAAATTATATATATGTGATATATATTAATGACAGTGAAATGTGATGTAGGACATGAAATAATCCTTCAAATATACACGGCTGTCCGTCCATGATGTTCTATACCAAAATTCAGGCATGTTATTATTATTATTATATACGATTTGGACATATAATCAGAATACCAATGGGGTGTGGGACATATAGTAATAATCCAAATACACATATGGTTCTAGACCCAATCACCAATTCCCATGGGATTGACCTTTCTCTATAGTTACAAATGTCCATGATATTAATTGAAATAAAATAATAAATGAAAACCATGGTATTGTTAGGTGTGTTTTCCCATTAACATAGATCATCCAAATGAATAGTATGGAGAAGGAATTGATGATTTGGGTGTCTTCCTAAACCTGAATAAAATATATTATTAATTAACGAATAATGAATTCTGATAACTATTTACCTATTATATTGAAACTAATTTTGTATGTAGCGTCGTGCACAATTATTGATTGAATATTGTTTAAGATTTTGTTTGCGGTGGCCTACTATGTTGTACCCACGCCCTACTCCGGATTCATGATTAGTACTAGAATATAAATTATGTTTTTAGGATATGATAATTAATATATTATTATGTTATATTGTTGAGTCAGGATGGATCTTGGATGAGGGATCTACACAAGGGGTCAATATCTACTTTTGGGTTTTAGTATGCACTTATTTAGAGTTTTCATTTGAAACATGATAGGTTGGCATAGATTATCTACTAGTTTTCATTGTATATGACATTATAGTATGTTCATAATGAGATACTAGTTTTTTCTTGTAATTAGATATATATTTTGGTTATTTATACTTATTTCCATAACGTTTATAATTTGATAAAGAGGATATCGTCTCCCCATGTTAAATATTTGACCCTCTTTTCCTGTCAGTAGCCATTAGAATATAAGGCGGTGTGCCTAACTTCATGAAAAATTCTATCACAGGAACTAGTTTATGGATCCTTGTTCGGGATTTTACAAAATGGTATGAAAGTATTTATCATTAATTTTCTTTTTTCCATAGGTTTAGTAATTATTTCAAGTATATTTGAATTACATGTTCCTTAGCTAAGAGATCATGCATGTGATTATCTAACCAATGAATATATCTAAAAACCATTTAACATGGGAGGTATTATTGTGGTTGATAATTTTTATTATAATTGAATGATATTTCAACTCATGTGATGCACTTTTTGTGATATATGATTATTATTTCAGAAAGTTTTTGTGATTTTCATCATGGGAGAAAAAGTAATTAGAGTTGAGTATACATATATAATTATAACCACTCAATAATTATGGTAATATGCCTCATTTTTAGGCATGAATGTTAAAATATTGTATAGTTATGTGGCTAAAAGATATTTATTATCTGTTCAAGAGTGATTAAATGAAAAGGGTTCCTAATATTAAATAGGTTGTTTTAAATGATGAAATATGTGGAAAATTGATATCAAATGAGAAAAATGATTAATGATACTAATTTTAATCTTTTTATCCAAGAAATTGATGTTTATGGGTTAATGGTAGTGATTATACCTCATTTTTTTTATGTATGATGTGTTTTTTGGGTGATGACTTATACTGGATTTTTGTAAATCCCAAAAATTATGTACAGATTTGACACACTTTCCTCTAATAATGGTGTGGGGGGATGATACCTAAAAACTATTTCCATGATAGAATTAAATGTGAAATTATGTACTGTGAGAACATTTTTATGTTGATTTATTTTTCATAAGTGGTAAACCACGTTCGCATATATTTTTGAATACTGAAGCAATATTATAGTGTTGTATAGGAATTTTCTTCTGGATGGTCAAGAGATATTTTTCCCAGTGTAAAATTAATAACTTGGTGAATGTGGATCATAGTAGTAGAAATTAGAGTGGCTATGTGAAAGGATATAATAGATAGGATCTTATGAGAGTTCTCGTCCACCATTGATATAGGTCGAATCACTCTTATAGGCATTATACCCAATGATTAGTAGATTATGGAGCTTGTGATATGATGATACATCTACATAGGTTCTGTAATAACCCATAACAAAATTTTAATGATATGGAATCCAAGAACAACATGGGTATCTGAATTGGGTATTATACTATGTATTAGTCTCAAATATGTTGTTCTATAAGATGTGGTGGTTATGGTAATGGATGAAGCGATTCTTGGTAATATCATCTATATCAACAGAGAGGTGTAGCTTATGGGAATCACACTTCATCACAGAGAATAAGCTAAGGGTAGTTTCATGCAATTCATCCTAAACATTTGGATTGTGCGATTTGACTATTGATAGTTATAGGTACAATTCCTGTTTCTTCATGATATCAATTGATTTATTTTATAATTAAGCCTCTAGTTATTTTATATCACCACTACTTGCTAGGGGGTTGAGTCTGGATGTGGAGTCTTTTAACGAGTTAATGAATCTCAATAATCATTTCAGTGTTTTGTCAAGGGAAATGTTATTGTGTAATCAGTATTTTTTAATTAAATTAAGTATCATATTATATGATATATTTACCAATTTTATGTGTCATATTTTTATTTTTTTACAGACAGATTAAGGGTGTACCAAGCCAACATAGATTTCTATAGCAAAATATGGAATTTTATGTCTCTAGATGGTGACTAATATATTCATCATGGATAGTAGAATATCTAGATAGAAATTGTAGGTCCAATATATTAGATACAAATGTCTCTTATGACCTTGGGTGATAGTTTGTTACAGTATGGTGGGAAGATTTTGATTGCATTCCACCCGTAGTGGACAGGTTCTATGAGGTGTTTACTAATGAATTTTTAGGTCTTCCATCTAAGACTGGTGTGTAATTTAAAATTGATATCATGTTATGGTTTGATATTGTTTCTATTCTAAAAACATAATTGATATTAAAAATCTTCATGATCAAAAGACTGAAAGTGTCAATTTCATTGAAATCAGGTTAATTCATCTGAGCATGTCACCTTGGGGATCGACATTGTTTTCTGCAACAAAGTTTGGAAAAAATATTCTTATGGATATATTATCAGTTTTGTAATCAAATTTCATTGAAGAATGGGTATCCAAATATAATTATCGATGAGTTATTTTACATTTTTAGAGGAGAATGTGTTTTTCATGATCGACTTTATATCCCGATATCATGATTTTTTTGTTTGACATTATAGTATACCATAGAATGATTTCAACAGCATGTATGACCTATATGAGTTCATCATGTGTTTGTATGGGTTGATAAACCCAAAATAGAAATGATTATTCCCTTGGTTAAAATAATCTTCATCCCATTCATGGAACAATTGGAAATTGTAATGTTGGATGAAATATTGGTGTACTACAAGAATAAAGATGTTTATGCCCAACATCTTGAAAACATCTAAATTAAAATAAGAGAGCATCTTCTTATTTATTAATTTATCTATGTGTTAGTTTTGGATTGACCATGTATTTTTGTTTGAACATTTTATCTTAGAAGAAGGTGTGTGAGTGGACCTAGATATTGTACATGAAATTGTTTCATGGGAGAAAACCAATAATGATTTTGATATGAAATTATTTATAGAGATTTTAGGTATTGTTTTACGTTCATCCGGGACATTTTCAACATGGAAAACAAATTTTGTTTCATAAAAATAAAGGGGGTAATGATTTAATGGTTGGGGGCAAGTGATAATATATTTTTTGAGTTAAAGAATATTTAAAAAATGGCACAAATCATGATCGTACCAGATCTAGGGGAGGAGTATACGATGTATTAATTATCAACTAGTATCATTCATTGTGTATTTTTGATGAATGCAGATCAATTAGTGAAATATGGTTTATTGATGTTTTTTCCACATGAAAATATTTACCATACACACAACCTATAGTTATCTATTATTGTTTATGTGATGAGGTGTTGTAATAATTATCTATTATATTAAAATTTTACATTATTTAAATATAAAATTATATAAAATTATTTTTTTCACAATGATTCTTGAATATATGATATCTCATGGGTGTTGAGTGTATGTATTCATTTGGTTTTTAGTAATCATATTTGCATGTGAACGTAAACGTTCTTGCCAACACTTTGCGAAGGATTTCTTAGTCTCAAGATGTTCACGAGTAATGTTCTAATTATTTAATTATGACCTCATTGGATGAGATTTATGTTTTGGTTTGTGGATGTCAATAGAATATGAATTTTTTCTTAGATTGAGTGCATTACAAGAATTTTCAGCCAGATCAAGGATAGGCAATATCTGGACTTGGAGTGTTTGTCCTTGAGTGAATGCCTTGATGGTGGGTAGTCACATTCAAATTAGAGTATATTCGAGGATGAGATCATATATATTTGAATCCATGTAGTCATTCAAACAAGTATGTATGTAGAGTTGATATTTTATTTTAATGCATCATAGTGGGCATTACATCCATGTTTGAAATAAAATGTAATGTGACTTATATAGACAAATTTTGGAGTTGAGAATGAATATATATTTTTTAAGATTCATTAAAATATTATACCCTCATAAATAAGTTTATTTTTATCATCAATGTCCTAGTTTTCTAATAAATAAATTTCTCATTACAGAATGTATGTGGGATGGTATTATAATTGAAATTTAGGTGGGTCTATTTTTTATTTGGGTCTATCAATGATACATAATGAGAATGTCTCTATTTGGGTGGTTATGGGCCGAATGAAAAAATTATCTAATTTAATTCTTATGTGGAAAACATTATTAGTGGATTAGTTTGGATATTTGATTATTCAAAATATAGTCTTTCTTCACTATGATCCATAGAGTAATTATTAATTTCGTGACCCATATTATACTTTTTTCTTCTAGAAGGGCTTGCATTATGAACTGGGTACACAAATGTTTTTTGGGAATGAAATTATTTCAATAGATAATTAGGCAGTATGATTATACTATTGATTTTATAAATGATATTCATAAGGCTCATTTTCTAGAAATTGGTGGGACATAGGATAAGAAGAAGAAAATATAGTGTCCTATTATAGAAATATTTACGTGGAAATAATTCATATTATGCTATAAGAGGCACTTTATTATAGGCCATGTAGATCACCTCTATGATAGATATTGGATTCTAAGTCATATATATTGGGACTGCGTATCATATAAAAGATATCATATTATCTTCAACATATTAGGAAGAATATAGATACTAATATGACTGGAAAAATTGATATAGTGATATACATGGCCACACCCTTTTGTTTTCAGAGGCTGATCAGGTTTTCCATTGGGTGTTTACTAGATCGGGACACCGTATAACTCGAAGGAAGGGAATTTCAGATCCTAGTATCATTGGAAAATTCTAGATAGTGGAGGTAATCAATCTAGTGGCATACTGATTATCACTTCTATAGATTTATAGTTAAATGCAAGATGACATTCAAAACTCATAACATTATATGTACATCCCATTCCCTAGTCATTTGATCAGTGTAGATGATATTGACGGTGATAATGATTCATACATTTAGGAATATATTATGTGTATGATTTATCATAGAGTTAATGTTTTATGGGAAATGACCATGATAATAGTAACAATATTAAGAAAACATGGGAATGTATGGGAGGAATCTTGGGAGGGAGACGATGATATGAGGGCATAGTGGCATGATATATATACCATAATATCTTTTGAGATACATTATAGTACACATTGAGGATGATCTATTATTTTTATGGTTATTTTGAGATACAATCAATTAATTAATATGTATCATTTAGTACCCCCAGTTTCAGGTACATAACACATTACCTCACGTTTTTTTAAATTGGTATGTATAAAAATGTGAGTTTCTATAAAATAGAGAGTTTCTATAAAATATGGAGTTTCCATAAAATAGATTGTTTCCATAATATAAAGATATTCCATTAATTTGGTTGTTTCTATAATGTTGATTGTTTCTATAAAGTGGGTTATTTCTATAAAGTGGGATGATTCCATATAAATTTTTTTTTCCATAACAAGGGTAAAGGTGATGTATAGAAGAGTTTGGTTGTTTTATAATGTTTTTTGGGTCCAAAAGGATGTTTTCCTGATCCATACATGGTTGGCCCAAACAATGCGGTCAAACATTACACATAGGTCAAATCTAAACCCTATTTTCGAGGAGCTTACTCATTTTTTATCTATATATTTCATTTTTGATCAAAAACGCCCCTGTTTTTATATTACACTCCCTATAAGTCTGGATAACCCTCCCCACATATGTTGGAGCTATCCCAGTTCCTTCCCTTGCTGATTTCGAGTCCGATTCATGAGGTTTGTCACCATTCTTTCCGGATTAGTCATGTTTTCTTAAATATTCTTAGATATACTTCTCTAATATCAATTATTTTTTATATCTAATCCTATAGTGGATAGATCTACATATTTTCATTCCAAATATTTCAATTTTTAATCATGAACATTCTTGAATAAGAGAACTAAGACTATTCTTGGAGAATCAAGGTGCTTTCTTGTGCGTTCATTGTCTATTGCCAATGTTTCGTCAAAACTGTCGATGTTGGTGGCTTTACTCACATAACCTCTAACTTGAGTTTATTGGTTTAGATTCAAATTGGTTTATTTATTGTGAAATTCAAGAAAAAAATATTCAATTTTAATGATTTGTGGATTTTATGAAATTGTGTGATCTTAGTGAATAGTTGTGAAAAAATGGGGTTTAGTTTGATGAATCAAAATGACGATTTTAAATTAAGGATTTTCTGGAATTACTAAATTTTTGATGAAAAATACATCTAAAAAATGGTGTTTAATAAAAATGGAGTTTTATTTAAAGGGTTTGTAATTGAAAAGTTTTGGCATTGAAATGGTTTTGACAGAAATTATTTTCAACAAATAGGTGTTTTTATTGAAAGGGATGTTTTGGAATGATCTTTAGTAATATGTGGTGTGTGTCCATGTTCCATATATGGGGCTTGGTTATAATATGACCTTGTTCTCAGTGACCAAGGTTTAATGGCATATAGAAATTTCATACACGGGCTTAGTGGAAATAAGACTATGTGCTCAGTGGCAAAGTGTTAATGGCATAGGGAAGACAATTACTTTGTGACGACTTGGTAGATCGACGAGAAACCACTCATGAGTATGGAAATATCATAACATAGCATGCATGGTTTGTTACATGGGTTTGTGAAATGGTTGTGTATGTTGATAAAGGGATATTGTGAAACATTTTGTAAGATTGTTTATTTATTTTTCTGGAAAAATATCATTCTGGGAAAAAAAAATTCAATTGCACTTGTATGGTTTTTGTAATGTATAGTTTTGGAAACATGTTTATATTTTGTTATAAACTATTTTGTAGAAAATGTTTTATATAAAATTTTTTATATAATTTTTACAACTCTTCAATCATAGTGGAATGTGTATGGATGTCATTGGGGATGACCTATTGTGTTTTATACATACCCCTTCTTGGGAACATTGGAGATTTTTGTAGATGAGATATTCTAGGACAAGGGAAAAGGTAATGTTTCACATGTGTTTAGAACTACCATGGGATGTATGATATATTCGATGATTTTGGAGCATGGATTATGTGAATCACTGAGTCTTCAGATAGTCTTCTGTATATTTTCCATTGTCTACATTGATACTTGGTTTTTTGTTTCTTACATTGACGTGTTTTTTAGATACATGAAGTTATTGAGTTCCCTTTGAATTGCTCATGCATCATATTGTGAATGTTGGTTATTTTTGGTAGGTTTATTTGTTTATTTATTAAGGGTAAATTTCCCCCCAAAAGTATTTGAAACCCATCAGCATTTATATTCATCCTTTGGAGTCTTGGGGATGTTTCTTAAGGCCTAATAATGACTCATTGTAATATCAATCCAATGATACATGACGGGTCATTACAAATGGTATCAGCTAGTTCGATCGTTTATTAAAATTTAATCATCGATGTTCCTAGTTTTTAGGTGAAATAACTTCTTGTCTATACTTTGTGTGGGAATCATATAAAGGACTGGGATTGACGAAACATGAATTGAATTGCATAAAAATACTTAACTAAATCTTTTATGTTGAACTTCATGTTACCCGAGAGTTGGGTAAATATGTTTTGGGAGACACTTCAAGGATTTTGAAATCTCATTGTTATGTGTTTATCCAATGAGATTAGCTTTACATGCATTGTAGATGAATGAAATTCTACTAGGAGTGTATACATCATTACACGGAATGATTAAGTTGTGAAAAAATAGTTAATTTTCGAAAAAAATATAGAATTGGTTTTCAAATGAATTATTATGAAATATAAAATAGTTATTTAATTATGAAAATGGTCTAATTTTTCAAAATCATGTGAAATGTTTTAAAAAATTGTTGAACATTGAAAAAAGATGTTTTTTTGAAAAAAAATGTCATGGTAGTTGATGTGATATTATTTGAAATGCTAATCTATCATTTTCTAGAGAGTCAGACTTATAGGGTCTGTTGTTGGTTTAAAAAATGTCACATAATAAGCATCATAAGAACATGTTAGAATAGGCTACAGAAAAAATGGTTCACATTATATATAGGGAAAAAACTAGTGGGTCCAAATCATCACTCACAGTGTTCAAACTATTGAGTAGGGACTACAACAAGAAAAACCATTTACGATATTTTTTCAGTACTGAAAATCTATGTGGAGTAAGTACAATTGTATTAACTAGATAATCTAGAAACTCTTGCACTATGATGAAGAGGAAGTGTGGAACGTATTCTCTATGTATAAAAATTGAAATGATGCCTTGTTTTGTATGAATAATAACCTACCTTGGTAAAAGATAATTTCTAGACATTGTGTGTAGAGAATGTGGTATAACTGATGATGAAGATGAGAAAAAATGGGACTTTTCAATTTTGGATATGGATGTCTATAATTTCATCCTATGTATGGATTATTTGACAAATATATGTGCTCAAATAAACTTTTATAGGAGAACTGTTTGTTTCATGACTGAGGACAACATCGAGAATCTCTTCAGAAGAGAGGGGATTTAAAAACATGGTGAAATGAGCTTGTCGGAACCAATGGTGGGAAAGATTTCTTATCTGTTGGCATCATTGACATTTGCATCAATGGAAGAGTTCAAGGAAAATATTTTTCCACTGTAGTGAATCAATTTCCAGATGTATTTTTGAAGAACATCCCTGGGTTACAGCCTCTAAGGTATGTAGAGTTAACGATTGATCTCCTTCTAGAGACCGGTCCTATTCCAATTTTGTCTTATTGGATTGCACAAAAAAAGGTAAGGAAATTGAAAGTGAGATTAGAGGAGCTAGAAATCAAGGGTTTCATTCGACCAAGTACATCTCCATGGGCATCACCAGTTTTGATCATGAAGGAGGAAGATGGAACTCTTCAGCTGTGTGTTGATTATCATAAGCCTAACAAAGTTATGATAAAGAATAGAAATCCATTTACATACATTGATGATCTTTTTGATCGATTAAGGGGAGCTCAGTGGTTCTCTTGGATTGACATACAATTAGGATATCACCAATTGAGTGTTTAGAAAGAGTTTATTATGAAGATAAATTTCAGAAATAAATATGGCCACTATGAATATATTGTCATTTCTTTCTGTCTAACGAATGTAGTAGCAATCTTAATGGAACAAATGAGTCTGATATTTAAACCATATCTAGATTCTTTATTTTTGGTGTCTGTGGATGAATTTTTTGTCAATTCATAGACAAGGTATTATCATGTGGTGCAACTGTAAATAGTGTTACAATTCCTTGAGAGATCATTACTTTTATTCCAAATAATCAAAGTGAGATTTTGCTGATACAAAAAGTACGTTTTCTTGGCCACGACATTTCTACATATGATGTTTCAGTTGATTCGGAAGAGATAGAAGCTATTATCTCTTGGAAACCACTGAAAAATATTTTTGAGATAGAATGTTTCCTTGTTCAAGGTAGTTTCTACCAACACTTTCTGCATGATTTTTCAATAATTTCTTCACCAATTACCGCTTTAGAAATGAATTATGATTCATTAAAATAATCAAAGGAATTTCCTAAATCTTTATACGATCTGAATGGTTGGCCTACATCGACTCCAATCCTGATCTTTCCGAAATCATGACAGGCATATGTGGTGTATTGTGATGCCTCATTATCGTGGTTGGGTTGTGTTCTCATGCAAAGAGATTATATGGTTGCTTATGATTCATGGAATTTGAGGGTGCTTGAGAAGAATTACCAACACATGATTTGGAGTTTTGTACAGTCATATATGCTTTGAAAACATGGATACATTATCAATTTGGTGAGAAATTTACTGTGTTTAAGGCTCACAAAAGATTGAAACGCATTTATTTACAAAAATATTTAAATCTGAGGAAAATGATATGGATATAGTATCTCCAAATGTTTGAAATTGAATGTATATACATATCAGGGAATAGAAATTCGGTGGCAGATGCATTGAGTAAAAATACATATGTTCAGTTGGTGAAAAAGAATTAGATGAATGGAAGTTTATGTCCATCTTATACAACATGCATATGTAATATAAAGACTGAGTTTATGTTGATGTTTTCATTTCAACCACACTTATTTTGATTTAGTAAAAATGATCAATGAGGGACAAACATGTGATATAGAATGTTAGGTTGTTTGGTCAAATCTCAATAGAGGGGAGACCATTGAGGGCTGTAAACATGATGGGTGTTCAATTTTGTGTTTCAGTGATGAAATGGTTTACATATGGGTTTTTAGGAACAACTCCTTTATTCATACCATAATTCAAGATGGGCTATACATCCAGGTACATAAAATATGTATAATGCATTGAAGGTGCAATTTTAGTCAAGAAGCGTGAAAAAGAAGGTGGATGAATTCTTCTTTCGATGCATAACGTGTCTGTTGGTTAAAGAAGAGCATCAAAGAATATATGGTATGTTACAATACATTACCATACTAGTATTTAAATGGGATCAGATAGAAATTTATTTTTTATCAGTTCATCCTTGTATAGTCCAAAAACAAGATTCCATTTGGGTGATAGTGGATCGTCTAACCAAATCCCCCCATTTCATACCTATTCATGAAACTCATAAAATGGAGGATCTTAAAAAAACAATATCCGAGATGTGGTAAAAAGGCATGGTGTACCAATTTCAATAGTCTCATATAGATATATGAGGCTCGAGTGTTGTTTCGGAAAAACCTTACAAGAAGTCCTCCGGACTGAGTTGACTATGATAAATACGTATCATCCTCAGATAGATTGGAAATCCGAGCAGAGGATAAAAATTTTATAAGACATGTTACGGGAATGTATAATTGATTTTGGTGGATCATAGGAGGATAATATAACCGTAGTGAAGTACTCATACAATAAAAACTATCATTCCTTTATTCACATGGCTCCGTTTGAAGAATTGTATGAGTGTCATTATCGTTCTCCACTATACTGGGCAGAAACATGAGAATCATCACTTGTCAGGCCAAGCCTTGACCAAGAATCAATGGTGATGATCTAGTTCATTATAAAGAGGACATAGACAACATATAGTCATAAAAACCCTTTTTCAGATCACAATCGAAGTATGTTGTCATTCGTCATGGGTGATTGTGTCTTCATGAAGATGTCACTAAGGCATAGATATCGTCGCTTTGGGAATAAAGGAAACTTATCTCCTAGATATGTTTTCCCTTTTGAGATACTAGAATTTTTTGGATAGGTTGCATTTCGATTGGTATTACCCCCACAGTTCTCTTCGGTGCAAATTGTGTTCCATGTATCCCAATTGAAAAACTATCACCCTGATCCAGACCATGTGATCAGATCGAATCTTGTTGAGATAAACCTGTATCCATCACAAGTACATATCCCATAATAGTTCATGGATTTAAATGATAACCTATATCAGGGGAAAAGAATCAGCCCACTGCAGGTTTTATGGAAACTTGGTCATATTTAAGAAGAGACATGGGAACACATGAATGAAATGAAAGAGTAGTGTATGAAACTATTTCCTGGCTAGTGAGGGTTTTATAATTTCATGGGATAGAATAACCCATGGTGGGAAGATTGTTGTACCCCAAGTTTCGGGTATATAACCATTTTTCTCTTGTTTTTTAAAATTTGAGTATATATGTAAGAGCCTAAGATTTTATGAAAAATATTCTTTTTAATTTCACTAATGTCTTGTGTTGTATGCTACACCAAAAGGAGCTTGCACAACACGCATCATTGACTTGCCTTTAATTACACTCAATCACGACCTTCCTTGATAGCATGTGTAGTACGCAATACCGAGTTTCACAAAACAACGATATGCTATTAAAATATTATTAAAATTAGCCGTTATGAATAGTAATAACAACTTTTTCAAATTTTTTAAATTTTATTTTTCAAAATGGACTGTATTTTTGGATCCGGAATATCAAAATTAGCTTAGGGTGAAATTTTGGTAATTTTCGGATAACTTTCATATTTTGATGAATAGTGAAAAGTACTAAATTTTAATTAAAAAAAACTTTTTCAATCAAAATAATTAATATTTATAATTTATTAATTTTAGTGGTTTTAATGTAGATTCAGAATATATTTTTACAATTTAATACAATGTTGGTCATTGGATGTAATTTCACATTTAAACCTGTTATAAACATGTGTCAATCTTTTGATAGTTATTATCTCCAAAAAACACACCTTTTGTTTTGATGATAGGAATTAATTTTGAAATTAATTAATTCAACTGATATGTATTTAATTTGGTAAAATAGAAATCATTTTTGAGTTCATAATATCAAATATAGATTAGGCCTAATTTTTGGCATTCTTCTGAAAACTTTCAATTTTTGATGAATAGTGAAACCACTAAGTGGTAGTTAAAAAACTGAATTTTTCATAAAACATAATTTTACCGCTTCTATGAGTGGAATTTCAAAAATACGAGAGACACGGTTAATATCAAGGACTAAAATGTGGTTCAATGAGATGAACATAATTTTTGGTGAATAGTAACTTTATACTTTGTTTTACCACGGTAAAAAGTAAATAGGGTAATTAAGGGTAGAAATGATATTATTATTACCCTAACACATGTCCTAATTCTATTGGACAAGTGTAATTCGACCAAAAACAATCATAGGAATAAAATATGACCATTTAGGCCTACATGGATTAGATTAGGACATTTATTATTAATTTATTTAAAGAATGGTTAAAAGGGTTAAAATCAAAGTTTATTTAATAAAAAATATTTAATATGAGGTCATACATAAGATAAATTAGACTATAAATATTCATTAGAAATATAAAAAGTTTTACTACATAATTGTATTTTATTTGTAATTTTTATACATTAAATAATTTAATTTATTTATGACACAACGATGATGCTGTAATTATCTTATTAATGAAATATTGACATAATTGATGTTATAAATACCCAAATAAATATAATTTGAGACCTTTTAGGAATTCCACTAATTTTCTAGGTTAGTATGACATGCTAGTATTGACTTAATTAACTTTTTCCTAACCTATCATTCTGTTATGATTTTCACAAAAATCAATTACTAAATAGTGTCAAAATTGACATAAAATAGTTTTTAAAACAAATATTATATTATTAATTGTTATTTTATTCCTAAAAATATAAGCTTCGGCCAAATGACTTATATAAGGTTATATATATATATAATAAACAACTTTGGGTTCGTTTGGCTTCTTATAATATGTTTATTAACCTTATAGTATAAGAACACAAGAAGACACGGTAAAAGTAAACTTATTTAACTTAATGTTAAATCTAAATGATAAGGTTAAAATAGGAACCTAAACTTCTCTAAATTCTATTAGATGAGAGTAGTTCGACCCACCCCCAACTTAGCTTCGAAATATATCAATTTGGAGCTATTTAAAACCGAACATGACTTTATAATAAAATAATATTTTTAGTTATTCTAAAGGTACCCCTCTCCTCCCTTATAAAAGGGCACCTCCTCCCTCTCCTCCTCACACCAATTTGAGCATTCATTATCGGCCAAACCCTGCCACAATCTCCTATCCAATTACCTAGTATCATCCTAGAGGTCCTGGTTTTCTTCAAAGACCATCCTTAGTTCTTTAAGTGGAGGTTAAGTGAAGGCGCGTCAAAAAGAGGTAATATCCATTACCGATCTTTTTCAATTTCTTTCTTCTTCCACTTCTTCTTCTTTAGTTGTTTCACTATGAAGTAATACCATCAATATCACTCATATAATTATATGTTATTATAAGTATGAAACAACCCTATTTCACCATATATCCATCCTACGGAAAAAGAAATCACCGCGTGTGCGTACGTACGGAATACCGTCTCCACGCCGTGGTGTAATCTATTTTCCACCACCTCCGTACTTGGATGGGTATAATGGTGTAAATAATGACTATATATGACTATTATAATGTGATATTGATTCTGAAATAGTATACATATACTCCAATATAATTCCACAATCATAGGAACGATATCATCACTCGTGCGTACGTACGGAATACCGTCTCCACGATGTGATGCGACTCGTTCTACATGATCTTCATTTCATAATGATTATATAAATGAATTTAATTGAATTAATATGATATATATTACACTAATACAATTCTGGAAATGAGGTATCTATAACCTAAATATAAGAATAAGAATTTATTCGACAAAACACGCATAAGAACAAAAAGTTATAAACACCCGAATAACAAGTAGCAATGAAATATTACTACTAAGAAGCTAATAATATGACTATATATGATATCATAAAAATAAGTATGATTCTGGAATAAGCCAATAAAATTATTTAAATCATTATACAGTAGGTTAGGACACTTACGAAGCAAAACAGACTTAAGTTAAGGGAAATATCACAATCTCACTTTTATCCGAGATTGTTTTTACTTTGGTAATTACTGGGTTGTATTTTATCATCCACATCCATGTTCCCTCAATATGTAATATTATTTTCATCCTACTACAATATTTTATATCCAATTTTACCCTTCGGTATGTTTTTTGTAAAAGATATGAAAGGGATCTTTTGTCGTTTTTCGTACGAGGTACATTTTGACTTTTCCGACAAAAGTACAAAGAATGTTTTTTTAACTTATATGGCATGTATGGATTTTTAAAACATTATTTACAAGAATCTTCCTTTAAAAGTTTTCATGTTTATTTTTAATCAACTTCTTTTAGTTTATAATTGTATCACATATTAAGAAAGGAAAAGTGTTTTTGAAGAAGAAAGGATATTTTGCTCAAGAATTCATTTCAAGTGTTTTATCAAAATTATTTTCCATCTAAGATAATATAGGGTTCTGTTTTTATCCCTATTATTACATTGATTTGATTATGTTGTGATGGAATTATTTTTATGAATTCCTTTATCTTATATGAATTGTTTTATGATGTCATGTTGTTTAAGAATCCGATTTTTATTACATGGGTTATGAAATTATGTATGGTTTATGATTTTGTGGCACAAATAAGAATGGTATCATTATGAGATGGCTGGGACCTATATCTCCCTCCAATGCATTGGGTAAAGAATTTATATCTCATGATATAGACATGGCCGGAATGGTAGGTTATACCGGTTCAGTGAAACAGGACTGAAACGAGGGTGACTCAGTTCAGAAAGGGACTTTGTCCACTAAGATAGTCTTGGAAATGAGTCTTGACTAACAAGAAATGATTCTCTATGATTATGTTTGAATGCCACAAAGTTTCATGATTTAAGTTATGATTATTGTGATTATATTTCACTGCCATGATTTACCCCATGTTATGGAATTTTGATCTCTTTTGTAGGTTAAGATTTCCAGAAGTTTTGTGCTTATGTATATGATGTGATTGATATTTCTTTTGCTTACCCTTACTGAGCATTTGAGCTCACCCTTTTATGTTTTATTTTCCCTAGGATATAACGAAAGGTTTTAGGTAAAAAAAGTAAGATCTTTATGGGATATGTTGAAGATCTTTCACCAGGATTAGAAGACTATATTCAGAGTTTCCAAAGATACTAAACTATTACGATCCTTGTGTGTGTGTTTTTGTTATGTACTAAGTATTCCGAAAATGTAATGTAATGTCAATGTACGTCAAACTTTGGGTCTCTACAGTTGGTATCAGAGGAAAGGTTTAGTCAACCTTTGGAAACTAGGATGCGAAAACGTTTGTGAGATCCCTAGAGATATTTCTAAGGTATGTCTAGGGATGTCTCTAAGGTTAAGTATACGTATAGGTTATAGTCCTAGAATTGCGCTAACAATCTTTGAATTTTACCTAAGATGTTAGATATTGAGGGTACTCCCCCTTTATTATGTTGTTTTCCCTATCATGATTTTTTCCTCTCACACTATTCTTTTTGGGTTTTAGACAATGGCTGGACCCTGAAAGAACCGTGTTGATCAATGCAATGGAAAATGCAATGATTGTCCTCCTGAACAAACAAATGTTATGTGAGATGGAGTGGAAAATATTATTTCTATACTTACACAATCTATGAATCATTCTGGACTTCCAAATGAACAGAGAAGGAAACAATATTCTATTGAGTCCTTCATGAGGAAACATCCACCTTCTTTCAGTGGGTCTTCTGATCCACTTGTTGCTGAACAATGGATCAGTACCACTGAAAAGATATTTTCAGTTCTTCAATGTTCTGAACATGATAAAGTCATCTTAGCAGTATATCGTTTGGAAGGTGAAGCTGATCAATGGTGGAATCTTATCAAGAATTCGAGGCCAATAGATGAAATTGAGTCCATGGAATGAGACGAGTTCAAGAACTTGTTTTTTAGTAAGTACTTCCCTCGTATTCTTCGAACAAAGAAGGAAAAGGAGTTTCTTGAGCTGAAGAAGAAGGAGGATTAATCTGTTGGTATATACGAAGCGAATTTTACAAGACATGCAAGGTATGCATCTGGCATTATCATCCAACCTGAATGTAAAGTTGATCGATTTTTTAGTGGCTTAAAACCATGTCTTCGAAGGGAATTAGCTATAAGAGACTTCAGTAGCTATGAAGAAATTGTGCATTGTGCTATCAAAGTAGAAATGGAAGTTGGTGTTACATATCCATCTCATGGTTTTGTCAAGAAACGAAAGATGGAGTTCAAGGAGAAATCTCAAAATAATTGTGAAAAAAAAAAGATGAATGTTTCCTTATGCACAAAGTGTGGAAGGAAGCATGGTGGAGATTGTCTTAAAGGGACTAGAAAATGTTTTATGTGTGGAAATGAAGGTCATCCAGTAGCTGAGTGTCGAAGTAATGGAAAAAGGGTTTCTAATGATGTGAATAAAGCAAACACTGCAGAGAACACACCACCAACACTTCAATGCTTCAAGTGCAAGGAAATGTGGCATTATGCTAATAAATGCCCTAATCCAAGGGTTAGTGATGATCAACATGAGCAACCACTTAAGGCAAAGGACAAAGGGAAGTCACATGTGATCACTATTTGCGATGTTGAATATGACAACAATGTGGTGGAATGATTAAGTGTTTATGTAATAGGATTCCAAAATAATGTTGTATCATAAAGTATTAGAATATTTATGTGTTGGTCTAATGTGGTATTCAAAGTGCTTGAGATATTTTTGGAAATAAGATGATATGTGCATAATGAAGGGAAAACATGAAAACGAAATGTTTAATAGTATTCATGAGCTCATGATTGATATAAGGACTAAGTGATATCATGGTTTTAGTATATAGTATTTTGAGGATTTTGTTATGTGGAAGGTGTTAACTTTTAACTGCATTCATGTTTTCACTAAAGTTCAATGGGTATTCAAGAGAATACATGATTAAGGACTTTGAATGTTTGGAATGTGACCAACAAAACATATCTTATGATATATGGGGATCAACGATGGTATTAAATCTCTGGTAATCATTTTCACTCTGTTATGAGAGTGGACTTCAGTATTATGGATAAGCCTAAAGGTTGAAGTGGATTATGTTGTACATAAGTTATTGTTGTTTAAGGATAGAAGTTTGTTCGATATTATTGATGGGATGTTATAGTAATATAGTTTTAGAAAAAGGAAAACCTGCAGGATGGGTGACATCCCATCGCGTCGGATAAGGCTGTGGGAATCGAACCCACAAACGAAGTACGACTAGCCTTTATCGCCTACCACTGGCCTACAGGAAGTCCCTGGTTAGTAGAAACTAGTTTTATTTTATTAAGCGGTATGATATATGAAGTATAAGTTCATTTCTGGAACCATATACGATTAACCATAAGATGGACTTATAACTTTTGCTAACCTTTTGTTTGAAAGAGATGGAATGACCCATCATTCTATCACATGATCTGCTAACACATCACGCATGAAAAATTCAAATTCATTTATTTAAGAGATGAAGTGGAAATTGTCCAAAGAACGACAAACGGTGAGACTATACCAAAATCACGAAAGTATTTCTTCTAATTCCAATTTTATCAACATTATGGAAATGATCTTGAAAACCAAAAACGTTGTCTTAGTGCTCTTATATCTGATGAATCAGATGGTACCTTAGATCATCATAAATTTATGGCTTTGTGATTGCTAGCTTTTCCATAGCCATGTTCTCTACCACTCACCATCAGAATATGATGGTTAGATTTCTCTTCCATATCCATATTTTCACCTATGTGGAAACCCAATGATTAGTTTATTTGTGTAACCGTTACGTTTCATACATTGGTTTTTAATAATTGGTTTTGGTATTCCTTTTTACGATGTGGGTTTCGATTAAAGAAACTTTCAAATAGTAAACCATTTATAACCCCGACGAATTTCGAGGGCGAAATTCATTTTAAGGGGGGTAGAATGTAACAACCCAAGATTTTATGAAAAATATTCTTTTTAATTTCACTAATGTCTTGTGATGTACGCTACACCAAAAGGAGCTTTCACAACACGCATCCTTGACTTGCCTTTCATTACACGCAATCACGACCTTCCTTGATAGCGTGTGTAGTACGCAATATCGAGTTTCACTAAACAACGATATGCTATTAAAATATTATTAAAAGTAGCCGTTATGAATAGTAATAACCACTTTGTGAAATTTTGTAAATTTTATTTTTCAAAATGGACTTCATTTTTGGATCTGGAATATCGAAATTAGGTTAGGGTGAACTTTTGGTAATTTTCGGATAACTTTCATATTTTGATGAATAGTGAAATTTACTAAATTTTAATTAAAAACAACATTTTCAATCGAAATAATTAATAGTGATAAATTATTAATTTGAGTGGTTTTAAAATATATTTAGAATATATTTTTACAATTTAATACAATGTTGGTCATTGGATGTAATTTCACATTTAAACCAGTTATAAACAAGTGTCAATCTTTTGATAGTTATTATCTCTTAAAAACACGCCTTTTGTTTTGATGATGGGAATTAATTTTTAAATTAATTAATGAAACTGATATGTTTTGAATTTGGTAAAATAGAAATAATTTTTGAGTTCATAATATGAAATATAGATTAGGCCTAATTTTTTGCATTTTTTTGAAAACTTTCAATTTTTGATGAATAGTGAAACTACTAAGTGGTAGTTAAAAAACTGAATTTTTCATAAAACATAATTTTACCGCTTCTGTGAGTGGAATTTCGAAAATCCGAGAGACACGGTTAATATCAAGGACTAAAATGTGGTTCAATGAGATGAAAATAATTTTTGGTGAATAGTAACTTTTTACTTTTTTTTACCACGGTAAAAAGTAAGTAGGGTAATTAAGGGTAGAAATGATATTATTATTACCCTAACACATGTCCTAATTCTATTGGACAAGTGTAATTCGACCAAAAACAAACATAGGAATAAAATATGACCATTTAGGCCCACTTGGATTAGATTAGGACATTTATTATTAATTTATTTAAAGAATGGTTAAAAGGGTTAAAATCAATGTTAATTTACTAAAACATTTTTAATATGAGGTTATACATAATATAAATTCGACTATAAATATTCATTAGAAATCTAAAAAGATTTCCTACATAATGGTATTTAATTTGTAATTTTTAGACATTATATAATTCAATTTATGTATGACACAACGATGATGCAGTAATTATCTTATTAATGGAATATTGACATAATTGATGTTATAAATACAAATATAAATATAATTTGAGACTTTTTATGAATTACACTAATTTTATAGATTACTATGACATGTTAGTATTGATTTAATTAACTTTTTTCGAACTTATCATTCTGTTATGAATTTCTCAAAAATCAATTACTAAATAGTGTCAAAATTGAAATAAAATAGTTTTTAAAACAAATATTATATTATTAATTGTTATTTTATTCCTAAAAATCTATGTTTTGGACAAATGACTTAGATAAGGATATATATATTAATAATAAACAACTTTGGGTTCGTTTGGCTTCTTATAGTATGTTTATTAACCTTATAGTATAAGAACACAAGAAGACACGGTAAAAGTAAACTTATTTAACTTAATGTTAAATCTAAATGATAAGGTTAAAATAGGAACCTAAAATTGTTTAAATTCAATTGTATGAGAGGATTTCGACCCATCACCACCTTAGATTTGAAATATATCAATTTGGAGATATTTAAAACTGATCTTGACTTTATAATAAAATAATATTTTTAGTTATTCCAAAGGTACCCCTCTCCTCCCTTATAAAAAGGCACCTCCTTCCTCTCCTCCTCACACCAATTTGAGCATTCATGCTCGGCCAAACCCTGACAAAATCTCTTCTCCACTTCCCTAGTATCATCCTAGAGGTACTGGATTTCTTCAAATACCATCCTTAGTTCTTTATGTGGAGGTTAAGCGAAGGCGCGTCAAAAAGAGATAATATCCATTACCGATCTTTTTCAATTTCTTTCTTCTTCTACTTCTTATTCATTAGTTTTTTCATTATGAAGTAATAACATCATTATCACTAATATACTGATATGTTATTATAAGTATGAAACAACCCTATTTAACCATCAATCCATCCTACGGAAAAAGAAATCACCGCGCGTGCGTACGTACGGAATACCGTCTCTACGCCGTGGTGTAATCTATTTTCCACCATCGCCTTACTTGGATGGGTATAATGGTGTAAATAATGACTATATATGACTATTATAAAGTGATATTGATTATAAAATAGTATAAATATACTCCAATACAATTCCATGACCATAGGAACGATATCATCACTCGTGCGTACGTACGGAATACCGTCTCCACGATGTGATGCGACTCGTTCTACATGATCTTCATTTCATAATGATTATATAAATGAATTGAATTGAATGAATATGATATATATTACACTAATACCATTATGGAAATAAGTTATCTATAACCTAAAGATAAGAATAAGAATTTATTCGACAAAACACGCATAAGAACAAAAAGTTATAAACACTCGAATAACAAGTAGCAATGAAATATTACTTCTAAGAAGCTAAGAATATGACCATATATGAAATCATAAAAATAAGTATGATTCTTTAATAAGTCAGTAACATTATTTAAATCATTATACAAGAGGTTCGGACACTTAGGAAGCAAAACAGACCTAAGGTAAGGGAAATACCACAATCTCACTTTTATCCGAGATTGTTTTCACTTTGGTAATTACTGGGGTGTATTTTATCATCCACATCCATGTTCCCTCAGTATGTAATATTATTTCCATCCTTCTAAAATAGTTTATATCCAATTTTACTCTTCGGTATGTTTTTTGTAAAAGATATGAAAGGAATATTTTGTCGTTTTTCGTACGAGGGACTTTTTGACTTTTCTGACAAAAGTACGAAGAATGTTTTTTTTAACTTATACGGCATGAATGGATTTTTAAAACATTATTTCCAAGAATATTCCTTTAAAAGTTTTCAAGTTTATTTTTAATCAAATTATTTTAGTTTATAATTGTATGACATATTAGGAAAGGCAAAGTGTTTTTGAAGAACAAAGGATATTTTCCTCAAGAATTCATTTCAAGTGTTTTATCAAAATTATTTTACATCTAAGATAATATAGGGTTCTGTTTTTATCCCTATTATTAAATTGATTGGATTATGTTGTGATGGAATTATTTTTATGAATTCCTTTATCTTATATGAATTGTTTTATGATGACATGTTGTTTAAGAATCCCATTTTTAATACATGGGTTATGAAATGATGTATGGTTTATGATTTTATGGCACACATAAGAATGGTATCATTATGAGATGGGTGGGACCTATATCTCTCTACAATGCATTGGGTAAAGATTTTATATCTCATGAGATAGACATGGCTGGAACGGTAGGTTATACCAGTTCAGTGAAACAGGACTGAAACGAGGGTGACTCGGTTCAGAAAGGGACTTTGTCCACTAAGATAGTCTTGGCAATGAGTCTTGACTAACAAAAAATGATTCTCTATGATTATGTGTGAATGCCACAAAGTTTCATGTTTTAAGTTATGAATATTGTGATTACATTTCACCGCCATGATTAACCCCATGTTATGAAATTATTATCTCTTTTGCAGGTTATGATTTCCTAAAGTTATGTGCTTATGTATATGATGTGATTGATATTTCTTTTGTTTACCCTTACTGAGAATTTGAGCTCACCCTTTTATGTTTTCTTTTCCCAATGATATAAATAAAGGTTTTAGGTAAAAAAAGGAAGATCTTTATGGGAGATGTTGAAGATCTTTCACTAGGATTAGAAGATTATATTCTGAGTTTCCAAAGACACTAAACTATTACGATCCTTGTGTGTGTGTTTTTGTTATGTACTAAGTATTCCGCAAATGTAATTTAATGTCAATGTACGTCAAGCTTCGGGTCTCTACAATATAAAATAGAGTGTTTTATTAAAATAGTGAGCATCCAATAAATACAGAGTTTCCATAAAATATACTGATTTTTTAATATATATAGTTTCCATTAAGATTGGTGTTTCTATAATGTTGGTTATTTCCATAAAGTGGTTTGTTTCCATGAAGTGAGGTGTATCTATATTGTTGGTGTTTCAATAAAGAGGGTTGTTTCCATAATGTGGGGGGTTCCCATAAAGTGGGATGTTTCCATAAAAATGTGTTTCCATTAAAAGGGTAAATTTGAGGGAAGGGATAGTTAGGGGGTTTTATAAGGAGTTTGGGGACCGACAAGAATGTTGCACGATCCATACACGGTTGGCTGAAACTGTGTTGTGAAACCATGCACAGAGGTCAAATCTATATCAAATTTTCTAGGAGATTATTCATTTTTCTCTATATATTTCTATTTGGCTTAAAAACGACCCAATATTGAGATTACTCTCCTTGAAGGTTGTTTAACCCTCCACAAACTAGTTAGAACAAACCTAGACCCTTCCCTTGGTGACTTCGAGTTTTATTCATGACGTATGTCACCATTATTAGTAGATTTGTTATGTTTTCTTAGATCTTCTTAGATCTACTAATCTGATCACCATTATTTCTCATATATGAACCAAAAGTGGGTAGATATACGTTTTTGAAGGCCAAATAATTCAATGTTGAGTCATGAAGTTACTAGGATAAGATAACTAATTCTGTTCATGGAGAATCGACATACTTTATTTTTCGTTCCTCGTTAGTTGTCAAAGTTTCATCAAAACCATCGATGTATGTGGCTTCACTCTCATCTCCTCTTCCTATAACTGATTGGATTATATTCAAATTGTTTTATTTATTGTAAAATTCATGGAAAAATTGTCATTTTTTATGATTTGTGGTTTTGGTGAAAATGTGTGATCATTGTGAGTAGTTGTGCAAAAGGGGGTTTTGTTTAATGAATTAAAATGTTGATTTTAATATATGTATTTTTTGAAATTTCTAAATGTTAAACTAAAATGATATTTTCAATAGAAATTTTTTCTCAATAAAACAATTGTTTTATTTAAATGTATTGGAATTGAAATGTATTGGCATTGAAATGGTTTTGACGGAAATGGTTTTCAAGAAAAATGGTTTTTTAAAGGGCTATTTTGGCATGATATTTTGGAATATGTGGTGTTTTTTAATATTTCATATATGGGGAATAGTTGAAATATGACCTTGTTCATGGTTCCAATGGTTTAATGGTACATTGGAAATTTAGACTCGGGGCTTGGTTGAAATATGACCATATGCTCGGTGGCAATGGGTCAATGGCACAGGGGAAACAATTACATTTTGATGACTTGGTATATTTATTAGAAAATGCTCAGGAGTATGAAACTGTCGTAATGTATCATGCATGGTTGGTGTCATGGGGTTGAGGAATGGTTGGGTATTCTGATAACAGGATTTTGTGAAATGGTTGTAAATATTTTTTTGTTATTTTTCTGGAAAAATATCTTTCTGGGAAAATTGGTTTCAATTGCACTTGTATGCTTTTGGTAATGAATAGTTTTGGAAACTTGATTATATTTAGATATTTACTATTTCTGATAAATGGGTTTATATAAATCATTTTTATATAATGGTTCATATCTCTTATATAATAGTAGCGTGAGTTGGGAAGTAATTTGGGAAAACCTACTAAGTTATATACTCACCTCTGCTTTGGAAATTTAGTGCCCTTGCATATGCTATATTCTCGGACAATGGAAAAGGTAATGTTCCACACATGTTTAGAACTACCTTTGTATTTTAGGGATATTCAGAGATTTTGGATCATGGAGCTTGTGAATCAAGGAGTCTTCAAAGAGTCTTGCATAGTTTTTCCACTGTGTAATTTTATACATGGTTATTCTTCCACCGTTTCATACATTAGTGTGGTTTTCAGATACATGATATTTTTGAGTTGTGTTTAGTTTTTTCATGCATCATATAGTGAATTATGGTTAGGGTTGGTAGGTTTATTGGTTTTTATATTATATGGTAAAACATCCTATACTTGTATTTTATATCCTTCGGTATTTATTTCCTAAAATTGGCATGTTGGAGATGTCACTTAAGTTCTAGTAATGACCCGTTGTATTCTCAAGACAATAAGAATTGGTGGGTCATTACATATAATGTCTATTTAAAGTTAATATTGTACAATTATTTTGGAGCACTATGGTTTAGTTTTACATTTGGTGGTTTTGGGAATTTTATTAATTATTTTAGGATGATTTGAAGTGCATTGTAGGCGAATGGATTTCTGAAACCGTGCATGATGAGCAGTAAACTATTTAAAAAAATGATGTTTTAATTGTGGGTGAATGATTTTTAAAATTTTCAACTACATGGTAGTAAACATTAATCCCTTGGGAGGAGGAACACAATTAGGCACATTGTTATGGAAAACTATATAGAAAATTTTTGGGAACTCTATTCTTGTAAAATAAACTAATTATTAATAAAAATATTATAGAACCATTATATAATATCAATAATCACCATGTATTGACACTAAACTCGCTCATATATCATTTATATGATCCTAGATGGATTTAATGTAATTTCATCCTTCACACATAAAGAATTGATTTTCTTATTTAACAATCTATACTTCTATTAGTAACAGATTCTCAAAATGAATTTTTTATCCCCCTCTATCTTCATTAATTATTTTTTAGGGATGATTTCATTCATCAGATATGGTGAATATTCATATATTAATGGATATAATAAATTTTATCTTTGATATTTGTTTTGGATCAATATATCATTATTCATTGTGAAATTTAATGTTACTATACACTTTGGGTATTTTTTTCGAGCATCCTTCAATGATCTTTAGGTAGGTCTCTAAATTTAAAATTCCATAGTCATGAATTAATTTTGTGAATATAATTTTGAACATTAAATGTAACATCCCAATTAAGTAATGAATAATAGATATTTTTATCTATGTCTATTAATGAATTAGACAGTGTTTTAGAGGCTTAAAATGAGAATAAATCCAATCTTAAGCATGGAATACACTAATATTTTTAAAAGATTGTTTTACTTCATTTTGATGGAAACCCATTTTAAAATCAAACTTTTCACAATTTTATAAGCTCTATTTAACGAAATATACTTATTCTTTATTATTTGGACATTGAAATTTACTTTGGGTAAATTTTTTGTATTTTTGCGACCCTCCTCTCCTCTCCTCTTATAAAAAGACCCCACCTCTACCAACATACCCACACATCCAAAGCCATTGGATTGGCAAACCCCTACCCATTTTGTCTCTCCACATACCTGTCTAACTCTTAGAATCCTTACATTGTGCAGAAGTCTTCCCATGAAAGCCTTTAAGCTCAAATAAAAAAGTGTTACCTGATTTAAAGGTAGTGTCTTCTCTTGTGTTCTTATGTTTTAATTTGCTTCTCCAACCCCCTAAACTCTTTTTATTAATATCTTTTGTAACAAAAAAAGTATCTTCCATATACTAGGATTTTTTTATAAGATGTATTTGAGCTACACTTATACACACCTACATCTAATGGTAAAGAACATACTATTTCCGTGGATGGAGAATTTCTGCCTCACGAAACGTTGATAGTTCAATATTCTTTTAACACATTAAAAGGTGGCCATTAAGATGACACTATATTTATATATGATATATAATATGATTATGTTTTACTTAAGCTTCTTTATTTATCATTTATGGAATAACATTATAGTTTCCATTATGGGTAAACATGATATCTTCATTTTAGGAAGTTCGGACTACCGCCCCCTCAAAGTTATTTGATTCATTAATAACATATGTGGTATGTATAAAGGATGGATTTAATGATATTATATATGATAACATACTGTAATTATAATACTATTATGTATCATTATGTTTTAATTCCATTAAATATGAAATAAAAATGGAAGTAGCGTTCATGCGTACGTACGGCTTAACGTCTCCATGAACGGTGCATTTCATTTCGTACCTCTAAATGTTATGTAATATTGTAAATACATGTATATACTAGATATATATGAAATATATGATATCTACATCATGATTATAACTCTGGATATAATGGATATTTTCCTACGTGAACAACTTGTAAATATAAGAAGTTCACTTTTGACTCAAGTACCAAATATCGACAAAACGACCGTTATTAACTTAAATGGTTACATAATTTTCATAACATGGTAATATGTGATATAAAAGGAATAATGAACTTGAAAAGTTTCTTAATAAAGTATTAATTAACTCATGTTTATAATTCATGAGGTTAAAGAACGATCGAGTCAAGTCGGACCCGAGGTATGCGACTTCGTCTCAATCTCCTTTCATTGAGGCATATTTTGTTTTATACACAA
This sequence comes from Viscum album, assembly GCA_963277665.1. Taxonomy (NCBI): domain Eukaryota; kingdom Viridiplantae; phylum Streptophyta; class Magnoliopsida; order Santalales; family Viscaceae; genus Viscum; species Viscum album. Next base: position 1,681,651,411 of record OY728163.1, on the reverse strand, counting down.
CATTATTTTATACGGTGTATAAACCCCTTTGACTATTACGTTTATCCAAAAGGAATATTTTTTTTATATGAAGAGTTTTTCTAAATTACAAAAGGGAATGTTTTTGTCATACGTATGCGGTGACAACGACTTCTTCGCCGCCGTGAGCATTATTTGAGTTTCAGCTTCCTCTACATGCCATAGCTTTTAATAAAAGAAAAATAAATACAATGTTTTAATTTTATTTTATTTTTTTATTGAAAATGGTTTTCATAGTGTTTTTATATCAATTTTTTGTATTTATATCTTGTGATTGAAAAGTGGAAATGTTATGTTTCCTCTATGCACGTTTTATTTTATACGATTATGTTATGGTTCTTGTGCATTATTATGAAGATGGGTGGTTCCGTGATAAACTAAAGGTGGGTGAGCTCGATATAGCTCTCCAATTCATTGGGAAACGCGAAGGAGTTAAACTTTATGATTTCGCCGAAAAGATTTAGGGAATATACTTTGATGGTTATTCCAAACGTAACCAAGAGGGTTACTCCCTACGTAAGAATGTTATGAATGCCTCAAGTTACCTTTATGTCTTATGATTTCTATGATTTGTTCATGATTTTATGAGGTATGTTAATGTGCTTATGTTTTATGAGTAGAGTATGATTTCATTGATTCTTATGTATACATGTACTCATGTTTCCTTTCCATATTTTTATATCCCTTACTGAGATTTTTATGCTCATCCCATGTTTTTGAAATGTTTATCACAGGTCAAGGGAAGGGTACATGATATGATGATAGTGTCAAGGAAGTTTTAAGAAAGAATCCATGTTTTATTTTAAATATGTCTCTGTTAATGGGAAAAAATGAATACTATCTTTTTTTGTATCCACTTTGTTTAAATGTGGGATGTAATGCATGTTTTATGATCTAATTCCCTAAAACTCTAAACCTGAAATGATTCTCAAAGTGTATTCTTGAAATATCCCAAGATTAAGTAATGTTTAAGGCTGGGGCATTATAGTTTTTATCAAAGGTCTCTTTAGATAACATTAAGAGTCAGAATTATATTAAATGATTATCCAAAAGTATTTTTTTATGGTCAAATTGAAATGATATAGCATATGAATATTTCAATGTTGCTTCATTTAAGACATGTTTGTTCAGAATGGTTTTCTGCAGAGGAAACAGGGAAGCAGTGCTAGGAATCCATACAAAAGGAAATAAACATCCGAATCAGCATCCTGAGATGGTCGGAATTGGAACTGAACAGTTTTTTGCAGTAATGGGGAAGTTGACTCAAGCGATAAACGATGGTGATATCCATGCACGAGATCATCCAGATCAACTATAGATGAACATGTCTGTGGTCAAACATTTCATGAGGCATCATCCCCCATCATTTAGAGGATCATCTGACCATGTGCTAGCTGAATGGTGGATTAAATCACTGGAGACGATTTTCGATGTCATGGGGTGTTCAGACAATCAAAAGGTTAGCCTTGTTGTTTACCTTTTGGAGGGTGAAGCAGACTAGTGGTGGTCGAAGGTTAAAAATATCAGGGACACTGATGAGATTTATTCTCTCGACTAGGATGAATTCAAAGGTATGTTTCTTGAGAAGTATTTTCCTAAGGCTACTCAACTTAGGATATAAAAAAAAATTCCAGGAATTGAGGAAAGAGGAGGAATCAGTGGCTGCCTATGAAGAAAGGTTTACTCGATTGGCATGGTATGCTACAAATTTTATCCAAGACCTTGATAGTAAAATCCGTCGTTTTTACTCGGGACTAAAGCCAAAATATCAAAGGGCTTTATCTTCTCGTGAGTTCAGAAGTTATGAAATTCTTTTTCTATGTGCATAGAAGGTGGAAATGGAGTTTGTCGAGGATCAAGTGTTCTATAACAACCAACAGAAGAAGAGACTGGGGTGGCAGGAGAAATAGAAGAATTCTTCAAATTGGTCTGACGGTTAGAAAACTAAGTTTCCAGTTTGTGATAAATGTGGTAAAAGGCATGCTGGGGAATGACTTCTGAATTCTAGAAAGTGCTACCGATGTGGTAAGATGGGTCATAAGGCTCGTGATTTCACTGAAAAAGACCTGGGTGAAGGTAAGACCAAATTTTATTTACAGTTAGTGAAATTTTTTATGTGCAATGAGATGGGTCTCTATGAAAACGAGTGTCTGACAAAGAGCTCGAGTGATAGGAATCACTTAGACTACAACCAAAAAGGGGTGGTGAAATCCTTTGCAACTACATTAGTAGATGTCGCGCCATCAAATGAAGTTGTATCAAGTACTTTGTCTGTTATTTCAGATTATGCGAGAGTGTTTTTTGATTCGGTGTCTACACATTCTTTCAGCTCTCATAACTTTTCTATTAAAATGGGAATACCATCTGAAGAAATGACTCATGAACTTGTGGTAAAAACTCTTGGGGTAAATTTTAAGGAAAAAAGGAATTTATAAGAATACCCATATCCTTATCCGTGGAAAGAACCTACTTGTGAACCTTATTGTTTTACCTCTAGTATAGTTTGATGTTATCCTGGGTAAGGATTGGATCTCTATTTACCATTCTAAGATTGATTGTAGGGCTAAAGAAGTTTCTTTTAATAAAGAATTTCAGTTTTTGTACAAGAATTAACCCTTTCTATTGATAACATATCAAGAGTTCGAGAAACTTTGAAATGATGTAACTGAATGTTACCTTGCACATATCATTGAAAATAAGGGAACTGTTCAGATTAATGATGTTCCAGTGGTAAATGAGTATCCTGATGTTTTTCATGATTAGTTTCCTGGACTAATATTAGACTGGGAAGTTGAATTTACTGTTGAATTAGTTCCTTATGATAATCCAATTTCAATACCCCCTTATCGAATGGATCAAATTGAACTTTTAGAGTTGAAGGAGAAATTGCAAGATTTATTAGAGAAAGGTTTCATTCGACCTAACACATCACCATGGGGTGCTCCTGTTTTATTTTTTAAAAAGAAATATAGTTCAATGAGACTTTTCATTGATTATAGAGCCTTGAATAACATCACTGTTAAGAACAAATATCATTTGCCTCATATCGATGATTTGTTTGATCAGCTCCAGGGAGCTCAGTATTTTTCAATGATTGACCTAAAATCGTGGTACCATCTGCAGAAGGTAAAGGATGTAGATGTTATGAAGACCACATATCGAACAAGATATGGCCATTATGAATATTTAGTAATTCCTTTTGGGATAACCAATGCACTGGCTGTATTCATGGACTTAATGAATAGAATTTTCCATGAGTTCTTGTATAAGTTTGTGGTGGTTTTCATTGATGATATTTTGATGTTTTCTAAATCTAATGAGGAGAATTAAAGACATTTAAGTGTTATTTTGGAAACCATGAAAGAAAAGAAATTGTATGGTAAATTCATAATGTGTGATTTTTGGTTGCAACAAATTTCTTTCCTTGGTCACATTGTCTCTAAAGATGGGATAACTGTTTATCCTACCAAAACAAAAGTTGTTGAAGAATGTCCAAGACCCACAAATGTAACTGAGATTCGTAGCTTCCTCAGTTTTTCAGGCTATTACCAAAGTATTGTTAGAAATTTTTTACGGTTATCTAGTCCAATGATTAAGGTAACTCGGAAGGGTGTTAAGTTTATATGGACAAAAGAATTTGATGATTGTTTTCAAGAACTGAAAAGGATATTGGTGAATTCTCTAGTTTGGGAACTACCATCCAAGAATGGGGAATTTGTTATCTACAATGATGATTCATTGAATGGACTTGGTTGTGTCCAAATGCAGAATGATCAGGTAATTGTTTATGCTTCACGATAGTTGAAAACTCATGATGTAAATTATCCTACACATGATTTGGAATTAGCTGCTGTTGTTTTTGCTTCGAAAATATGGAGGCATCATTTGAATGGAGTAAAGTGTGAAATATATACTGATCACAAAAGTTTAAAGTATATATTCACTCAGAAAGAATTGAACATGAGACAGATTAGATGGCTAGAATTAATCAAGTATTATGATTGTACAATTCATTACCATCCGAAAAAAATAAAGTGGCTGATGCTTTGAGTCGAAAAAGTAATTCTTCATTAACAATGTTGCATTTGGAATGTGATCCTTTGGTTAAGGATTTGATGAAATTTGGAATAGAAGTTTTTGGTGTAGGATGTTCTTCTTTTTTGTTTCAGGTATCAGTGAAATATTCTCTATCAGACAGAATCAAGCACGCAAAGAAGCAAGACAGTGAGTTGCAGAAAAATGTAGAGCTATTTAAGAAGGGTATGTTTCCTGAATTCATCATTGATAATGATTGTGTTTTTAGATTTGGGAAGAGATTATGTGTGCCTTCTGATTCACAATTTAAGAGATAGTTGTTATGTGAAGCTGATAGTTCTCCGTTTTCCGTTCATCATGATAGTAATAAGATGTACAGAGATCTGCAGGAGTATTACTGGTGGGATGGAATGAAAAGAGGTATTGCTGCTTTTACAGTGAAGTTTTTGACTTTTCAACAGGTAAAAGTACAACAGTAGTTACCGAAAGGGTTTCTTCAGCCATTACCAGTACTAGAGTGGAAATGGGAGAATATATCCATGGACTTCGTTATGGGATTTCCAAAGACACCTTGAGGTAATAATACAATCTGGGTTACTGTTGATCGCTTGACTAAACCTGCCCATTTCCTTGCTATATGATATACTTTTTCCCTAGATCAACGTTTTACATTGTATCTTAATGAGACAGTCAGGTTAAATGGAGTTCCACTCTCTATTGTATCTGACCGTGATCCCAGGTTTACTTCTAACTTTTGGAAAGGCCTTCAGAAGTTGCTGGGTACTGAATTAAATTTTAGTACATATTTTCATCATCAATAAGATGGGTAGTAAGAACGAAAAATTCATACTTTGGAAGATATGCTACGTTCTTATTTGATGGAATATCTGGGAAGTTGGGACCGACATATTTCTTTGGTTGAATTTTCATATAATAACAGTTTTTATTCTCGTATACAGATGGCACCATTTGAGGTGTTATATGGGAAGCAGTGTCGAACTCCAGCTTTTTGAGATGAAGTGGGTGAACGGAAGATGATGGGACCAGAATTGGTAGAAGAGTTGGCAGAAAAAGTTCAGCTGATACAGAAACACATGAGAACAGCTCAGAGCAGGCAGAAGAGTTATGCAGAAAAGAGGAGGAAAGATCTCTCTTTTGTGGTAGGTGATCATGTTTTTCTCAAAGTCTCCCCATGGAAAAGTGTGATGAGATTTGGTAAGAAAGGAAAGATGAGTCCAAGGTTCATTGGACCATATGAAATTCTGGAGAGAGTTGGATCATTTTCTTACTGAGTGTCTTTAACTCCGAGTTTATCTCAGGTACATAATGTTTTTCATGTTTCTATGTTGAGAAAGTATATGCCTGATCCATCTCATGTTTTAAGTCCACAGGTAGATCAACTGGAAGAGAACCTATCATATGAGAAACAACCAGTCCAGATTCTTGACCACAAGGAGGAAGTGTTATGGAATAAGATGATTAATCAGGTAAAAGTTTTGTGAAAAAACCACATGATTGAAGAGGCAACATGGGAATTTGAAAATGCAATGAGGGCTAAATACCCCCACTTATTCGATAAGTAAATAAATTGCGACGAAGTTATTTTCTAAAGGGGGAAGGATGTAACATCCTGAGTAATTAATGAATAATAGATATTTTTATCTATGTCTATTAATGAATTAAATGGTGTTTTAGATTATTAAAATGAGAATAAATCCAATCTTAAGCATGTAATACACTAATATTTTTAAAAGATTGTTTTTCTTCCTTTTGATGGAAAACCATTTTTAAATCAAACTTTTGACAATTTTATAAGCTCTATTTATCGAAATAAACTTATTCTTTATGATTGGGACATTTAAATTTACTTTGGGTAAATTTTTGGTATTTTTCTGATAAAGATCATTTTTTATGAATACTGAAAAATGTTGTATTTTAATTCAAACCCTCCTTTTAATCAAATTTATTTATATGATTAGATTATTTTTGAATTGGTTTTAAAGTTAAATTAGAATATATTTTTACTATTTAATCCAATAGTGGTCGTTGGAATTAATTTCACTTTGAAATTTGACTTAAACTAGTGTCAATCTTTTGATACTTATTATTTCATAAAAACACGCTATTTGCTCTAACAGTGGGAAATAATTATTAAATTAATTAATTCAACTTATATGTTTTGAATTTTTTAAAATAGAAATAAAATTTGATTTCAGAATATCAAATATATCTTAGGGTGAAGTATTGGTTTTTTTCTGAATAACATCAATTTTTGATGAATAATGAAACCACTAAGTGGTACTTAAAAAGCTGATTTTTCGTTTAAATGAATTTTTACCACCACTGTGTTTTGAATTTCAAAAATCTAACATACATGGTTTTCATTAAGAAGTAAAATTTGTTTCAATGGGATTAAAATAATTTTTTTGTTTAGAGTAACTTTTATGTTTTTAATCGCGATTAGAGGTAATTAGTGAAATTTAAGGTAAGAATAATGTTTTAATAATATGAAATGAACATGACACATGTCCTACCCTTATTGGATGTGTCATGGCCGAGAAATACAATCCATGGGTAAACTTGGGGACCCCATGCAGCCACTTCGGAAGGAAAATGACATTAATATCATTTTATTTAATGTTAAAGTAAAAATGTCACAAACATGAGTTGTTTTACTAAAAAAATTAAATGGGGTTCTAAAAGTCATATTTTTTACTATAAATATTCATTAGAAAGTTAAAAATATTTCCTACATCATGATATTTGTTTTTTAGTTTTTAGACATAAATAAATTAAATTATTTATGACATTATGATGATGCAGCGATTACCTCGTTATTTAACGATTTAAATAAAATGAAAAGATAATGTAATATCTAAGTCCTACACTTGTCAAAAACATATTGGATGGGTGGATTTCGAACCCTTATCACCTTATTCTCGAAAATAAGAACTGTGGGATCTTTTTTATCTGAAAATCATTTTATAACAATGTATCTTTTCTTAACTTTCCATGAGTGCCCCTCCTCTCCTCTTATAAAAGGCCCCCACCTCTACCACCTTACCAACAATTCGAATGCCTTTGGCTCGGACAACCCCTACTAATGTTTTCTCTCCATATCCCTCTCTAACTCTAATAATCCTTACCTTTGGCAGAAGTGTTCCCAAGGAAGCCTTTGAGCTCAAATAATAAAGAGTTACCCGATTTAAAGGTATTGTCTTCTCTTGTGTTGTTATGTTTTATTTTTCTTCTCCAACCCCCTAAACTCTATTTATTAATTTATTTTGTAAAAACACCAGTATTTTCCATATACTAGGAAATTTTTATAAGAAGGATTCGAGTTAAGCTTACACACACCGGCATCAAATGGTTAAAGAATATACTATTTCCGTGGTTGGCGAATTTCTGCCTCACAAAACAATGATTGTTCAATATTCTATTACACCTTCAAAGGTGGCCATTAATATGATACTATATTTATATATGATATATAATAGGATTATGTTTTACTTAATCTTCTTTATTTTTCATTTATTGCAGACCTTTTTGGTTTCCATTATGGGTAAATGTGATATCTTCATTTTAGGAAGTGCGGACTACCACCCCCTCAAAGTGATTTGATTCGTTAATACAATATGTGGTACATATAAAGGATGTATTTAATGACATTATATATTATAACATACTGGAATTATAATATTATTATGTATCAGTATGTTTTATTTCCATTAAATATGATATAGAAATGGAAGTAGCGTTCATGCGTGCGTACGGCTTACCGTCTCCATGAACGGTGCATTTCATTTCATACCTCTAAATGTTATTTAATATTGTAAATGCATGTATATACTGGATATATATGACATATATGATATCTAAATCATGAGTATAACTCTGGATATAATGGATATTTTCCTACATGAACAACTTGTAAATATAAGAAGTTCACTTTTGACTCAAGTACCAAATATCGACAAAACTACCATTATTAATATAAATGATTACATAATGTTCATATCATGGTAATAAGTGATATAAAATGAATAATTAACATTAAAAGGTACATAAGAATGTAGAAATGAACTCAAGTTTATTATTCAGGAGGTTAATGAATGATCGAGTCAAGTCGGGCCCGAGGTATGGGGCTTCGTCTCAATCTCCTTTCATTGAAGAATATTTGGTTTTATACACAACCTTCTTTCATACGGTGTATAAACCCCTTTGAATTTTATGTTTATCCAAAAGGTATCGTTTTTTATATGAAGTGTTTTACAGAACGAAAAAAGGGAATGTTTTTGTCGTATGTATGCGACGACAATAACTTCTCCGCCACCATGACCATTATTTGAGTTTCAGATTCCTCTACAAGCCATATGTTTTTTTAAAAGAAAAATAAATACCATGTTTTACTTTTCTTTTATTTTGGTATTGAAAATGGTTTTCATAATGTTTTTATATCAATGTGTTGTATTGATATCTTGTGATTGAAAAGAGGAAATGTTATGTTTCCTTGATGCATGTTTTATGTGATACGGTTATGTTATGGTTCTTGGGCATTATTATGAAGAAGGGTGGTTCCATGATAAACTATGGGTGGGTGAGCCCGATATAGCAATCTAATGCATTGGGTAACACGAAGGAGTTAAACTTTAAGGTTTCTCCGAAGAGATATAGGGAATATACTGTGATGGGTATTCCAAACGTAACCAAGAGGGTTACTCCCTACGTAAGAATGTTATGAATGCCTCAAGTTACCTTTATGTCTTATGATTTCTATGATTTGTTCATGATTTGATGATTTATGTTAAAGGGATAATGTTTTATGAGTATAGTATGATTTCATTGATTCTTATTTATACATGTACTCATGTTTCCTTTCCATATTTTTATATCCCTTACTGATCTTTTTATGCTCATCCCAGGTTTTTGAAATGTTTTTCACAGGTCAAGGGAAGGGTACATGATATGATGATAGTGTCACAGAAGTGTCAAGAAAGAATCCATGTATTATTTTTAATATGTTTCCGTTAATGGGAAAAATTAATACTATCTTTTATTGTAACCACTTTGTTAAAATGTGGGACGTAATCCAAGTTTTATGATCTAATTCTCTAAAACTCTAAACCTGAAAAGATCCTCAAGGTGTATTCTTGAAATATCTCAAGAATAAGTAATGTTTAAGGCTGGGGACTTATATTAAACATTCATTATTGGTTAATTGAATTGATATTTTAATTTGTATAATTTTTTTTAAATGTGATAATTTAATGGGTAGATGTAGGGGATATTATTAATCGTTGAATATGATAAAATATTTGGTAAATTAATTAATGTAATGATTTGAATGTGTAATTAACATGATATTTGGATGTTGATATTATTCAATTAAATTGTTTTTATTTAATTTGTTAATTTTTTATATTTTAATTTAATGATAATGAAAATTAATGGATATTTTTGTTAACCATTAAGGGTTAATTGTTTATATGAACAAATTATTTATAATGGTTTAATGATGATTGATTCATATTATTAGATGTAATAAAAGTAATGGATTGTGATTTATTTGATAATTTTAATGGTATACCATGTTGTGAAAAGTTTATTAAGGGTTAATGTAGAATAAAAATGTTAACTGTGATATATTTGATAAATTTGAATGATTGAAAAATGGAAAATCTGACCCCTACTGATTCTCTGGATTCCAATGGTGAGATATAAATGACATTCTTGACCCAAATTCAACAATGTGATCATTATTTTATGTGGCATGGCCTCATTCTCCTTGCACCCATTGGGATAGGGACACAGAATGGTACTCCAAATATGCAGGAGGTACTATATATTATGTTCTACTATAATGATATTTGCATTGGAATGTGGTTCAAAATGATCTTGATATAAATTTAATTGATATGATTAATGATAACCATTTTATTTTGATATTTGGTATCCCTTGGGGATAGTTCAGACATTTTCAGGAGATGAAGTTGATACATTATCGGTTGGGTGTCTTTGTGATCATGGAGAAATAATGTGGATTGTTAATAAATAATGAAATTTAAGAAATGTTTACATAATTCATTGTAATTTATTATTTATAAAACATCACACACTATTATTCAATGGATAGTTTTTTTGATGTCATTGGTGGAGGCCTAATATGTTATACTCACACAATAATCAGGATTTGTTAACAACAACTGAATAGACATGATGATTTAATGAAAATTTATGGGTTAGAGGCCTATATTATATGGCTGAGTCTAGATAGAGAACGTATGAGGGAATTATACATGGAGTTTGGAACCTTTTGGGAGGCTCAGTGTGTATTTCATTTTTGTTTTCATTTGAAACATGAGATATATCTTCGAATAATATATATACAGTCTTATTGGAGGATGTATTCTAGTTTGGAAATTATTTGGAATTGTTTTAGTTTTTGGTTATATATTTATTAAATTTATTGTATTTTTGATGTTATTAGACTTTGATTAAGATTTTATAGTTTCCCTAATGTTTTATATATGACCCTAACAACTTGTCAATGACCTCCGGTGTATGGAGAGGCATTCTTGACATTATTTAACTTATTATCTGGAGGAATTGGTTTGTGGTACCCAGGTAGGGATTTTATTAAGGATATGTAAACATAGTTTGTGCTCATAATTCATGGAAAAATTAAATTAAAATATTGAATTAAAAAAAACAAATTATCTATCAATGGATAAAATAACATCAAAACATTTTATAAAAATAATTATGAAATTATAAATCATAAAAATATGTTTTTAACATTAATAATTAAATGGTTATACATAAATATGGTGGTCACTAAACATATTTGAATTAGGTATTTCTCAACTATCCGTCCAAAGAATAAGAAGATTATAATATATTATCCTTATGATATAATCATTCATTCATTTGACATTCCATATTCATGGGAATGTATGTATATCCATGCAGGGGCATGTAATGATGGAAACCCATATTTCCTATCATATATTATTGAAATCATTACTTTTTTAAATGAATTGTTTATGTTCATCCAACACACAAGAGTTGTGAATTATGTATTTAAGAAAAAAAAATATTCAATTAAGGTGGAGTAATCATTTTAAGAATAGATAATTATAATTATGATATTAAAAAAAATTGGCAGTGGTTGAATATGAATAATGAATCACGAAAGAGCCTACTAAATAAATGAAAGTGGAAAATAACAGTCATAAAAAATTTTCCATTCCATTTTTTGTCCTTATTAAATAACTACATGAATATTATTATTTTCTATGAGTGATATAAATTTTCTCATTGAATTTAACCATAAAAATATGAGATTCATGGGAATTCGTTGGAAAAAACTCATGTGAATTTTTTTACAAAAATTCATGACGCTAAAAAACTAGGATTTTCATGTATGAAAGATCATTTTATCAAAGAATATAGTCTCATATAACCTGATTTTCAATGATAATCCAAATCTAATGTGTTATATCTATGTTATATATAATTTAGTTCTACTATCAATTTAAAATCATGAGATAATGAACATGTATGATGATTTTTAATATAATGCTGTAAAAAATATTCTATTTTGTAATTTGTTGTCATATAATGATATATATGTTTTATCTATATTAAAAACATGCGATATACATTATGAAAATGGTTCCTTGTCAATCAATCACATACGTTTAATTTTATGGAAATTTCTGATTTTAAAAACAATTAATGGAAATCCTAATGAGAATTTATGGGTCTAAATGATAAGGTATAATTTTTATTTTCCATATATTTATCACAAAGCACACTATATGTTATTATATTATCATTAAATATCATTTATTTTATTGATATAAGAAATTTTTAGTTATAATAAATATGGTATCACCTATTATCTTATGTATAATGAGGGATGAGATCAAAATCATGAATTCTAATGTCTTGTGTCTAGGAAATAATATATAAATTTAAATTTCGTTTACAATCTACTTGCGCAAGTATATAGTTCATGGCCTCGATATTTAGAAACCCATTTCATATATTTTAATTTTTATTAATCATAAAAATATGTACATAGTGTAAATAAATTTAGTATGGGTGTTTTCATTTTTATTTTTCATGTTATTAGTGTAAATTTTCATATAATTTAAAATAAAGAGAATGGTATGTAAAAACCAAAAAATTAAATAATGGAATGTAAATTTTATAACACTATAAATTGATGATATATTTTATTTGGTCAATATCCATATTTTTTTATTATAATCTAGTAGAATTGATAATATGTGTACTGATATGCACCTCCCTTGTTGGGACATTTCATAGATGCTTATCCTCTATCATCATGTGTTTAAAGAGCACCAATAAATTTGACTTCGGCAAATGAACCCAAAAAACTTTTTCTTTCTTATGTAAATAAATTTTAATGAATTTGACTGCTAAACATTTGGTGAAGCTTTTTATCATCAATTAGATCTATATCATTATAATCAACATGTAATTTGTTTCCTTACTGGATTTATTGTTTATAGTAACATAAAAAGAATTCATGTAAATGTCATTAGGTAGAATTGTTTTTTTCTATACACAACATATTATGGAGTTTCATGTGTAGTGATATTTTTATTCTGTATAAATCCCACAAATCATGTAACAATTTATTTTTTCAAGAAATATTTTCTCTTTCAACATCTGATAATGAATTTTTGTAATATTTTTATTCAAATCCAATATATTTTTTTATTACTACACATTAATTGAATAAATATGGGAGTGTATAAAAAAATTTGGAACATATTTTTGAAATAGAAATGTGATAATTGGTGTCATTGTTGTTCAATATGTTTTTAGGGAAAACTACTAATGATATTATACTTAAAAAAGATGATGAAAACATTTAATCCAATTTTCAAAAGGGATATAGAATTTACCCCATTATGGAATAAGTTGATTTAAGTAATTATTATCTTATGATACGTAATATCTTTCGTGGGATAGAGACCCATGAAATATATTCCAAATATGAGAAATATACAATAACAATAGTTTGGAAATATAAAAATATAATTATAATTTATCTATAAAGAAAGTAAAAACAGTGATATCTAGGAAAACATGATTCATTAGTAATTATATATAAAACCATTTTCTAATGTAACAAGAGATCATGGTTCTTAAATTTTTATATCAGTAAAATATGGATTGAATTTTTTAATGACATCGATGGTGTCCAATTAATCAATGAAATAATGAGAATTTTCATTTTAACATAATTTTTAAAATTACATTGTTAATTGGGGTCACCATTTTGAGTTATGATCATTACATAATGATAAATATACTATATTAACTCGTTTCGATAAATGGATCACATATTAGAGGTAATACGTAAATGTGAAGACACATTCACCAATGAAAGTAATTGATGTAGACATTGGAACTTCCCAATCTGATGATGAATTTATATTATTTACCAGGTCAATATCATCATGGATGAATAAGAAAACTACCCAACTGCTCATGATATATATTAATATATCCACCATATATGTGTCTTCTATGGATGTAGATTCATTATATATATATCATATATATAATAGAGAACTCCTCCAAAGCAATATGTGGGATAATGTTATTGTATAGGGGATATAAATCATAAAATATAATAGGTAATCATACAGAAGTTTTAACTCATAAATATTGATTGAATATTAACCTTTTATTTACATTCTTACAATACTTTAATTAACATTACTGTTTAATTTTTCCTCTTGATTCTATTCAGTAAATTCCAATAAATGCAACCTGGTATTGATATTATTACATAATTTTAGAGAATAATTGTGAAAAAAATAATCCAATAGGGAATATTCACCTTGTTGAAATATAAAAAATACAATACTCAATCAATATAATTTATCTATTCATTTGTCTTATCTTATATCTATTGGGATTCTTCATGAACCCTCATATTACACAATCTATTCCTTCGATGTATCTCACATAGTGATTATTTATCAATTAGAACAATCATAACATAGAACCATATTATTAGGATTATGATGATATGTGTGAGATATTACTTGTATATTCCCTATGAATTACTTTTATGGGAGGAACTATATGACATACTATTTCATGATGACTACCCATCATCCCAAATGTATGGTTACTTTCCAGCTACCTATGAAATATTTATGTTGATCTATAATGGATGAAAAATGATTATCTTAATATTAAAACAGTTTTTTATATTATATACACTAAAAAAATTATAAAAAATAATCAAGGCTATGATTAGAAATTTCTGTTTCCATCATTGTCCATCTAAGATAATATATAATATTTTATTTTAGTGTGTCCTTTTTTCAAGTTAGGAGTGTGCCGTGTAAGTTATATATTGTTAATAATAAATGATATGTGTATCTATTTTTTCAATGGAAATAGAACAAGAAAATTTTGGATATATTTTATATTATCAAATTCTCTTTGGTAGTTAGCATCACATTAGAAATAACATAGCCTTTTAATCCAATTGGTGTACGATATGTATATTGTAAGAACCCAGTTCTTTACTCAAGTATAGATCATTTAATTTTGTGTATAAATATTTACATTGGACATACTATTGAAGCCTGTTGTGTTATAAAATGTTCTTATAGTGTCCATGTATTTTATTGAGATAAGAACACCGCTTTTTAAGAACACATGACTACTTGTAGGGCTTCCACATGGTTTTTTCGCGGTTTTCTTAAAAATTCAGTTTGTTTAATATTGGATAGTGGAATCTCACATGGTTTTCACATGTCCATGTGGACTATCCATGAGAACCACCGTTTTCTCAGGCCATATCGCATAGTTTCCACATGGGGTTCCCACGGTTTTCCTAACCATGCGATTTTCGTTACTTATGATTGTGGCATCTCTAATGTTTTGTGCATGGTTTGTGCACGACCATGAATCCTAACCATACAAACCACCCTTTTTACTAGATTCATGAATATCCATCTCTCATGGATTTCCAAGGGTTTGACAAAACATGCCAAAAGACTGTGTGCGAGTTAAAAAGATGTTTAAAATGTCTAAAATTCACTTAATGGCCTGTTAAACCCCCCTTACACCCTAATCTGATTTTTGGCCCGATCGACATAGATTTCCCAATTTTTTGTGGTTTTTGAAGATTCATTCTTGGAATCAAGATATATTCTTCATCCATCTTCTGATCCAGCATTCTTGCATCATGCGATATGTGCCACAGTAAGAACTTGATTATTCTATAGACTCACTTCTTATATTTGTCTCTCGAACAAGTTATCTCCATGTGAGCAGCTTTAAATTTTATTATATCTAATCTGATCAGATGAAAATTCATGGGCTGATACCATATTAGGAGGCTCATACAATCCTAAGGAGGTTAGACTATAACTCATCCCCAATGTTCGTTGTTTTTTGTAATGTTCATGCGGGGCCCACCAATTTTTTTTGGAAATCATTTCGTAAATTTACATATCATGATTAAAACTGTTAGAGTTGTATAGATATGCTATCTTTTAATATGTGATTAGTTGTTAGAGGTTTCACCCACAAATCAATCTGACGCATGTTAAAGGTTATGCCATAATTGGGTTTTTAGTGTTTCGGTAGGTTTGAGCCAGCGTTCCGGTGTTACATTACATGACCCTTATAATGGTGAGTCATTTATTATATATGGATTGTTATTACTGAGAATTTCATAATGGAATGTACCATATACTCCCACCACTTGAATCGTCTAAGGTAATTGCTTAAAAATGTTATTAAATATGAAAAATGAAATGTGAAATGAAAAGTACACTGAGTATATTACAAGGCCTTATTAAAAATAAATTTAATAAAGGTTACATATTTGAATCACCCCCTTCCATGTTGATGGAAGGTATAGGAGTGAAACTAAATAATTTATTATTACTTAATTGATAACTAATTCTTTATTAAATGGTATGAAAAATACTTGGCCTAGCCATGGTAATAAAAGAAAAATCTTGGACAAATGGTTTGAACTATACTCGACAGATCAACAATAATAGAATGCAATACATGAACCGAATTTAGTATTTCATGACAACAATATCCAAAAGTAAGGTACTATCTCGTACATGCCATGGTCTCTGAAATTTGAATACCCTGGGTCATATGAACTCTATTTTGATTCAATGTTACAGTTTTCTTAGGTTGATTCCCACCTAGATTATTATTCATGTATATTCCTTTGATTCTTGGTTTACTAACATTGGGTCCCTTATTATTATAGGATACCTCAACTAAAATTATTGTATCCAACATTGAATAGAAGGTGCCATGTTGAAATCCCATATGGTCTTATATTTTCATAGCACCATTTTACATTGGCCTATCACCAATGAATTTGTAGGAATCATATTGTGTAATGGACATGGATTAAAATTCATGGATTACACTCTTAAGCCTTAGTTAGACTCAGATACTACTGAGTTAGACTTCCGTGAGTTTACATAAAATTGGTTCTTACCCTAGAACTTCAGATTGGATATCATTGTTTTGTTGCCTTAATTCATCTTGGGACAATCAAAATTTATAATATCAATATGTGATGCCTGTTTTGGATTTTCCTCTTGAGAACAATTAACCAGAAATTGTTATTAATTCAATAATGAAATGGTTACATGTTCAGACTCCAGTTGAGGGATATAGCGGGTACATGGTTATGTAGTTATATTATAATTCATTCTTTACATTTTATATCATTTCCTACACACTTCTATACTTCATTACCAAGGAAAAATGTTATATACACGGTTGGGGGTGGGCAATGGAGATTTATCAGACACCCTCTACGGGCACGGTTTGGTACCCGTATTAAATTTCTAGGTTGAAGGTATTGGCAATGGGAAGCATGAAACGTCTTATACATGAATTTGTAATTATAGGATAGATCATGATATTAGATGATAGAGTGGGATCATGGAATTCTTTGAGTAGACATATTATTCATTTACATTGCAAAACATTTTTATTATATTTCTTTGTATACATATTCTCTATTTTTCTAATGACATGAAATTACATTATCTTTTTTCTATTTATATAGTTATTATTAATCTTTTTTATCTATTGAATCATTTTTCTTCTTCTATTTATCTATATTTATTCTGTATTTTACTATTCATTTGTATCCCTTCCACTATGCTACACTCTGCTTATGGGGGAATAGTCTTCCAATGGACACACCCTAAGCCTTTTTTGAAAGTCGGAATCCTCTGGTATTCGAGAATATGAACTTTAGGCTATGTGCCTTATAGGGCTAGGGGCACCCCATAAGTGGAATCCGGGTTCGAGTTGACACAAAGTTGTATCTGAGGTAGGTTACATTACATTGTTGAATACTTTTATAGAATCAATTAGATAATATGAACACTTGGGACTTGGTTATAAGTCGTTCTTGGGCATCGCCATCCCATGATTTGGGTACAATACATGTAACCCATAATACCATTATTGTTCTACATTTCTTATTATGGTTGATATTATTTCATTGTTGCATAACTCACATCTTGTGTGGTGTTGTTTATTATCTGTAATTGAGAATTTATTTCATCCATGGCCTGATTATATGAGGGAATGGAGTACTTCTACATGAATCATCATAGGCACCTAGAGTTTACATGTTATACATATTTAGATACCATATAGCTTCATTACCCAACATTTCATTACATTATATGTTTTTTATTGTTGAGTGAAATTCGGACAATGGCATGTAATTGTATTACGTTGGATTCTATTGAGTGAATGTATGTCTCAATTCATGAGGTTCATGGACTTCATGGGTAGGAATAAGTAATTTATCGAGTCAGTCCATTATGCTAAGTGGATGGGTTTTGTTTTTGGTGATAGGGGTATGGGCACCGATTCATCAAAAATGACTATCCATTATAAAGGGAATCAAGATATATAAAATGAATTGGTCGAACATCCTTAACACACCTTGTCGTGTTTATGAATGGTAAAGGTGTGACCCTAGAAATTAATTTCATTGTATAATAAAACTTAGATTTGAGAACATACCATTACCTGGATGTCTAAGCAGGTAGTTTTGGTATTATGCCTTGGGTAGTGAGTAATCTTCTGAATAGCTTCTATTAGTGATGTTATCTTTTTTCTTCTAAAATTGTTATAAGATGAGTTTTTGGAATTTGTAAACTAATTCTGCCATGTAGTCCTCATGTCATTCTCTAAGAAGGTGGTGAGTACCACGCTCCAGAAATGGTGGGCCCTGAGCCACCAGCCATACATGGAGGAGTGACACTTGAAGCACTACATAGTGTACTTAATTCAGCCACTAATTCCCAAGTCCATGATAGTTTCCTAAATCTGAGGTAGTTCATGCTAGGTTCCATATGGGTTGCACCTATTATGGCTGATATGACCTATGAGTGCCAATGGCATCATCCTCCAACTATTGCAGGGGATGGTGGTTCTCAGGCTACTCAGTCATGGACTATAGATAAAATTTCAATATGGTGTAATTTCCATTGATAAAATAGTGTGAATATGGAAAGAGGGAATACGCCAGTGTAGGGATTGTCCCCTTGTGGTTGGAAGATATTCCTTGTAGAGGAATCTCTTTTTTCCACAGATAACGGGCTTCAATTTTATTCTCTGGATGGGATGGTTAGTCCATTATCACACCTTTTTAGATTGAAATCACCAAAGGGATTATTTTATATCAATATAAAGTAGTAGTTATCTTCTCAAAGGAGTGTGGGATATCTTGATTGGGAGATATGGACTCAAGCATCATGAGCTTAGTAGAGTGAATTCCCATAATTGAAATATTTTTAGGTAGGACCATGGTTTACATCAAACAGATTTTACTACAATAATTGACCTTTTCAGGGAAGTCTTTCTAGATGACATTTCTAGCTTACATCAGAAGAGAGAGGTAAAGTTCACAGTTTCCCATGTTCAAGGAGGAGCTCTAGAGTCCATTCCTCTGTATAGGATGGAAATTATTGAGCTTTAGGAGCTCAAGTGGCAGATGGAGGTCTAAAATGAAAAAACCCTTCATAAGGCACAACAAATTATCATGGGGTTCACCCGTGCTTCTCTAATTGAAGGCGGATGGAACACTCTCTTTGCACATGTATTAAAGCAGGATGAACCAGCTTACTGTCATGAACCCGTATCCACGTCCTCTTACATATTATCTATTTGAAAAACTATAATGATAAAAGGTGTTCATTAAAATTGACCTAAGATCATGTTATCATCAGTTGCGATTAAGACCACCAGACATTCCTCATACAGAATTCCATTGCAGGTATAGTCTATATTTGTATCATGCTATGTCGTTCAGTCCCACGAATGAACATGTTGTTTTCATGGCAATGATGAAAATGGGTTTCCATCCCTATTTGGACTCTTTTTTTGTTGACTTTTTGGAAGACATCTTGGTGTATTTGTTCAATCATAACTACCAAGACAAAAAACATGATATTGTTCTTAGTATTTTGAGAGAGCATCATATTTATGAAATTCTTGCTAAATGTGACTTCTGGGTCAGCAAAGTCCACTTTTTGGATCATATTATTTCATGATTAGGAGTATATGTGGCCCCTGAAATGTTTTGTGATGTAGTATTCTAGGAGAAGCCTAAGAACGTGTTTGCTATCATTTGTTTCTTTGGACTGGATGGATATTATAGGCGTTTCATGCATGACATTTTACATCTTTCTTCACCTATTACTAGGCTTACAAAGAGATGTATAATGTTCCTTTACTTAGAAGAATGTATTAAATCCTTTCAGGATCTTAAAGGGATCCATTTCTTGACACCTATTCTAATTCTTCTAGAACTATGTAATGGTTATATAATCTGCTCTGATGCATCAGGAATTGGAATTGCAGCTGTGTTGATGCATGAATATAAAGTAGATGTGTCCGTATCGTGGATGTTGAGGCGTCACAAGGGATATTATCCAACACATGACTTCAAGCTAGCTGCAGTTGTCCATGTGATACATTTATGGAGAAATTATCTCTTAGGTTAGATATTTGTGGTGAATATACATCACAATAGCCTCAAGTATATCTTTTTCGCCATGATTTGAACCTTTGACAGTGAATGTTGGTCGAATATCTACAATTGTTGGATTTTGATCATGCATATACACCCTGAAAAGGAAATGTAGTTTGAGATTAATTGAGATAGAAAAATCTAACAAATGACATAGAAGAATCCCATGATTAATTGAATTTAATGGTCCTCTTTTCGGATCTTCATATAGAGTTTGTTGATATTCATGAGATGTCAGACCTCTCAACCTTAACAGTTACCTCTTACATCTGCAAGAAGGTGATGAGTTGGATATTTTTAGATCCTTATGTCCTGGTTCTCTATGAGAGTATATCAAAATATAACCAACCTATAGATTGGTATATGGATAGAGATGACGTCTTGCGTCTATGTGGACATATTTGGGTACCTGCCGATGTGAGATAAAAGTTGTTGAAAGGGTCCCATATTTCCAAATGGGTAGTTCATCCAGGAATCTCAGAAGATGTATCATGATATATGATTCTAGTATTGGTGTCCTAAAATGGAACGTCATATTAAAGGTTACACGACTAGGTTTTATCCATATCAAAAGGTTAAGGCAGAGCACCATAGATTTACAAGCGTGTTACAGCCACTTCTAGTGCCTTCATAGAAATGGGTAGATGTTTCTATTGATTTCATAGTCATCATTCCTAGGTCATCGAGGTGTTGAGATTCTATTTATGTATTCATTTAACAACAAAATAAATAATCACACATCACTTCTATTATGGATACATTCTCAGTTGATGAGCTGGGACGACTGTATGTTCGTGAGATCGTATGACTACACGGGGTTCCACATAATATTATTTCAGATAGGGATGATCATTTTACTTCATAGTTCTGGTAGGGTTTGCAGTATGCTATGGGAAATAAGGTCCATCTACGAAAAGTTTTCACCATCAAATTGATGGACAATCGGAATGGATAAAACATTTTTTAAAGGATATTCTACGAACATGCACCTTGATTTTGGAGGTTCAAGGGAGATGAATATTTCTATTGTCAAGTTCACTTATATTTATAGATTTCAGATGATGATTAAAATGGATCCTTTTGAGGACATATATTGTAGGACATTCCATTCAACCATGTGCTGATAAGAGGTAGGTGAGGAGCCATACTAGGTCCTCCATTCACTCAAAAGACTTCAGAACAGGTCCAGCTGATCAGGAAGAATTAGACTATTGGTCAATCTTGAGATAAATCTTATGAAATTTTTTTTCGATAACCCCATGAGATCGAGGTTGGGGATCATGTTTGTATTATGATATCACCCAAGCTAGAGAATATAAGTTTAAGGAGTGAGGGAAAGCTGTCACCTCATTACATCCGACCATTTGAAATTCTAGAGAGGGTCGGGCCGGTAGCCTATCTATTGCAATTACCTTTGATGTACTATTTTATGCACGATGTATTTCATGTCTCACAGCTTCGCCAATATCATGATAAAAATATCATACCTTTGTTCCCATGGAATTTGAGTAACATTCCAATGATACCTTTGAGGAATATTCAGTAAACATTGTTGAACGCAAAATGAAGGCCCTTTGAGGCATGTTTGTCTCTCTTGTATGAAGGCTATGCCAACATGACCAAGTACAAGTTGAGGCTTGGGAGAAGGAATTAGATGTATGTGCTCAATGGACAGATTTGTTCACATACATTGATTCATTGCACTTTGAAGAATAACTCATGTGTGAATTATTTTTAGGGGGGAAGACTATAAGAACCCGGTATTTCACTCATGTACAGATCTTCTCATTTTCGATATAAAAATTTACTATAGACCTGATATTGATTCCTAAGGTGTTTAAAGGGTTATATGGGTGTCATGGGATTTTTTGGATCTCGGAACACCTATTTTTATAAAAAAAACACCCCTTTTATGATGGTTTCCACATAGTTACCCTAAAAATGTAGATTGTTTTATTATATAAAGTGGCATCTCACATTGTTTGACCCGAGCCATGTTACCAAACCATGCAAACACCCATTTTCCCAGGCCATGTCGCATGGTTTTAGCAATGTTTGTCAAACCATGTGGTTTAGGTTGCTTTGGATAGTGGCATTTCACATGGTTTGTGCATGGTTTGCACATGACCATGTGGCTTAACCATGCGAACCACCCTTTTTCCCAGATTTGAGCAGAACCATATGACACGGTTTGTGCATGGTTTGAAAAACCATGTCGAAAAACTATGTGTGGCTTAAAAACATGTGTAAAATGTCTAAAATACCATTAATGACATATTAATCATGCCCCTACCTCCTTAATCTGATTTAATTCAAGATTGACCTAGTTATCTCTCTCTCTTGGGGTTATTGAAGATCCAAGATTGGGATCAAGAGATATTCTTCATCCGGCTTCCGATTGAGCTTTTGTTTGTCACATTGGATGTGAAATGGAATATAATCGAGTACACATTCGCAACACTTATTCAATTTATCTCTCGACCTATTTATCATCATGTGAGTGGTATTTAACTTTTCATAGATCTACTCTGATCTGAGGAAAATAATGGTCTGAAACCATAGGAGGAGGCTCGTACAACCCCGGGAAGGGTGGCCTATAAGTCATTTAAAAAGTTCTATGTTTTCTGATTGTTCATGAGGGGGCCACCGATTTTTTTGGAAACCGTTTCTTAAATTAACATGTCATGATAATTACCTTTAGTATCGTATGGTTATTCACTTTCAAAATATGTGAATAGTATTCAGTGGCTTCAACCACAACTCAATCTCCCTCAGGTCAAATGTTATGCCATAATTGGGTTTTTAGTTTTTTGACACATTTGATCCACTGTTTTGGTGTGCCTATAGTTGTACATTATTAAGGTGAGTCTTTAATCATAAATGCATTTTAATTACTTAGAATAGAATAATGAATGCACCACATATTATCACGACATGACCTGTCTAATTTAAGTTCCTACAAATGATATTAAATGTGAATTAAGAAATTCGAAATGGAATCTATACTGATTATATAACATTGACTTAATAAAAGAGATTTAATAAATTTTACATGTCTACAAAACCCCTTTCCTGATTTATGGATGGGAGAGGGATGAACCATAGTTATTTATTATGCATTAGTGGATAAGTGATACATGATTAAAAGGTTTTAATGAACTTGGATTATCCACACTAATTGAAGGCAAGGCTTGGACAAATGGTTTCAACTCTAATTAACCTATCTACACTAATATAAAGAAATACTTAAACAAAATGAATTATTACAGGTCTATAATATCAAATAAGAATGGTACGTCTCGTTCTTGCATTGCATTATGATAGGAGAATACCCGGGGTCTCAGGAACCCCATTCCAATTCAAGGATAGGGATTTCATAGGTTGATGACCACCTAGATTTTGGTTTTTTATATTACTTGGATGCCAATTATACTACTGTTGGGTCACTTATTCTTATAGGAAACCTCAGATACACTCGTTGGATCAATCATTTACTTGTAGGTGCCTTATTTAAAACCTATAGGGAATTTTATTTGAATATCCCATTTTACCTTTGTCGATCACCTTGGACTTGGTAAGTATCTTATTGTGTGAATTCCTAGGATTATTATCTTAGGATTACACTCATAACCCTTTGCTGGACTCAAATACTACTGGGTTATCATTTGCTGAGTTTATATAACTTTGTTTTTTACTATTGAACTCCCTCACTATATATCATTGTTTGGTTTCCTTCTTACATATTAGGACCTCCACAACTTATAAAGTCAGGATGTGATGACAGTTTTGGCTATGAATCATGAGAACTATTAACATTAATTGATAATTGATTAATTAATGAACTGGTTAGATGTTTAGACACCGGCTGAGGGATGATGTAGATACATGTTTATTTATTTGTATCAAATTTCTTTATTTCTTTTACATATATAATCCTCCACACTTCAATATTTTACTACATGGGCTAGATGATATAGACACTGTTGGTGGTGGCCCATTTAGATTTATATAATTTCCTCTCCGCTCTTTGATTGGAACCCGATGTAGATAATATGGTTGCATGTATTGAAAAAGGGAATCATGGAGCTTCCAATACTAGATTGTGTTCTAATAGGATGGATATAGATAGTAGATGACTGAGTAAGTTCTCGAGATTCTTGGAGTATTCTTTTTTTCCATTACATTGTGGAATAGTGTTTTCCTATTTCATTGTATCAATTTTTTCCATTTCTCTAGTGACAAGACATTACATTAACACTATTAAGTTGATACAATTGTTGTTAATCTATTTTGTTTATTGCATTAATTTGGTTCCTATATTTATTTATATTTATTCCACATTTTACAATTCAATTATTTCCCTTTTGATGTGCTACACTATGCTAATGAGGGACTAGTATTACTTCAGAAACACCCTAGGCCCTCTCCGCTTGTCGGAAGCCTCTGGAATTTCGGAATATGTTCTTATGGCTACGTGGCCCACTATACTCATGGAACCCATTATGTGGCATCCGAGATCAGTTCATCTCATATATACCCATATGATTTTAATTGAAGTAATTTGAATAAAAAATAGCAGCATGGAGTCCCCTTAAGTACTTTAGGATATTGGGTGGATTAATAGTGAGATTAACTATATCCATTATTGGGAAATAATTTATTCCATAATGGAAGAACAAAAATGATGAGAACCTTTCCACATTCACCCAGATACAAAACATATCGGGATTAATTTAATTTTTGGCCAATTGAACCTTGTTAAAGACATCCACAATTGAAGAAAACACTTGGAATCCAATTATATAGAATCATATTAATCAATATAAATTTCATAGTTTTACACAAAATTTAAATAATGATATAGTGAATAAGATATTTTTGGTAAATTCTTTATTCCATAAAAAGAAAAATACAAGGAAAAAATATACTCACTATGGTACCATAAAAAGATTTTCTTTCACATATTATGGAGTAATTCGAGTGTAATTGTATCTAGAGTAACCAAAATGAAGGTGAGTCACTTTGAAATAGCCAATTATATTAAAATATAAATAAAAAACATTGATTAAAATATCAAATTTCTTCATCAACATTCTCCTTATGAATAACTATATCAACACAAATAATGAATCCCTTTGATAAAAATTAAATAACCACAATAATTTATCCAAAGTATGGGTGGGTATAAATTTGGGAAATTATGTTATGAAATATATATATATATATATATATATATAAAGAAAAATAATAATAATGAATTTAATAAAATTCTACTATCATTGACTAATGACTTATAAATGTTTTATGTCTAAAACTTGTTATTCCAAAATGATTATTTAATTTAAAATATTGACTTTATTATAATAATATTAAATAATTATTAAAATGTAAAATTTTAATTATATATATATAAGTAAATAATTATCATACCTCCAACAGTTTTATCATGGAAGATAATAAATTTAGTCTATACTTATAAAATTTTTGATCCTAATTTTATCTTCTTATATGTGTATTATATTTTTTTGAACATTTTATAATTTTCAGGGGGAAGTATAATTTTATATAAATTATAATATGAATATAATATGTTTGTTAATATCAAATTAATATAAATAAACACTCATTCATAATTATGGTTAAATATCATTAAGAATTCTTAATGATTAAAATGTCATGTTCTAAACATATATTTTCCCAAAAAATAGAAATTTTTAATTTATTTCACTAATATATTAAATATTTATTAGGTTGAATGGATAATAAATTATTATTTATAAAGCTAATTAATTTTAATAACTATCATATTATCTTTTTTAGTGAAAATATAATTTCTATAAATAAAAATTAATGAAAATTACCAAGTTTTAAAATCTTAATCTTATTTGTCTATTAGGTAAAAAAATCACATTTGGAATATATATAAAAAGTTTCATTTAAAAATAATAAAATCCTATAAGTTTCACCCATATTTTCAACTTATTCTAATAACACACCAATCTAATCAAACCCCCACATGATTCTATTTTTACCCCTTGACTAACATTAGTTTTTATAAAACGTCAAAATTTTTTAGATGGAAAAGAATCTCAATCCCTCTACCCATCAATTATATCTAAAAAATAAAAATATATAATATCTATTAATTACCAATGTTTAAGAATATTTATGATTTTCATGAGGCATTTATCAAAAAAACTTCATTGTAATATTAATCTTAAACATGCCTAATGAAAATTGTGATTTTTAAATAAATTAGTAATTACATTGGTATCATATGATTCAAAACCTATGGTAATTGGGAACATAAATGGATATATAAATATATATAAATATAATTATAATAATGATAAAATACATTCATATGCATCATATAAATCACATACAAGAAACAAATTTTTAATATGTCTTGGTTATCATTCAAATACATGTGACACAAAAATATCATACATGTAGTTTTTAATTAGGTTAATAGACATCTAACATATTTTACATTCATTTTAAATTTATAATTTCACTATACTAGAATTAGTCACATAATTATAATACCATGTATTCTTTACTAAAAACATTTCCAATACTTTTCTTAGTAACGATGTTTTAAAATAGTCTTTTATAGGTTGTAAATGTGTCTTTATTCATGATAATTTTCCTTCATTTCATCCAAAAAATGTAAATTAATCATGTTTTAATAATTTCAAATATCATAATTTTAACACCATAATACGTTATGATTTAATTCCAATTAAATAAATTTTATCTCTTTATTAGCATGTGATGTACATAATAGTGGGATTAAATAGAAATAAAAAATAAAAATATTATTTGAACATGACCATTACAACATGGCTATTAATATGAAAGTATGAATAATAAAAATAAAAATATCATATATTATTTTTTATAAATATATATAATAAAATAAATTGTTTTAATTTTATAAGATGTGAAATAAAATCATTTTTATATAAAAGTAATTTTTATGAAGAACAATATTTTTCTAAATGTTTATTTTTGTAAAACTTGCACAAAAAACCAATAATAATATTTACTAATTCATGTTTTCTTGGATTAAATGAACTTAATTTTTTTAATTTCATATAAAAATTATCATAGCATCATTTTTATGAATATTATAATATTATAATGAATAGACGAAAATAATGATTATTATAGAAAATATACATTTCTTTAAAACTGTTGATTATGATAAATTATATATTACATTGTTTTTAATTTAAATTTAGTTAAATTTTATTATTTAAAATTATATTTAGTTTAATATAATAATTTTATTATTTTTTATTTTTTATTAATAAGATATATACCTTTTTCACTGTTTATCTATAGAAGACTACCCTATTATCATAACTACAAGTGTAATTATAAAGTAGATACCTCAACTTATTTTACATGAATTTGTTAAAATGTATTTGGTATTAGGAATAAAAATAATTTATATTATTTAATATGGTAATATTTATTCACCATTATAAAAATGTAAATGCACATAACATTAATTAACATGATTAATTTAAAAATCAATTAACTCATGCTGCTAAACAAAACATTTAATGGTTAAAAAGATCAAAATAGTTTTCCAACATCAAAATTGATTATAAATATCAATTTTTTAGTATTTATTGTTGACAATTACCTTTTTTTATGTGGCATGATAAAATTGTTGTTGCTATAGATTTATCTAAAAAACTACATGAGTGTCTTCTACCCTGTATATAAATGGACACTGCTCCCCTCACATCATCTCACATCCAATGCCATTTTAATCATCCATTACCTACCCAAATAACATGCTTCTTCCCCTAACCAAAACCTATATTACATGGTTTATAATAATTAACTCCTAATATGTATTTTTTTAATGTCTAAAGTGGTCATTTGAAGAAGTTTAATCATCCATAAATGGAAATTGTTTTTATTTTTTCCTCAAATGAGATAAAACAATATGTAATCATTATAATATAACATATAATATATATACCTACTATAAAAAAATTATGTTAATTATATTTTCTATTTCCGTATTCACTTCGTTAAAATTGGAAATGAACCCTTTGATAGTTTGTAATATGGACTATTTCCTCATGAACTGATGAAATATGATTTCGATTAAAAAAATAATGAAATGATATAATTATTAATATAAAAAAAATTTATGAAATTTTTAATATTATAATAATTGTTTAATATTAATATCACGTATTATTATTAATTTTTAATTCCATTAAAATATAAGAACATTGTTCAATTGTGTGTTGGATAGTGTCCTCACAAAGTAACGTGATTCGTTTTTTCACATTCACATAACATGGAATGTAATAAGGATAAACATAACATATATATGTGATATATAATAAATGGTTATTACTCATTAAAATTAATATATGTTCTACTTTATTAACCTTTTACTCATCAATGGAATGATATTGTATTTCATGTGTATATAATAGACATTGTAACGAATAAGTTATGTGATTAATTTTCTGTTTAAAAAAATACATTATTGATTCCAAAATTATATCTGGTAAGTAAATTTTTTATTTATATAATATTTATCATTCTGTATATGATTAATTTAAACCATATGTTCCTTAAATTAAACATTAACAACAAAACATGCATGAGGGGACATAAAAATTAACACCAAAAACAATGGAAATAATAAAATATTATCAACCCAAGTGTAGTGAAATTTTATGATATTGTCATATATATATTTAAAATAATGGTATTCTTATTGTATAAATTAATAAAATTATTAAAACTATTATATAATCTGTCAAAAAAATTTAAACTATATAAATGTTTGAAATTGGGATTTCATCTCAATTTCTATTTCATTAATGAATATTATTAATATGGACATATTAACTTGTATATGGGTTATATAATAACGATAAATGTATTTAATTAGGTATCCATTTTTATTAATGAATTTTTTTTTGTTTCAATTAATGTTAATTATTTATGGGGATTATATATAAATATTACTAGAGGAAAAAATTATTTTACAATTTCAATATTCTTTTGAGATTGTTCATATTCTCTGAAAATAATTAATTTCATGATATAAAATTTTATTTCATTATTATTAAAAAATAAATAAAAATATTCATGTTTGATGGATATTTTTATATCATAAATTCTATACCATTTTCCATTATGATGTTTAATTTGAAATTTAATTCATCTAGTGGGAAAATATTTATAAATCGGTATCCTTGCTCAATGAATAAATATGATTATATCGAATATTTATTCATGAATCAAATTTATTATTTGATATATGATGAATTCATTTCAATTGCTTGTATACATGGATAATTATTATAAACAACCCTTTGATGCATTAATAGTTATCATGATAAAAATTATTTGGCAGAAACATAATAGTTCTAACAGAAATTTTCAGCATATCATATAAAAGGTCATTATAGTTGAGGTCTAAGGGTTCATGATATATTGATAACCAATAATTTTAAAATTAATTCATTTAGAATTTATTTATTATTATTTTCCAAGATATTTTTGGATTCTTTTAATATTTGGGTGAAATTTATTATCATTTTATAAATTAAATATAATGGGTTTTTAGTAAATTATCCTTCCATATTTATTTATAATTTTTTATTCATGATATATAACAATTTGTATAACCCATAATGAGAATTTTAGCTCAGCCTTATTTTTTTCCATTCCCTGGGATATTAAGATGAATCATTTGATTGAGATAAAAAGTTTCCAAAAATCTCTTATGGTTATATTTTTATTTTATCCCAAAGGTAAAAGGTTTACTGTGCATGTATATGGTTTTCTAGAACTACTAACCTAATATGGACATTGAAATTGTACCCCTATCATATTTCATAATATAATATAGTTGGTACTTGATTTGGGTTGTTAGAGTCGAGGTCATTAAAATTGTTATCGTACAAAGATTAGTAGAATCCCATATAATCAGATTAAGTAATGAATGATTTGGTATTATAAAACTATGATTGAAATTTATTATAAGTGTGTAATAACATCATATTTTTGATGGGGACAATAATATGAGGTTTTTTTCTAGAAATACATCCTTATATAAAAACTACATCTGGGTATTGTTCAAGAATAATTGTACGTATTGATAATAATAATTAATGTGGAAAATTATTCTGGACCTAATCATCACTTGGTTTATGAAAATATCTCATATCAAATATTAACATGAAATAAATGAGTTATATTATTAGAATAATTAATTTTTTATGGTTTAAAAACATTATCATGGATTTTAAAATAAATATATTCCAAAATAAAACAGGTTTATGGATCTATGATTTACAGTAAATGATAATTTAAATGAATTTTATGTTATAATCCATATTTATAATATATATTTTGATTAAACAATACTAATATTATGAGCTAATATAGTATATAATTTTTTATAAATAGTTCATTTAAGGAAAAAGGGTATTACTGTTCATGTCCAATGTGCGGGTTTCCCTTCTAGGAGAGAATACATATTGGGTAGTATAATTTATAAGATGATTTTTATATTATATTAGCATATTATTTTTCCAAGAAAAATTCTTGGATGGAGAAATGATTTGCTATAGACTGTGTTTATCCTAAATTGGATAATTACATTGGACATAATTTCCCTTAATTATAAGGGACTACTAATCCAGTAATAGGTGGGAAATGTATTAAGTCTCCTGGTATTATATATATGGACATGGAATTTTTTGGGAAATTAAGGGTTACAATTTTAACGTATTTTCCAAATAGGCATGCTAAGTAATAGTGGTCATTAATCTGATATAGTAGTGAAGAAGAAGAAATATAAAATATGTATTGAAATTATATAAAAAATTCACTAGTTGACAATAAATTTATCATGATAAACCAACTAAAATTAAGATGTTACTATATTGTGTACACAAAAAAGATGAAAAAATATTTACAAGGTGTGAGACACCACATACAAAAATATATGGGTATACAATGACTTACATTTATAATGCAATATTAATAATTATTCATTTAATTATAGGGATTAAACCATGTATCCAAATAGAATTCATCACTAACTTTTTTAATATGATGAAATAGTTTTATGTGCCATAAAAATTGGGAATATTTTATTTAGAACATATATATTAAAGTGGAATTAATAAAATTATAGGTATAATGAGAATGAAGAAAAATAGAATGAATCATAGAATAATTGAGAAAAAAGTAGTTTCCATCTATTGAGAATGGTTGAATGATATTTGCAGGGAAATTTGTGAGTTAATTGGTGTTTTTCACATGTTCAGAAATAAGGAACATTAGGCTAAATAATAGAAATTGAAGAAAGAAAACAATTAAATTTAGTGGTTCATCTATAGGAATATGGATCACAATAAGAACATATGTCTCGATCTCCATGGGAATCATCCATGGAAGAGGCCAATGGTAGAAGGACATGTTTATTTAATCACTACATGTACTTTTTAAGTACCCAATTATGTGGAGGTAGGTACATTAATTATTTTATAAAATTTTTACAATTCTCTTTCTGATTTAGTAACCTTAGATTATATTATAAATTAAATGATTTCCATGAAAATTCAACAATTCTTTATAACATTAATATGTAATTTTTTTAGAAATTCCTATTGGATTTATCAATTAAATAAGGATTTGTTAGGTATTCCTTATTATTAATCACTAACATGTTTTATTTTCTCACATGTTTTTCACAACTATAGTGGATTTCGTTATAATCTTTTATATGTAATGGATTTCAAAATACTATAAATCCATTTGTAGATAGAATATGGAAATAATGGTTCATAATGAATATGTAGACATCCATATCATTATATCAAATACAATTTAATTTGAGTAATTTTTAAGCCCACACATTTTAACTCTATAGAATGAGATTCATTGGAAAAAAGATAAAACAAAATATAATGATGGAAAATAGAATCCTAAAATTGAGGGTGTATATTTTTTGTAGGAATACATTGATGTATTTTCAGTGGAATTACCTAAACATCCACCAGATAATTAAGTTTAGTATTTGATTGATTTAGTCTGTTAGTAATGCAAAATATAATTGAATCCTCATAGAATGACCTATGTGGAAATAATGGAGGTGAATAAAAAACTTGAGACGATTTTGGATTGTGGATTTATTCACACTAATGTTTCACCATGGGGAGATATTATTCACATTAATAAGAATAATGAGGTATCCATGAGTCTGTGTATTGGTAATATAGGAATCAACAATACTATAATAAAGAACTAGTATCATTTTCCCCTAATTTATGACTTATTCTATCAACTTCATTGAAACAAATTTGTTTTAATGACCACCATCAATCTAGATAAAACCAATTCTCATATATAAATATTACATTTCATTGGAATATATTAGAATTAGTTATAGAAATTATTAATTTAGAATAATTCCATTTTAAATTTCTACTGATGGATTTATTTTAATAGATATAACCAAAATTTATTCAATTAATATCATATTGATTTTTCAATATTAAAATTTGATATATTTGAGTATTCTAAATACAATAAAGAATATTAAGAAAATTATTTGATCATCAATGAGACTCTTAAAAGGATATATAACATGTGATTTTAAATAATTATGATTTAAAGTACCAAGAAGATTCTTTTCATTTATAAAAAGTTTTTACAGTTGAAATATTATTTAATCCTATGATGAAAAAGGATGGAAGATAATGGCCTACCCCAATAGTCAAAATTGAGGATCATAGTTTCATTCATATTTTTTTACTATTATTGTTTCATTCAGAACATTTCCCAATTGGAAGACCTTTTAAAATGATTTATACATTATTTGATAATGTTTTTTTTGTAAAATAGAATTTGAAGAATGTTTTTTTGATCTGAATATGTGTTTGGCCGATGCACTGACATGGAATCTAACATATGAATAATATTGGTTTATGATTTATGGATATGTAATAAAGATGAACTAGAGTTGGGTACTAATAAAAAATGATAATGTTAATGCATTTACATCATTGAAATTGAAGACCTGTGAATAAAATATTATATCACATGAGCTTGAGATAGAATCTATAATCATTAAATTAAATATATGTATACTTTATCTATATATAAGTATATCATTGATATAAACTATTCATAAAAGTTTAAATTTCCTTTATTTATAGAATGATCTAAATACATGGAATTAGGGATGGATATATATACCCATAAACAATGATTACTCAATACTCATCCACCAATATAAACTAAACAAGGTATTGAATTCATTCAGTTTTATTGATCACTATGTTCTTACCCAAATATGGATTCATAAAAATATTATGTTCCAGGATCTAGTAAATATGAATTTTTGAATTATTAATGATGAAGGGATTTCACTACTTTCAAAATTGACAATAAAACTGTATTTATTATAAAATATAAAATATTTTCAATCTAATGATAATAAATTTCAGAAGAAAAGTATTGTATCAAATGAATGGAAATTACTGAACATTATTTGTTATAATGGTGTAATGTAATGGGGAATGATATTAAATTTTTCATATATTCCTGAGTGAAAAAAATAAATTTTTAGATGATCCTCATTAATAAAATTTCCCTATACACCATAGTAGCACTAATATGTAATGTGATT
Organism: Viscum album; assembly: GCA_963277665.1. Taxonomy (NCBI): domain Eukaryota; kingdom Viridiplantae; phylum Streptophyta; class Magnoliopsida; order Santalales; family Viscaceae; genus Viscum; species Viscum album. The sequence continues at coordinate 1,681,617,563 of OY728163.1, read as the reverse complement.
TGAGGAAATATTATTAGTTAAATAACATGATGAGAGAAATTTTTTACTATGTGTCATGATGTTTTGATTGTGAATAGATCAAGATAAAGAGAGAAATAAATAATATGATTTATAAAAACTCATTATTTTCCTATATTTTAATGGGGTTAAATAGCATTGGAAATAGGCATAAGACTACAAAATGGATATTAAAAGAATGATACAATATGGGTTATTATTGATCTCATAATCAAATTTAAACATTTAGAATATATAATTGAATAATCATATTTTGAGTGACTCATAAGGATCTAAATTAATGAATTTTTAAAAAATCATGGAACACCTCTCTATATCATGAATGACTATAATCGTTTCTTTACATTGGATTGGAATATGAATCATCTGAAATATCATTATATTAAATATTATTTGATCACTAACTAGCATCATTGACATATTTTACATTCACAATGGTCTATCAAAACAATGGAATAAAAATTTGAGGTTATTATGAAAATACAATAATGTTATGTGGGATTAGTAATTTACATTATGTTGTTTTCTTAAACAATTAATTTACATTCATGTATTTTCCCGAACAAGGACAAACACCCTATTAGCCTGATGCCTAAGCCAGTCCTAAAAATCGTGAAAGAGTGTTACTAATCCACATGTTCTGGGACTAACTCTTAGAATCGTTAAATATAAAATTGGGAATGTTTTTACCACTTAAACAAAGGAATAAGAAGGTAAATGTCATTATGAAAAAATGATATCAAAACAAGAAGAACATTTCCAAAAGTCAAATAGCTGTAATAAACCCCAAGTACATCAAAAATTTTAAATAATATAGGAAAATCAACAACCCAATTCCCATCAAACACCACACTCTATGACATAAAATCAAACATATGAAATACCTAAAAGATTAGATTTACCCATTCTCAATCATTGAAGACGATAATCTACCAATACCCAAAAGCACAAGAATAGTGTGGTCTAAAACCCAAGTAATGTCCCACCAAGGAATCAATAATAATATTCGAAATTAATTTTATAAATAATTATTCAAATTTAAAATAAAATTCATATATGTAAAAAAACATATTTAAAATAAATCTTTAATTACATTTCAATTGATGGAAAAATTTCAGAACATTGATTAACATGAAATTTATAGTAAATGTTTATATAAATTTATAATGAATAAATAAAATATTTATGAAACAAACTAATATATATCAAATAAAATTTATGAAACATGGTAATATTTTATGTGGTAAAATAGTTTGAGGTTTTGGGTTCCTTACATAGACAAATATGTGATCATTAGAATATGTGTAAACACTCCACTCGCACAATAGTCAAAGAGGCATCATCAACATCTTATCAATGATATTACCTACAGTATATGAATTTTCAATGTTTTAATGCTTCTATAGAGTGATACCAATAATTAATCACTAACTACAGAAGATTTTTGGTCCCCTAAAAACAATTAATAATTGTATATTTATTTGAAAACTCTTCACAAAATTTAACATATTTCCCGTTTATTTGTGACTATCATCATTTAAAAAAATGACTACTTTCATCAAATCATGCCTTTTAGAAGAATAAAACAAATGATTTATATAAAAATAAATTAACCCATTATTGTAAAAAACAAATTTTAAATCAATTTCACAAAATTATTTTATAATTTAAATTTCATATATAAATTTCATGATTTTCCCTCAAATTCCATGAAAACATCCCAATTCATTAGAATGGTGGTATTTCAACAATTTTCTTACCAAATAATATTTTATATCACAATACTAATTGAATCGGGGACTTAAAAATAAATTAAAATATTAATAATTAAAATTGAACTATTTAGGTGTAAATCCACTTGAAAATCCTATAAGGAACAACCTAAAGATAAAATGATATCACGTTGCACAATACCTATAATGGGGAATTAAAATAAATAATTTTAGAAAAGGATATGTTATAATAAAACATATATATATGATCAAAAACATCATCAATATCATACTAAGTAATAAGTATTTAAAAACTATAAGGAAGTTAGTGGGATAGAGAGAGTGATAAAGAAAATGAACCAAATTCGTACTATGAATGGATAAAATTATTTTTCCCTAACATTAATCAAAATTCATGAATATTTGGAGGGGAAAACGTGTTCCTAAAATATCTAGATTTTAATTAAATAAATTAATCCCTATTTAGTTTTGGATGAGTGTATAAATCGGTATAATGAATTTTCTTAAAGAAAAATCAAAAAATTTTATTTAAGTTTTCATAATTAGATGTGATAGGTAACATAGGTTTTCAAATTGTTCCCCATAATTATTCACACAATTTAAGGGGTACATCATTTTTACTAGGTGGGATCAATATTCTTACAAATCTGTTCTAACTATGAAAACCATCACTTTCTATGTTTTCATGGTATTCACTATAATGTCACATAGTTTGGGAAAATCATGAACTAATCAACCACAACCCAACATCCTTAAAAAATATTCATAATTTCACGCGAAGGACCCATAAAAGAGAACCAAAATAATAATTCTCAAAACATGTATTGTGATGATTTTGAAAATAGTAACATGATGTATTATCATCCCCCCATAGAATCATTATGTCAACATAATTCCTATAATGATTCATCTTTTTCAAATAGAGGAGGGAACATTATTTGTCCTCGATGAATCCATCTCCCACATTTCAGGAATATCATAACTATTTTTCCATATCACATGAGCCTCATGTATATTACAACAATGAAGAAACATGGATTTAGAATCAACTATCATGACTACTTTATCAGTTATAGAGATATGATTCTAAACCTCAATAATACTCTATATCATAACATGGGATGAATAAAAAATATTATTTCATAGATAAGATACATGGAACACATTCTGTATCAACATTATCTTTGGTAGATGAGACAAATGAAAAACCACATTCCCCACCTTAAAAAATTAAAAAATATCCCCCAAAATGCGGATATTTTTTCCCATTCTTCTAATTCTATCGATGAACTAACAGAGTTGAATAATTCGAGAACTCATGATCACCAATTAAAAATTATAGTGGACTATGAAGACGATCAGTATACAATTTATATCAGATTTGTGGTAACATCATTCTATGGGGAATCAATTAATTCGTTTTTGACAACTATTGAACAAATATTAATCAAACAAATAAAATTTCACCAATCAACTAACAACAAAAAATTTATTTCTAATCCCCGATATTAAAGGCCTCAATATGATCCATTCAATCTATGGACAACTTAGTATTTTTATAAGAAGACTCAACCAGTCTTAAATGGTCATCCAAATCTCCACTATTGTTTATAATGAATAAAAAATGAATACATTAATTAATCTATGTAGATATTTTTAAATGTATATATAAATATGAATTATCTTTCATACTAAAACAAACTTGTTATATAAATTCCTCTTGATGTCCCCAAAAAATTCATGAAGTTAAATCGGGATCACTATTAGTGTTGATAGAAAATTGATCTTCCTACAAATAAAAAATGTATTTCACATATATAATTCCCAACTCTTCGACTCTTTCATTTAATATGTTTATATTAGGTAAAATTTGATAGACAATGTTTTTGTACTAGGAACTAGGTCATTAGAGAACACTACAACTCTTACTAATGGAATCCCAAATAATTCATGAGTAAAACATTTAGGGATATCTGCGATATCAAGATAAAGATCATATCTCAAAGGGTATTTCTCCATATCAAAATAGAAAACATATACTACACATCCCAAATCAATTTAGGAAGTCATGTGTCTACCCATCCATAGGGTTCATTCATTTTGAATAATAAACAACACCCCATCAAGTGTAGTAAATGAGACCCACCAAAGGTAATATTGAATTCATAATTTATTAATAATGATCCAAGCCGTCCCTAAAATGGTCAAAATATGTTAAAATTTTATAATATAAAAATATAAAAGAATCTCAATCTCCATTAAATATAAAACACAAGTAGGAAAAACAAGATTGTACTATTTTTTCTGAGTGTGTATTATTATCCATCACATAAGCTAAAATATGATAATAATTGTTTTGATGAATGAAAATAAGTGCTTTAATGAATTATTAAGATGCACCATTATCATATAAATAATTCAAGAATGTTGAATCTATAGTTTTGTTACCTTTATTAGTAGTTGGACATGTATCTACTTCCTTTGGGTATTATTCCACTACATGATGATTATTTTTTTAACATTCATTTGGAAAGATATCATATTATGTGATGAATATAAAAATAAAATATTTTTTTATGATTCCAATGGAACATTTCATATACATGGTGTGTAATTTTCATGAAATAAAATATATAGGTTATCTATGTTTCAATATAAACCTCATATATTTAGTGCATTTCTAAAATACTATTTCTAGTGCCAAATATTTCCACAGTAATAAAAAATTGAAGGCTCTTTTCCAAGAACTTCATGATGATTGAAATAACTCAACAGATAAAAACCACAATGATAATCGACATTCTTTTCCTTGTATTAATGTTATATCATATAACTACCATTTGATAAAAAAAGTAGAAAAACATATACATGACATCCAATTGCATATCAACCATTATCACTATATCCAAAATATAAAAATAAGAGGGATTCCTCAATAATAAATCATACTAATGAATCTCATATCGTTTCCCCTTCTAAAATAATATTGAATTTAACTTATCATTTCATTCAATCTGAGGTGAAATCTACTCATGATCAACAATGTGATATGGCTTTTATTATTTTTCTATGTTATATTTCTCTAGAGTGAAAAACTCCAAATCCATGTCCAACACTATAAAATGAAAATTGAATTGGTTTGTGAAAATATATTTTATATTTTTCAACTATAATTTCATATTAATGATATTTATTTCAATTTAAATACCAAAAACTTCAGTTAATCCCCTCTAACATTAAGATATAATATACTTCATTAATTTCATTTTATATCTACAAGAATTCAAACATAACTTGATATTTCTATACCAATTATCATCTCATATATTATAGTTTATTCCATGGATGATTTGTGGATTATGGTTGTGTCATTCTTCAGTTAAATCCCTAATTTCCTCTTTCTAAATAACCAAATCTAGAGACTAAATATTAATGGGTGATAGTGATAGTCCAATAACTTGTAGATCATGCATAACATAATCAACTATATTTTTGTACCTTTGATGATTATCATGGTACAGTTGATCAAGTGATTCTTCTTGGATTCGGATAAAATGTTTTTTACTATAATGATGCTAAAAACATTTGTAAACAATATTGAATACATCATACAAAATCTCAAATATTTAAACTAGAGAAATTAATCCCAATAGGTAGATAAACATGATTTGGAATTGAATATATCCAAATAAAATGTTGGGAGAAGACTATAAATAATCCTCAAATAGAATTTCCGAAACCACCCAAGGTTACATAAGTATCATTGCGGTGAGAATGGGACAGAAAGTCAATCAAAACTACATCCATATTTATGACATAATTACAAAACCTCATTTTAAACTTATTGAAAGAGAATTCATGAGCACCCATTGATAACAATTTATCAAGACATGGATGAACACCCTAGTACCCTGATACCTAGGCCGATCATGTCCTGACTCTATGTTCATTTCTAAAACCCATATATGACTGACTAGCTACTATCATCACACAAGATAATGGTGGCTATATTTTTTCCAAATAATAATATAATGTAAAAAATGTTATAAAAAACTCTATTGGGATAACTCGAACATAATTATAACATGTATAAAAAACAAAAATTACAATGATAATGTACAATAAAACCGAAATGTAAATAAATAATGACCCAATAGACACAAGATTATATGTCCCAAGGATAAACAACCTGAACCTCCTCCAAGGGACCCTTTTACTTTTCTCAAGATAGGTTGATGATAGTATACAAACACCTAAGTTCACAAGTTAGGGTTGAATTAAAATCCTACTATGGTATCTACAAGGATAAAATAATAATATTCTATGTTAATTATCCAGATAATTTATTACATTTTAAATAAAATGTCTTTGAATTTAAAATTTAATATCTAAAAAACTCATGATATACATTTTAATTGATGAAAACATATAAATATATGGGAAAATAGTAAATTTAGAAATAAATGTTTATATAAATTCACAATGAAAATGAAAATCTGTTTACAATAAATGAAATATATATCAAATAATCAGAAATGAGAAACATTTTCATATATCAAGACGTATGATCATTCAAGATTATAGAATTGTCGTGAACTATAATTGGTGACCACTGTAATATGTGTTAACATGTCCCTCATAAAATATTCATTAGGTACTCTTCCCCATTCAATTAGGGAGGTGAGTTTCTATATATGTTCTATTAGAGTATTAATTTGTATATATATGGTTACTTGAGTCACTCACTAATTGCCTATAATTTCATGTGCTCTAATGATTATCAAAATATGGAAATGTATTCTAAAACTATTCAAAATAATGATTAGTGATTTACCTTTTCATCATTAGAATTTCCATTTAGATGAAAAAAATCTTTTTAATAATCCTGTTAATTTTTTTGAATATATATTATGGGTTATTATCAATAAAATTTTCGCATTTTCAATATAAAAAATAGGAATATATTTCTAATTTTAAATTATACAATTTATATTCATATATTTCTATAATATTCTACACTCACAATAGAATTAACTATAATTGGGGTTCATTCCCAAATTTTTATGTCAATAAAAATATAAATTATAATCCTCAATGAAATAGTTATTCTAAGTTTAATTAATATAACACTAATTTAAATTTAAAATTTTTTGTTTAGGTTAATTGGCCTATCGTAATCATTACATCCTACAAAAACAAAGAAACCATATATCACAATATATGGGCCTCAAATATATCACATATAATTTAAAACTAGGTGATATGAGAGTAAATCATAAAGTGATGATATTATATATATTTTATTATATCCTACATCATCATATAAATCCAAAAATAACATTATAATAATAGATGATGATAGTTAGAGATAAGGAATGGGGATATAATTCTTTCATGAAAATGAACGAATGAAAATTGACTATAATATTTGCACCTTGTTTATGTTTAGAGGCTGAAAAATATATTCCTAGAAGCTTTAAATTCATAATAAATCATTAAACCTTGATTTACTATTGATTTTTGGTCTACATTGGGTTTGAATTAATTATAAATTAATTTTTGTTATAATTAATCGCATGCACACAATTTGGATAGATAGTTCGTATGGATAATCAAACCATGAGGCCTAAATGTGAAAATCAATCAAGTGGTGAATATTTCCCTCTAGGTTGGTTCATATTTTTTCAAATACATATAAAAACTGTGAGAACACTCACTACTACATTTTTTTGGGTTCACACTACTTTGGGAACCGTTTTGGAAAATTCTATTTCAATCTCACACAACCCAATTGCATTAGATAAAATTCAACCTTTAAATGATATTGAACTAATTAATGGTCAGAACATGGGTTTAGATGTGCCTAAAAAATAAATAGGTTGTTACAGGTGTTAAAATGGCATCGTATGATCGATTATATATAATGAGATGTCATACTCATATTTTTTGGATGATTCTGGTGAGAGGAAACTTGTATGAGTAAAACATGATGAAGATACAAAAAAATGTAATAGATATTCTAGATCATATAAAATTAGATAATAATTTGTACAATTTTTCATAATGATAATTGGGGGTTGTTTTTAGAATTCCTTGTTGGCGATTTTTTTTATTGAGTGAATATCCACCAAAGGGTGCCATAAGGATCAGAAAAAAATCGTTAATAGATTCATCAATCCATTTGACACTTTAAAATCCTTGAATTAATTGGATATTTTTATAATTAATCATAAATTCCATGTATTCACAAAAAATTACATGATGTGATACATATACCATTCCCACAAAAATTTGTTCTCGACCTAATCCATATCCCCTCATCTGATGAAATAAAATTATATCTTGATCAATCTTACTATGAAAAAACAATGCATATTTTTATACTATATAATATGAATTGAGTAATCTAATTACTCAACTTATAGCATATTATTAGAGAAACATAAAATGAAAGAAACAATGTGGGAACCCAGGGATATTTTTCTTATGAACTAACCAAAAATGTTTTCCAGAAAAAATCCATGAAAATTTGAGGATGAAATTATCAAATATTGTTATAATGTTACACACCGAGACATCATGTATTTTTTTCATTTAAAATATATCGAATCTCAGCAATATCTTTTCATTCAATAAATATTCTGATAAAATGAGCATAATCTATTAAGTTATCATTCAAAAATTACCATATTCAATAATCATTTAGTTGTAATATATGAATAGTACTAGAATATTTTTAAATTTAAAATTGATTATACATGTATAGAATAAATAAATAGATACATATTAATAAGAAATAGAATATGAATCATTCAGTTGAATGATTTGTTTTGTGAAAAAATGGTGTTTTTTATAAAGGAATTTTTCTTTCTACATGGAACAAAAAATATATAATTAATTCTTTATAAATTTACAATTTATATTTGACTAAATGAACGTAATTATTGAAATAAGAATATCAAAATTACATTTTGAGTAATTTTTTTAAAAGATATATAAAATTATTGAAGAATAATGATGAAAATTAATTCATATTAAAATTATAATTATAATTTATATTATTTATAATGATAAATTAATGGTATTTTTTTTAAAGTGTCAATTATATTATTATAAATTAAATTTATTTTAGAGGTATTAATTTCATAATATTTTTATGTTAAATCCTTATATTCTTATGAATAGTTTCTCTTTCAAACCTTATTGTTTTTTTTATGTGTATCTGTATAATATTTATTTTTAATCTTAAATAACATTTAGTAGAAATAGGACAAATAGATTCAATTTTTGGAATTATAATAAGTAATATTTTCAAAAAATTAAATTAAAATATCGACAATATTAATTATAAAATATGTAAAAATTTATTATCGTGGTAATGATAAAATCAAATATAATATAAGGTATAAGTGTCAAATCATTTTTAATGAATATATCAACTAATTTTTAGAATTTTTTTCTGTCCATGTATATAGCTAAAAAAATTAATGGTCATTATTTACTCATTTTTAAGTCCTTTGTAAAGATAATAACTTGGTGGAAATTTATTCCTTTCAATAATTTAATCTTTGTATTCTCCCACAATTATAACAATCCACCCCTATCCTACCTTCTTCACCCATAAAAATCCATTTTAATTATAAATTACCATCCCAACTTACTTATATAATACCATTATAAAATTATGTATTCCTTTTTTTCAAAAATATATCCAATGAAGGATTTTCGTGCAAACATATAATTGATTCCCAATGGAGTGGTAAGTTTCTTAAATAATCAGCTTTTATTTCAACATGAAATTACTTCAAATTTAATTCATCCATTATAATATAATAACACCATTTTCTATAATATAAATTGATATTATAATGTTATTTTAATGACCAATACCTATCTCCACAACCATAAAATTGTAAATGAAACCATAAATCATGTTTTCATAAGTTAAAGACCTCACAAACCAATGTAATTCATTGGTGACTATCACTTTTAAAGGATGGATGTTATGGTTTATTTGAAAATATTACATTAAATTTATGATATTATTATACATATGGAATTATAATAACATATATTTCATCTTAGACACCATTTTTTAAAAATACTATAATATAACTTCTTTGTACGGAGAACGACTTCATTGTAGAGTGATTTGATTTATTTTTACTTGTGATATACATGGAATGTAAAAAAATAATTATGAAATTTAATTTATATGTTTAGAATGATATTTATTTTATATAACTAATATAGGACCCTCATATTTACCATTTCACTCATTAATGAAAAGATATCATCCCTAAAGCATAGATATGACCATCTGTCTTTATAAAGGGATTTGATTAATTTTTTGCATCTAACCTTCAAGATTGATTCAAAAAATTTATTCAATGATTCAATATGAAATTAATATAATTATAATCATACCAAATATGATTAATTTATATAGTGTGTAGTAAAACTGAAACAATTATGACAATACAACAAAGTGTAAACAAGGCAATTAAAATCCAAAATAATGAAAATAACTAAATATTTATATAAAAATTTTCATAAAATGGTATGATTTGATCAAATGTAAAAATATATAATTTTTTATATTTTTTAAATTAAAAAAATTATTAAATAAAATTTACACAATTTCAATGAATTTTTAACTAAATAATTGTTTGAGGTATGTGATTTTTTCTCATCTCCCATTTCATTGAGACATATTTGTTAATATGAATATATTTTATTTTACATGGCCTATATATTTAACCATTACTGTAATTAATGTCAATAAATTTCTATTTATTAATATGATAAAAATTTCATTTTAAATCATTATTTTTTTAAAAATTTAAAAGTAACCAAAGACATAAAAATTATTCAATAATTTCACATTCATTTTTTATTTTTTAGATTCAATTGAAATAATCACTTCATTGTTGTAACTATTAAGTGTACACTAAATTTATATTAAGTAACCATATTCTAGTATGATTGATATGTTTATTTATTAATATATATTAAATTTTTAAATATTTTTCGTACATAAAATTTTATTTGATTACTAGGGGAAATATCGATAAATCAATATCCTTAATGATATTTTTTTGAAAAGGAATATTGAATCATGAATAAAATAGATTATTCAACATATGTGGAATTATTTGGACATGAAAATATGTGTGGGTCCTTGTTATATTTATCCCTCGGTGTATCAACTAGTCTCATGATAAAATTATGATGGCCAAATCAAATGTGTTTTTAAATGAAGATTTAAAATATTTTTTGAAAAGTCATGGATGTGGAGGTATAACGATTCTATGATAGTGACATGCGATGATTGATATTTTCATTCATTTAATCATCATTTAATATTACTATCCAATATAGTTTTAGTTGATATTATCTTAAGGTGAATTTCATTTTAATTTTATTCATTTAATGACATTAGTTTTTAGTGGTTTACCTTATCATATTGACTATTCTTTCTCAAATTATCTTGTCCCATTTAGAATTTAATTGAATGCATTTATAGTTACTTATCTTAAAATTTTTACTATACTCTATTAATTCATGATATCATTAATATTATGTAACACTTACAAATAATTTGAGATTATCCTTATCTATTTTCCAATACCCAGTTTATGAATATTTATCTTTTTTATTCATTTTCAAGGATATATACAATTTTCATTTACTATGTTTTATTTTTTATTTCCAAATGTCAAATGGGTATCATATAAGTATATGGTTCCCCAAAATATCTTAACCGATTGTCTACATAATATTTGAACCTTTTAATAATTAAAATCTAAAAAAATATCCTCCAACTTTGTGTTACTAGAGATGGAGTAATTTAATTTATCAGTATATATATATCATATATATTTTTCACACACACATAAACTCACAAATGAACACACCCAAATATATATATATATATTCATATGAAAAATCTAGAGCCACAATAATGAATTACACAATTACTACAGATGGTATTCCTTATATATATATGAATTTTTTTTAATTTCTGACATATTTTACAAAAGTGTAATATCATGATATTTTTAAAATGAATTATTATATCTGATATAGTACACAGTACACAATTTCGAGACTAAAACTTAAATTACAATTATTATGTAAAAGAGATCATAATAAAATTTACATTAAATTATAAAAAATATATTGAATTATCATAATTATGAAATATATAGTTATCGAAATACTTCCAAATTTATTAATTAATTATTTATAAATAATACAATGATTTTTAGTAATGTCATTTTTTTATTCAAAAATATATTTTCATAAAAATTTGGTTTCTTAATTTTTAATAAATGATTATTATAATTCATATTTATATTTTTTATAATAAAACTGACCATATTACACAAATTATTTATTTCATCATGTCCTAGCATTCTTGGGATGACAATTTAGAAATCGTTGTACTAAATTTCTTTAAAAATTATTAGTGAATAATAATTATTTTTAATTGAGACATGAGTTTTATTTTAAAATATATATAAATTCATATTCTATTTTAAATTATTTTTAGAATTTAATTTTTTCCATTTGACTAAAAATTATCAAATAAATTTAAAACGATAATTTTCTATGTAATGTTTTTTCATTATAATATTATATATTATTATTTAATTATATTTAACCACAAATACATTTTAAATTTTTAATAATGGAATCCATATTCGATATATATTTCCCTCGATTTTTAATTTCGTACCGTTTTAATGTTTGTAAATTTGATAAGTGACCTTCTTTTTTTACCACAATAAAGTGTAAATTAAAAAATCAATGATGAAAAATTATATAATAATGGGTATAAAATAATCCTAAAACACGATTAAATTTTATTGGATTGTTATATGTAATCCATAGTCATAAAATTGTATAATATATGACATTTTTCCATTTGAATGTGTTAATGAAATTTATAGTAATTTATCAATAGATATGTATATTGTATCATAATGTTATTTTATATAAAAAAGATATTTTTATATATAATATAACATGGGATATGATCAGTTATATGTTCTTTTTATAAATCTAAATGATTGATATTCATCATGTTATATTATTATTTTTTGTTAATAAAAAATTATATAAAGTGTTTACCACATGATGACATTGTAATATTTAAATTAAGGAAAAAATAAAAAACATGATATAAAAACATTAATAGAAATATAATTTTTGATAAATAATGTGATTAATAACTTTTAAAGATGACCATGAAATGATAGTGTGGACATAAAATATTGTTTTTATGATTTTAAATTCATTATTCATGTTATTAAAATAAATTTATTGAATAAATTTAAAAATTGATAGTAATAATATTATATAATAAATAATATATTATTATATTTTAGAAAATTCATAAAATAAAATATATATACTAAAGTTATTAAGACATGGTAGATTATATCAATGATTGTTTACATATGGGCCAAAATTCCTTATATAGAATCTATATTGATCCCTTAATTGTGAAAATCATTGTCTTTATGGTATGTTTAAAAATTGTTAGTGAGTGGTTACATGTTTTTTATTAGGGTAATATGTGACATTAGGATACCAAAAATATTAATTAATGATTTTAATCTTCCAATAATAAACATATATTTTAAGTAAATTAGTTGTTAGCTATTTTAAATTAAATAACAATTTATATTAATATAATATTCTTAGATATTTCAATAGTTCCCCTCACCTCTCTTATAAAAGGTAACTTATTCATCCATTTAAATAAAACAACATAAACAATTATGTTTAGATAAAACCTAAAAAAATTTAGATAATAACTTCTCTAATTCTAGAGTTTTGTTTAGGCCAAAAAATAACCTTTTAGGGCATCCCGTGTTAATCAAAGGAGTCCAGACAAGGAAGGTGTATATTTTTTATTCACATGCTTTCGTATAATTCCTTATTTCACTTCCTTAAAATTATATGAAAACTTTATACATTAATAAAACATGTTTCATCTATAATCATAGATTTTATTATTAGAACAGAATATCCTATATTCATCTCCTCTTGAATTAAATGTAAATAAGAACATCATTCCTGTGGACGATGATCCACCATCTCACGAATCGATGTAATTAATTTTCATTCATCATCTTAAAATTCCAGTTATAATAAATGATTTATGTTATATATAATATATAAACAATATACTTCTATTTTTTTAAAAATAATTTAACAAATATTTTCATACATTTCCATACACTAGAAAATTATATCTTCGTTCACACACACATGTGGACAACCATATCCACAAGGCGATGTTATTCATTTTTCATCATTGCATCGCTTGGATGAAATATATATAAATATTTAACGAATTAATATGATACTTATTATGTAATTATCATTATTTAGTTATATAATAATATTAATCTTTATTTTTATTATTAATATAGGGAAATGGAAATGTTAATCACGCATCGTTATAGACCACCATATGCATTATTTTAACATAATTCAATATATCTAAACACAATGTGTTTATTTAAATGGATAATTTTTGTATAAAAATGATAATTATTCAATGATTAATACTGAATAGATATTTAAATAATTAAATCCCAAACCATATATTTCAGACTGTATACATTTTGTAAATACGAGGAGAATATCATGATATTAACTGATGTAAACTTACATAATTTTTTTTATAAATTAACATGGAATTAAATAAAAAAGAAGAAAAATGAACAAGAAAATGTTTCATAATAAATTGTAAATTAATTTATGTTTAATTTTTACGATGAAAATAGTTTACATAACGAGTAGATGTCAATTCATGAGTATTCGTTTGAAAAAAGAATTTATATTATTTCATTAAAACACCCTCCAACTGATATATAAATAATTGAAAAAAAATTCAGAATGAATGTTTATCATATTAAAAAATGTTTTTGTAATTTTTTTTTCAAATATGTAATATTTTTAACAAAACATTTTGAATGAAATCAATTTTCATTTTCAAAGTGAGGTAGTTGTGTTATTTTCATATAAAACTATCAAATTAATTTCTAACTATTATTCATGTAAAATATTTTCAAATCATTGTGAATAATATATTAATTTATTATTACATTAAATTTAAGGATTGTTATATTTCAAATATAATTTCCCTTTTAAGTGAACATTTCTTTTTATAGTAAGTAAATTTAAAATGGAATGGTTATTTATGGTAACATTTATTATAACTGTAATGAATAAAAACTAATGATTATATATGTTGTGATTATTTTAATATCTTTTTTTTTTGTTTTCATGATGATTTGTTGTTATTTTATAAACTATGGATAAGTGGTTATGTTTTTTACTATAATAGGTTTTACATTGAAAAACCAAGGAACGTTGGTTCCATGATTTTAATCTAATGCATTTTTTATTGATGATCATCTTATAGTTAATACATTTGTATGAATGGATTTATGTGGGACATGGTAATGATGTCCCGTAGAATATAAATATTATAATTACTATAGATAAGGTTTTTATGTGAATATTATGATTTAATAAAGGAATGATCATATATATAATAGAAGGTATATTTTAATCTTTATGGTTGTAAAGTGTATCAATTTGAAAAAAAAAATAAATATTTTTTCATGATTTTAGAGAAAAAATTATGGGATGAACATGAATTTATGATTTTTTTCTAAATCATTTGTTAAATGTTTTGATAACATAATATGATTTATTGGATAATAAAAAGATTATTTTTTTATTACAATGTATATTTTGAAATGGAATGATTTTATTATTATTGATGGTCATAAAGTTATATTATAACCTTTATGACCATTATTGATCATTATCAACTCATAGAATATTAATTAATGTTTTTCACATTTTTTTAGGATGTATAAGTGAAATCATGATATGATTTTGATTTCAATGGATAATTTTCCTAAAAAGAACCTTTTTTCATATTTTTATATAATGATGTAATGAGTAATGAATACAATTTCCCTTATTGTATATAAATGTGATTTTTATCTACGATTTTGGGAATAAATTCATAAACATTTAAACCCAAATGACCTTTTTTAATGTAAATATGTGATGTTGAGTTTAATGTCACTAAAATATACAAGGTTTATGCAATGGTCCATAAAATTATTATAAGGATAAAGTTAATATAATATTATAAGATATGAAATTATTTGTCTATAACATTAATAATGATATTTTAATAATAACCATAATCATAATATATTTAATTATGATAATCACCACACAATCAGTTATGTTTTAGTATGTTGAATCACTCGGTAGGAACAAAAATGACAATTTATTTGAATAATAAATCAATGGTTTTGAGAATGAATATCCAAATGGAATCAGAGTTGTATATAGAATTAGAAATATTATTTATAAGAAATTATTATGTTTAATTGTAAACAACATAAACCATGGGGTGTTTTCCAAGAAAATGTGAAAAATGAATCCCAATAAATGTTTAGATGTTAATGAAACTGAAGGAAAATATATTCAATTAATAAATTTGAATCATGTAAAATGAATCACCCTATAAAATTACTTAAATGAATAGTAGTATGTTTTATATATTATAAATGTTGTCATAATGATAAATTATGCATTAAAAATGGAAGTGTTTAGTTAATTACATAAGGGGTAAAGAAGATATCCAAAGTCATAAATTGAATATTTGAAATTTTGGGACATGTGACATTATAAAAATAAATATTCCGTAGGAAATTCATTAAAATATAATCAAATGAATTGATAGATATATTATTATAAATACATAATTTCTTTATTTTTAATTATTACGAAAAACCACTAAATTATATAATGTTTGAATTTTTTCGTGGTTGATGATATTACATAATTAAATCATAAAAGTTGAATAATATTTTATTATTCAAATTAATTAATAAGGAATAATATTAACAGTCATGGTTAATAAATTCTGAATAATGATAAATGGTTATGAAGTCTAAATATATCATATTTATCAG
Organism: Viscum album; assembly: GCA_963277665.1. Taxonomy (NCBI): domain Eukaryota; kingdom Viridiplantae; phylum Streptophyta; class Magnoliopsida; order Santalales; family Viscaceae; genus Viscum; species Viscum album. Next base: position 1,681,600,789 of record OY728163.1, on the reverse strand, counting down.
TTTTTTTGATATAATAAAGACCATATATTTAATGTAATTAATACAATTTTGATAATTTCAGTTATTTAAGATAATTTTATTGAGTTTTTGAAAATTATTGAGGTATATGTAAAAAGTTATTTTATCAAGGATAAATATTTATTTATTGTATATTTTTATATTAATTTAGTGGATATATAGTTAATGGTATGGATGAATATTGGTTATTAAATGATCTATGATTGTAATGACATAATGGGTTATTAAAATATTTTTGATTCAAAACGAAAGGAATGATAAAAAATTTGAGATTAAAAAATTCATTGATTTTGAATACATTAAAGAGACTTTATGATGTTTATCAAATTTCTAGGATTATTATATGTATTATATATAGTTTTAGATAAATTTAAACGACCCAGTTATGTGATGACCCATAAAATTTTCTATGGTAATGATTCTTGAACCACTAATTTAAGGGATACAATGGGGCCTTACTATTAGATTATATGATTAGGGAATAGAATATTAGGAATAACACATTAATTCTGAAATATGTTAATTGGATATAAATACTAAATTTTTAATGGAATACGATGTGGTCAAATATGTATGATTATTTTCATTATTTTTTGGGATATTTTGATAAATTTTAAGGAAAATTCATCTTAAATGATATAATTTTTACTTTTTATTTTATTGTGTAATTTTTCAAATTAATTTATTTTATCATCATATAATGGTTTTGTCATATTAGATAGTTAAATTATGTTTTCCTATATATATTGGAATTACTTAATATAAACATATGTTAGTAATAATTTTTATACTTATATGGATTTTTTTATTTTACATATGTTGATTATAATATTTAGAGCATTAATATTTCATCATGAATAGTAATCATTTTGAGAAACTAATGAGTTTGCGGTGGATAATTGATTAATGAATTAAAAATAATATTTTAATTAAGAATATTTTCATATTCAAATAGTATATATGGTTAATATGTTCTTATCTTCTATTAAAATGAATATGTCAAAAAAATTCATTTTCAAATTTTCTTATCAAGACATAAATGGATTTTTAAACAATCATAGACATACATTTTTTAGTGGATTATATTTTCATGACATGATCTCTATCACACATTATCTTCCTTGGGAGTTAGGATTATCTAATATATACTTTTTTTCACCATCCATGTATGTTCATCAACATTGATACCTACTAGGTGTTAGAACAGATAGTTTTTGATTGTCTCTTTCTCTCATTCTATGATAATATTTTATTAATCATTTTATTAATAGGGGAGTTCCAAAATATATTTTTAGAACAAAAAACCCTAGTTTTCGAACTCGTATTAAAATTTATTTGTTTAAATTTCTAAAATGTGGGGAGGGGAGAGAATTTAATTTTAATTTATTTTAAAAATTAATCAATATGTTTGATTGATTGAGAGGTAAGAAACATTGACTGTAAAATAATAAATAAACATTCGTACTAAATTTGACAATAATAACCTCATTGTTATGTTGGAATAAATTAATAAAATTATCTAAATTAAGGATTATATAAAGGTACTACACATTTATAATTTAATAATTAATTTAACATAAATAAGATGTGGTTTTTATGTAATTCCAATATATTCATTTAATATACATTTATCTAAAAAAATTAAAATTTTTATGAGTAAATATAATAATTAATATTAGGGAATTAATGAAAAGTTAATTAAAATAATAATAAACATATATTAATTGTATGAGGATTATATTGTTATAATTTCCTGAAAATATTTTTTACTTTTTGAATAGTGAGAAATATTGTATTTAATTAGAAAAAATATTTTCTTTTAAAATGTTTATAATGATAAATTCAATTTTTGATAAGTTACAAAAATCATTTTCATTATTTTTTAATTAAAATTATTAAATTGTGGTTTGTATTAAATTATATATATGAATTTATTAAGAAAAATTTATAAATTTTAGTAATAACTTTTTGGGAATTTTTTTATTTTGATGTCATAGTTTTAAATAAAATTCTTCCAAAACTATGTTTTATATTATGAAAAATTAATTTCATGTTTTAAATCATTAGTTCATAATTTGATAAATATATCTATGTTTTGTACATGAATAGTAACCTTCAAATATTTTTAAAACTACAATAAAGTGTAAATCAAGAAATTAAGAACTAATAAATATTTTTTAAGACTATAAAATTACTCTAACACATTTTTAAATTTAATGATTTTATTTTATCTAATCCATATAATTAAATATTTCTAATATATATCCTTTTTCCATTTTTCTATTGTCAAAACCTTTCATAAATTTTATTTAATGAAAAGTAAAAAAATCACTCTATTTTTTATTAACATTAATATTTTTAAAATATCAATTATTGCAAAATATTTCAAAACAAAAAAATTGTTTATTAAAAAATAAAATTTTCTAATAATTCATAGTAATTTTTTTTAATTTCTAATTATTTTTATAATAACTTAAATAATAATAAATTTATGACACATAAATTATTAAATTCCTGAAAATTTCATGGAAAATATAATTAAACAATATGAAATTTTAATATATATAGGGTGATACAGAAATATATACATTACTATGGCATGTTGGGGATATAAAATTATTTTTTTGAGTTTAACATGTATTTTAAATTTTGGTTATATAAAAATATTTTTGGTTATAAAAATTTACATTAATGATATTTTATAAAAATTAATATTTTTTTATACGGTATAAAATTCCTATAAATATTATCATTGGAAATTGGTTATAATATGAATTATAATATTAATTTGGGTGTGTTTCTTGGTCTTTTTTCATATTAATAAAAATATATTGTCACTAGAAGTCTAAAAATCAATGTTTTCATTATAATATTAAAGTTGGTTTATAATGGGTTTAAAAAATTGATAATGGTATGATTGTGATATAAAATTGTCCAAAAATACTTCTTATGGTATAAATTTATTAAATAATCATCCTAAATTTAATTTTAATCACTTTTAAAATTTTTTGAGTTACAATGTATTTTATAATATTTTTAAATTCATAATAATTATAAGGGTTCTCCTATCTTATAAATGGAATCCTCTTTTTCTAAATCCTTCACAAACAAAACCCCAATTTTTGCATATGATACCCTACTAAAATACTCAACATGTTACATCCCTTAAATTTATTTATTTCTTCGGAATTATACAATTATTAGACAGTGTTATGATTTAATCAATGATGTCTTCCCAACAGATAAGTGTAGTTTCTATCAGAATGGTTTTTTATAATTTTTTCATCCCCATCTAAAATATATTATTCAATCATGATCATAAATTGAAACATGTTTCCTCACTATATTCATATTTTTTTATATGATTGGAATAAACAACATCAATCTTCTCTTCCATCAAATGGGAAATAGATCGATCATTAGTTGTAATAGAGGATTACCACCCAAAAAACTGATGCAACATTTTCCCATAACCATCTACCAAATCTTGTAATAATGATGTATTTCTATTATATATGTGATATATATGAAATATTTAAAATTTTGTAAATAAAAAAGATCACATTTTTTTTCTATTTCTGATCAATGAAAACCGATAACATCATCTAGACATACATGTGGACTACTACCTCTATGAAGTGATCTGGTTCATTTTTAATCACTAAAAAATTAACATATATATATTAACATATTAATTATTAATATTATCTTAATAATACTATTATAATTCTACAACCATAATATAATACTCCACTTCTTTCTACAATTAATGTTGAAAAAAAAATATTGTAAGTGTAAATATATATGGCATAACATCACTTTTATTGTGACATAGAACATTTTAATAAAAAAATATAAATTTTTTTAACTATATAAATTATTGATATAAATGATAAATAATTCATGAAAATTAAACTAGAGACGATGAGATAATGAACTATTTGACTGTAGAAAACATTCTGTTGGAATTCTTCACAAATATACCAAATATCGTAAAAATATCATATATTTTTACAATTATTTGATTATTTGTAGATACGAGGGTATTAAAATAAAATAAATGAAAATTTAACCTGAAAAAGGATATTATCAGAGTATAAATTAAAATGTAATTATTATTATATGAAAAAAATAATTCCCATGATGATTTAGACTCAAAGTGTGGGTATTCATTTTCAAATCATGTTTAAAAGTTCCCTTAAAAACATTTCTTTATTCCATATCCTTATATAACAAAAAAAATATTATACATGGTGCTAATTATTATAATATTGTTTGTTAGAGTCATTTATACCCATTTTATACTTTATTAAGAAAAAATTGATGTAATATTTTGGTCTTTTTATAAATTATTTACATTATTGATTTTTATGAATAAATTGTAAATGGATTATATTTTTACTTATATTTTATAAAAATATTTTCCCACCATCATAATTGACTTTTACCTTGAGGATTAGATTAATTATTAATTGTTTATATTAAATTATAATTTTATCCTCTTATATTTTATTAATCTTTTTTGAATCTTGATTTCCAAATTAAATTATCATTTTCCCTTTTAATATTATTATAAGTGTAATGTTGAAAATTTAAGAATAATATAAATTGTGATTATTTTATAATTCATCGTAATTATTATAATGATGTTTTGTTCCTTTATAAAGAAATTATGTGTGGTTATTTAATTAACCAATGATGGGTGATTGGTGGTAAACCATGGATGGGCAGGTCTATGATATACCTCTAATGCATTGGGTATGGATGTTGAACTTCATAATAATCAATTTATATATGTTATTTTAATAAATAGATGAAATAATGTAATTGATATCTTATAAATATTATATAATATTTCTATGGATTTTTATATGAATATTATGATTAATAAAATAATTAAAATGAAATTATATTTAGCAGAAAGTATTTGATAGTTTTAAATCATAAAATAAATTACTCTATGAAATAATTAGTATGTGTTTTTCATATTTTAATTGAATGAATTATGAGTGTTATTTTTTCCTTTATTATTTATTATTCAATTTTTTTGTTCTTTAATAGGATAGCTAAAGTGGGTTCATCGGTACATATTTTCTTCATAAATCGTACTTTAAGAAAGCAATTTTTTAATTTGTATTCATGTACATATTGTTTCCCTATTTATATATTTGTCACCTAAATATAGTTTCATTCTCATCCCAGGTTTTAAATGGTTTCTCTATAGGATCATGGATGAGTATGGGAAAATATGGAGTAGTGTTTTAATTGTTAAATATTTTCACTGAAAATAAATTACATTTATTATAAATGTTTTGTATTTTGAAAAACTTTATTCTAAATAGTACTGATATATATATTTGTGTGTTTTATATATTATATTTATGACCTGACTCCATAAATATATTATCCAAAATGTTCGTTGGTGATGTAAGAAAGTGGTTTCTATTTTAATGTAACTATAAAATTTAGTTTTCTAAGAAGGGTTCTTATAGAATCATTATTAAATAAAAATTCATATATCGATAATAATTATTATGACTTAAATATCTCCTAGAATCATTAAATATATACTTATTACTAACCATGTATAATATAATTTAATAATGAAACACATTTAAATCATAGTGGTGGATGTCCCCCCTAAATCATGAGTGACATTATTTGTTTTAATAGATAATATGTTTAAAAGTTAATTTTTTCGACATGATAAGTATTATTTTCAGTAAAAATTTCATTTAGACCTTACATATATTGATACCCCTCTAATAATGTTAGTGTAAAAATTGAATTTTATTTATATGTGGATTTAACAGTAAACAGATATATATATAAATGATGAAAAAAAGTTATTTAAAATATCTTGAATATTAGTGGATCAAAATCATAATATCAATCTGTAATATTAGGTATTGTAAGGTTTTAATTAAAGATTACTACTAAAAATTTTGAGGAGGCATAAAAAGAAAATAATTGAAATATGTGGATTTGGATGAATACATTTTTGTCGGTATGCCTCTTTTAAATTTCATTATAACGTCACATCAAAAAAGTTTTAGAATAAAACAACTTCTACATATTAAATATGGATGTGTAGAAGATAATTGAATAAAGGTTTTTAAAACTAGAATGTACAAAGTGGTGTGATGAAATGAGTGATGGGGGGTCCATTTATAAGGGATGTAAGATACACTCTTAGGGTTACAAAAATGATATAAATATAATAAATATATATAACAAGGGTAATACTTTCTAAATTAAATAATTCGAATTAAACAAGAATATTGTTCAAATTCAATACATGAAATAAAATTTTGATATGTTGTTTTAGATTTTAAACATTATCATTAGTTTTATCCACATCGTAAATAATTATTAACTTTATAGTGGTAATGAGTTTTTTAATACCATTGGGTAATATTTTTCATAGAATGTAAATATTAGATCATAAAAGTCCTTGTGAAGATATTATTTAGCATTTATCATCATACCTGTCTTATTTTTTATTTTTTTCATTTTTTATATTTTAATTGAAAATGTTTTTTTATAACATATCATTAATGTTATTTTTGAAATAATTCATTTATATTTTTATTACCTTTGTAAATATTTTATTTAATTAAATTTAAAATTATTCACATATACCAATAATAATATTTTTATCTAAAAATTTGATGAAAAATTAATTTATAAAGATTCTATTATATTTAATATTTTTAAAATAATTTATTTTATTTCTTTATTAATTGAAAAAATATATTTTCTTCATTGTAAAAGAATTTAAAGAAATTATTTAATCACAAAAAATTACCATGATTAAATAAATTAGTAAATTTTTTATATAATCATTAACAATATAACATATCAAAATTTTATCAATATGATAAATATATAGAGTTATAAAATTAATGTGAGTTCCATTCAATGTTTTTCAATTTATAAATGTAATATATCTATCAAAATTAATGAAAAAGAAAAACAAAATCTATATTTCTGGAACATATATGATTATGACTGAGCTACACTAATCGAATATATTATGTGTAATTATTAGTAAATTTTTAAGGACATATCCTAAATTTTTTATCCATTTTATACCAATATTTCCATTAACAAGGTGAAAAATTTTATCCACGATTATTATTCATAATGAAAAAAAATTATGTGGAAATATTTACAAAAAATTTATCCTCATGATTCCATATATGGGTATGATTTATTAATATTCTATTATTAAAATTGGGAGATTTACAATTGAAAATAACCCCCTACATGAAACCAAAACAATTATTAAATAAGATCATTTTAACCATAAAATGTTATTTAATCATATTTGAAACCTTCTAAAAACATAGAATTAGGTTTAAATAATTTAACAAATAATATATATACATTTATTAAAAATAATAATAATAATTTTTTTAAATAATTAATTATGAATAAAAAGAATTTCACACATAATGTTTATTAATATAAATTATGCCAAAAATACATATACAAAAAATAGATTAATGATGATCACAATATAATTACGTATATTATATCAAATAAATGTATATTTATTTTCTGTGAGAGAATATTAAAATTATAATTTAACCATTCATTGATTTCATATGATATATTTAGAAAATTTTATATTTTTTACTATCCATTGAAAAATAAAACATTATAGAGAAAAACTAAAATAAAACCATATCCAAGTATTTATTGTATAAATTTAAAAATTATTCCCTTTAAATAACCTACATTTCAAAATAGTTTTATATTAGTTATAACATTCATACAATAAATGTAATAAAAATTTGTAACCGAATTATATTTTGGAAAAGTTGAAATAAATTACAAAATATATTTTACACAAATATTATTAAATAAATAATACATTTCAATTAAGTATAAAATTTCAATTTTTCATTCAAAAATTTTTAAATAAAATATATAACAATTAATTTAACTTCTATGCGGTTATATATTGAAATTTTTTTAAAAACTGTGCTTCATGTTAAGAATGATGTCAAATATTTATAATATATTTAAGGAGAATTATATTCTAATACACTTGGGTGTTAGTTTTTCCAAATAAAACTATATGTAATAAAAAATATTTTAAAAATAAAAAATATATATATTTAAAATATGAAGCTGTATCTAATGAAGATATTTGATGCTTGTATTTGAAGGAAGCAATATGTTAATTAATTATTCATAAAATTAGAATAGGTTATAATATTTTCCATACACAATACATAATTATGTTTTTATTATGATAAAACATATATAGATGAAAATTTTTTCATATAATTATATTACTTCTCAGTATAATATATACATTAAAAAAAATAATCTACGCAATACTTGTAATGATTTTATTCCATTTGAAATATGTATACATCAATTATTATTTTATAGATTTTCTATATAATATCCCAATATGTTCTTCAAAATAGGAACTCTTATTCGAAATATTATATATATTTCCTCTATTTAGAAACTATGAAAGTAAACATATGAAATATTGAAATTAGAGACTCAAGCACAATAAATAATAGAGATGTTATCAGAATGAGAGTATAAGTGTATGGGAACATGAAAAAAAAATTGAATGTCATACAACACATATCATTGATCGTAAGAAGGAATTATGGATAAAATCTAAGCAGCTTATAAGACATTAATCATAAGAGAAAAAATTAATAAGATCGATGAGAGCATAATGTTGGAATCAGAAATATATTTCTAAATTAAACATTACAATTCATAATTTTATATGAATCACACAAAAAATGTCTCAAAAAACTGTCAGTATTAGGCACCCCCCCCATGAATATACTATATGCTTGGGATTATATCCAATATTTGAAATTTCTATCATGGTATAACATTTAGTATACCCAGTTTCGGGCTTGGGATAACATCTCGGGTACACTGTTTATGTAGTTAGAAAACCTCAATTTTACCTCTCGAGCTAATAGAACATTGATCAATAACCATTTTATTATTGGTTGTTATAAGTCCCAACTATCACATAATAGAATGTTTTTTTCCACAATTTCTTAAAATGTTTAGCATTACCGAACTCATTAAATGGAATCAAGTTCCACAAGCATTTCATCAAATCATAACATGTTGGAAAGAAATTGGTCTCATAATTATTTTTCATTATAATAAAAAATAATAATTAAATATAATAAGTGGGGTTTCATTTGATTATATCCATCCTAAATATGACGTAACATCAAAAGATGTCATCATAAATGGAAAATGTAATTGGTAGATAAATTGTATCAATTATTGAGTAAGATAACTATACAAAATGAAATAAATTTAAAAAAGAATAGTTTTTCAAATAATAAATAAATCCTTTTATTTGAAAATAACCCTAAAAATTATATTTTATGATTTAAATAATTAATTTTTCATTATAGTGGTAATTATTGTTCATTATATACATGTAAAAATGATGATTACATGCAAATTTTAAGTGAAAGTCCTATAGGTCATTATTACCAAAATACAAAAAATATTCATATTTAAAATTATTTTATAAATTCAATACATTGAAATAAATCAAAATTAAATGAATCTAAAAATGTAATATATTTATTTAAACCATTTTTATGAAACATGGTCATTAAAATGAATGTATACTTGAGAAAATATAAAAATAAATTCGGATTTCACCAGAATCATTTTTTCACACATTTGATTTTATAATAATTGTAAAATAAAAGGAAGAATCGTTTTTCATGAATTCATAATGGGAAAAAAATTATGACTTTATGGATTATATTTCACAAAAGGTATTGATCGTAAAATAAATTATAAATAACCCTGACATATAATGAGGCTCTATAATAATACCATGACTACTTTTTCCACAATTGAATTATATGACCCATAAAATGAAGAACATTATTTGTACATTTATATTACATTTTTTCACTAGAAAATTCACAAAATTCATTCTGGGATAATACATATATCACATAACAGAATGATGCAGTGAATATGTAATGTAACATCCTAGGTAAATAATGAATAATACATTTTTATATTTATTAATATCTGAGAATTGAATATTAATTTTACATTAAATGGGTTGCTATGTTCGATAGCGTACCTGATACGCAATAAAGAGTTTCTTTGAAATCATACGTTGCACAGTAGTAATAAAATAATATTATTTTAGATGGTAGTTATCACGTAGCCGTTGTATTGGCAAGAATGAATATAAATAACTAAAATATTATTATATATGTTTTTTAAATGTTTTTACATTTATCCAATAAAGGATAAATTCTTAAAATATGAAAAGAATTCAATTTTAGGCATATATACTCTAATTTTCACTAAAGGACAACTTATCGCCTTTTCATGGTGAACCTTATTTAAATAATGATTTGGTCACTCTTATATTTTCTATTGAACCAAATAAAACTCTCCTTTAGAATCGGGACATCAAAATTTACTTTGTGTAGATTTTTGGTATTTTTCTGATAAAGTTCATTTTTAATGAATAGTGAAAAATGATGTATTTTAATTCAAATACTCATTTTAATATAATTTATTTATACGACTAGATTATCTTCTGAATTGGTTTTAATGTGAAATTAGAATATATTTTTACCATTTAATTTAATATTGGCCGCTGGATTTAATTTCACTTTGAAATTGGACTTAAACGAGTGTCAATCTTTTGATACTTATTGTTTCATAAAAACACACTATTTGCTCTGACAGTAGGAATTAATTATTAAATTAACTAATGAAAATTATATGTTTTGAATTTTGTAAAATATACTTCAATTTTTAATTCGTAATATCAAATATAGCTTAGGGTGAAGTTTTGGTATTTTTCTGAAAAAACATCAATTTTTGATGAATAGTTAAACCACTAAGTGCTACATTATAAAACTGATTTGTTTGTTTAAATGAAAATTTACCTCCTATGTGTTTTGAATTTCAAAAATCCGACATACATGGTTTTCATTAAGAAGTAATATGTGGTTCAATGAGATTAAAATAATTTTTTGGTGAATAGTAACTTTTATGTTTATTAATCGTGATTATATGTAATTAGTGTAGTTTAACGTAAAAATAATGTTTTAATAATATGAAATTACATAGACACATGTCCTACCCTTATTTTATGTGTCATGGACGACCATGACAATCCATGGGTCATCTTGGGGACCACATGGAGCCACATTGGTAGGAAAATGACATTAAAAACTTTTTATTTAATGTTAAAATTAAAATGTCACAAACATGAGTTGTTTTACTAAAACTAATATTAAATGGGTTTATACAAGTCATATTTTTTACTAGAAATATTCATTATAAAGATAAACATATTTCCAACATCATGATATCTTTTTTATAATTTTTAGACATTAAATATATTAAATTATTTCTGACATCATGATGATGCAACGATTACCTCATTAATGAACGATTTAAATAAAATGAAAAGATAATGTAAAATATAAGCCGTACACTTGTCAAATACCTATTGAATGAGTATATTTATAACACTTATTACCTTATACTTTAATTATATCAATTTGGGAACTTTAAAATCCGAAAATCTTTTTATAATAAAGTAAACATTTATAACTTTCAAAGAGTGCCCCTCCTCTCCTATTATAAAAGGCCCCCACCTCTACCACCTTACCCACAACTCTCAAGCCTTTGGATCGGCCAATAGATCCTATTTGTGTCTCTAAAAATCCCTCTATTACTCCTATAAGCCTCACATTGGGCATAAGTTTTCCTAATGAAGCCTTTGAGCTCAAATCAAAAAGAGTTACCCGTTTTAAAGGTAGTGTTTTCTCTTGTGTTATTTTGTTTTATTTTGCTTCTCCAACCCTCTAAACTCTTTTTATTCCTTTATTTTGAAAAAAAAACCAGTAAATTAAATATAATAGGATGTTTTTATAAGAAGTATTCGAGCTACACCTACACACACCCTCATCTAATTGTTAAAGAACATACTGTTTCTGTGGTTGGAGAATTTCTGTCTCACGAAACGATGATTGTTCAATTCTATTTTAACACCTTTAATGGCTGTCATTAAGATGTAACTCTATTTATATATGATATATATTATGTTTAGTTTTTCCTTATTCTTTTTTATTTTTCATTTTTTGTATACCTTTATGGCTTCCATTATGGGTATACGCGATATCTTCATTTTAGGAAGTGCGGACTACCGCCCCCTCAAAGTGATCGGATTCGTTAATGCCATATGTGGGACATATAAAGGATGGATTTAATGTTATTATATATGATTTATGTTAAATCTACATGATGAATATAATTCTGGTATTAAAATATAAATACCTTTCATGTAGTTTTAATTCCATTAATATGACATAGAAATGAAAGTAGCGTTCATGCGTACATACGACTTACCGTCTCCATGAACAATTCATTTCATTTCATACCTCTAAATGATTATGTAATATTATAAATACATGGATATGAGGTATATATATGATATATATGATATCCAAATAATGAATATAATTCTAGATATAAAGAACCTTTTTCCACACGAACAACATGTAATTGTAAGAAGTCCACTTTCGACTTAAGAACCAAATATCGACAAAACAAACATTATTAACTAAAAAGATTACATAATGTTTATAACATGGTAATAAGTGATATAAAAGAAATACTGAACTTGAAAAACGTTCTTAATCAAGTATAAATTAACTCAAGTATTTTATTTAGGACGTTAAAGAACGATCGAGTCAAGTCGGACCTGAGGTAATGGACCTCGCCTCAATTTCCTTTCATTGAGGCATATTTCATTTTATAAAAAAATTTCTTTTATAAGGTTTATAAACCCCTTTTCCTTTTACTTTTATAAAAAGTAATCTTTTTCTATGAAGAGTTTTACTAAACGAAAGAATGCATGTTTATTTTAACGTACACGGTGACAACGACATTTTTCACCACCGCGAGTATTATTTGGTCTTTGGCTTCCTCAACAAGCAGTAATGCTTTTAAAATGAAATAAATACCATATAATCATTATGTATTTTAGTATTGAAAATGGTTTTTATAATGGATTTATTATGTCAACATATTTATGTGATATATTGTGATCAAACTGTGGAAATTATTTCTTTCCATTATATTTGTTTTATGTCTTCTGATTCTGTAATGGTACTTGGTCATTTGATGGGTGGTTACGTGAAAAACCATATGATGGGTGGTGCGTGAATACCAGGATGGGTGGTTGCTTTATAACCTCCAATGCATTGGGTATGGAATTTGGCCGTATGGCTATTCCCTTAAGTGATATGTGTGGAAGTCGACCGTATGGTTATTCAATTTAAGTATATTTTTGTCCCATGTTACATTTATATGTTATGTGATAATTATATAGGTTTTATGGTAATAATTTTGTTACGAAAGCGTAAGTAATGATATTTTATTCAGTGAATAGTTCTTACTACTTCATAAAGGTGAAAAGTATTACTTTGATAATGTATACATGGTTAACTTGTTGTTTTGATAAACTAACAGTTTTAATTCTTTGTGCATCCCTTACTGAACTTTTTATGCTCACCCCAAGTTTTTTGAAATGTTATTCACAGGACTTAATGTGGAATAGGTTCAAGGATGGGATCAAGGGAATCTCATTCTATATAAAACATGGAACTAGACATGTTTCTTTTTAATAGTTTTTATTATATGGAAACTTAGTAGAAGTGTCTACTTTGTAATCTTTTGAGACGTAATAGTTATGTCCTAATTCACTAAAACTCTAAAACATGAAATGATCCTAAATGTAAATTATTCATTTAATTTAATATTAAGTATTTTTTAGGCCGGGGCATTATAGTTGGTATTATAGGTCGATTTAGACAATATTAGGAGTTAGAAAAGTGTTAAATTATAAGTTAATATATTGAATGATTGAAATGATATAGCATTTGAAGATTACCATGTTGCTTATCCTATGATATTTCTTTGTTAAGAATGGTTTTTCATAGAGGAAATAGAACAGATTTGATGGGAATGCATACAGATGGAAATGACCTTTCCAATCAGTATCCTGATGTGGTCAGAATCAGAACTAAATAGTTTTTTGTAGTGATGGTTCAGTTGACTCAGGAAAAAATTGTTGGTTTTTTTATTGCTGATATTTTGGTGTTTTATAAAAGTAGAGAGGAGAATATAAGTCATCTAAGGGTTATCTTGCAAACCATAAAAGAAAAGAAACTGTATGGAAAATACACCAAGTGTGAGTTTTGGTTGCAACAAATTTCTTTCCTTGGTCACATTGTTTCAAAATACGGAATAACTATGGATCCTGCAAAAAAAGAGTTGTTGAAGAATGGCCAAGATGAAAAAATGTAACTGAGATCCGTAGTTTTCTTGGTTTGGCAGGATACTACCGAAGGTTTGTTGAAAATTTGTCACGGTTATCTAGTCTAATGACATAGCTAACTCGGAAGGGTGTTAAGTTTATCTGGACAAAAGATTGTGATGATATTTTTCAGGAGTTGAAAGGAAGAATGGTGAATGCTCCAGTTTTGGCACTTCCTTCCAGGAATGGTGAGTTTTTTATCCACAATGATGCTTCATTGAAAGGGATTGGTTGTGTCCTTATGCATAATGATCAGGTAATTTATTATGTTACACGTCAGTTGAAAACTCATGAGGTAAATTACCCTACACATGACTTGGAATTAGCTGCTATTGTTTTTGCTTTAAAAAATTGGAGGAATCATTTGTATGGAGTAATGTGTGAAATATATACCGATCAAAAAAGTTTAAAGAATATATTCACTCAGAAAAAATTGAACATGAGACAGGGGAGATGTCAATATATAATCAAGGATAATGATTGTACAATTCATTACCATGTGGGAAAAGCAAATAAAGTGGCTTATGCTTTGAGTCGAAAAAGTAATGCTTCATTAACAATGTTGCATTTGGAACATGATCATTTGGTTAAGGATTTGATGAAATTTGGCATATAAGTTGTTTCTACCGGAAGTGATTATGTTTTTTTCAGGTATCAGTGAAATCTTTTCTATCAGACATAATTAAGAAAGCATAGAAGCAAGACAGTGAGTTGCAGAAAAATGTAGAGCTGGTTCAGAAGGGTATGTTGCCTGAATTTAACATTGATAATGATTGTGTTTTGAGGTTTGGGAAGAGATTATGTGTGCTTAGTGATTCACAGTTGAAGAATGAGTTGTTATATGAGGCTCATAGTTCCCCATTTTCATTTCATCCTGGCAGTACTAAGATGTACAGAGATCTGTGGGAGTATTACTGGTGGGATGGAATGAAAATAGATATTGCTGATTTTACAATGAAGTGTTAGACTTGTCAGCAGGTTAAAGCAGAGCGGCAGTTACCGAAAGGGATGATGCAGCCATTACTAGTTCCAGAGTGGAAATGGGAAAATATATCCATGGACTTTGTTGTGGGATTATTGAGGACATCTCGAGGTAATAATGCAATCTTGGTTATTGTTGATGGATCGACTAAATCTACTCATTTCCTTCATATTCATGATACATTCACTCTAAATCAACTTTCTCAATTGTATCTTAACGAGATAGTCAGGTATCATGGAGTTACCCTCTCCATTGTATCAGATTGTGATCCTAGGTTTACTTTTAATTTTTGGAAAGGCCTTCAGAAGTCATTGGTTAATGAATTAAATATTAGTACAGCTTTTCACAAGCAATTAGATGGGAATTCAGAACAAAAAATTCAGACATTGGAGGATATGCTACATCCTTGTTCGATGGATTATCAGGGATGTTAGGACCAACATCATTCTTTGGTTGAGTTATCTTATAATAACAGTTATCATTCCAGTATACAGATGACACCATTTGAGGCATTATATGGGAATCTGTGTCGAACTCCAGTTTTTTGGGAGGAAGTGGGTGAATGGAAGCTGATGGGACCATAATTGGTATAAGAGATGGAAAAAAAGTTCAGTTGATTCAGAAACACATGAGAATAGTTCAGAGTAGGCAGAAGAGTTATGCGGATAACCGGAGGAAGGATCTATCTTTCGAGGTAAGTGATCATGTTTTTCTCATGGTTTCTCCATGGAAAAGTGTGATGTGATTTGGTAAGAAAGTAAATATGATTCCAAGGTTCATTGGACCATATGAAATTCTGGAGAAAGCTGGATCAGTTTCTTATCGAGTGGATTTACCTCCGTGTTTATCTTAGGTACACAATGTTTTTCATTTTTCGACGTTGAGAAAGTATATGCCAGATCCATCTCATGTTTTGAGTCCAGAGGTATTTAAGTTGGAAGTGAATTTCTCTTATGAAGAACAACCAGTCCAGATTCTTGACCGAAGAGAGAAAGTGTTTCGAAATAAGGTAATTCACCAGGTAAAGGTTTTGTGGAAAAACCATATGGTTGAAGAGGTAACATGGGAATATAAAAATGTTATGAGGGATAAATATCCAAACTTATTTTGATAAATGAATAAAATTGCGAGGATGCAATTCCCAAAATGGGGGGAGGATGTAACATCCCAGGTAAATAATGAATAATACATTTTCATATTTATTAATATTTGAGAATTTAATATTAATCTTACTTTAAATGGCATTCTATGTTCTATAGCATACCTGATACACAACGAAGAGTTTCTTTGAAATCTTATGTTGTACACTACTAATAAAATAATATTATTTTAAATGGTAGTTAACACGTAGCTGTTGTATTGGCAGGAATGAATAGAAATAACAAAAATATTATTATATATGTTTGTTAAATGATTTCACTTTTATCCAATAAAGGATAAAGTCTTACAATATGAAAAGAATTCAATTTTAGGCATATATACTCTAATTTTCACTAAAGGTTGACTTATTGCCTTTTCATGGCGAACCTTCTTTAAATATATTTTTGGTCACTCTTATACTTTCTATTGGACCAAATAAAACTCTCCTTTATAATCGAGTATCAAAATTTACTTTCTGTAGATTTTTTGTTTTTTTCCGGTAAAGTTCATTTTTTTAATGAATAGTGAAAAATGTTGTATTTTAATTCAAAACCTCTTTTTAATATACTTTATTTATATGATTAGATTATATTTTTAATTGGATTTAAAGAGAAATTATAATATATTTTTACCATTTAATCCAATAGTGGTCACTGAAATTAATTTCACTTTGAAATCAGACTTAAAATAGTGTCAATCTTTTGATACTTATTGTTTCATAAAAACACGCTCTTTTCTCTGACATCGGGAATTAATTATAAAATTAATTAATTCAACATATATATTTTGAGTTTTGTAAAATAGACTTCATTTATGAATTTGGAATATCAAATATAGCTTAGGGTGATGTTTTGGTAATTTTCTGAAAAACTTAAATTTTTGATGAATAGTGAAACCACTAAGTGGTACTTAAAAAAACTGATTTTTTCGTTTAAATAAAATTTTACCACCTCTGTGTTTTGAATTTAAAAAAGCCAACATGCATGGTTGTCATTAAGATGTAAAATTTGGTTCAATGGGATTAAAATATTTTTTTTGGTGAATAGTAACTTTTATGTTTATTAATCGTGATTAGAAGTAATTAGTGTAGTTTAAGGTAAAAATAATGTTTTAATAATATTAAATGACCTAAAACATGTCCTACCATTATTTTATGTTTCATGGCCGACCAATAAAATCCATGGGTCAACTTGGGGATCCCATGGAGCCACTTTGGTATGAAAATGACATTAAGAACATTTTATTTAATGGTAAAATTAAAATGTCACAAACATGAGTTGTTTTACTAAAAAAAATTAAATGGGTTTATACAAGTCATATTTTTTACTATAAATATTCATTAGAAAGGTAAAAATATTTAATACATCATGATACTTGTTTTATAATTTTTAGATTTTATATAAATTAAATTATTTATGACATCATGATGATGCATTGATTACCTCATTAATGAACGATTTAAATAAAATGAGAAGATAATGTAAAATTTAAGTCTTACACTTGTCAAAGACATATTGTAAAAGTATATTTAGAACCCTTATCACCTTATACTTGAAATATATCAATGTGGGCCCTTTAAAATCCGAAAATAATTTTATAATAATGTAATCTTTTATAAGATTCCAAGAGTGCCCCTCCTCTCCACTTATAAAAGTCCCCCACCTCTACCACCTTACCCACACCTCTCAAGCCTTTGGTTCGGCCAAGCTCTGATATTATTGCCTCTCCACATCCCTCTATTATTCCTAGAAACCTCACTTTGGTCAGAATCTTCCCAAGGAAGCCTTTGATCTCAAATAAAAAAGAGTTACCCGTTTTAAAGGTAGTGTTTTCTCTTGTGTTCTTTTGTTTTATTTTACTTATCCAACCCTCTAAATTATTTTTATTCATTTATTTTGTAGAAAAACCATTATATTAAATATAATAGGATGTTTTTATAAGAAGTATTCTAGATACACCTACACATACCTCCGTCAAATGGTTAAAGAACATAACATTTCTGTGGTTGGCGAATTTCTGCCTCACGAATCAATGATTATTCACTCTTATTTTACCACCTTTAATGGTGGCCATTAAGATGCAACTCTATTTATATCATATATATATTATTTTTATGTTTTCCTTATTCTTATGTATTTTTCATTTGTTTTATACCTTTATGGCTTCCATTATGGGTATACGCGATATCTTCATTTTAGGAAGTGCGGACTACCGCCCCCTCAAAGTGATTTGATTCGTTAATGCCAGATGTGAGACGTATAAAGGATGGATTTAAAGTTAGTATATATTATTTATGTTAAATATAAATGTTGAATATAATTCTGGAATTAAAATATACATACCTATCATTTATTTTTAATTCCATTATTATGACATTGAAATGAATGTAGCGTTAATGCGTACGTACGGATTACCGTCTCCATGAATAGTGCATTTCATTTATTACCTATAAATGATTATGTAATATAATAAATAAATGGATATTCTAGATATATAATATATATATGACATTCAAATCATTAATATAATTCTAGATATAAAGAACCATTGACCACACAAACAACATGTAATTGTAAGAAGTCCACTTTTGACTTAAGAACCAAATATCGACAAAACAAACACTATTAACTTAAATGTTTACATAATGTTTATAACATGGTAATAAGTGATATAAAAGTAATAATGAACTTGAGAATTTTTTTTAAGAAACTAGAAATTAACTCAAGTTTATTATTCAGGATGTCAATGAACGATCGGGTCAAGTCGGACCCGAGGTAAGGGACTTCGTCTCAATCTCATTTCATTGAGGCATATTTCATTTTATTCACAACTTTATATTATACTGTGTATAAAACCCTTTGAATTTTACTTTTATACAAAAGGAATATTTTTCTACAAAGGATTTTACTAAACAATAAAAAAGGAATGTTTCTTTTAACGTACATGGTGACAACGACCTTTTTCTCCGCCATGAGTATTATTTGGTCTTTGGCTTCCTCAACAAGCCATAATGATTTTAAAATGAATGAAATACCATATCCTAATTATGTATTTTGGTATTGAAAATTATTTCTACAATGGGTTTTTTATGTTAACAAATTTATGTGATATATTGTGATCAATGTGTGGAAATGTTTTCTTTCCATTACATTTGTTTTATGTTGTATGATTTTATAATGTTTCTTGGACATTTGACAGGTGATTACATGATAAACCATATGACGGGTGGTTATGTGAAAACTAGGATGAGTGGTTACGTTATAACCTCCAATTAATTGCAAATGGAAGTCGGCCGTATGGCTATTCTATTAAGTGATATGTGTGGAGGTCGACCATATGGTTATTCCATTTAAGTATGTTTTGTGCCAAGTTACCTTTATATGTTATGTGATCATTATATGGGTTTTATGGTAATCTTTTGTTTACAATAGGGTAAGTAATGATATTTTATTCAATGAAGAGTTCTTACTACTTCATAAAGGTGAAAATTAATACATTGATAAAGTATACATGGTTAACCTGTTGTTTTGATAAACTAACAGTTTTCATTCATTGTGTATCCCTTACTGAGCTTTTTATGCTCACACCAAGTTTTTTGAAATGTTTTTCATAGGACTTAATGTGGAATATGGTCAAGGATGGGATCAATGGAAAGTCATGCTATATAAAACATGGAACTAGCCATGTTTCTTTTTAAGAGTTATTATTCTATGGAAACTTAGTAGAATTTTCTACTTTGTAATCTTTTGAGATGTAGAAGATATGTCTTAATTATCTAAAACTCTAAACCGTGAAAAGATCCTCAATGTGAATTATTCATTTAATTCAATATTAAGTAAGTTTTAAGGTCGGGGCCTTATATGTAAGTTGTCATAACAAAATTAATGTTAGACGAGATTCGCATGCCTCATATCTTAACATTGTACATACATGTTCTATCCTCATGAATAATATATAATGGTATCGAATAACTATATTATTTTACTATTATAATATATATCAAACCATGTTTTATTTATTTTTGTCTTTTATTTCAAATTTATTAATAATTCTTGTTGAATATAATGTTTAAGGTAACAACAACATTGTTTTTGATATATGGTATGGTCTTTTATTTCTGATCCATTTATTTTTGTCACGATTCATTCATGGTAATAAAATAAAAAACTGTATTAATTTCATATATATTATATTTACATGTATTTACGTTATTCAATTAATTTTGGTGATATACAATGAATAAATTAATTTGTAGATACAATTGGTCATATACATACTTGAACTCTATTTCTAATTTCACGATGTATAAAATAAATGAAAATTTAAAATTAATTCACATTTATATATTATTTTTTGTATCATTATTTTAATTTTTATTTCTTCAATATGAACTCATTAAATAAATTTTGATTATAGAATGGTGAACATAACACATCACATTGTTGACGTAGTAGTCCACATCCATGCATGGGTGATATTATCATTTTCCCATTAAGTGGATGGTTTGATAGTAGATGAGCTATTTTAATTAAATAGTTATTATTATTTAATATATAATATATATATATGTGTGTGTTATATCCATCATAATATCCATATGTTAATCATAATGATGGAAAATGATTTAAATCATTTCATAAGGATGTACTCCTCCAAACACACCAAAAACTGGTCTGTTTTATATTTCATAGAAGATGAAATAAATATTGGTGATTAACTTTTTATATTAAATAATAATATTATTTTATTTAATAACGTTATTATATGTTATATGTTTACATTTTTTAAGGAAGATTAAAAGTGAAATAAAATAAAAAATGTATTTAAAATTAATACCTCTAATTATGATATCTTCTTAAGGATTACACAATAAGGATTAGTAATATTGTTTAATAAAATAAATATTTCCAATATTATGGTTGGGTAAATTTTAGGTAGATATGTTTTAGTGAAAGGAAAATAAAAAGGCCATGTGGGTATGATGTGGAGAGGATATGGGTGCACTTTTATAATCGTGTGAGAGGACACAGTTTGTTGTATTTTAAAAAAGGTTATACCCATGTAATACACATGAAGACTGTTTAAATTTTCCACTTTATATATAATACTATGTGGAAATTTTATATCTGACCATAAATTGAAAATTGTAATCTTAATTATGTCATTTTAACCCTTATCTTTTTAGTTTAACCCCATGGAACAACTTTTTAATATTCAATGTGGTCACTAATTGTTTTCTATTAAAAAATATTTATGAAAATATATTTTTTTCAACATTTTATATAATATAAATTATTCTCAATCCATAGATTTAATTAATTTTCCAATATTCAATTCATAAATTTGGAATAAATTTATTTATAATTAAACCTGCTGATCGTACTACAAGATTTCAAATAAAATGATTCAATAAACATAAGATGTTGGAATATAAAAAATTAATATAAAAAAGAATTAATTGAACTAAACTGGATTAATAATATTTAAATTTATTTATGATAAATTTTATGTAATTTTGAATAAATAATGGGAGTTGTTATTTCTTTAAAATAATGAACATTTTTTAATAAAAATCGATAACAATTAGTGTTCATTAAAAAATTAAGCATTTTATAAAAATTAAAAATACTCATTCAAATTTAATTTTATCAATTAATTTAATAAAATAAAATTATTTTTTTATAAAAAAAAATAAAAAATGAATCAATTAATTTACTAGCTTTTATCATAAAATGCAATAAAATTCATTGTTTTAATAAATTTCTATTATTATGTATATAATGGCATACTAAAGATTAATTACATATTTTCATTATATATGAGCGTTATAAAGAATTTTAAATCTTCATTATTTTAATTAATACAATCAATTTTTAAATATATATTATAATAGTTCATTTTAAATAATAGTATTGATAATATATCTTAAATTTTTAAAACACATAATTGATTGTAATAAATTTTAATGAATAAATGTTTACTATTTCAAAAAAAATTAACCATGTTAAATTACACAAAAAAATGAATCACCCCTTTTATATTTTTTCACACTGCTATAAACATATGAAGATATTTCCCTATCATTATATCATTAGGTTCACATTTATATTTCTTAGGTTAGAGGTTATATCATAAAACATTAACCATGCAACTCTCTATGTCATATAATATTATATCTATAATCATGAATATCCACCAATAATGTTACATAGGAAAACATCGTTGTTCACTTCACATGTCACCACAAAACATGTGGTTCACCACCCCATTTCACGGTTATTTAACATATCACCCACAAATACAAGGGGCATCACATCACTACTATAAATGGAGTAGTATGATTTCATGAACATGAAGGAAATCAACCCTTTGGACTCCTACAACAATGAATGATGTCCACCATGACCTTCACAAAATTACAATCATATCTTATAACCCCCATTATAACACATAGGTCACATCCCAAGAATATGGGTATATCACATCTCTTTAGAAAACACATATGCCACCATCCTATAGAACATTCATATATCTGCTCACAAGTGAACACAATGTCTATATACTTGGGAAAAAAAAACATATATCGATCATAGTTTGTTCATATCTACTCTCATGGACGAGATATTTGGAATGATTGGGTATCCATCCATCCATATTCATTTATAGAATGGAAGAAAAACTACCCCTATTACTATTTGGGTGTAGGGATATAATTCTCAACATAGATGGGGTCAATATAAAAATAAAACAGAATATAAAACATATACAAATATCCACACACCATCCCAACAAAAGGGTGCTCACCCAAACACAAATAACCACAAAAAATATCCACTTTCATTACCATATCTAATTACATAACACCACATAATAAGATAGAAGAGTCACATCATATTTATAACTAATTTAAATCTAAATAAATTTTTTTCCATCATGTTTATGAAACTAAATCCCAACCATTATAATCATTATTTAAATAATTATTTCATCACTAACTATGATTTTATTATAATGAAACCATAGATCATAAGATTCATATCATCTACATCATTTCATTGACTCTTGCCCCTCAAATAACCGACAAAAAAACCACCATGCTACCAAAAATATTGAAAAAAACATATCAACTATCAAAAATCATGAAAACACAACCACCACATTACCCCAAAAAATATTGAAAAAAAACCACTACCACACCACCCAAACATAATTTCCAATGAAAAAACCCTCTTCACCCCAAACCCATATCCATAAAACAACCTCCTCACCATCCTAAAATAATAAATAACCAACAACCTCCTAAATGACCCAAAATCACTACCACATATCACCCATAAGCACCATATCACATCACAATAACTTATCACCACCCAACATGAAAAATAAAAATAAATGAATATTTTAGAAATTTCCCATATAGTAATTTTTCAAATTTCACATTATTTTAGGGGAATTATCACAGAATTTATAATATTGGGGAAACCATTTTATAAAATATATACAACTGTCTAACAAGTTTCATATTATAGGTTATATCAAAAAAATACATAATATACATAGTAATTTCAACACATAACATTCATCGACACTCCTCAAAATTATTTGTGTTTACATGTAGATATTGGGTAATATAATTATAATTATTCATGTTTTTTATGTTTATCCCATTCAAATGAGTAATGAATTGGACAAAAGAATTTATTGTTGGGGATTGAATATACATTTTATTCATTGGAAGTTCTCATGATGAATAAATGAATTGGGGTTTGGCTGATGCATTACCTTAGTATTTTTAGATGTCTTAGTCGAGGCCTGAACAATATGTTTTAGATTTCCACCATTATGAATTTCCTCATTAGGCATTTTTAAATAGGTAAACCATGTGATTTTTCTATTATTATAATATGATTGTTTATTAATCATTATCTGATTATAAATTATCTGGCCTTATTTAATCATCTATAATTCAGTCCATATTATTCTCATGTATTTTTTAAGGCATGTGTTTTCATTAATCCATATTTCCAGTGTTCATGATTATG
This sequence comes from Viscum album, assembly GCA_963277665.1. Lineage (NCBI taxonomy): Eukaryota > Viridiplantae > Streptophyta > Magnoliopsida > Santalales > Viscaceae > Viscum > Viscum album. The sequence goes on along the minus strand of OY728163.1, from coordinate 1,681,576,224 downwards.
ATAACTTATTCTATATTACTTACCCTTAATGATAATCATATCTCACCCATTTCTTATGTTTTATTTTTCCTTACTCTATGATTATTAATATTATGATTGAATTGTAGGGATAATATTTTTTTCATGGTAATTACTAATGGATCTTCTATATTTTATTATTTTTCATGATGAAATTTCAATATTATGTAAAAATATAGTCACCAAAACTAATAAAATAGTTAGTCCATCAGGATGGAACATTATTTTGATAATTAAAATTTAATAAAATATTATCCTGGCACCACAAAACTGAGGACTAGATCTTTAATGTAGGTATTAGTGGAAGTATATTATATAAAATAAAAATTGGATTTATAAAAAGTTAATTAGGGGACAAACCCATAATATGTATTTTATGATATGTATAAAATAACATCCTAGAATTTTTTAAGGTATTAATTATGGTTAAATTTCTAGAAAAAATCATTCATATATGAATAGTACTAGTGGATGTGGTTCGGAAATATATGTACCTAGGAGTTACAACTCTGAAAAGTTGTTCTGTTTATGACTTGGGGTAACCTGGAAAAAGACAACATGGTGTTCTAGGAACATGGTATCAGACTACCCTGAGGTGTTCTTATATAATTCATTTTTTAGTTTTAAAACATTATGAATTATATAAATGTAAATATGTCATCAAATTAACAATGATTAATATTAGGAGATTATACATGTATAAAATTTCAATTAATGGAACGTTTTTTTGAAGTTCGATATTGTATATAATGATTCATTAAATTATTTAGTGTATGATAATACTAATAAATGGAACATAGTATAACTAATAGAAACCTAAATAATGAACTACTCATATGTATGGATTCAACATCTATAAAAAATAAAGACATTTGTTTGGAATCTACGGCTGATGCGGAGAAACATAAAATAATATCGAGATAATAGAATCAGTTTATGAATAATAAAAATACCCCTATAGAACACCATGAACCCCAATGTGGAGGAGGATTTTTATTACACATTATGAATAAATAACCTCTATCATTTAAAGGGACTACAACCCCATTGATACTAGAGGATTGGACATGATCCACATAGATAAAATTTCTCCATTTTAGGTGTAACAAATGGGGGAAATTTGTCATGGAAGTTTTTCATTTATCAAGAGACCTTAACCAACAGTTTTTAGTAATTAATAACTCAAATGAGGAAGTTATTTAAAATATGTAATGGATCTATATTATATAATTACTCATAAAAAATGACTTTATTAGGAATAAAGAGTAAATATGAAGAGGTGATTCATATGTTCGAAACAAAAAGTGAGAAAAAATATTTCAAAGAAACCAAAGAATGTTAAAAGGTTAGATGGATTCCAGTTAATGACCAACATAATCCTTTTATCTTGATTGATCAAATTATTGATGGTTTAAAACCATTCCATAGAAGGTCACTACTCAAACAAAGATTCTTATCATACGAATATATATTCTCAAGTGATATCAAGAAGAAAAAATAATTCTCTTAGTCATATTGCTTTCATTTATTTCAATATAATAATTGGTATTGTAAACACTCTAGAAAAGGATATAAAGAATAGAGAATTTATGAGAGAATTTAAATTCAATTATGTGATACAATTTTTGGATGAAACTCCCATTTTCAATGATTCAATTTCAAATAGATGGGGCCTTATGAAAATAATTTTCCTAATAAATATAGAATCATTCTCCAAAGAATTATAAGGTTTCAAGGCCAATACTATGTTATCACAACTATTGTGGTTGAAGTTCCCAATGATGAGGTGGATAATAATTATTTCATTTTCTCAATCATAGGAAATAGATTATTTGATTATGGATCATCAAATTATTTTATATATTCCTAATTTTATAATAAAATTATACATTTCCAATTTTATTTAATAAATGATTATTCATTCAAAAATCTTTTGGTATGTCTAATTGTAAAAAATATGTATCAATTAGTTCCCCTTATGAAGAAATGTACTTTATATTATAACCATGTAAACATTCCCATGTCGTAATTTGATATTTTTGTGAATTAATTTCATTTCTATCTACTATGTAAGAATATATTGTAAGATTATAGAGGTTACAGTTTTTGAGCATGATGTAGAAACCCTTATCTTTTGAGAAAAAAAAATCTCCATATGATTTTTATATAGATCCACCCCCATTATATCTAATGAATGTAATTTATGGGGAGGATGGGAATAAATTATATATAGGGATGAGGAATTAAATAATAAAATTGAGGATGTATCTATTTTTTAGGATTAAATTAATGTCCTTCTAAAAGATTTACATAGACATCCTATAGAGTATAAATATGAGTTCTCTATTGTTTTAATCCCTAGTTCAAGGCCTATTTAAAATCACCCTTATAGAATGGCCTTATATAAATTAATAGATATATATGAAGAAAATATATGATAATTTGGGGGATAAAGGATTTACCTGAATTAGTGTTCCTCCATGGAGTGCTCATGTTCATTTAGTTATGATGAACGATAGATCATTGAGGGTATTTTCTATCTATAGGGAGTTCAATGCTATTATGATAAAGAAAATGTATCCTCTTCCCCGCATTGATTATTTATTTGAGCATCTTCACAATAGCTAATATATTTATAATATTTACCATTGATTTGGATTTCATCAATAGCATGAGAGGAAGGAAGTTATTCTAAATAAATCATTTCAAACTAGGTATGTGAATTACGTTTTTACTATAATACATTGTGGATTGACTAATACTCTCTCAATTTTCATCAATATAATGATTAGAATTTAATATAATATATTGATGAATTTTTGGTGGTTTTTATTGATGATATCATGGTATACTCAATATTCTATGAAGGTCATGAGAATAAATTTCTCATTTTTTAGAAGACAATTAAAAGAAATAAGTTCTACATGATGATTAGAAATTGTGAAATCTATCATCAAACTATTTCCCATTTATAGTCAGATAATATCTAAGGATGGAATAGTAGATGATCCTATAAAATACAAGTACGATCATGAATGGCATGTTCCAATGATCATAAATGAGTTTTGGAGTTTTATCAGTTTAGCATGTTATTATCGGCATTTCATTCAGAACATCACCTATTATTTCATCCCATTGACTATAAGTACTCGTAAATGGGTTAAGTTCATATGGAAAAAATTATGTGAAGATATTATTGATGAATTTAATAGGATATTACAGAATTCCATAATCCTAACTATTCCATCTACAAATGGTTGATTTTTGATTTATAATGACACATCAACAAATGGACATGGTGGTGTTTTTATGAAAAATTATATATTTATTTCCTATGAATCATTGAAATTATTAAATCATAAACAAAATTATATGACTCATGATATTGAGTTACTATAATTAATAATTAATATGAAGATATGGTTATGGTATCTCAATGTATAAATAATTAAGATATATAATGGTCAAAAGAGTATGAAATATATGTTCTCATAGAAAGAACTAAATATAAGTTAAAGGAGAGTGATCTAACTACTACTGTATTATGATTATTACATACATTATCATACAACGATGGGATATAAGGTGGAAGTTACATTGATCAGGAAGGATGATGAAGTAATATAAACTGTTTATTGGAAAGTGTATTATGTACATGGATCTAGTAAGGATATAAATGGGAATTATCAAAGAAGGAGAATCGTCATATGTTTTCAATTATTTTCCCAACTATCATTATTGGAAATAATTAAATGTCTCTAATATGATAATGAAAATATTCAAAGGAAATATAATGTTGTGAAAGATGGGATGTAGGGTAAATTATTTTTCAAGGATTTAATTCTGATATTTGGGATGTTGTAATGTGTTCGGTCTATCCCCAATCAAAATGGGAAGGTATTAGATGATTCAAATAGTTATAATATCAATGTACCCCATGGTGGTAACAACATAATGCTTTATTAATGGAATTATATTATTATAGAGTCACTATAGGAAACACATTTCCATATCATGCATAAATGTACTAATAAATTAAATGTGACTATTAAACATAATTGGTCTGTATCCCTTTATTGAATTTCAATAAATTGACATACACAGTTGTAATAAGTTAGATTTCAGGAGTATAATAGGACAAACATAGTTTTTGGATAATATTAACATAACCATATGACTTGTAATGTCACCCTTATTTATTGTAATATGGAACTTATGAATTGTAAATTTTCCATGTGAATATGATCATTAAAAATATTAGTATTATTAAAATTTATCAATCCTATAACTGAAATATTATATTATTATCTTATAGTGTTGGTATTTTTGTACGGTATGAATATTTAATGAGATATTAATTAATATAAAAGAAAATTTATTTTCATAAATTTTATTAATAATATTTTATTTCTCTTCCATTTCATTATAAGATAATTATATGACACCTAAACTAATTTTTTAATGTGTTAGAAACATAATTTTATTTTTTTTAATTTGTATTATTCTTGTAAATGATTATTTTATATAGAGATTATATTACTCCTATTTAAGAATTTATTTTCACAAAATGAATTTGAATTCTGTATTCTACACATAAAAAATTGGTTTGATGATATATAGGGATGATTATGAAATATATGAATAATTGGTGAATAGTAAAATATAATAATTTACGATAAATGCTAAAAACCTAAATTATAGATTCATGGATGATATTAATATTTTGGAAGAACCATCAGTTCAAACTGACATGATAATTTTAATATATTTATTAATTTAAATGAGAATATTTATTTTATTTTGGAGAAATAAATAATTAATGAATATAATATTGAGAAAACCCCTATCCCCTGCACTATAAATGTCACCTCTCCCAACCTCATTTTTTCACACCTCTAATGCCTTGTTCCTACAAACAATTCTTCCAAAATATCATCCCAATATCCTATACCATTTCCATAATCGGATGGTCTCAAAAAACATACCAAAATCCATCTACTAAAGAAGCTCTCAAGGAAAATAAATTTAGGAGGTAATTTCCCTCTCTCTCTCTCTCTATTAATTCAATTTCATTTCAAATTTCAATCCAGTTCATCAATTATTTTTATCATATATTATTCAAATGATATCATATATTTATTTTTATGATCATAATGTTATTATATAATGTAAATTTAATATTATTAATTTTACTCCCCCTCTTTTTTTTATAAAAATGAAATCGTCGCCAGTATTGTGTTAAATTTTATTCCTGAGGCGTGATGCACTTCCATTTTCCATAAACAATTTCAAGGATGTATATAATGCCATTAAATTGTTTTAAATATATTTTATTATTTATTTTTATCTATTTTATGTTATTGAAATAATTTTTCTACAAAATAATAAATGGTAAAATGAAACATGTTCATTTTGATCAAAAAACCACCCAAATTATCTTATGACGATCATCGTTAAATTTTATCTAATGATTAATCCACATAGTATATTACCAAATTCATTATAATATCATTTAAACTCTTGGAATATCATTAATAACAATTAATAATAGTGATTTATGTTTATACATGTTATAACTAAAGATCCATTTATGTGTACAGGTGAACCATTCATGAAAACTATATAAAAGAATGGTCCTGAACATTGAATTTAAACACTATAATTAATACAAAATACCTAAAAATAACACAATAAAATTATATAGAACTATATTATTTTATAAAATGTTATGGAATTTTTAATTAATGAATCTATTATCATTATACAGGACATTAATGTGAAGATAGTGTCTCGATACTAGGTAAAGGAAATTATGGTACACAACCCTCTATATATGGTTTTTCCCTCTATCACTCCATTTTTAGTATGATTATTACTAAAAAATAATTTAATAATAATTATCATAAATTTTATTTGGTATACATGTTTTCTATATATTTTATGTCATAAGTAATTTTTTCCAAAACATATATTCTTTCAAAAATATACATTTTCTTCTCATTCAAGGTTGATGATTCATGAATCATGTTTGATATTGCCTTATTCATTTGGGAACCCAATGTTTATTACTTTATGATTCATGAAATGAATACCTTCATTTCCATGATTTATTTATAAGCATGATTGATATTTGAACTTTTTTTCATGCATGATAATTTTAACTTTATGATGTGACAGGTGTGCCCTATATTTTATAGCACAATTTTGATGTTATGTTGTGACGGGTGTGCCTAGAATTATACGACAGTAAAATGGATTTGGTAATTTTTTGAATCTAATGAGATAAAGTGGAATATGTATGAGCATGACACACTATTTATTCATAACTATATGTGGTAGTTAACCACTCAGACATAATGTTTCAGTTTTATGAAATTCTACACAACATTGCATTATCTAATACCTCATCTCATGATTATGATGATGTTGTTTTGACAATATCAACCTGTGTTATATTGTTTCATGTTTTTATCTATCCTCATAGTGGGGTTTTATCTCAACTATTTTTTGATATATATCCTAATGTGACTACATATTCTATAGAGTACACATGGGCCAATAATAATCTAAAGAGGAATGAATTTAATCTTAATGATATATGTTGTAAATGTAATGAATTTCCCTGTTTTTCCAATACATACAACATTTGGATCCTCATTTTGTAATAATTTCATGTTGTTAAAATTATGTAAAAGTAATGTAAGATAGTTAGGGTCTCAATAATTGGTATGACATGCGCACATTAGTTAATTATGGAATTATTATTACATAACCATAGTAAAAACACTTATATGAGACTATGTGTATGAATGTTTAGAAGAATATTTTCTAAAAATTTGAATCCCTTACGTTATGATTTTATTGTTTATTTAAAAAATAATTAAATTATTTATTCATGAAATATTGATTAATTATTTCTTATAATGTTTTATGTTTTATAAAATTTTTGGAACCAAGAGAAACTAAGAGAATAACCTATGTGGAAGACAATGCACTTATTGCCCAAATGACAACCCCTATGATTTAGAAGGTGGATTTCAAACCATAATGGATATTTTTAATTACTATCAAAGTTTATGGACAATAACTGAATAATTTGGATTATTATCCTTCATATAAGAGGGATTAACCATATTTCAAATGTTATATACAGCTATAACCACTAACATTTAGTGGATCTTCGATTACACTAGTTGTGGAATAGTGGTTTAATTCGATGGAGAAAATATTTTTTTTATTTACTATTCTGGGGCAGAGAAGGTGATTGCAGATATATATCATCTTGATGGAGGGGCCGACCTATGGTGGGATTTGATAAAGAACTCCATGAACTGAAATGAAATTGTATATATTGTGTGTAAATACTATAAAATAATCTTTCATAACAAGTATTTCATACAAATTCATCATAAAAATATGGGGAGATAATTTATAGTGGTAAAGTAAAATGATGGAAAATCTATCAGCTCTTATAAATGTACTTTTACATGGAATTAACGGTATAAATTGGGATTAGTCATAAAAAATGATAGAAAATTTATTAGATTATTTAGTGCATCAAAACAACACGATCAAAATCCTCTTGAAATTTGAGAGTTTTTGGTTTATGATGAATTTGTTCGATGTGATCTCAAAATTGAAATGGATTTTGGAGAATTGTCCAATTCCTATAGTGATATGAAAAAAAATATAGAGTTTCATGTCTGAATCTGTAATGATAATAGTGGAAATAAAATTCAACCACCCAGATGTCAAAAAATGTTGGAAGAAACATCATGGGAATTGCCTCAATGGGACGGTAAAATGCTTCTCATTTGTGAAAGAAGGACACTATGCTCTTGAATGTTTAATGAATATGAAAATTAAGTCATACTAGTTACACATTCAATTAACACAAAAAGGGAAAAATATTATTTGTTTCTGGTTCTACACATTCCATTCTATCTCAATGTTTACAAGGACTGTTGAATCGAAGGCCCAAAACCATGAAGTAATGATATTTTTAAAAAAACCAAGTGGTGAAATCAATTCAACCAAAATTTTAGGATATTATATTATTGGATATTCTTCTTGATAATATTTTATTACTTCACTTGGTTGGATTCGATGTTATAATGGGGTTGGGTTGGGTCTTGATATATGGAGCACACATTGACTATAATGAAAATGAAAAAACATTTAAAATTCCAAACCATCCCATGATCCACTAAAAATGCAAGGAAAATCTGGAATATCTATTGAAAAATCCTTAAATTTTGTGGGAGTTGATACCATCTAAAGAAATGTACCTTGATCAACTGGTTGAGTCAATGGAAATTTTCATCCAAGGTGAAATTACCATCGTGAAAGAATACAATGATGTATTTTATGAATAGTTACACAGACTTCCCCAAGATCATGAGGTATTGTTACCTATAGAAATCATACCTGGAGGTACTCATATCTCAATGTGTCTCTATAGGATGGCTCCTATATAATTGAAGGAGTTAATGAATCAGATACAAGAGAATTTGATTAAAGGGTTCATACACCCTAGTGAAATAAATTGAGGTGAACAATGTTCTTTGTGATGGATGATGATGGATCAATGCTACTATGTATTGATTATTGGGAACTCAATGACATAACCATATAAAAATTATACTCTACCAAGTATTAAGTACATTTTCAATAAGCTATGTTGATATCATTAAATCACAAATGAGGGTATATGTTTTAGATATTATCAGCTAAATGTTAATATAGAAGATATTCAGAATACTTCCTTCCATACAAGGTAGGGGAACTTTGTGTTTTTGTTGATTTGATTCAGAAATAATAATTTCTCTACAATATTCGTGGATTTGATGTAGAGAATATTTAAAAAATACCTAGATTTTTTTTGGAAATTTTTTCAACGATATTGTCATCTACTCAAAGAACTAGGAGGAACATAATAATCATCTAAGGATAATGTTGGAAATTTGAGAAAGGCTTATATGTAATATATGTTTAGAAATTGTGGATTTTGGATAAATCATATAACATTATTTTGATATGTGGTCATAAGTGATTGAATTTTTTTAGACCCTTCGAAAAAAGGTGATTGAGGAATGGCTCAGACTCTCTAAATTCACTGAAATAAAGAGTTTTCATTGGATAGATATTTACTATATGATTTGTGTTAGGAATATCTCATTATTGTCAATGCCACAAACTACGTCAACATGGAAAGGGTTAATGTATGTCTACATAGAAGAATACGAGAAAAGATTCATGGAGTTATAGGGAAGGATAATAACTTCACAAGTACTAACATTTTAGAAAGGTTTATAATGTTTTGGGTTATACAGTTATTCTTAAAAAAAATTATTGGGTTTTGTATTCTTGAAAAATGATAATGTGATAACCTATGCCTCACAGTAGTTGAATATTCATGAGTATAACTACCCGACATATGATCATGAGATATCAACTATGTTTTTTTTCATTAAAATCATGAAAACTACCTCTATGGTGATAAGTTTCATATATATACCAATCACATGAGCCAAAAATATATATTCTCACAAAAGGATCTCAAAATTATTCATAAGTGATGGTTAGAGATACTCAAAGACTATGATTTCTCTATCCATTATCATCCTAGAAAGGTGAATAAATTAGATGGTTCTCTTAGTCAAAAAGATCATGCTACTATATCTATGATTATAATTTCAACATACCAGGTCTTCATGGAAATAAAAAGGATTTATTTGTAAATAATAATGGATTGGAATACATTCTATCATTCCAAAATGATTTCACAACCATATATCAATGAGATGATTAATGAGGAATAAAAGGATGATATGGGGAATCCAAAGAGGGTGAATACATTAAATGGAGGGATGATGCAAGATTTAAATATCCATTATGGGGGATTAATTAGGTTTGGAACAAGTCTCTATATCCCCTAATAATATGGGATAAATATTGATATATTGGAAAATGTACATAGATCAATATTCTCTATACAACCTGGTTGCACCATGATGTACCACGATTGCTGAGGACACATTTAGTGGGATAACATGATGAAGGAGATTTCTATGTATATATCGAGGTGTTTTATATGTCACCAAGTTATTATTGAGTGATAGAAGACCAAAGGTGTGATGAAACCCATGCCTTTAGCCATGTCAGAGTGGTAGAATGTCACTATGGACATTGCCCCATGTATTCTAAAGACATCCAAAGGTAATAATGTGTCTAGGATTATGGTGGACCGACTCACCACAAATTTATAATATAAAACTGTTCAGGACAATCTCTCACTTTAATAACAAGAAAATGATATCTGTGAATTAAATTGTGAGATAATGTGGGGTACCTTTATCGATTGTCTCTGATCATGTTCACATGTTCATATCAAAATTATTGACGAGTATTTTCCATTCTTTGAGTACTCAATTGAACTTCAGCATGGCCTATCACCCCCAAACTATTGAAAAATTTAAAAGAATAAAACATTGAATCGGAAGTTGAAAAATTGATTCCAAGGTAAAATTTCATATTTTTTTACATATCCATGTGGTGTTTCTATGTCAACCTATGGTGTTTCATGTACTATTTATAAGTGGCTAAGCAAAAGGAACAATAATTTCCCATAATTTAATTTTTAGGGTATAAAAGAATAATGTTTTCCCCTTATGATTTTGTTGATTTTATAAAGATTGATAAACATATATAATTGTAAAAGTGGAGGTAAATTTTTAAATGAATGTATTCCATATAAAATGTTATGAGAAATGATGAAATTTACGTGAGGTTTATTATTGTTATTCGTTATGATAATCAAAATGATTGTATTAGAATCTCCCAATTATAGAGTTCTTATAAAATAATATATTCCACTCGAGTATTCACATGGCTCTATATGATGCTATGTATGGATGGTGATGTATAACTCCAACCTATTGGGATGATGTTGGTGATTGAAAACTACATGGACCTGATCTTGTGAAATAGATGACAGAGATGATTCATGACATATAGAAACATATCAATGATTTTTATATTTGGAAAAAATTTTGTATGAAAACTGCTGAAGGGACCTGGGGGTTCGACGTTGGAGAAAAAATCTTTCTTCTAATATCACCATAGGATAGAGTAAATATGTTTGGAAGGAATGGGAAGATAAGACCAAAGTATATTGGACCCTTTGAGATCCTTTTTTATAGGATCTATGGCCAATCATTCTGAACATCAACTGAATATAGATCATGTTCACAATGTGTTTCACATATCACTGTTGAGAAAGTACATACAATATCTGCTGCATGTACGTAACATAGAGGTGGTACATCTATAAGAGGATCTCTCTTATGAGGTTTGGACAATAAAGATTCTGGACCAACTAGATAATGTAATACACATCATTACTACCCATATTATTAATGTGTTGATGAGAAACCATATGTATGAATAATTAATATGGTAACTAGATGAAATAATGAAGGATTAGTTCCCTCACCAGATTCTAAAAAACTAAATTTCGAGGGAGATGTTTCAAAAGGGGGAATAATGTAATGTCCCAATGATTTATGAATGGAATTCACCTCTTATAAAATTACATTTGGAAACAGAATTCCACATCAAGAATAAATGGACAAAAAATTTAATTAGACCTTTAAATATAATTTTACAACTTTAGTGTTTTGAATATCAAAAATCATAGAAACACAGTTATGATCAGTATGCTGTTTGGACTCTGAGAGGAAAAATATATTTTTTAGTGAATAGTAACAATCCTTTATGAGCTATAATGTTACCCTTATGTATAGAAATATGACCCTTATGAATTTTAAGGTTTCCATGTTAATAGTAAACTTACAAATGATTGTGTAAATATAATTTATTCATCCAATAGGTTATTATATGTTATAATTATATAATACTCTCGGTATTTTTGTATGTCATAAATATTTAATGATTAATTTATTAATTTAAAATAAATAGTATTCATAAACATTTATTTATATGTATTATCAACAAATTATAATTTTTTTAGATGTAAATAAATTATTCAATTTGTTAGAAAATGAGGTTTAATTATAAGTTCTTTATTTTTCAATAAAAATATGATATTAGTAAAAAATTAATTTACTCATATTTAGAAAATTATTTTCATAAATTTGTGTTAATTTTTTTATTATACACATTGAAAAAAATTTATTGTGATTTTTTTTCAATTTTGTGATATACATTTATTTCTGGTGATTAGTAAAATACGATAATTTATGATAAATGGTATATAAATAAATTAAAGAGTCATGGATGATAATTAACTTCTGTAAGAAGAATTGGTTCAAACTCACTTGCTAATGTTTCTTTATTTAGTCATTTTATCATCCATATTTCAGGACTTTTGGTGAAATAATAAATTAACTAATATTATGATGAGAAAACCCTTCTCCCTTGCACTATAAATTCCACACTTCAGAACATAATTTCCTGAAACCTCTCATGACTTGCCCCTACTCAAGATTGTATGAAAATATCTTCCCATGATCCTAACCCACATCCATCATATCATGTTCACATAAAAGATCCAACCCATACCACCCCAAAGAGGCTCTTATAAAATTCATATTCATGACATTATTACCCTTTAAATTTTCTATAAATTTCCTATCAAATTTCATTACCTTTCTTCACTTATTCTCATATTATCTTTTCCAAATGTCATGATACCTCTAGTAGGACTGATATAAAATAATTTTATCATGTTAATAAATTTTTATTTTTTATACATCTCCCTCTCTCGCTCTCTCTATATTTATTTAATACAATGAAAGAGATTCTCGTGATGTTTTAATTTACATACATCATGGTAAATGCACTTCGATTTTCATTAAAATCTTTCAAAGTTTTTAATAAAATAATTAAATTGTTAGAAAATATTTTATTTTTTATTTTTTATCCCTTTTTATGTTCTGGAAACAAATTATATTAGTAAAAATAAATAATTAAATAAAACATGTTCGTTGAAATCCAGAAACCACCCAAATTAACATAAAAGGACCATTATTAAATTTTATTTAATTATTAATTCAAATTGTATATTATAAAATTTATTATAAGATGTTTGAATATTCTGATAGATCATTAATAACATGTAATAGTATTTTTGTATTTCGATCCATGTTGTACATGAACATCCATTCATTGTACAAGTGAAGCTTTCATGAATACTCTTAAATTAGAACACAGAAAAACAATGAATATAAACTCTATAACTCATAAAAAGGCTTATAAAATTACATTATGAATCCACTATAAACAATATTAATCTATAAATTGTTTTTGATTCTTAATAATGAAACTAATGACATTATATAGGACATTAATGTGGATAAATTGTTTGGATAAAAGGTTAGGGGAATTCTTTAACCCAACAATATTTCCATGGGGATTCCCTCTATCACTTCATTTTAAGTAATTTTATTCCTAAAAATCATTTATTCATCATTATCATAATTTTTTTGGGATATTAATATTTTCCAATAGATTTATTTTCAAACATAATGTTTCCTAAAATAAAAATCTATCAAGAACACCCATTTTAATTCTCACTAATGGTTGATAGTTATTGTATCATGAATGGTATACCCTCTTTTTTTAGGGAAACCAATGATAATAAATGTATTATTCCTGAAATGAAACCCATAACGTTTCTTTGGTTATTTATAACCATGATTGATATATGTTCTATGAGGCATGCATGATAATGTTAACATTACGGTGTGACAGGTGCACCAAGAATTATATAGCCCAATGTTGATGTTATAATGTGATGAGTACACCCAAAAATATACGCCACTCCAATGAACAGGATAATGTGATGAATCTCATGATGAAATGTGAAATATGAATGAGAACTATGATTGATTTGATAACAAATATTTGTGGCATCTATCTTCTAACACATATGGATTCATATTTATACATTGCTACATTCCATGTAATTATCTAATGTTTTCTCACATGATAATGATTCTGATGGTATAAATATTCTCTTCCCATATTATATTGATTAATTTTATTATATAACCTATTAATGGGAATTTATTTCACACAATTTTGATGTATATCCTCACTTTAAAACACGCACTAAAGAGTACACAAGGGTGTATAAGAAGCTAGATATGAATGACTTAAATGTTTTCATTATATCTGGTAATTGTTATGTATGGTCCTAGATTTCCCATGAACCTAAACCATTAGATCCTCTTTGTGTAAAGTATTTAATTTGTTAAAATTATGTAAAATTATTAAAAAAAAATTGTCTCTATAATGGTAGCATTATGATTTCTTGTAATTTGAAGGAAAACATATAGTGGGACAACATGAAGTGGGAAATTGCTGATTATGTATCATGATGATTAGTTTTTCAATAAGTGAAGGCCAATGAAAAACATCATGGAGTATCCATGAAACCAATTACTATTCCTACAGAGAAATGCGATGACATATCTATGTTTTGTTTCACTATATTACAAAAAATATCATGAAAAAATTATGCAATATGGGTTATTTTTTGAAAGACTTACCATATCAGCACATTTCCTGACTATAAGAGAGGATTTTTTACAATAGATCCTTTAAAATATATATATTATTAATTTTATGAGACATCATGTAAACACTATCTCAACTATTTCTGATAATGATCTATGATTTACAACAACAATCTGGAAAATTCAATAAAAATATTTTGATACTATGCTTCGAATGATTGAATATTATCACCCTCAAATTGATGAGAAATCTGGAATAACGATTCAAACGTTAGAATACATGTTTAAATCATGTTCTCATGACATTCAATGTATGTGGGATTATTATTTACCTATAGTGGAGACTTCCTACAATAATAGATTAAATTTATGTATTCAAATTGCCCCATATAATGCAATGTACAGAATGATATGTCGTACACCAATATGTTGGGATGATTTTGTTGAATAGAATCTTGTGGGGCCAAAGGTTGTGAACAAATAAAAAATAAAATTTATTGACTATTCAAACCAATATAAACGAAGCTACACGTATAAAAAAGTTCATTAACGATAATCGAATAATGTATTTGGAATTTCAAAAAGGAGATAAAATTTTCATGATAGAATCTCCATGGAAAGAAGTTTAGGAATTTAAATGTTTGGTATACTAATACACAGTTACATGTACCCTTTTGAAATTATGTATATAATTTTAATTGTGTATTATCATTTGACAATGCTTCCTACAGTTTTTAAGGTAAAATAAGTGTTTCATGCCTCATTATACCGAAAGTACATTCCAGACACAACCTCTGTCACCGCTTCTAAAGATATATAAATGGAACTTGATATATCTTACTATCAAGAGCCTCTATATATTCTAGACACTAAAGAACCAGTGTTGATGAATTGGAAGACTCTATTGGTAAAGGTTCTTTTGGAAAAATCAAAAAATTGTGTAGTCAAAATGAGAGACTGGGGAACATGTGATGAAGAACTAACCAAATCATTTTATTATGTGATATTATAGTAATTTGGAGGACAATGTTTTCTTAAGGGGGAATAATGTAACACCCCTAGGGATTAAAAATAAATTTAATAAAAAAATTATTGAATGAAACACTGATTATCTATCAAACAATACTTGTTTATTAAAACCAATCTAGTAAACATAATTTTCCTCCTTTTTGTTTTGAATTTTGAAAATAGACAAAAAAACGGTTGTAATCAGTAATATTTTTAGACTTTGATAGGTTCAAAACAAATTTTTGGTTAATTTTAACATCTATTTTTTATTATTAATGTATCCTTATGTATATTAACCTCACCCATGTATGTATAGATAAATTTTATCAACAATTTTAATGATAGTGGATATTTTAAAACATAATATTTATGTGTTGTTGTTTTTCTGAGTAATAAATATTTATTTCTAATTTAAATTAATAATCTAATATAAAATACAATTCAAATAAATGAAATTTATTTCTTAAAAAATATCCAGTTTTCATTAGAATTTAGGACTATTTTATGAGTACTAAGTTAACTATTGAAGGTATTATAAAATAAGTTTATATATAGATTCTGTGTTTTTCAATTTAAAATTTTTTTCATTAAAAAATCACATATATATATATGTAAAAAATTATTTTCATAAAATTTATTTAATTTATAATTTATAAACATCAGAAATTTGTTATGGTTATTTTTTCAGATTCTTCTGAAGTACAAGAATTTGTAGAGAATAATAGAATACATAAATTTATGGTATAAATACATTAGAAGCTAAATAAAATATTCCTTGAGTCATAACTAATGTAAGAAAAAATGGTTCAAAGTCAGAGGAACTTGTTAATATTTTTTGTATCAAAAATCAATATTATTTGTTGTCTTGAGAAAAATAATAGAATAATGAATAATCTATTCAAAAATCAACTGTCTCTTCTATTTTAAAAGTCACCCTCACTTACTATTCTCCTCCCTCCTATAATCCCTGATGATTCTTATTGTCGTACCCAATTAATCATCCCTCTATTCTAAATTTTTTTATGAGATCATGGCCTTTCCAAAAAACAAAACAACATTCCCTTAATGAGGATATCGTTTTTGATATCATAATAGGTAAACCATTTTCCTTTCACTTTTAATTGAATCTTAAAATTATTTTTTGTTCTTATCCTCTCTTAATATCATATTCAAAAATGATCATGATAACTCCAATATCATATATAAACTATAATTATATCTTGTTAATGTAATTTCTTTCCTCAAAAAACTATCTCTATATTGTATTAAAATGAAATTATGATTCAGGGGGTGTTAATATACTATCTTAAAGTAAGACGAACAATTGTTCTTAAATTTATTCTTCAACAATGTTCCTAAAAACATTTCAATGGTTTATACCGACTATTTTATATGTATAATAACCTATAAAATATTCTATAACAATTATATATACTTAATAATAATTCATATGTGATAACTAGTTCATGATAATCAAAATATATCCAAAATAATCAAAATGAAGATCATTAATGTTCTATCTAATAAATAATCCCCATACCATAAACCAAATGAATTATATAACTATATAATAATATATATTTTTATCTGTATCATTTAAATTAATTTTTGGATGATAAAATTCAATTCCACATGATCTTCCATACTCATATACAATTTCACCAACCTTGAAAACCCAATGAAATTAACACTCCTGAACGATACATTTGTATATTAGAACTCTTTCAAAAGGCCATAATAGAATGTAATTAATTAATAATATATCTCATAAATATAATATAGTTTATGAATTAATTAATTAATGAAATAATTATCATTTTCATGATGTTATGTTCATCTGCATAACACATTCAATCATAAGGATATGGTTTTCAACCCAAACCTCAATTTTCTATCGGTTTTCTAATTTTCTATCTTAATCACATATAAATCCAAAATTATTATTATTTAATACTTATAAATATTTTCATTATGTTACTTTTTTTATACATCATATTCCATATCTATGTAAATTTAAATGTTTAGAAAAATCCTGCTCAATTGTCCCCATAAACAAGCCCAAGTCAAGGAAATTTCCCAAATATTTGAATATTTTAATGTACACAATATAAAATTTTTTCTAAAGACCATTATTTTTATAAAACCACTAAATTCATCATTAAAACAATAAAATTTTTCTTTTATATTTTTACAAAAATATTGATCCAAAAGGACTCTTCATTTTAATTTAAAAGTATATTTTTCTCATAAACTCATCAATGATTTTATGATAGTGATTTTGTATATTTCAAAACTTATAATGATTTTTTGCCATATTATTGATAATATATTATATTATAATGTTCCAAATTATATTAAAGGGGTTCTGATATGTTTTACTGTGGATGATAAATCATGATACCATTCACAATACTACTTAGAATGGTTAGGGATTATGTGTTCAGATTGGGGAATGATATTTCATATGTTCATATTTTTTAGGTTTATTCGTTTAATATGAGGAATTAATTTTATATAATAAATGATTTTTGGGTCCCTCTATATATCATTTATTCATTGGTAGGTCTCATGTGACGAAATAGAATTGGTTTTCATCCTAATCTATACCCTAATATATTTAGACGTCTTGATCGAGGGCATCACAAAATGATTCTGATGACCTGTATTGTTCATTCCATCACCATGGTATTATAAATTGTTAAAAATGATATTATTAAACTAGTAGATCATCAATGGTTATGATTCATTCTATCATGATCATTTATTTGGCCTGGTTTATTCATCTTTATCTCCTTCTATTTTATACTCAAGTATATTATTAATGGAATGTGTTTTTATTTGTTTACCTAGACTTGTTATTATATTTATGATAACTATTTCTGTATTACATACCCTTAATGAGCATTTGATGTCACCCCTTTTTTATGTTTTAATTTTCCCAATGTTGTGTATAGTACAATTATCATTGAATTTTATGGATATTAAATAATTTATGGGAGTTACTAATCGATATGATATATTTTATTTCAAATCCAGATGTATTGTTGAACATATATATGTATCTAGTCTTCCAAAACTACTAAAAACATGTTTAATTAGTATATGACGTTCATGTAATCTTTCCAGTTTAATTAAATAATACACCAGCTTTGGGGAACTGGGGTTGGTGTGTTACACCTATGGCCTAGTGTGATAGTGTAGTACTAACACAATCATATCTCTCATAATCAATCTCCATAACTATCATTTTTTTAATGTCTAAATTTAAAATCCCTCAGATAAATCCACTTATTGTATATATGATTATGATGTTATGGACAACATCACATTTTATGAGAAAACCCACTCTAGATAGGCAACTTAGAGGCCTAAATTTATGTACCAGCAAAAGTGATATGAACTATATAAGTTTTTGGAACAAGTATATGACATGTAAATATGGTCACACTGTGTGTGAATCCAAATTAACAAAAGGGAGTGTAATCACCTTGATATTTTGTATCCTTAATTATTTATCTACCAATAAATTTATGTGGAAACATGAAATATACATTCTCTGAGGTTCATAGTTGTGAAATCTTTTCTGCACTATGTAAATAGCAATTTGAATCCATTGGGTGTGTTCCATTGAGAACATATCATGTATAATTACAAGTTGTATTGGAAATTTTACTCATGTACATAGAAATGATTCATTGTTAATGTCAAACGGTGTGTGGTCCATGTGACATGGAATGTGTTATTTAACATAAACTAACAACTGATCCACTATTAAATTATAAACTACATGATTTTTCTTTCCCTAGGATATATGTTTTTTCATAACATTTCTTATGAAATTGAATCCATTCACAATACGAATGATATAACTTTATAATCATTCACAATAACATCTTGTTAAATCAATATTAATGGTGGAATTTGATTTTCCACCTATGATTTTCATTTCCTGGCCTCCAATGGTATGAAAACATAAATATAGTAACACATTATGTGATTGTCACATAATTTATAACTATTCAGTGTTTTTATCCTCAATTTAATCCCTCAAAATTGTAATCCATATCAATTTATCAGTAAAACACTAAATCCCATGACATTATCATTCAATTCATGTATATAGTGGCTATTTTATTCTTGAATATTGGCTTAAAATTTCAATACACCGACTCCATAGACCAATAATGATTATTGATATGATAATTATTGGTAAAACTATAAAAAAATCAATATCATTATTAAAAAATTTCATAATGGGCAATAAATAAAATGTCGAAGCCATGTGTATGGAATACAGGTGTAATAATAAATAATTTTTTTAAGAAAAAAAATAAAATATAGGAACATATAATCAAAAGTAATTAAAAAAATGTATGATGATACAAAATACATGATTGAATAATAAATCTAATGGAAGACATAAATAAAATAATAATCCCTAAATAATGAAATGATTTATCATTTGTGAGTAAAATATCCACAATTGAATAATGTGAATATATCTATGTGTTCATCATCTATCTTAGGATTCCAAAATATCATTCATCGTTATCCCACATTCTCATCTTTCCAATTATAATGAATATTTCTTCCTATTCTCTAATATCCTTTGGTTACACTAGAAGCTTTGTGATTTTTTCATAATTCCATATGTAGAGAGGAAATTTGGTTGAGATAAATAAATTATTTTTATAAATAAGAAACTTATTCACACAACAAAATCTCCAAGGTATTCCACCTACTAAACGACTAACTCCAAATAACATAATCTCATGTATAGGGATACACAAATTTTATGGAAACTAAGGTTGTTGCAGATTTCCCATAAAAATCATGATAAATAGGGAATATATTAAATAAAAAATATTCTCTATATTAATTTAACATATATAAATAAAATTATCATATCAATTTTTTAGTGCCTTGATTCCCTAAACATTGAACTAACACCAAGTAATATATATATATATATATATATAATTCAAGGGAAAAAACTATGAAATTAAACTCATTATACTCATCCCTCGATTAATTTGTTTACCAAGAAATACAAAAGATACAAAAATATGAGGGTATAGAAATACAAATTTTTTCTCTCAAACTCTTAAGAGAACACCTATAATTTCCCATTGAAAAAAATAAATGTATGTATAGTAGTGATTTGTGTACAATATATCCTCTAATATCAATCATTGATTTCCACAAGGAACCCAGATATGGTGGTTCTATCCTAAAATTCAAATTACTCTCTTATTAAAAACATGTTATAGTTCAGGAACACAAATATTTAGAGAGAATAATAGAAGAAATAATAAAACAAGTCAAAACATATAGGTATGTCTAATCAAATATCAACTTTACAAATAGTACGTATGATATAGAATATCAAGATGATCCTTTTATATTAATTTATTCCATTAAAAATCATCACAAAAATTCATCGTATGTAGACTATCTAAAAAACATGTCTTTTGAACTCAAACACTAAATGAAAAATGTGTCGGTCATCCTAATTTTTTTATATAATGATTCATCATCATGTTCTCACTAGTCAAATGTTTTTTCCCTATCACTGACTACACATGTTCATTACCAAAAGAAATGTCATGTTAATCTTATTCAATCATAAGGGTGAAATGAAGGGCATACCATATTGGTCCTCAAATGATTTACTTAAATTATAGAGTGATAAATATTTTTATTAGAAAATAATAAAAAGGATAAATGGTTTTCCTAGATATAGAAAAGGTATAGTCCATTGGAACATAATATATCATCTAAAAATAGATTAGTATCCATGATCATACCATCTTCTCTAGGGTGAAATTTTGAATATATATAGGATCCTTGAATGCCTCATCCATAAAACATCAAAAAAATTAGTTGAATTGAGTATCATAGATAGATATTATCTTTATTTCTATCACATGATGTTGAATGATGAAAAACATGTAAACCCTCCGCAATCTTTACACATAAACCAAAAAAATGGAACGATTTTTTTCTAACATTGTATAATGTACAATTACAACATAGATATCATTAAATCGTCTCGTTTTACAAGGAATACTGACCAAAATATAAATAAATATAAAATCCCACATCAATTCTAGAAACAATAGTGATTGATATGAAAATTCTATACCATTGATGATTTTCCAATTAATTATTGAACATGGCACCCGGAAAAAAAACTTTGCAATTCTCCACATCTTTTCAGCCCACTATATTGATGAAAATTTTTCTTTAATATATTATTCAGTATTATATTCATAATAAATATATAACACTGAAACTCCTATAAAAAATGACTCACACAGTGTGACCAGCTCTACATTTTATCCTTGAAAAAGATGAAATTCGACCCTTTCATTAAAAAATACTTCTCATGAATCACTTAAGCTTATATAGTCAATACATCTTGTCAAAATATTTCAAATTTCCTTCAATAACATGATAAACAATCCATGGATTATCTAATATCATCTGAAGATAATTTATACCCTCTATTCAATTGGGTATAATGGGAAAATATTCATAAGATCAAATGCCTCCTCGAAAAACTGGGAACATGATTATCTGCTATGTGAATTTTCTACAAAATTTAATGCCCCTAGAATATTAAATATATCATATTAAATATGCTAGTGTAACTATTAATAGTTCACCTTTATCATTACATATCTATCTGGGTGGATATGTACATATGACTCTTATGTTATTTGTAAACCACCAAATAATCACATAGATTATCATGAATCCACATATTAATGGTGAATACTAAAAATTAAAACTCTATATCTTAGGTTGAGAAGTTCTTCATATCAGTTCTCAACAACCTAATACTATATGAAATAAATCCCTACCTCGTCATTAACATGAATATGTGATCAACTCTAAATGATTCGGCAAACAACACATACTCAACACCCTCATGTGTTAGTCTTAAAATAAAATCATTGTTCATACACTGATTATTCAATTAATGTGGATAATATTCATTGTTAATATCTTAATATTAACATGTTTAACAGTGCATAAACATCAATTATAGTCCAATTCAGAAATTGAACTTCATTTCCCATCATTGTGCAATTCATGTTTAAAGTGTCAGTTTGGGAAAACTCAACAATTCTCTTGTGGAAATTACAATATTCATCATATTAATTTCATATTTTGGTATACGATTCATCAATTTATTTGGAACATTTTTTATTGTAGGTCTGATGGATAAATCACAAGGGAAGATGGAGTTTTTTTCACCTGAATGCAGAACCATGCTAGAAAACGCATAGTGGGCCTAAGGCCCATCCAAAAAATGTGGGTCCCACATACCAAGGCCAATGATTTTAAATTTATACATTAGAAATATAAATTATTAGGATAATTTTATTCAACTGTGTCCAGTGCTAATTCTAATGTTTTCATGATGATAAAGGGATCTAAAGTTGAGATTTAAATGGTGGGCCAGACATTAATGCACATAAAGTTTTCCCACCATTTTGACCATAACATTCAAACGGCTGAAAAAAAATTCATGAAACTTTTAAATCACATAGAGGAAAGCTGAAATAAGATAATATTTATCTACTACCCCTACGAATTTGGATCTCTTCAATTATGAATTCACACATCAAAAAGGTGGATGAATCTAGTTGGTTTTGTCGTCATCTTTGTAACGTCAATTTCCTTTTGATTATTCAACCATTTTTGACTCTCTTAATTTTTGGGGGGTGAATTAATTATTGGGGGTGGATATAAGGCTCCTAATATTCCTATATAAGGAGCTGGTAGTTAGAGTAATGGGATCACATATATTTTTCTTATTATCTTTTGTTGTATGTTTCATTGTAAGGTTGGCTGCAAAAGTTCCTTTGTAATATTTTCAATTTCCATGTAAGTTTTTGTTTTGTTATTAATCAAAATAGTTATATTATATATATTCCATTCATTTATTAAAACTAAATTATCATAAAGAACAGTTATATATCTTCATTGTGGTGAATTAGTTCACACATAGGTGTGAATTTCATTCACACACATGGAGGAGTACTCATTATTTCAGTGGTTTTAATTTCTTCAATCCAATTCTTGTAAGCCATATTCCACCGACCATTGAGTG
This sequence comes from Viscum album, assembly GCA_963277665.1. Lineage (NCBI taxonomy): Eukaryota > Viridiplantae > Streptophyta > Magnoliopsida > Santalales > Viscaceae > Viscum > Viscum album. The sequence goes on along the minus strand of OY728163.1, from coordinate 1,681,552,536 downwards.
TATATCAAAAATGGAGGGATAATCCGTTAATGGGTAGATCTTAGGAGGATTCAAAGGATGGATTGAATGTTATTATATGAACGAATTTTTGTTAATTGGAAAATTAATTTAAGACATCCATTCATCAGTTATTTCTACTCTTCATCATTACTATGTTAGAGTAAACTAAATTCAATTAATAAATGACCATATACCTTGAAAAGATCATGAATTTGTTTCTCTAAGTGTATAGTGGATCAGTAATTGTGTATAGTAAGCACCATACCAGAAAATGATGAATGTAGTGTTATTTTGGAAGAATGGATTCATCAAAAATTAATAAAACCAAAGTTGTCTAAAGAAGTAAAATTCATTCAATCCACCCTGAGCATAATCCAAAGATCAACTCATTTTTTTGAATTGAATTCACTTAGGTTTCTTAATGTTCTTTAAAACCAACCAAAATCAAAACCAAATATTGCTACATCATAGACCATTCTTCACCAAATCATATCGTCTCAATGTTACTTCGTCGGTCCCTGTGGACTCGATCCCTACATGTACTACATCGACTTCTTTTTACCAGTAGGGTAAATTTGGGCGCAACCAAATTTTGGCACCATTTTCGAGGACCCAAGATGAGAGGAAATTCCTTTCTTATTTAAAAAACTATGTGTTTGATGATCCTAACCTCTTCATGTTTTGTCCTGATCAAATCATTAGGATATGTATTCCTAAGTCTGAGGAAGAGTCTGTTCTAAAACATTGTCATGGAGAGGCATGTAGAGGCCACTTTTCTACAAATAAAACCACATAAAAGGTCCTCCAATATGGTTTCTACTATAAAAACCTCACTAATGATACCTTCCAATTCTGGGAATGTTGTCCTTAGTGTCCGCATTTAGGATCCATTACCAAAAGTAATCAAATGCCCTTCACTACCATTCTGGTCATTGAAATAATTGATTGTTGGGGAATTGATTTCATGGGAACCTTTCCAAACTCTAAGGGATACCTCTACATCCTATATGCTATTTATTAGGTCTCAAAATGGGTTGAAGCCATTCCCATCAATCCCAATTACCACCATGTTGTGATCCGATTTCTGAAAGAGCTCATATTTTCTTGATTGGAATTCATCGGGCTATAATCAGTGATCGTGGAACCCAATTCATTAACTTTCCATTATATTCACTCATTTATAAGTATGGTATTACTCATAAAGTATCTCATGCATACCATCCTAAAACCAACGGTCAAGCTGAGTTGGAAAATATAGAAATTTTGAAAATTCTTGAAAAAACTGTCAATCCCTCTACGAAAGATTGGTCCGCGAAACACTTAGATACCCTTTGAGAATATAGAACTACATTAAAAACTATCATAGTATTGTCACCATATAGATTGGTTTATTGAAAAGCATGTCATTTACCTATGGAAATTGAGTATAAGTCCATTTGGGAAATTCAAAAATGAACTTTGATATTTCATTGGCTGAAATAGAAAGGAAATTAAATCTTAATGAACTCGAGGAACTTAGGATGTAGGCTTATGAAAATTCACGGATCGATAAACCTAAAGATCAAGCCTACCAATCTAGGAATCTCAAATTCAAACACTTTGAATTAGGAAAATTTGTGCTCTTTTATTGTTCAAAACTTCATCTACACCCAGGAATGCTAAGGACTATATTGTCCGGTCCATACCTAGTGCATCATGTGCACCCTCATGGGGAAATATAAATTCCGGATCCCACAAGTGGTCATGTATTCAATGTCAATGGTCATAGTTTAAAACCATTCATTGAGTCATTCAATAATCAAGAAACCAAGGAGGTTTTAACTGAGCCAACATATGAACCAGAGAAAAATTGAAAGATTTAGGGTACAAGTCGAGCTAACGAAGTTAAACAAAAGCGTTGCATTTCACGAAACCCGTGGTTTTCATGTTTCCAGTCATTGTGAATCATATTTTGTTTCCTTCTGCTTCATTTTGTTATTTGTTTATATATACCATTGGCATTTTCTTCTTTTATGAGTACGGATGGGTATAAAATGGGATCACCGTTTTCATCTGTGTCATGTAGTGTAATCCTTGAGTAATACCTTACCCAAAAATTAAAAAGAAGACAACGTGTCATCAGTTTATTTTATTTATGTTTTTGTAGGTTAGTAAAAATAGACCCTTGAACTATTCTTCCTTTATGGGTATGGATGGGTATGAAAGGGGAGCATCGTATTCATCCGTGTCACGTAGTGTGATCCTTGAGTAATACCTTACCCAGAAATTTAAAAGTAGAAAATGTATCATTACATTGATTTTAAAAAAACATTGAAAACCATAAAAATGATGATACTTGGAAATAAATAAATTTTTGTGTTGTCTGTTTTGTCTACATTGTTCTTATTTTTATGGTTCAAGAACTATTTTGGGTGATATATGTTCAATAAAGGAGGTTCCTACATCCCCCAAGGGATCAATGGAGTAATCTGGAGCATCATGAACTTCAACTTCGAAAACATGGAAAACCATAAAAATGATGATAATTGGAATTAAATAAATAATTGTATTGTTTATTATGACTTCATTGTTCAACTTTTTATTGTTCAGGAATTATTTTGGGTGATACATGTTCAATTGAGGAGGTTCCTACATCCCTCAAGAGATCAAAGGAGTAATTTGGAGCATCATGATCTTCAACTTTAAAAGCTAGGTGAATTTTTTCCATGTTTATCACATTCAATTTCCTATATGAACTACTCTCCTACCCACTTCAAACTTTTCTTTTCTTTTAACATTGGGAATAGTGTTAATCTATATTGGGGGGAGAAAAAAATTATTTTTTTGTGAATAAAAACATTCATGAAAAGAAAAATTCCATTAACCTTAACCATGATAACACACATTGCAAACTATGAAATTGGATATCAAATAATTATGCATTCCTTGATTGTGATTTTAATTCATGTTTATGTTCATGAGCATAGTTTTTGGAAAGTGTGGTTTTCCGATGTGATTTTTCAATTTTTACATTTTCATCCTCTTAATAAAAATGCCACAAAGCACAGTTACTAGACCGTGAATGTAAATTTGAGTTCTTTGGTCCATTTCATTATAGCATAGGGATCTGGGGTCAGTTTTAGATTAATTTTAGTATCAAAAAAAATTGAAAAAAATATGACCACATATAGAAATGTTTTGTCCAAATGCATGGCATCTAACACTTGGGGATTGTGACTCCATAGTTGCCTTTCCCAGAGTAAGGATTTGTATATCTATTGTAGAGCATGGAATTGACAATATGTGTGGCGTCCAACACTTGTGGATCGTGACTCCATAGCTGTCATGCCTAGAGTTAGTCTTTTCATATCTATTGTGGTTAAAAAAATAACAAACAATTCAAAAAAAATCAAAAAAAATGGATACTCATCTTAAGGATAAATGTTATTCCCATCTAGTGCTTCCATTTTTTTCCCATGAACAACAAAATGTGACCCATATGTTTTGTGATGCACAACACTTTATCATGCTTAATTCAAATTTAATGAAATGTGGCGATAAATTTGAATAAAGGAATGAGCTTGGGCTTGGGATATGATTATGTACCTAGCTTGTTTTAAATTATCTTGATCGGTTCCATAATTTATTTTTGGCATGACGTCTTTGGATGAGCAATGTATATTAATATGTTTTTGGAAAAGGGGATTAGAATTATAAAATTTTAATATATTTTTATCGGGACTAGCAAAACTCAACTTGGGGGGTGTGATTAGTCACGGAATGTGTCTAATAATAATTTTTAATATCTTAATAATAATCTGTATAAAAGTGCATAAACATCAATTTTAGTCAAATTCATAAATTGAACTTCATTTCCAATAATTGTGCATTTGATGCTTATAGTGTCAATTTGGGACCACTCAATAATTTGGTTATGGAAATTACAATATTCATCATTTTAATTTTATATTTTATTATATTATTTATCACATTATTTGAAACATTATTTCTTTTAGGTATGATGGATGAATCACAAGGTAAGATGAATATTTTTTCACCTAAATGCAGAAACTTGCTGGAAAAACCATAATGGGCCTAAGGCCCATCAAACAAATGTGGGGACCAACAACCAAGCCCAATGAAGATAAAAATTATAGAGTAAAAAGATATAAATATGATGATCATTTTATTCAACTGTGGAAGGATCTAATTCTAAGGTTTTCTTGATGGTAAAGGGATATGAAGTTGAGGTTTAAATGGTGGGACCAACATTAATGCACATAACGTCCTCCCACCATTTCGACCATATCCTCAAAAGGGTTGAGCCAAATTTATTGAACTTTTTACAGTTATTAAATGATAGATGGAAGAAGATAGTTCTATTCTACTACCCCTCCTGATTCAGCTTTCTTAAATTACGAATTCACATGTCAAAACGGTGGATGGATCTGGTTGGTTTTATTGTCAACTTTGTAGCGTCAATTACTTTTTGATTCTTCACACTTATTTTGACCCTATTAATTTTTTTGGGGTGAATTAATTATTGGGGATGGACCTAAGGCTCCTAATATGCCTATATAAGAAGCTTGTGGTGAAGGGAATAAGATCTCATATATTTTTCTTATCATCTTTTGTTGCTTGTTTCATTGTAAGGTTATGTTGCAAAAGTTCCTTTGTAATGTTTTCAATTTCCATGTCTGTTTTTTTGTTCATAATCAACATATTTCTCTTATATATTTTACATTCATTTATTAATACTAAATTTTCAAAAATCACAGTGATATCTCTAAATTGTGGTGAATTAGTTCACACATAGGTGTGAATTTCATTCACACACACAGAGGAGTGCTCCTTATTTCTATTGTTTTAATTTCTTCTATCCAATTCTTGTAAGCGATATTCCACCCACCATTGAGAGTATACCATCAATGGAGGGATAAAACATTAATGGGTCGATCTTGGGAGGAGAAAAGGCTGGATTGAATGTTATCTTATGAACTAATTGTTGCTAATTGGATAATTAATTTAAGACATCCATTCTTCAGTTATTTCTACTCTTCATCTTTACTGTATTTGAGCAAAATAAATTCAATTACTAAATGACCATATACCTTGGATAGATCATGAATTTTTTTTTCTATGTGTATAGGGGATTATTAATTTTGTTTAGTAAGCACCAAACCAGAAAATGATGAAGGTAGTGTTCTTTTTGAAGAATGGATTCATAAAAAATTATTAAAACTAAAATTTTCTAAAGTAGTAAAAATCATTCAATCCACCCCGAGCATAATACGAAGATCAACTCATTTTCTTTGAATTGAATTCATTTAGGTTTCTTAGTGTTTTTTAAAACCATCCAAAATCAAAACCAAAGTTGGATAGTTCATAGAATATCCTTCACCAAATCATATTGTCTCAAGGTTACTTCTTCGCTCCTTGAGGACTCGACCCCTACATGTACTACATCGACCACTTTTTACAAGTACGGTAAATTTGGGTGAAACCATACTCTATAAAAACACATGAATGGAATGAGGACACTACATAGTCGAGAAATATGACTATACATTCCATGTCAAGGTAGTAAAATGGTTTACTATCATCAAAAAGTCTTCTGTGACTCTCTTGTAGTAACCTAAAAACACAAGAAAATACCCCACATCCAAAATTCTATCAGGTAGATTCTATGTATGAACATAATAATTAATCAATGGATCCATATATTAAAAAAATGAAATACACAATGAATGTAACATCTATTATTCATTGTTGACACATCAAAAAATTTACATATATCTTGTTCTCCTCGGTTTGGTCTAGGAACATCACCAAATTCTCAAAATGATACTTCATTAGAATAGATTCTATAATAATTTCATCAAAAATAAAATATACGTAGTAGTACAATATTGAATGGAATATATGGATGCTAATTTTTAGGAAAACTCTAGGAGAATTATTAAAACTAAATAGAACCAACATGATCACATAATATGTAATGAAATCAACTGTATCCATTAAAATATAATCGTATTTAAAACACAAATGATTATAACTCGACATTGGATCGATGACTAAAATTAAACAATAATATTTTTTCATGTTGAAAATTATTTCAAATCCCTTTAAAGGTGTACATTTCCTATATTTGATACATGATTTAGGATATGGTAATTAATGAAAAACCCAAACACCCCTCTTTATTTTTCTCAATCAACAGAGGTGATTCCCTTGGGGACACACAGTATCTAACATAACTATTATCTCAACTTTATTCCATCAACACCTTTGGAAACTTTTTCTTGGAATGGGAATAAAAAATAACATAGATGATATTGAGGTGGCCTCAATGTGGATTTTAGTGAGGAAATAAATCACCAAACTCAGATGTGGTTTAATAAAATCATCAAATAATTGGTACATATAATCCACAACTAAACCTAGATGAATGTTTCCTAAATTGAAATTTATTCCAAAGAATAAACCTGTAAATAAAAGTATGATATGTTGGAACATCAAAATAGTTATCCCTACTTGATCAACCAAATGAAATCCCTCAACAATAATAATGAGAATCTCATCCCATCTTTATAAAGGCATCAAACTATCTTACTATTAAAATTAATCTTGTCCATCATAGGGGAAAATATTTTCTATACCCATGATGACATCATAAGGATTCATTGCATCTACCTATTGGTCGACTGAGATATTCTATCTGTTGATCATTTAATCCAATTACTGGAATACTAATGATATATAAGAATCACATATATTATAAACATGTATCCATAACATCTGTGATAAGGATTAAATGAGAATCATTAGATTTTAGAAAATGGATGAAAATATAAAAGAAGAAATCATTTATGTCTCAACATGTAAGGGTTCTAAAGAGGAAATTGTACATATATTACATTAAATATTTTTATGATTATCTTGAAAATATCCCTCCATAGCATAAATCGAGCCTAACCCTCAACCTCCATCCCTCAGATGCTAGAGGTGGCCACCAATTGGTGGTGTATGTAACATGTGTTATATATCCCACCAATAGTTCCTTCATTGCGTGAACTAACCACTACTCTATCAGTACCACCTCCATGATTGATTTATTAACCATGGTAATGATTTCCCCAATAACAAGCCTTCCTATGTTATGAAGGTTCATACACATAATATCCTCTGCACACAACATGTTCGAATTGAAAATTATGATCCATGTGACTTTTCCTATCAAAATAATATCATAAAAAATTGCATGGGTAACATGATAACTTGGGCAACCCATGTACCACATATCCACATGTATGAGTGTATGTAAAAGTATACCTCTTTCAATAAGATGTTATAGACTGGAAATTTCATGTTTTTGTTGAAGAATCATCTCCATAATGTCTACATTCATCTTCATCCACTCAACATTCCCAATGTAGGATCATTTGTATAGCCAATGCTTACTCCAACACTTTTGCTTATGTGTGAATTCCTTAGGATACCATTCTAGTTAAAAAGTTGAGGCTAAGATCCTAATAAATATTATTCACGTGGAATTATCCATATTCAAACATAATTGTAAAATTGATTAAAATAATGTGAAATGGATAATTTATTTTTTAGGATTATTCTGAAATCATTATTTAGAATAGTGGATTATACTTAATCTACGAGTAAAAATGTATTTTATTTAAAAAATTTATAAATTAAAAATAAAATATTCAATTTATATTATGTATATTATTCTTAATAGTATCTTAATAAAACTAATTTATGTTATTTTAATTATTTTGATATTATATTTTTATATAAAAACATTATAATTTTTTGATTATTTTCCATTTTAAATATTTTTATTGTTTCTTTTTCATTATTATAATTAATTTAAATTTTCCACAATAGTGGATTATTTTTTGATAATTTGATTCGATTTATTAAATCAAAATTATGTATAATTTATATTAATTTTTACATTATATTTTCCAAAAATGAATAGTTAAAAACAAAAAAAAATTATTTATTATGGTTAATGATAATATTGATTAAATAGGGTGTTAAACTAAAAAGATAATGGAAAAATGACCAAAAAAATGTTGTAACGCACATGTTTTGGTTTTATATCCACATTAAATCATAACTTTTCATGAAAATACCAATTTGGATACTTTAATCAAGATAATGTTTTTTGCTGTAATGGAATCTTTTGAAAGATTTAATGTATTCCAATAACCTCACATATAGAAGGCCACCCAATATCCTCTCATATTGACACAATCAATGCCTTTTGGAAAAGCCAATACCAGACAAAAATCACATCAAAACAACCCTAATATCATCCATGATTGATAATTTTTAAAAAATTTACACCTATGATTTGTTTTTGTGAAATCATATTGATACTACCTGAATAAAAGGTATCATTATTCAAGTGGTTTTTTATTATAATGTTACCTCCACATATTTCTATTATTTTTAAACAATAAAAATAAAATAACCTCAATATTTTAAATATTTGTAGAATTTTTGATATTTTTATGAAATATAGCCACATAAACATCCCTAAAATGGGTTAAAAAATCGTCATTTGTGTGTACAATAGACTATAACATATTGAACTGTTTTTATTTGATTTTCCATAACTATTTATCATGGTTGGGTATAATGATGGATATAATGTATATATATATAAGATTTATTAAATAATTTTAACTTTGGATTAATTATACCATTTTTAAATAATTTACATTCAGTTTTTAAGGGGATATGATATTTTATATCATTTTCTTGATAGAGTAACACCTCATGAAGTGAAGTTATTTTTAATTTCCAAAACATTACATGGAATGAAATAAAAATAAAAATATTAATATAAGATATATGTTAACTAATTTTGGTATTCTTGAAATAATTTTAATTTTAAATGGAATACATTACATTTTCATTCAAACCTCGAAATATGATAACATCCCTTGTATACTTGTCTACTACCACCTTCACAAAGTGATCTATTTATATTTTCATCAATACTCTAGAGAAATGATATATATAATAATATTAATTTATATAATACGTAATTTATAATATTATGATAATTGTTTAATGAATAAAATGAACTTACCTCATTTCCTTGAAGATTATTAAAAAATTTATGTGTTACTCATACGTGTGTATGACCTCCGATTTCAATGATTTTATAATAAATCATTTTTCAAGACCATATTTTTTGAATGTTCATAAAATTAAATTTTATGCATAAATATGAAAATTATTTCTTCATTATTATTCTATATATACCGAATCAATTAGCTCATAGTCAAATATCCACTTTATGAAGTCAATTTATTACACATAGGACATATCTAGCCAAAACACCCACTGTAAACAACAATTGATTAAGTAATAATATATATCATAGAAAATAATTAAATACAAGGAATAATAAACATGAAAATGGTTTTTAATAATATTAATAATTTTCATATGATTTTTTTATTTGAAGGAAAACTTATAGTGGGACAACATGAAGTGGGATATTGCTGATTATGTATCATGATGTTTAGTTTTTCAACAAGAGAAGGCCAATGAACAACATCATAGAGGATCTATGAAAATAGTTCCTACTCATATAGAGATGTGGCATGCCATATATATGTATTGTTTCAATATATTATAAAAAACTACAAGACATAATAATGCAATATGGGTTATTTTTTGACATAGTTACCAAATCTACCCATTTCCTCGCTATAAGGAGGGATTTTTTACAATTTTTCCTCGAACAACTATATATTAATAATTTCAAGAGACCTCATGGAGAAAAACTATCAATTGTTTATAATAATGATCCATGATTTACATTAAAAATCTAGGAAATTCAATAAAAATATTTTGATACTATGCTTCGAATGATTGAATCTTATAATTCTCAAATTGATGAGAATTCTGGAAAAACGTTTCAAACATTAGAATACATTTCAAAATCATATTCAAGTGACATTCAATGTATGTGGGATTATTATTTACCTATACTGGAGATTTCCTATTATAATAGATTACATTATTGAATTCAATTTTCCCTATATAAAGAAATGTATAGAAATAGATGTCGTTCACCAATATGTTGGGATGAAGTTGGTGAACAAAAGCTTGTCGGCCCAAAGGTTATAAAGAAAAAACAAGAAAATTTAAAGACTATTCAAAACCCTACCAATGAAGCTACAAGTAGAAAAAATTTCTTTAATGATTATCGAATAATGGATTTTGAATCTGAAGAAGGTGATCAAATTTTAATGAAAGAATCTCAAAGGAATGATGTTTCTGAATTGAAAATATTGTTAAAATAAATCCTAGTTACATTTACCCTTTTGAAATTATGTATAGAATTGGAATTGTGTTGTATCATTTGACAATTCTTCCTATCGTATTTAAGGTACACTATGTGTTCCAAGTCACATTATTCCAAATGTACATTCAAGACACAACCTATGTCATTGCTTCTAAAGATATGTAAATGTAACTTGTCATATATAACTATTAAGAGCCTCTCTTGATTCTATATACTAAAGATTAATTATTGAAGATTTGGATGAATGTATTTGGAAAGGTACTTTTAGAAAAATCATTAAATTGAGTAGGCAACATGGGAGACTGGGGAACATGGGATGAATAACTAACCAAATCATTTTATAAGGTGACATTCAACTAATTTGGAAGACTAAATTTTTATAAATGGGAATAATGTAACACCCCTAGGGTTTAAAAATAAATTTAATAAAAATTTATTGAATGAAACACTGATTATCTATCAAACAATACATTTTTATTAAAACCTAGCTAGTAAACATAATTTTTCCTCATTTATGTTTTGAATTTCAAAAGTAGACAAACTTAGTTGCAATCACTAATATTTTTAGACTTTGATAGGATCAACACACATTTTTGGTTAATTGTTACATTTATATTTTTATTATTAATGCATCCTTATGTATAGTAACCTCATCCATGTATGTATAGATAAATTTTATCAACAATATTAAAGAAAGTGGATACTTTAAAAATTAATATTTATGTGTTGTTGATTTTGTGAGTAATAAATATTTAATTATAATTTAAAATAATAATTTAATATAAAATAAAATCAAATTAATGGAAATGTATTTCTTAATAATTGGTTACATATAATTAGATTTTAAGAATATTTTATGAGTACTATTCTAACTGTTGAAGGTATTATAAAATTAGTTTATATATATATTCTGTATTTTTCAATTAAAAAATATTTTCATTAAAATTTTTTATTTATATATTTAAAAAATTATTTTCATAAAAATGGTTTCTTTTATAAATTTTACACATCAAAAAAATTTATGGTTATTTTTACGAATTTTTTTGAAATACATTAATTTTTAGTTAATAGTAGAATACCTAAATTTATGGTATAAATACATTAGAAGATAAATACAATATTCCTTTAGTCATCACTGATGTAAGAAAACAAGGTTCAAACTCAATGGAACAATTTAAATTTTTTTGTAACAATAATCAATATTATTGGTTGTCTAGAAAAAAATAACAGAATAAGGAATAATCTATTCAAAAATCAACTCTCTACTCTATTATAAAAGTCACCATAACTCCCTATTCTCCTCCCTCTTATAATCCCTGAAGATTCTTATTGTCATACACAACTAATCTTCCATATATTCTCACAATTTTAAGAGATCATGGTATTTCCAAAAAAACACCATTTCCTTAAGGAGGAAACCATTGATGATATCTTCATAGGTAAACCCTCTTCCTTTCACTTTTAATTTAATCTTTAATTTATTTTTTCTTCTTATCTTCTACTAACATAATTTTCACAAATGATCATGATAACTCAAATATAATATATATACTAGAATTATATCATGTTAATGTAATTTTATTACTCAAAAAAATATCTCTCTATCCTATTAAAAATGAAATTTTCATTTGAGGGGTGTTGATATACTAACTTAATGTAAGATGAACCATTTTTCTTAAATTAATTCTTCAACTATGTTCCTAAAAACATTTGAATTGTTTATCATGACTATTATATTTGTATAACAACCTATGAAATATTCTATAAAAATTATATACACATAATAAAAATTTGTAACGACCTGAATTAGGAGCCCTTCCATTGGTGCCCCGTACCCAGTTCGCCACAAGACCTCAAGCGCATTTCCCCAAACACCAGAGGCTACCGACTAGCATCGAAGACCTTGGTATGTTATTGGGGAAACTATGCCCTCATTTAGTAAGGTAAACAAGTCAAGAAAACAAAATTCAATGGCAAAAGAAGAAAACAACATACTAACACATAAACTAAACAGTAGATGCAATGAACATATAATGATAATCATAATCATGCACCAGGTACAAGTATCTAAGGAAAAGCAGTAAACACAACAATGTGTTGAAATACAACTGAAAACAAAGTACAAATGTATACAAAAACTCAAGTAGAATCACAAGACTAAGCTCGGTCCTATGCTCTCCAGCTCCAACCAACAATGACATACCTGAACTAGAAGGGCCACAATCCCTGTCCACACCTGCAACCATATAACCTTCTTACCCGAAAAGAAGGACCCAAACATGGTGTGAGACTAATCCCAATAGTAAATCACCATGAGATCTGTGCCCTACATTCAGTGAGTAATATAGCCAAAGTAATGGAAATAAATGCAGGAGAAAAGAAGAAATACACTAAAGTAAACTATCCTCCGAATATCCATTCACATTTATTTAATAGTTTAGTAAAATAATTTAGCTATCAACCAAGGAACCTAGAAACAACTCTATACTCGCAAGTCAAGCAAGTAATCACAACTGGTAACTCAGCAGTCTACCTAAATAGCAAGCAGTACAAAACCAATCGTGTTCATTGGCATAGTGGACTCATCAAAACCAACCAACAAATAAAGCACTGAATCTCTGGGTGGCTCCTACTAGAAAACCCCATCTAGTAATGTAAACATACAAAGTGACAGACACTCTGGGAAGCTCTCACCGTTAATTACCATGTGGTCTTCCAACGAAAGATATAAATTCTCAGAGGAAGAACTTACATCTAATTCACCCTATATCCTCACTACATAACTAAGGACACTCTGAGGAAGCACAAAGTCATATTCCCATTGCTCCTACGATCGATACTAATTAGAACAGAATCTCTAGGGAATCCCCAATCGTCAATTCCCCCTTTATTCTACCAGACTAGGTTCACTCAGCCCTGAGCAGTTCATTCATGTGTAATCGACTGTTATAAGACTAATAAATTTCAGCAACTACTGGGATAACATATACAATGCATCCACAAGCATATAAACAGATGGAAATACATGAAATCATGTCAACAGGCATACTAGCAATGTGCAAAAATGGTTTCCTCATAGGAAAAACGTGCTAAATGACAATCAATAGTCAAAATGATGGAAAACACCCATGGGGTGATCCTCAATCATGCTAACAAGCAATTATTAATCTTCTAATAACCTCAAGAATACATTAAATCTAAGTATCATAACAAAATAGGATCAAAACCCTAGCCCAAGATACCTGATACAAGGGTATCCAGCACTTTTTCACCAAAAACTCAAAGACATTCGACGTAGGGCATCAAAAATCATACCTCGATCCTACTAGATAGATATATGTGATCCATGATGACAGATTCCCCTTAAAATTATGTAGATATGAGAAAACCCACAAAACGCTCGACCTACGATAACTTGAAAACGAGGAGGAATCGAGAAACCAGGCTAAAGAAGAACGGAGAACTCACCGATGCATTTCCAAAGCAATCAACGGCGGATAGAAAAAAGGGTGGACGTAGGCACGGTTTCTCGAAGAATATTTGGTCATACGATCACTCTTGGATGAACGAAACCTGGATAAGTAGTCGCTTCTATGCATCAGGTGCGAACCCATTCCGTTTAATGAAAAAAAAAAGAACATGGTGGGTAATTTTAGAGTACACGGCGTGTACTAGGTATTTTATGCACTCTGCCAAAATCTGCCTCCACGTCACCCTTACACACCGTGTGTGTGGCCCGGACACGGCCAGCACACGGCTTCGGTGGGAATAGAGTACACAGCATGTACTCGAAAAGTACATGATGTGTACTACAATAATTTCCATAATGTCCATTTTTCTAAAAAAAATATTGAAAAAGGAAAATCATATCTGAAAATAAGATCTGGGTTCTTTTAAGCATCCCCACTTAATGAAATTTTTCCCTAGATTTCCCTAACGAGGAAGAGAAGAAGAATCCCCGAATATATCTGGACACTGCGATTGTACATCGGCCTCCCATTCACAAGTCTCGTCCTTTACTCGCCCATGATGCCATAACACCCATACCAGAGGAACAAAAATCCCGCCGAGAACCTTCGTACTACAATCGAAAATCCAGATAGGATGCTCCTCGAACAACGCATCCACTTTAAGCTCGACTTCCTCACCCTGAAAGACATGAGACGAGTCTGAAAAGTTGTGTCTGAGCTGAGAGACGTGGAAGATGTCGTGCATGGACCGATACCTCTGTGGTATCTGCAACTGATAGTCAACCGACCCAACTGTCACCAAGACCTCAAATGACCCAACATAGCGTAGTGAAAGCTTAACCTGTCTCCAAATCCTCTTGTGTCCCAACCTCGGGGTAACACATTGGAAAACATGGTCACCGACCTGGAACTTCAGAGGACATCTCCACTGATCAACATAAGACTTCTGTCGAGACTGCACTGTATCCATCCTCTTCTGAATTAGATCTATCTGGTCTGAAGTCTCTTTAACAATACGAGGTCCCGACAAAGCTTCCTCTCCTACCTCCATCCACCATAAAGGTGATTGGAATTACCTAATGTATGAAGCCTCGTATGGCGCAATTTTAATGGTCCCTTGAAAACTATTGTTGTAGGTGAACTCCACTAGAGTAATATGCTTCTTCCAAGAACCGCCATAGTCTAGGATGCAAGCTCGGAGCATATCTTCAAGCAGCTGGATCATGCGCTCGGATGGGCCATCAGTCTGGGGATGGTATTCTATACTCAAATGTACATGTGTACCCAAGGCCTTCGGGAGTCTCTGCCAGAACCGAGAGGTAAATCGCGCATCTCTGTCTGAAACAATGGAGTGTGGAACTCCATGAAGACAAACGATCTCCCAGATGTAAAGTCATACCAGATCATCGACACTGAAAGTATCCTTGATTGGAAAGAAGTGTGCAACCTTTGTAAGCCTGTCAACTACAACCCACACTGCATTGTTTCCTATCGATGATCTCGACAAACCCGTCATGAAGTATATTGTGACGTCGTTCCACTTCCACTCCAGAATGGGTAACTTCTGCAAAAGCACCACCGGTCGCTGATTCTCTGCTTTCACCTGCTGACAAGTAGAACATCTCATGACGAAACCAGCAACAACCTTCTTCATACCTGGCCACCAGTAATGGTGACAAAGATCCCAATACATATTGGTGATGCCAGGATGAACTTCCAAAACATAGGAATGGAAGTCTCTCATTGTGATGACCCAGACTCTCTTGGTCCTTCCCTTTACAAAAATCCGGGTTCTAAAGGAGTGGCATCTCGGCGAGACCGATCGGCGAGACCGATCGCCATCACCCGGCCTTGTCAAGTTGTTTCAAGTAACGCTCCTTTGCGTAAATAGGGTTTTAAACCCTGTTCTGAATGGTTTAACCGTGTTTTGAGACCCTTAACGCCCATAAGTGTTTTAATTAAATGCTTCATCAATTCATCAGTCAACTTAAAACCACCCGACCCTTTTGTGATGAGTGGAGCCGCGTGATCAACCCACGACCCCCACGCCTTACGTGGATTTTCTTTTTCACCTCAACCATCCCCAACTCCTATAAACTAAGGGATAGCTGTGGTTTTTCCTTTCCTCGGTCGTGAATTTCACAAATAGCTTCTGGTGCATCGGGACCGCCGCATCGTTATCCGTAAAGTTTCGTGCCCCCGGCCAAAACGTCAATCATCTATCAACAAGTGGGGAATTTCTCCTTTTCCTCTCTCTTTGTGTATCATGCGGGGTGGGCGTGCTTTTTTTCTGTATAATTGGATAAACCAGACCTAGTTAAAGATAATGAACGAATTCTATAAGAAAGAAGGGGGGCTGTGATCGTTGATGATGTATTATGTTTTTGATGCTATTTCTTCTATGACCATCTTGTTGAGTTTTGATGGCTTATGCCACTTGAAAATTGGGGCCTTTGGTGGTCGTTGTTTGTGCACTAATGAAACCCTGTAAATGTTTTAAAATATCTCGTTGTGCTTATAAACTCCTGCTGTGAAAAGTGAATTTGGTTAATCACGTATATCCGGACAAATAAATTGAGGCACTAGGATCATTCCTTTTCTTTTGATAACCCCGGTTAAAACACACCGAATTTGAATCATAGAGTGTGTTAAGTCGTTTAAATATGAAAATACATGCAAGGCCCTGCTTGTGTTAGTGGTGGTAGTTGGTTTCTTTCCCTTCGGGCCGATTGCTGGAAATGTGGGAGGTGATGGGATCCCCCGTTATTTTATACTCTCGGTGGTTATGTGAATTTGGGGGATGGGATCTCCTGTTGGTATTGATTTGGTGGTTGTGAGTTGTATGACCGTGTGGATACTTGTTTATATCACAAATTGGGGTGCAACCCTCTGTTGTTGAGAACCAGGTGTGGACGTTTTGGTTGTTGTTTGACTGTTTTCTTTCCTGGACTTATGCCTATGCTTACTAGTTTCCCAGTATTTCTTAAACATAAACATTATTACTGAATGTAAAATATGAAAGTGGAAACATGGGTTGTTGGTGTGAGTCGTGACTCAGACTTGAGTGTTGTTGTGATCTGTAGGCTGTCTGAAGAAAAACCTAGCTTTGGGTGAGTGCTTGTTATATATATATATATATATATATATATATATATATGTAGTTGTGTGTTTCTTATTCGCGCCCCACCTTAGTTGAGAACATAGTGCCGAACACCCCCATTTCATGGGGGAGGGTGTTTTTTCCAACACTATTCTTAGTGGCTGGTTGTTAGCTCCTTTTCTTCTCCCTTTCCAGGATAGCCCAAGTATCTTCGGGCAGGCTGTGATGGCCCGAAATCCATTGTTAGCCCAAGAACCTTCGGTCGAGGTGGTGTGGTAGTTGGCTAGGTGTGCGCGGCAGGTGGTTTCCCAAGTGTCTTCGGGATGAGGCCCGGGTTTCTTCGGGCATGGCAGTGGATCCTTTAGCCAAAGAACCTTCGAAAGGGGTGGTGGTGGTTGTTCTGGCCTAGGTGTTTGCAGGCATGTTTACATGTGACAGTTGTGGCCCAGGTGTGTGCGGGTGGGATTCAGCAGTGGGACTTCGTGTGGTTGAGGCCCAGGTGTGTGTGGGCGGGATTTCGGCAGTGGGACTACGTGTGGTTGTGGCCCAGGTGTGTGCGGGCGGATGTGGCAGTGAGACTGGGATGAGAATGGCGGGATTTGTCCGATGCGTAGGATGTCTCAATAACCAGTGGGAAAGTGGCACGAGGTACCCAAACATCGATGTTCTCTTATTATATAAATTACATGGCATACGTTATTTGGGGAGTGTGCCTTGGTGAGGCCTGGGGTGGATAGTTTACCTTGATAGGTGTTTAGTTTACACTTTTCTCACGGGAATTTAGCATGTTCCCCCACTTGTGCATGAGAGTCATTGGTTTTCCCTACTGAGTGTACTTGTATGCTCACCCTACGTATATAAAACTACTTTCAGGTTTCCAAGAGGACTTCGGGGATTACACAAGACCTTAATAGCTCGGACTTTTGGAGGAGTTGCAGTTGTTGTTTTCCTTTTTGGTACTTACATTGTAGTCACTTTTTTTGCACCTTGTGGCTTTTAATTTTGAAACATGCATGTTGTAAGGGTTTATTTTTGGCTTTACTTTTCTCTCTACCTTGGTGTTGTTGGGTTTTCTTCTCCTTATCTCTCGATCCTGTAAAATAAAAAGGGTAATGCCTTCCATTTGCAAGAATTCTCTATACCCATGGTGCTAGTCGCCACTCCGGGATCTATTGAAGGTGGGTTTCGGGGGTCATTATATCTCCTTCAACTTAAAGAAGGAAGGGCCTGGAAATCAGCTAACCCTTCCCTCCTTTTGGTGAAGGTGGGTCATGACAAAATGGTATCACAGCCTAGGATGGAGTCTGGAGTTAGGCACAGTGAGGATTGCATGGGATGGGAAGGCAACGATGTTGGGTGACCTTGGAGCATGAATTAGGTCAGGGAAGACCGGCTAGGACACGGGATTTTAGGGCCCCCCGTGATCCGATGTAAGGAATCTGGACCTACCGAACGACCAAGTGAGGTCGCAACGATTGTAGGGTATAGACCCTAGGAAAGGTACATTCATCATAATGACTTGTGTTATTGTGTTTCTGGGATGTCTTGGGAATTAAGAATAAATTTAAATCTTAAGAAGTTTTAAGGATGATATTCTTCACTACTTGGGATTAGGCATTCCTTGATTACCTTGCAGCTATGGCACCTGGAAGGCGACCACGTGTGGTACAGGCGATCGAGGCCCCTGAGACTACTTTGCCCAATCGGCAGAGAGCTGATCGAGAGGAAGAGGATGACCAGTGGTAGAAGACTCTTCGAGCCTTCCAGTGAAAGGCCCTCGAGAAGTATAAGGATAGCACCTCCGATATGAACACGGAAGGCTGGCTATAGGAGCTAGTTATAGCTTTTGGCCTGATTCGGGCCCCGACTGAGTACTGGGTTCCCCTGGCCGTTATCCAGATGCGGGGAGCGGCACGTCAGTGGTGGATTATTTACCTAGGGGAGAGGAGAGAATCTGAGGTGGTTTGGGTGGATTCCGAGAAGGAGTTCCAGGCGGAGTTCCTCTCCTCGACGATGAAAGCAGAAAAGAGGCAGGAGCTACTCTCCCTCCAGCAGGGGAGTATGTCTATGAGGGAGCTAGGGATCAAGTTCAAAGACCTCCTATGTTTTACTCCGGACCTCTTTCCCAACGAGGAGTCTATGGAAAGACGTTTGGAGGAGGCACTCTGACCCTCCCTCCAGTATGATGTTACCCCCTTTACCCTGCCGACATACTTGGAGGTCCAGAAGAAGGCCGAAGTGGTGGAGCAGAAGCATGCTCTATGGGGAGTATCACGAGAGGGGACCCAGCTGGGACCATCAAAGGGGAATGTCGTCAGCACCAGGCCTCCAGCGTCAGGACCCTCTAGGTTCCGACCCACATGGAGCAGGCCGCAGCAGTTTCAGTTTCGATCCCCCAGCCCTCGCCCTTTTCCTACGGGCCCGGGACCACGGTACTTCATCGGTGGGAGCCCTGGGCATCTTCGAAGTCAGTGCCCAGACTGGGTGCAGTACAGCAGCGGAAGTCAGCCCCAGCACCCGCCCCAGCAGCAGCTTCCAGCGAGACCTTTCCAGCAGCAGCAGCAGGGACAGCGAGCTCCCGCTCCTCCGGGGGCAGATGTAGGAGGAGGCCGACCTCAGGGCTCTCCACAGGGACCGCGACCAGGGCGTGGTCGGGGCGGTGTCCGACAGCCGAGGGGCATGGGATCTGGGCGTGGATAGTTGCACACTGCATAGGTAGTAGTCCCATCAATGCCAGAGGTTGTTCGAGGTACGAACAGTTTGTTTAGCACTCTTCCATATGCCTTGTTCGATACCGGAGCTTCGCACTCTTTCGTTGCATCCAGTCTAGCCCGTGACTTGGGCCTAGATTCCGAGAGACTTCCAGTGC
Organism: Viscum album; assembly: GCA_963277665.1. Lineage (NCBI taxonomy): Eukaryota > Viridiplantae > Streptophyta > Magnoliopsida > Santalales > Viscaceae > Viscum > Viscum album. The sequence continues at coordinate 1,681,532,776 of OY728163.1, read as the reverse complement.
CCCTAGTGTTGAGCACACCAGTTGGAGGTCAGACCGACTTTTTGTTCATTTTTCGGGGATATAAACTGATGATAGGGCCACATCAGTCGGTTCGGGATCTTCTTCTGCTACAGATTCAGCCATACGATGTCATCCTAGGCATCAACTGGCTATTTTCTGTGTGCATCGTCATCGACTGTTTTCAAAGGTGGTTGGTGTTCTCAGACTTGGACAGCCGGCGTGTTACCTTCACCGGCGAGCGGAGCAGTCCGAAGGGAAATAGGAGAGAGGAACCACTCCTCTCCTTGTTTACCGAGCTGACAGTAGAGTCAGTAGATGAGGAAATGGTTGAAGTACGAGAGATCTTCCGTGAGTTTATGGACATCTTTCCTGAAGAGTTGACGACTCTACCCCCTCAACGTGATATCGAGTTCGGGATAGACCTACAGCCTGACGCTCATCCAATCTCGATGGCTCCTTATCGGATGGCACATTCGGAACTACGGGAGTTGCGGATATAGATTGACGATCTGATGAAGAGGGGTTATGTTCGTCCGAGTATGTCACCATGGGGTGCTCCGGTCTTGTTTGCAAAGAAGGCAGATGGAGGATGTAGGCTGTGCATTGACTACATGAGGTTGAATCGGGTGACGATCAAGAATAACTACCCTCTCCCAAGGATAGATGATCTTTTTGACGAGCTGAAAGGGGCAGGATGGTTCTCAAAGATCGACCTATGGTCTAGGTACCACTAGCTGAGGGTGAAAGAGAGAGACATCCCAAAGACAATGTTCAGGTGCAGGTATGGACACTTTGAGTTCGTAGTCATGCCCTTCGGTGTTACGAATGCCCTGGCTGTGTTCATGGGGCTTATGAACTCCATCTTCCTGGAGTACCTGGATTGGTTCGTGGTTGTGTTCATCGACGAAATCCTGGTCTACTCTAGATCAGAGGAGGACCATGCAGAGCACCTGAGGACAGTTTTGGTGGTCCTCCAACGACACCAGCTATATGGGAAGTTGTCAAAATGTACGTTCTGGACACGAGAGGTGCACTTAATCGGGCACGTAGTGTTAGAGCAGGGGATAGCGGTCAACCCATCAAAGGTCGAAGCAGTTGTTTCTTGGGCAGCACCTAAGAAAGTAGTAGAAGTCCGAAGTTTCCTCGGGTTGGAAGGTTACTACCGGAGGTTCGTACCCAATTTCTCCCGAGTAGCAGCCCCTTTAAAGGCTCTGACCAAGAAGGACCAGGCTTTCGTATGGAGTGAGCAGTGCCAGTCAGCCTTCAACTATCTGAAGGGGAAGTTGGTCAGTGCCCCAGTGCTTAGATTACCAGAATAATGGGTGTCCTATGCGGTATTCTGTGATGCTTCAGGTCAGGGCCTAGGATGCGTGTTGATGCAGCGACGAGGGGTGATCTCTTACGGGTCCAGGCAGCTGCGTTCCCATGAGCGTAATTACGCCACCCACGACTTAGATCTTGTAGCGGTCGTTTTTGTGCTAAAGTTATGGCAGAACTAACTCATCAGGGAATGCTTTTTGGTCTTTACATATCACAAAATCTTGAGGTATATCTTCTCCCAGCGGGACTTGAACTTGCGACAGTGGAGATGGGTGGAGTTCCTCCAGGATTACGACTTCGAGATCTCTTATACTTAGGGAAAGGGAAATGTGGTGGCCAATGCTTTGAGCAAGAGGACGTAGAAGGATGTGGTCCGAGAGTCGGCAGACGTCTAGAAGGAAATAGAAGAGTTGGATGCCTTACACCTGGATGCGAAGGTGGATAGCGGTAGAGGCGGACTATATTATATGACAGTGCAGTCATCCCTGTTTTAGCAGGTGGAAGAGTCTCAGTGGGGGACACCAATAGTGTGATGTGATGTGTGACCATGTTGACCAGGGCAATGCTCCGGGAGGATGGACCGAGGATGGTCAAAACCGGATGCTTTTCCAGGGGAGGTTGTTTGTCCTAGAGGAGATGTGCGGTAGGGTACTCAGTGAGTTCCAAAACTCACCCTTGGCGGTACACCCTGTAGTTTCAAAGAAGTACCAGGGTTTGAAGAGGCAGCTTTGGTGGCCCAGAGATAAGTGAGCAGTGGCGGAGTTTGTGGCCAAGTGCCTAGTGTGTCTGCAAGTGAAGGTTGAACACCGAGTTCCAGGCGGCCTACTACAGCCCCTAGGTGTCCCCGAGTGGAAGTGTGATGACATCTCAATGGATTTCGTCACGGGACTACCCAAGGCCCAAGGGGGGTACGACACCCATCTAGGTGGTAGTGGACAGGTTGATGAAATCGACTCACTTTCTGGCGATCAGGGAGTCGAGTGCTGTGGATTCTTTGGCATGAAAGTATATGGGTGAGGTGGTGCGGTTGCATGGAGTTCCAAGGTCTATAGTCTCAGATAGGGATTCATGGTTTACCTCGCGGATCTGGAGGAGATTGCATCATACGTTTGGCACCCAATTACGCCTTAGCACTGCTTTCCATCCCCAGACAGATGGGCAAACAGAGCACACCATCCATACCGTGGAGGATATGTTGCGAGCATGTGTTCTATACTCAAGAGGCTCATGTTTGAAATACTTGCCTCCGGTAGAGGTTTCCTACAATAACAGCTACCACTCTACCATCTGCATGGCCCCGTTTGAGGCTTTGTACGGGAGTCCATGCCATTCGCCTGTGTGTTGGACCGAAGTAGGAGAGGCATACATCCTTGGTCCGGAGGTGGTTCTGAACACGACAGAGAAGGTTCAGCTCATACGGGAAAGGATGAAGGCAGCCCAGGACTGACAGAAGTAGTATGTTGATACCAGGAGGAGTCCCTTGGTGTTTGATGTTGGGTACCACGTGTTCTTGAAGGTCTCCCCTCGGAGTGGGCATCGGAGGTTCGGCCAGGGGAGTAAGCTATCCCCTAGGTTTATCGGACCCTTCCAAGTGTTGCAGTGGGTCGGCGAAGTGGCTTACCAGCTAGCATTTCCACCACCGCTATTAAGGATACATGATGTATTTCATGTGTCCAAGCTCCGTCGGTATCTGCACGACGATTTGCACGTCCTTTATTGGGGCGAGCTGGAAATCGAGGATGACGAGACCTTTGTGGAGAGACCAGTGATGATAGAGGATCGCAAGGAGAAGGTGCTTTGTGGGTGAATCATTCCCTTGGTTCGCGTGTTGTGGAGACATGGTGGGATTGAGGAGAGTACGTGGGAAAAGGAAGCACAGAAGCGTACCCAGTACCCAGAGTTGTTTTGAGTTTTTTTCCTTGTTGTACCTATTGTGGTAGGACGTTTTGTCCGTTGCCTATGAAATGTACTGGTTTCTTTCCTCTACTTGTGTGTGAAACCCCCCGGCTATAGGGAAGGAGAGAACCCGACCCCTAATCAAGACGCATTAAGGTGGATGTGATTAAACCCGTGCGGGCGAGTCAGTGCCGCCCAAAGCGGATAATATATTGACATGGGGGAAGAGACTCCCCAACACACGTACCCAGGCAGTTTGGTATTGTATGTGGCTAGGTTCGTGACCGGAAGATGTTCTTAGTTAGCGATGAGGTTCTCTTTTGAGAGGTACCTTTTGGGGTGGTTGTTCGGACCCGCCCTTCCCTTGTGGGTTATCTAAATTCTCGGGGAAGAGAATAGTTTGAGAGGTATCTGATGTGATGACCCAGACTCTCTTGGTCCTTCCCTTTACCAAAATCCATTTTCTAATGGAGTGGCGTCTCGGCAAGACCGATCGGTGAGACCGATCGGGGAAACCGATCGACGAGACCGATCTGTGAGACCGATCTGTGAGACAGATCGGCGTCACCCGACTGTGTCAAGTTGTTTCCAGTAACGCACCTTTGTGTAAATAGTGTTTTAAACCCTGTTTTGACTGGGTTAACCGTGTTTTAAGACCTGTAACTCCAATAAGAGTTTTAATTAAATACTTCATCAATTCATTAGTCGGCTTAAAACCAACCGACCCTTTTGTGACGAGTGGAGCCGCGTGATCAACCCATGACCCCCTCGCCTTACGCGGATTTGCGTTTTCACCTCAACCATCCCCGGCTCCTATAAACTAAGGGATAGTCGTGGTTTCTCCTTTCCTCGGTCGTGACTTTCACAAACAGCTTCTGGTGCATCGGGATCGTCACATCGTTATTCGTAAAGTTCCATGCCCATGGCCTAAACGTCGATCATCTATCAACAAGTACGGAATTTCTCCTTTGCCTCTCTATTTTTGTATCATGCGGAGTGGGCATGCTTTTGTTTCTATAGAATTAAATAAACAATACCTAAATAAAGATAATGAACGAATTCTATAAGAAATAAGGGGGGGGGTTGTGATCATTGATGTTGTCTTATGTTTTTGATGTTGTTTCTTCTATGGCCATCTTGTTGAGTTGTACTGGCTTATGCCTCCTGAAAATCGAGGCCGTTGGTGGCCGTTGTTTGTGCACTAATAAACCCCCTGCAAATGTTTTAAAATAGCTTTTTGTGGTTGTAAACTCCTGCTATGAAAAGTGAATTTGGTTAATCACGTATATCCGGCCAAATAAATTGAGGCACCATGATCTTTCCTTTTCTTTTGATAACCCCGGTTAAAACAAACAGAATTTGAATCATAGTGTGTGTTAAGTCGTTTAAATCTGAAAATACATGAAAGGCCCTTCTTGTGTTGGTGGTGGTAGTTGGTTGTTTTCCCTTCGGGCCGATTGCTGGAAAAGTTGGAGGGGATGGGATCCCCCGTTCTTTTATACTCTCGGTGGTTGTGTGAATTTGGGGGATGGGATCTCCTGTTGGTATGGATTCAGTTTCTGTGAGTTTTAAGACCGGGTGGATACTGGTTTATATCACAAATTGGGGTGGAACCCTCTGTTGTTGAGAACCAGGTGTGGACGTTTTGGTTTTTGTTTGACTGTTTACTTTCCTGGACCTATGCCTATGCTTACTAGTTTCCCAGTAGTGCTTAAACATAAACAATATTACTGAATGTGAAATAAGAAAGGGGACACATGGGTTGTTGGCGTGAGTCGTGACTCGGACTTGAGTGTTGTTGTGATCTGTATGATGTCTGAAGAAAAAACTAGCTTTGGGTGAGTGCTTGTTATATATATATATATCTGTAGATTTGTGTTTCTTATTTGCGCCCCACCCAAGTTGAGAACTTAGTGCCGAACACCCCCATTTCATGGGGGAGGGTGTTTTCCCCAACACTATTCTTAGTGGATGGTTGTTAGCTCATTTTCTGCTCCCTTTCCCGGATAGCCCAAGTATCTTCGGGCAGGATGTGATGGCCTGAAGTCCATTATTAGCCCAAGAACCTTCAGGCGGGGTGGTGTGGTAGTTGGCTAGGTGTGTGCGACAGGTGGTTTCCCAAGTGTCTTCGGGATGGGGCCCAGGTGTCTTCGGGCGTGGCAGTGGATCCTTTAGCCCAAGAACCATCGGGAGGGGTGGTGGTGGTTGTTCCGGCCTAGGTGTTTGCAGGCCTGGTTACATGTGACAGTTGTGGCCCAGGTGTGTGCGGGCGGGATTCAGAAGTGGGACTGCGTGTGGTTGATGCCCAGGTGTGTGCGGGCGGGATTTCGGCAGTGGGAATGTGTGTGGTTGTGGCCTAGTTGTGTGCGGGCGGGTGTGGCAGTGGGACTGCGGTGAGAATGGTGGGATTGGTCTGATGCATAGTATGTCTCAATAACCAGTGGGAAAGTGGCGTGGGGTACTCAAACATCGATGTTCTCTTATTATATAAATTACTTGACTAGCGTTATTTGGGGAGTGTGCCTTGGTGAGGCATGTGGTGGATAGTTTACCTGGATATTTGTTTAGTTTACTCTTTTCTCACGGGACTTAAATACGTTCCCGCACTTGTGCATGAGAGTCTTTGGTTTTCCCTACTGAGTTTACTTGTATGCTCACCCTATGTATATAAAAATGTTTTCAGGTTTCCAGGAGGACTTCGGGGATTAAGCAAGACCTTACTAGCTCGGACTTTTGGAGTAGTTGCAGTTTTTGTTTTCCTTTTTGGTACTTACCTTGTAGTCACTTTTTTTGCACCTTGTAGCTTTTACATTTGAAACATGCATGTTGGAATGGTTTATTTTTGGCTTTACTTTTCTCTCAACCTTGGTGTTGTTGGATTTTCTACTCCTTATCTCTCGATCCTATAAAATAAAAAGGGTAATGCCTTCCATTTGCGAGAATTCTCTGTACCCTTGGTGCTAGTCGCCACTCCGGGACATATTGAAGGCGGGTTTCGGGGGTCATTATCTATCCTTCAACATAAAGAAGGAAGGGCCTGTCAATCAGCTAACCCATCCCTCCTTTTGGTGAAGGCGGGTCATGACACACATAAGCTCCTCGCGTATATCTACTTGCACTAACATGCGTCCCTGGAAATGAATGATCTCATCCTCGCCCACTGTCCATCCAGGATGAGTGTCCTCTCCTGACACAATTTCCCGTAGGACTAGGCTTCATGAACTTTCTAGCTTCCCCATCCGAACTCGGTCCAGAAGTATAGAGGTAATAGCCATAAAATATAGGAATGTCTGTCCCTACCTGACGTGCTCCTCCAAATGAATCTCCGAGAACAGATCCATCAGTTGCCACTCACTGCTGGCCTTATGAACTGTCTGTATCTGAGTTCTAATACTCAGTCCATCAGCAACTGCATTTTCATTCTTAGGCATATAGGCAAGCTTGAAATCAAAGGACTGGAGATACTCAACCCACCTCTGCTGTCTCAGATTCAGGTCATGCTGCGTGAAGATGTACTTGAGACATTTTTTATTAGTGTATACTACAAAATGCTCTCACAGAAGGTAATGTCTCCAGCAACGTAAAACATGAACAACTGTAACCAACTCCAGGTTGTGCGTAGGATAGTTCCTCTCATAAGGCCTCTAGTGCTGAGATCCATACGCAACCACTCGGTCCTATTGCATATGCACTACTCCATGTCTGATGCCAGATGCATAATAGAAAACTATATAGTTCATTCCCTTCTCTAAAAAAACAAGGATTAGTGGTGAATTCAATCTCCCCTTCAGCTCTGGGAAGGCTGAGTCATATGCTTCTAACCAAACAAACACCACCCCCTTATTAGTCAATCCCATTAACAGTGCTTATAAGCGTGAGAAGTATTGTATAAACCACCTATAGTAACTTGCCAGCCCCAAGAAGCTGTGTACCTCAAATACATTCTTCGGCTGCTCCCAGGTAAATACTGATCTCACCTTCTCTGAGTCTACAGATACTCCTGTCTCTGAGATGACATGATCTAGGAAGTGATTATCACCCATCCAAAAGTTGCACTTTGAGAGTTTAGAATAAATCCAATGCTCCCTTAGTGGACTCAAAACGATCTCAAGATGGGTTGCATGGTAATGTCGAGTGTGAGAGTACACCAAGATATCGTCCATGAAGACCATGACGAAGGAATCCAAGTATGGATGGAACAATTGGTTCATCACTGCCATGAAAACTTTTGGAATGTTGTTATGAACGAACAGCATATTCGTATACTCGTAGAGACCATACCTGCTCCTGAAGGCTGTCAGAGGTATATCTAAAGGTCTAACGTGCATCTGATGATTACCAAACCTCAAATCGATCTTCAAGAACACTTGAGATCCTAGAAGCTGATTGAAGAGATAATCAATCCTCAGCAAGGGATATCGATTCTTGACCACCAACTGGTTCAAATTCCGATAATCCACAGAAAGCCTAAGGGTACCGTCTACCTTCTTCTTGAATAGGACATGCGAACCGCAAGGAGAATTACTGGTTCGGATGAAACCCTTTGCCTGCAACTCCTACAACAGCTTCATGAGCTCCTGAAACTCAGATATAGCCATCCTATGAGGAGGAATGGACACTGGTGCTGCTCCTGGAAAGAGCACAATTGAGATGTCTACCTCACACTCCAGAGGCAAACCTGATAAGTCTTCTGGAATGACATATGGAAAGCGATGAACCATTAGAGGAAAATCTAACTGTGAATTCCACTGGTCATCTAGTTAATGACTAGAAATTTGGACTATAACTCCACCTAGACCATGACGCTGGAGTCCAGCTCTACTCGCCTGCACATCCCCCTCGACGTTATGAAGGAACGATTCACCCTTTGGTGATACCAAACTCACCCTCTGGCGATAGCAATCGACGACTGCCTGGATGGGAACCAACCAGTCCATACCAATAATGACATCACATCACATCATATCTAGTACATAGAGGTCCCATATGAAATGATATCATGTAACCTTGAGAGGGAACCCCTTGAACTGACGTATGCTAGATGTCCTCGTTCCCAAGGGCGTGTCGAGAGTCAACATGTTAGCAGACGAAAAGACACAGAGCTCAAGACATTTCATGACAACAATAGAGATAAAGCTATATGAAACACCAGTATCATAAAGTTCTTATGATTAAAATGAGGCTACTAAGATTTTACCTTGAACTTTAAAGGGTCCGGGATCCTTCTCTTGATTAATCTGCTGTACAGAAAAAGTCAGGCCTGTACCGCAGCCCGATGTAGCAACCTTAGAACCCTGAGTTGCTCCTCCTTGATCCTGACCACTACGTCCACGACCTCTACCCTGACCAGAACATCCTACAAACCCCCATCCCCCAGTCTTTAGTAGAGATGGAAATATTGCTCCCGAATGCTGGGTCGAAACTGATCCTCTTTCACTAGCCGCTGGATGGGAAACCTTGCAGAAATGCTGCAGATGAACCATCTTGCAGCAAGATCGGCCCTACACTAGGTCCCTCAGGTAATGGGGCTTCTTATTTCTACTCCTCCGACACTGATAACAAACAATGTGGGTGCCAGAAGAGATATCTCATCTACCAGAAGGAATACCATGCTTCCTCAGGTCGCGTCAGGTAGACTCTCGGGGGCTCTTCCTGTTGTCTGCCTGGAGGGAATCAACCTTGGATGCTGAACCGCCCTAGTCCAGAGCTCCATTATCCCTCAGGATCCTCTCCAAGATGAGTTCCTAGTTGACTATCAGATTATTTTAAGTCAACTAAAAGGCATTCACCTACGATCTAATCTCTAGTCTAAGTCAATCCTCAAACTTCCTCGCAAGAAACAGCTCGTCATTCCCCAGAACGGAAGTGAATCGATGTAACTCAGTGAAGTAGGGGGAATACTACATAACTGAGAGAGTACCCAGTTGTAGGCTCATGAACTCCCTAGCACTGTCAGCCCTCAGCTTCCCTTGGTAGAAGTAGTCGTAAAACGTACGCTGAAACTCCTCTCATGACATAGACTGCTGGTGCCCCGTCTGAGAGTCTACATCCCACCATCTCTTAGTGGAATCTCGCAGAATATACACTGTGACCTTCACCCTCATATCTAGAGGAGTCTCCAGATGATCGAAGATGGATTGAATGGCTTCCATCCATGACTCGGCAGCCTGAGGTCCTCCATATCATTTGAATGTGGGAGGCTGCTGCTACTGGAAGACCAGTGTCAGATCTTCCATAGTCGGGGTAGGATGCTGAACTCCCTAGAAAGTCTGCATGAATCTCATGAAACCCTCTCCAAACTGAGTGTCAGAACCAGTGTCTAGAATCACTACATGTTCCATGTCTGGAACGAATGGCGACACTACTGGAAATCCCTGATCAGTTGTATCAGGCGTACAATCGATGCCTGGTTCCTGGCATGAAATGGGAGGACATCTCAGTTACATAGCTCTGAATGACCAAAACACACCTTCATTAAAGACAGACACAGTTTCAACACAGGAGAGTAAAACAGAACAGGAGGGAAAAACCTTTAAATCTGGAAAAACATAAATACACGGCATGTAATACCGATACACGACTTATTTCCATAAATCCTACCCTGGGCATGTACCTTGTCCATACATGGCTGTGTAAACAACCCGACTACACGGTGTGTTCTTAAACTAAATAGTGTGTAATGAACATTTTCTCCCCGCCCAGCTACTCCTACACAACTATGTCACACGGACTGTCCTGGCCGAAGACTACACGGCGTGCTTTGAGACAGACACGGCTTGTACTGGACATGCCTTACCTGGCCCGTGTTGTTAGTGACACATCCTGACACATGGTCGACAATAAATGTTTTGTTCTTAAGAAACATGCCATGAACATGATGGGATACCACGACCCGTGTTTTTCGTGACACGTCCAGGTACTCAGCTGATCCTTACACGGTGTGTTTCGAAAAAACACGACGTGTATTGGAGAGGATAACACATACCTGTGTTTTCCAAGACACGTCCAGGTACCTTGGAATGGATACATGGTGTGTGCATATAGAATAGGGTGTGTAAAAAACACACATTAACTGGCCCCTGTTGTTAGTTACACGGTCGGGTGCCTAGTTAACCTCTACACGGCGTGTACCTAGAGTAAACGGTGTGTTCTTGAAAACCATTTACAGCTCTGTGAACCTATCCACACAGTCAGTGACACGGCCAAAAACTACACAACATGTATATATAATGTACACGCCGTTTATTCTTTGTTTTTTCTAACAGTAGCCTCAGAACTACATCGGAGCCCAGAAAACATAGAAAAACAAGGGTTATGTTTCCAAATTCCGATCCATGGGGGCCCATACTCCCAGCGAATTGAAGCCTGGAATCATAATGATGCATAGAACAAGACACAGTATAAAAACTCACAACCCACCAAATTCTGATCCTTGAGGGCCCATAACAGCAATAAGATCAATGTTTGGAGTCCGTGATAAAAAATCTCCAAACAACTATAAGAAAGCTCCAAACAATGATAGAAGGTATTCTATCACAGCAGCTATCACAACATCATTCATTATCTATCACAAATCCTATCACAATAGCATGAAATCTCTAATGCAACCAAGATGGCATGGAAAGATGCATGGCAGTTGATCTTCTAACATGTGCCTATATGATGCATGATATGGCATACCCTCATCTCATAGGGTTGCAACAAAATTGAACCACAATCATATAAATAGTAACAACACAAAACAAGTGCATCATCCAACGGTGAAGTCAATTAAACTATAATATTCGCAAAACACAAAACATGCAATATTCGAGGTAATCTAGCTTTTTCCCTATAAACGGGCTCTATAACGCCCAGACACAACTATATAAATTTTACCTATTTCGTCCAATCCCTGTTTAATGTCACTATATAGTAAGTCAATAGAAAAAGGAAAGAACTCCCCTAATACCACTTTGTATCGACCCGAATCCGAATCCCTTACACTGGTGCCCCGTACCCGATTCACCACATGACCTCAGACACATTTCCCCAAATTCCAGAGGCTACCGACCAGCAGCGAGGGCCTTGGAATTGTATTGGGGAAACTATGCCCTCATTTGGTAAGGTATACATGGAATGAAAACAATAGTCAATAGTGGAAGCAGTAAACAACATACAAACACTGAAACTAAATAGTGGAAGAAATGAGCATATAATGATACTGATAGTGATACAGTAGGTACATGTATCTATGGGAAAGAAGAAAACACAACAACATGCTGAAATACAACTAAAAGCGAAGTAAAAAAGTAAACAGCAACTCCTGTAGCATCGCATGCCTAAGCTCAGTCCTATGCTCTCCAGCTCCAACTAGCAATCACATACCTGATGTAGAAGGGAAAAAATCCATGTCCACACCTACAACCATATATAACCCTCTTGGGCTGAAAAGAAGGACCCAAAAAAGGGTGTGAAACTAATCCCAGTAGACAATCACCATGATATCTGTGCCCTACTGTTAGTGAGTAAAATTGCAAAAGTAATAAAAAAATGCAATAGAGAAGCAGAAAGACACTAAAGTAAACAATCCTAACAATCTCCATTGAAATTTATTTAATAGTTCAGTACAATCATTTAGTTATTAACCAAGGAACCTAGCAACAACTTTATACTCCTAAGGAAAGGATGTAATCACAACAGGTACCTCAGCTGTCTACCTAAATAGAAAGAAGTACAAAACCAAGCTTGTTTCTTGGCTTGGTTGAATCGTCACAACCGACCAAAAAATAAAGCACGGACTCTCTGGGTGGATCCTACTAGAAAACCACATTTAGTCACGTAAACGTACAAAGGCACCTACACTCTGGGAAGCTCTCACCGTCAATTCCCCTCTGGTCTTTCAACGAATGATATAGACTCTCTGAGGAAGCTCTTACATATAACTCACCCTATAGTATCGCTATGTAACAAAGGACACTCTGAGGAAGCACAAAGTCCGATTCGAATAGGTCATGTGATTGATAATAATTAGAACAGACTCTCTAGGGAAGAAGTAATCGTCAATTCCCCCTTTAATATACCACACATTGTTCACTCAGCCTTGAGCAGTTTAGTCATGTGTAATCAACTTTTAGGAGCCTAAGTAAGTTCAGCAAGTACATGGATAATAGCTACAACGCATCCAGAGGCATATATACAGCAGAAAATACATGCAATCAATTAAAAAGGATTACTAGCAATGTGCAAAATGGTTGTCTAGTAGGAAAACCGTGTGAAATAGAAATCAGCAGCCGAAACAATAGAAAACACCCATGGGGTGATCCTCAAACATGCTAACAAAAAATTATTAATCATCTAATAACCATGAGAATACAAGAAATATAAGGCAGATAAAAAAAGGATCAAAACCCTAACCCGAGCTACTCGATACATGGGTATCCAAAACTTTTTCACCAAAAACACAAAGAAATTCGACATAGGGAAAAAAACCACCTACCTCGATCCCAATATATCGATTTATGTGATCCACGGCAAAAAAAATTTCTTAGATTGACGTAGATCTGAGAAAAAACACAAAACACTCATCCTATGATAACGTGAAAACGAGGAGGAATCGAGAAACAAGGCTAAAGTAGAACGAAGAACTCACTGTTATGCTTCCAACGCAATCGACGACGACTAGAACAGAGTTTGGATGGAGGCACGTCGGCTTGGAGAATATTCGGGCGTACGGTCACTCTCGGACGAACAAAACCTAGAGAAGAAGACGCTTCTGTGTGTCAGGAACGACCCCGGCCCGTTTAATGAAAAAAAGTATCTACACGGCATGCACTTTTAGAGTACACGACTTGTCTTTTCCGTACTCGGCCAAAATCATCCTCCACGTCACCCTTACACACCGTGTGTGTGGCTCGGACACAACCAACACACGGCTTCAGTGGGAAAAGGGTACACGACGTGTACTCAGAAAGAACACAGCGTGTACTTAAAAATTTTCCAGAAAGTTCATTTTTCTCAAAATCACCAGAAAACTGAAAAGAGTTCCTGAAAAAAAGATCCAGGTTCTTACATAATTCATATGTGAAAACAAGTTCGTTATAATTGAAATATCTCCAAAATAATCAAAACAGATAAAACTAATGTTTTATCTAATAACTAATCCCCATACAAGATAACCAAATGAAATATATCACTATATAATAATATATATTTTCATATGTATTATATAAATTAATTTTTTGATGATAAAAAAAATTCCACATGATCTTCCATACTCATATACAATTACACCGACCTTGAAAACCCAAATAAATTAACGCTCTTGAGCGATGCCTTTTTATATTATAACTCTTACAAAAGTCCATAATAGAATGTAATAAATTTATAATAAATCTTATTCATATAATAGAGTTTATGAATTAATTAATTAATGGATTAATGTTTGTTTTCATGATGTTAAGGTCATCTGTATAACACATTCAGACATATGGTAATGGTTTTCAACCCAAATCTCTATTTTCATTTTGGTAGCTCATTTTATATATTAATAACATATAAATTCAAAATTATTATTATTATATACTTATAAATATTTTCAGTATGTTCTTTTTATATTTATATTTCATATTCCTTCACTATGGAAATTTAAATTTTCTGAAAAGTCCTACTCAATTTTTCCCTATAATCATTCCCGAGTCAAGGGAATTTTCCAAATATTTAAATATTTTAATGTACACTATTTTTTTTAAACCTTTATATTTATAAAATGATTAAATTAATTCTTAAAAAACTAAAATTTTTAATTTCTAGGTTTATAAAAAAAATTCTCAAAAGAACTATTCATTTTAATGTAAAAGTGTATTTTTCTCAAAAAACTCATCAATGATTTATTTATAGTAATTTGTATATTTAAAAAATTATAATGAATTTTTGGCTTATTAATGATAATATATTATATTAGAATGTTCCAAATTATATTAAAGGGGTTATGATACGTTTCACTGTGGATGATAAATCATGATACCATTCACAATACTACTCGGAATGGTTGGGGTTTATCTATACAGATTGGGTAATGTTATTCCATATGTTCATATTGTTTAGGGTTATTAATTTAATACTAGGAATTATTTTTACTTAAAAAATGATGTGTGGGACCCTCTATATATCCACTATTCATTGGTAGGTCTCATGAGACCAAATATAATTTGTTTTCATCGTAATCTATACACTAATATATTTAGACGTCTTGATCAAGGCCATGAAAAAATGATTCTGATGACCTATACTTTGAATTCCCTCACCATGGTCTTATGAAATCATAAAAATTAGATTATTCAACTAGTATATCATCAATGGTTATGTTTCATTCTATCATGATCATTTATATCCCCTAATTTATTCAACTTTATTTCCTTCCATATTATTCTCAAGTATATTATTAATGGAATGTGTTTTTATTTTCTCACCAGTAATAGTGATTCTATTTATGATTATTTCTTAATATTACATACCCTTACTGATCATTTTTTATCATCCCATTCTTATGTTTTAATTTTCCCCAGGTTGTGTATAGTAAAATTATGAATGAATTTTATGTATAAAATATGATTTATGGGAGTTACTAATGGATATGATATATTTTATTTCACATCTATATGTATTTTTGAACATATGTATATATCTAGTCTTCCAAAACTATTAGAAAACATTTTTAATTAGTAAATGATGTTCATTTAATCTTAATAGTTTAATTAAATAATACAAAAGCTTTGGGGAACTAGGGTTGGTGTGTTACACTCATCGCCTAGTGTGATAGTGTAGTACTAACACAATCATATCTCCCATAATCAGTCACTATAACTATCATTTTTTAGTCATATCTAAATTAAAAATCCCTCTCATAACTCCACTTATTTTATATATTATTTAGATATGAACGACACCATCTTGTGTTATGTGAAAACCCTATCCAAATAGGCAACTTAGTGGCCTAAATTTATATCCCAAAGAAAGATATATGAACTATATAAGTTTCTTGAACAAGTATATGACATTAAAATAAGGTGACATTGTGTGTGAATCCAATTTAACATAAGGGAGTGTAATCACCTTGATATGTTTTATCCATCATTATAAATATACCAAAAAATTTATGTGGTAACATTAAATGTACATTCTCTGAGGTTCATGGTTGTGAAATCTTGTCATCACTATATAACTAGCAATTTAAATCCTTGGGGTTTGTTCCATTGAGCACATATCATGTTTAATTACATGTCGCCTTGGAAATTTTACTCATGTACCTAGAATAGATTCTTAGTTATTGTGAAATGGTGTGTGGTCCAAGTGACATGGTATGTGTTATTTAACATTAACTAATACCTAATCCACAATTAAATTATATACTATATGTTTTTTGATCCCCTATGATACATGATTTTTCATATGTTTTCTTATGAAATTGAGTCCATTCACAATATGAATGATATAACTATATAATCATTCACAATAACATCCTATTTAATAAACTATAATTGTGGAATTCGATTTTCCACCTATGATTTTTATTTCATGGCCTCCAATGGTTGGAAAACAGAATTATAGTAACCCATTATGTGATTTTCACATAATTTAGAACTTTTTAGTGTTTTGATCCTCAATCTAATCCTGATCAATTGTAATACATCTCAATTCATCTGTAAAACACTAAAATCCATGGCATTAAAATTCACATCATGTATATAGGGGTTATATTATTCGTGATTATGGGGTGATAATTTCAAGCCATCGACTCCTTAGACCAATAATGTTTAATGGTAAAATAATTATTGGAAAATCTATAAAAAAATTGTAATATCATTATTGAAAAATTTCATACCAGACAAAAAATAAAATGTCGAAGCCATGTGTGTGGAATATAGGTGTAATAATACAAAAATTTAAGAAAACAATTAAAATATAATCACATATTATCAAAAGTACTTAAATAAATCTAAGATGAAACAAAATACATTATTGAATAATAAATCCAATGGCAGACATAAAGAAAATAATAATCCCTAAATCAAGAAAAGATTTATCATTGGTGACTAAAATATCCACAATGGAATAATGTCAATATATCTATGTGTTCATGTTCTTTATTTGGATTCTACACTATCATTAATCATTAGTACCCATTCTCAGCTTTCCAATTCTAATGAATACTTCCTCCTGCTCCCTAATATCCTTCGGTTATACTTGAATCCCTGTAATTTTTTCATAATTCCATATACGGAGAGGATATTTGGTTGAGATAAATACATGATTTATATATATAAGAAACTTATTCACATTACACAATCCCCAATGTATTCCCCCAACTAATAGAATAACTCTAAATAACATAATATCATGTGTAGGGATACCAAAATTTTATGGAAACTAAGGTGGTCACAGATTTCCCATAAAAATCATGGTAAATATGGAATTTATTAAATAAAAAAGATGCTCTATAATAATTTAACATATATAAAAAAGTTATCATATTATATTTTCAGTACCTTGATTTAATTAACATTGAACTAACACTGAGTAATATATATATATATAGGGAAAATCCTATGAAATTAGTCTCATTATTCTCATATCTCGATTAATTTTTTTACCCAGAAATACAAATGATACACAAATAGGAGGGTATTGAAATCCTAATTTTTTCTCTCAAACTCCTAAGATAATACCTACAAGTTCCCATTCCAAAAAATAAACGTAAGTATTGTAGTGGTTTGTATACACTAGATCCTCTGTTATCAATCTATAATTTCCACCAGGAACCCAGAAATGGTGGTTCAATCCTAAAATTCAAATCACTCTCCTACTAATAAAATGTTACAGTTGATGAACACAACTATTTAGAGAGAATAATAGCATAAATAATAAAACTAGTCCAAATATAGAGGTATGTCCAAGAAATAAACAACTGCACAAACAGAAAGTATGATACATAATATCGAGATGATCCTTGGAGATTCCTTAATTCCATTAAAAATCAACAGAAAAATCATTGTATGTAAAATTTCTATAAAACATGGATTTTGAACTAAACTCTAAAGGCCTACTATGTCAGTCAGCCTAATTATTTTTATAGAATGAGTCATCATCATGTTCTCATAAGTCAAATGTTCCTTCACTCTAACTTACTACACATGTTCATTCCCAGAAGACATGTCATGATAATATTATTCAATCATAAGGGTGAAATACAGAGCATACCATATTAGTCCTAAAATGATGTACTCAAATTGTAGAGTGATAAATATTTTTATTAGAAAATAATAAAAATGGTAAATGATTCATCTAATTCTAGAAAAATTCTATCACATTAGAACATAATATATCATCAAAAATAGATTATTATCCAAGATCATGCAATCTACCCAGGGGTGAAATGTTGAAATATAAGAAGGATCCTTGAATGCCTCATCCATAAAACAACAAAACAATGAGGTGGACTGAGTATCATTGATAGAGAGGATCTTTATTTCTATAAAATGAAGTTGAATGAAAAATACAATTAAAAAATCCCCAATATATACACATAACACCATTAACTAATGGAATGAATTTTCTCTAACATTGTATAATGTACAATAACCATATAGAGATCATTAAATCATCTCATTTTAAAAGGAATACTAACCACAAAATAAATAAATATGAAATACCACATCAATTCAAGAAACTATAGAGATTGAGATGAAAATTCTAGATCATTGATGATTTTACCATTAATTATTGAACATGGCACCTTTATAAAAAAAACTCATCAATTATACACATCATTTCATCCCACTATTTTGATGAAATTTTTCCTTCATATATTATCTACTATTAGATTCATAATAAATAGATAAAAATGAAAATTCTGTAAAAAATTGCACACATAGTGTGACAGGATCTACATTTTATCCTTGAAGAAAGATGAAATTATGCCCTTTCATTAAAAAGCACATCTCAGGAATCACATAAGCATATATAGTAAAAAAAGGTTGTTAATTTATTTCAACTGGCCTTCAATAACACGATGAACAACCCATGAATTTACTACCATCATCTAAATATAATCTATACCCTCACTTCAGTTGGGGCTAGTGACAACAAATTCAAAAGATCAAATGCCTCCTCCACCAACTGAATATTTGATTTTCATCCATTAATTTTTTTTTCCATATTTAACGCCCCTAGAATATTAAATATATCATGGTCATTATCCTGGAGTAACTATTACTAATTCTTCTTTCTGATTACATGATCTCTATGGGTGGATATGTACATATGACACTAGTGTTATTTGTAAACCACCAAATAATCAAATAGATTATTATAAATCCACATTTGTAATGGTGAATACTACTAGATAAAACTCTATATCATAGTTTGAGTAGTTCTTCATATCGGTTCTCAACTACATAAACCCATATGAAATAAATCCTACCCTCAACATTAACATGAATATCTGATCAAATACAAAATATTCTGCAAACACCACATACTCAACACCCTCCTGTGGTAGTCTAAAAATGAAATAATTGGTCATACTCAATAAAAACCCATGAATTAAGGACACTACTTAGTCATGTATGAAGAATATAATTTCCATTTCAAGGTAGTAAAATGGTTTACCATCATCGAAATTTATTTTTTGACCCTCTTGTAGTAGCTTAAAAGCACAAAAAAATACCCCACATCCAAAATTCAATTTGTTAGATTCCATGTATGAACTAAATCATTAATCAAATTATCCATAGATACAGAAAAATTAATACACAATAAAGGTAACATCTATGATTCAATTTTGACAAATCTAACAATTTACATAAATCTTGTTCTCCTAGGTTTGGTATAGGAACGTCCACAAATTTTTAAAATGATACTTCTTTGGCATATATTCTATAATAATTTCATAAAAAATATATATGTTGTGGTATAATAATTAATGGAATATATGGATGATAATTTCGATGAAAACTATAGTAGAATTAGTCAAACTAAATAGAACTATCATGATCACATAATATGTAATGAAATAAACTAAAACCATTGGAATATAATCTTTTTTACACCTCAACTGATTTTACTAGACATTGGATCGATGACTAAAATTAAACTATCCTATTTTTTCACTTTGAAAAATATTTCAAATCCCTTGAAAGGGATACATTTTCTGCATTGATAAATGATCTAGGAGATGGTAATTAATGAAAACATCAAACATCCCAATTTTTTCAATCAACAGAGGTGATTTCCACGGGGACAAATAGTATCTAACATAACTATAATATCAAGTGTATTCCATCTACAACTTTGGCTACTTTTTCTCAGTATGAGAATATAATAAAACAAAGATGATATTGAGGTGGTCCCAATGTGGATTTCAGTAATGAAATAAATCTCCAAACTCAGATGTGGTTTAAGAATATCATCAAAAAAATATGTACATATAATCCACTACTATAACTAGATTATAGATTCCCAAATTGACAACTATTCCAAGGCATAAACATGTAAATAAAATTGTAATATGTTGGATCTTCAAAATTGAGATCCCTACTCGATCAGCCAAATTACCTCTCTCACCAATAATAATGAGAATCTCATCCCATATTTATATAGGCATCAAACTATCCTACTATTAAAATTAATCTTGTCCTACACAGTGCAAAATCTAGTCCATACCCATTATGACATCATAAGGATTCATCGCAACTACCTATTAGTCTAATGAGAAATTCTATCCATTGAGCATTTAATCCAATTACGGGAAGATTAATGATATATAAGAATCATAGAAATTATAAACATGTATCCATAACATATGTCATAAGGATTAAATGAGAATCATAAGATTTTACAAAATGGATGCAAATATAAAATAATAAATCATTTATGTGTCAACATTTAATGGTTATAAAGAGGAAATTGAACATATCTTACCTTAAATATTTTTTAGAGTATCTTGAAAATATCCCTCTATAGAATAAAACAAGCCTCACCCTCGACCTCAGTCCCTCAGATACTAGAGGGGGCCACCAAGTTGTGGTGTGTGTAACATGTTGTATATCTCCCACCAATAGATCCTTCATAGGGTGAACCAACCACTACTCTATCAGTAACACCTCCACCAGTGATTCCTTAACCATTCCATTGAGTTCCCCAATCACAATGATTCCTATGTTATGAAGGTCTATACACATCATATCCTCTTCCTACAACATGATTTCATTTAAAATAGTGATCCATGTGAATTTTCCTAACAAAAAAACATCATAAACAATTTCTGGGGTAACATGATGGTCTACGCAACCCATGTACCACATATCCACATATATGAGTCTAGGTACAAGTATACCTCGTTCAATAAGATGTTATAGACTGGAAAATTCATTTTTTTGAAGTTGAATCATCTCCAAGATGTCAACATTCATCATCATCCACTCAACATTCCCAATGTAGGATCATTTGTATGGACAATGTTAACTTCAAAACTCTGTCTTAAGTGGGTATTCCTTAGGAGACCATCTAGTTAAAAAGTTGACGCAGAGATCCTAATAAATATCAGTCACATGGATGTATCCATCTTGAACTAGATTAGTAATACTGAGTGAAAGGTTGTGAAATCGATAACATATTTTTTGGGATTATTCTGAAATCATTTTTTAGAAAAGTTGAATACAATTAATCTATGTTTTAAAATGAATATTGTTTAAATAATTTATACATAAAAAAATAGATTAAAATGATATACGGTATATTATGTTCAATTTTATCTTAATAAAACTAATTTATGTTATTTTAATTATTTTCATATTAAATATTGATATAAAAACATTATAATTTTTTGATTATTTTATATTTTAAATCTTTTTCTTGTTTCTTTTTCATTATTATATTTAATTTTAATTTTCTAAAATATTGAATTGGTTTTTTATAATTGGATTCCATGTATTAAATAAAAATTATTTATAATTTATATTAATTTCCACATTATTTTTTCACTAAATTAATAGTTAAAACCAGAAAAAATATATTTACTATGGTTAATGATAAAATGGTTTAAATAGGTTGTTAAACTAAAATGGTAATGGAAAAATGACAAAAAAATGTTCTAACACACATTTATTAGTATTATATCCATAATAAATTATATTTTTTCCTAAAAATACCATTTTAGAGACTTTTATCAAAATAAGTTTTTTGTTATAATTGAATCTTTTGAATTTTTTAATGTATTCCAATAACCTCACTTATAGAAGGCCACCGAGTATCCTCTCTTATTCACCCCATCAATGCCTTTTGGAAAATCAAATACTAGACAAAAATGACATCAAACCTACCCTAATATCATCCATGTTTGTTAATATTTTAATTATTCCACCTATAATTTGTTTTTTTTTGAAATCTTATTGATACTACATGAATAAAAGGTAACATTATTCAAGGGGGTTTTTATTATAATTTTAACTCCACATATTTGTATTATTTTTAGACAATGATGATAAAATAACCACAATATATTAAATATTTGTAGATTTTTTATATGTTTATGATATATAGCCACATAAACATCCATAAAATGTGTTAAAAATTGTCATTAATTTGCATAGTAGACTATAACACAATGAAA
The DNA here is from genome assembly GCA_963277665.1 of Viscum album. Lineage (NCBI taxonomy): Eukaryota > Viridiplantae > Streptophyta > Magnoliopsida > Santalales > Viscaceae > Viscum > Viscum album. Next base: position 1,681,510,911 of record OY728163.1, on the reverse strand, counting down.
TGATTTTAATTGTTTTTCCATTAACATTTATTATGGTTCGGTATGATGATGGATATAATGTAAATATATATATGAGATTTTTTAAATAATTTTACCTTTGGATTAATTATACCATATTTAACTAAATTACATTCCATTTTGAAGGGGATAAGATAGTTTATAAAATTTGGTTCATATATTAACACATCATGAAGCGAAGTTATCTTTAATTTCCAAAAAATTATATGGAATTAAATAAAGATAAATATAATTAATATAAGAAATATTTATTAAATATTTTTTTATTTTTTAAATAAATATATTTTTAAATGGAATACATGACATTTGCATTATAACCTTGAAATACGATAACATCCCTTGTAAACAAGTCGACTAACACCTTCACAGAGTGATCTGTTTATATTTTCATCAATACTCAACAGAAATGATATATGTGAGAATGTTAATTTAAATAATATGTAATTTATACTATTATGATCATTATTAAATGAATAATAAAACATAACTTAATTTTATGATGATTTTTAAAAATATTATGTGTAGATCATCTGCTTTTATGACCTCCCATCTCAATTATTGTATCATAATTCAATTTTCATGACCAATTTTTTTGAATGTTCGTAAAATAAAATTTTACGTATAAATTTGAAAATTATTTCATCATTATTATTCTATATATACCGAAACAATAAGCTCATAGACAAATATCCACCTTATGAAGTCAATTTGTTACACATATTTCATATCTAGCCAAAACACCCATTGTAAACAACAATTGATTAATTGATAATATATATCATGGAAAATATTTAAATAAAAAGAATAATAGACATGAAAATTGTTTTTAATCATATTAATAATATTTATATGTATATTATTCAGGAAGATAAAGAAACAACATGATGATTTAGACTTATGCGAATGTATTTTTAATGTATTTCATTTCATTTTTTGATATTATATAGTTATGTACTTAATTTAAATTCTTTTGTGTCTATAATGACCCTTTTAAATTTAATATCGTGATTGAATAAAAAATCATATTATTTTATATTTAATTTTAATTAATTATTCATTGGGGATTTTACATTAAACTTACCTAGTTGTAAATAATTCAATAAACCGAATACATTCCATTGGGATATATTACATCTTCATTTTTGATGATATTATATTATTTTGTGTATAGTAAATTTTTATTTTCTACTGTTGTATCTCATCTAGTTTTATGTGGATATATAAATGATACATATAGTCAATTCATTTATTAACTCTAACTTTAACATTGTGATCATTGTAAGTGTTTTTTGCAAAATATTATTCTTATCAAGATTGATTACTTTTGATTTTTAATTGAATGAAATTAGTTAAAACATTTATACAAAAACTATTAAATTTTACTCTACAAAGGTTATTATTGTTGTTTTATAGTAAAAATACAATTATCCATTCAATTTATGTTAATGTAACATGGATTTTTTTTTATAGAAATCAATCTAAATTTCTCTATTAAGAAAGGGGTCATTATTTATTTTCCAAAAACCATGTTTTTAAAAATTGTTTTCGATTATGATTTTAATATTTAAAAATTTCGTATCAATGAAATATTATTTGTTTTAATTTGTTTTAAAAAATAATTGAATATACCATTCACTTTCTTAACAATGACCATTACAAAGGCTTTACAATGAAAAAGAATTATTACTTTTATCATTAATATAATGTAATCAATTAAACACTATCATGATCATCACTTCATGTAATCATAAATTTGATGATTCAAAATAAATTTCCAATTAATATATTTACTAAATTTTATAAAATTCATACTTTTGAAAATTTATTTTCAATTAAAATTGTTTATAAAATGTTTTTCAATATAAAATGATATTTTTAAAATGAAAAATATATTATCTAAAAAGAATTAATATAATATATTTCATTGTAATTTTATTGATAATAACATTTATTTAAAATAATTTATATTTGGTTGATGTTTTATTGATACCATACTTATTCATTTTCTAGAGGTTTTAAGATTATTTCTATAATAGATATTATTGATATTCCTATTATTTATTCATTTTTTGTATTTAGTAACATTCCCTTAAATGTTCACATTCCTATGATCAGTTGAAATTAAATGACATTGAAACATTTGTTTTTTTATTATGTATATGTTTATTTCCTAATCATTATATCATTTAATCATAATGTATTCTATACTACAAGACATTTCTTATCATAAGAAATTTTAAAAATCCATATTTAATACACAATAATTATATTTGATTATAATTAACATTATATATAAATTAAATACATTATTAGATATATGATGAATGTTATAGACATGAAAGAAACTGGTGGGATCTTGTTATATATTTTTTCTTGATGCATTGGTAGTCTCATGAGATTAATCAGTTGGATATACTTAGTTGATAGTTTTTCTAACCATTGAGTTTGAAAAATCATGAGGTTATATTATTACAGTATAGGTAACCTATTATTGGGAAACAAGACATCCAATAAATATGAACATAATGGAGAAATTATTTATTATTATCAATGATATTTTCAGAATGATATTATCTCTGTATGAATTTTATTTTCATTAATTCATTATATCAAATTGGATTTCATATTCTTACATGTCCTTATTTATTATTCCGTGTCGAGTTGATTAAATGGAATATATATTAGTTTAATAACTTTTAAATGATTATTATTCATTATTCATTTTTTTAAATAGAATGCATGTTTAGTTATTTACATTATTATATTGGTTTTTTTACTATCATGTCTTTCAAATGGATTGTTTGTCTTGTTATGCACCTCCCAAATTTTATTATGTGATATAATGTTTTTTAAAAGTGATTTTTGTTCATTTATTTACCATTCCATGAATATTTTACATATATAAAAATAATATATTTTACAATACATAACCCTTACTGAGAATTTGTGAAAATTATCTTTTATCCATACCCAATAATCCATGATGTGTATTATGAATGAAATGAAGAAACATTTTAGAAGGGATACTTATATTCTAGAAAACAATATGTAATATTATTTATCACATTTATTGAATGTAATGGCTCTAGGGTACTGGAGATGTTGTCTCAACTGTTGGCATACAAGTTTGTTTTTTATAGTCATTATAAACTATATTTTGGGAAATCATCTATTTTGGAACATAATCATCTGATATAAATTTTGAATATATATAAAACAAAATACTAATGATATTTTATGTAAGAGAATTTTTTTATTTACATAAAATTCATCCATATATAATTATTACATATAGACATGGTTGTCGAAGAGTTTTACCTAGTGGTAATAACTCTAGAAAAGTTGCACTAGGATTGACCCGATCATCACCTGTAGCATGAGAATATTACGTTCAAAATAATTGGTTTTATATTCCGATGGATATGAATATGATAAATACAAATTTTAAAAAATGAAATATGAACCATTAGAAAATATAATGAAAAATAATAATATAATATTATCATATGGTGTCTTATATTTTGCAAAATCATCATTTTATCTTGTTATAGTTTTTATGTGGTTATCCACTATGGTTATCATTTCTCTAGATATTCAATTAATTTGTAGACCTAATATAAAACCATTTAGAATATGGTTAAAAATAAATAAGAACTAATATACATGTACTGTGTGAAAAAAATGGATGGTGCTAGGATTAATTATATCCTTATTATTCCAACTCAATTATCCTAAAATATTACTAAAACCCATTACATTAAATAACTATTGGACACAACAATGAATTGAATAATTAATCTTTCTGAGAAGTAAAAAGGTGAAGAAAATGAGGAATAATCAGTTGATGTTATTCATATTATAAATGTTTAAAGAGAATCCAAGAAATGTGACTATATGGAATGATAAAATGAATTATTTTTGTAAAATGGAATAAAATAATGATTTTTATGTAAAAATTAAGAGTACTATATAACGAAATATATATCATTGTAAGGATAAACATACAGATCATTTTTTAAATGTTGGGATCCTAGTAATTATCATTCTAAATTATATAATCTAAATTATTAAACATATACAAATAATGAGCTGTGTTTAAATAAAATAGATGAAATATTTTTATATTGGGATTAAAAAATTTTAATTTTATAAGTATTTATATTAATGATATGTCAGTTATAAGAATCATGAAATGTCTAATGGTTGTGTTATCTTTTAGAATAATATGTTTATTTCGTAAGATAAGTGTTTTTTATACCATAACAAATTATTAGAGTTATATAGATAATAATATTTCTGTTATAAAAACCATTATTATGTTAAAGTAATATAAAAAGATTAATTAAATTTTATAGTAATTTATGTGAAGTATATGTTTTAGGGGATAATTTCTAGGAGGAAAATTGCTTTATTTTTTACAAGAAAAAATTTTCTAGGAATTTACATCATTTGAGGTCTATATGATCCTAAATGTAATTATACAATGAAAATATAAAAACAATCCATATTTTGGAATTAACATTATTTTATTTCAAACTAGTGTAAAAATGAAATTTTAGGATTAATTGTATTTCTATGATGTCCATTATATTTTTTGGGTGTGTTATAGGAAATAATTTTAATATTTTTTATAAAAATAATATGATATATTATAAGTGAAACCATATATTCCCAATAAGTCCATTGAACCTCATCCTATAATTGAGTAATTATTAGTGAATAACTCATAACAATGTCCTACATTATTTGTTGGTTCTAATCTCATTGTATTAATAATAAAATTTAAATAATAAATATTAATGATAAATAATTTTTTTATTATTTACATTTAGGGATGGATTTATTATGTTGGATAACATGTTCTAATAATGTATTGGTTTAGAAAATAGTTAATGATAAATGGTACAATTTTCATAGTTTTTGTAGATCTTACAATCAATAAATGTGAATTTTAGTGATTTGGGAAAAATATTTCAATTTATTGGAAATTTATTTCTTAAGGTATAGGAAGAAATGATTATTTATTGATAAAAATTTTATAAAATATTTCTTATGACAAATAAACATATCAAGTTACTATAATTTTTTATATTCGTAGATAATGAAATAATTATCAACTCTTGGATATGGGTAATAAATACAATTATACCATTATACGTTCTTTTATATAAAACCAATGGTTTCATAAATCATTATAGAATTACGTTTTTGTGACCCATAACATTTCATTTGATCATTTTTCTAATTTTAATCAATTAATCCGTCCATTATTTATAATTATTAACTCATTTCATCCATGCCATTACTTTAATCCACCTCATATGTTCTCCAACATAGAATTTTAGGCATGTTACCATTGTATTAAGATTTATCACTTATTATTTGTATTTGTTATTAACACTAATATGATGAAGATTTTTCGATAATGGTAATTTCAAATGTCAAACGCTCGATTAGTGATATCATGTTTAATCTCTGAGCACCCTATTTATATAATGTTCAGAGAATGTAACACCATGAAATTATAAAAGATGAATACTATTTTTATATAATGTTTGATATGACACATACATATTATAATATAATATAAAAAACTAACAATTTACAATATATTTATTTTAGAATATATTTCCTTTAGTCAATTTCTTTAGATTCAAGAAACTCCGGGTTTAAAGTAAACATGATAAATTTTTAATTTATTACTTATACATGGAAATTATATCACATCATGTAAGGTAAATTTTATGAATAGATATAAATATAATATTTAATATATAATTTTAAAAACCTTCATTGGTTATGTACTAATTATGAATAATAATTAAAATCATTTAAATAAAAAATAAATATTATCTAAAAAATGATATTTTTTATATAAAAGAATAATCATGCAATTAAAACAAATTTTTTACATAAATATTACTAATTTAGTAAAATTAATATGAAAATTTTAAATTAATGTTTTTAAAAATATATATAAATATTATCATTGGATGAATTTTTGAAATAGTTCTTAAATATATCATTTTTTGGGGAATAGTGAAACAAGATGAATTTTCTATGAAAACAACCTTTTAGTTTTTATAATATATATTGTCAATAATGTATTAAATTGGTTTTAGTGAATTAATAGTTAAATGTTATTTCAATTAATCCAATATTTTCATAAAAATTAATTTTCATATTTAACTATGATATAAAAAAATTTCAAACTTTTGAACATTTTTCATTGAAACCTCGTGTTCTCATCATGCCTACCGAAGGAATCAAAAATATAATATTATCACATAAGTTAATTTAATTTGAATAATTTTTTTCCTATATTTTTATTTATAAAAATTAATAATTTATCATATAGTCCCCAAATTTATTACCAAAATGAATAGTGACAAAATAATGAATAATTTTACACATTTTATGTTAAAATCAATTTATATATATTTTAACAAAAAAATATGGAAAAAATTACCCACTAACATATAAAAAAATCCTTTTATAATCAAATTTATCCTTATATCTTATATGGATGTTAATGTAACCTTATACCGCAGTTTTATATTATTAAAGCTAGTGAGTAATCAAATCTTCTTAAAAATTAAAAATGTGCCACTCAACTCCCATATAAAAGGCCAACCACTATATTCTATTAATTAATATATAAAATAATTTTTTAGGAATGTACCTAAAAATATCTCTTAAAATATCTCAACAATCCTTTTATAAGACATTATTTGAGTTTAAATCATCCAATGAAGTATTTTTATGAAAAACATTGGAAGATACTATAAGAATAAGTATCTTTATTCGATAAGTACTTTTATATTTTATTTCTTCTTCCACCTCCATAAAATATTATTACAAAAATATAATAATATATGTATCATATATATTCTAATATTTTAATTATCAATGTTTTATACATATTTACCCATCCACATACATGAAATGGTTTACAAAATCATTATTCATTGGTACGCCAGACTACGAACTTGTGAACTGATGTCATTCATCATTATATTAACATCCATAATTATTGGTTATGATGTTGGATGTAAAGTATATATATGATATTAAAATAATATTTTTACATGTGAATTCATTATATTATAAATATAATGTTTTATATTAGATTCATTAGTGGATATGATTACAATACTCATTTGTACGGTGGACTACCTCATCGCGAAGTGATGTGATGAATTTTACTCCATCTCATTACATGTAAGGTGATACTTTTATTATTAATAAATATATTGTAAATTAATTTAATAATTTGGATATTAAATTCGTATTTATCATCATTTATAATTAATATATCATTTTATTCAAAACACTAAAATATGATAACTTTGCTCATGTACTTGTGTACTACCTCCTTTATGTATTATTATGGGTACACAACATAGACAATAATATAAGTATAGATAAATAAATAATATTTTTTTCTGATATAATGAACATTAATTATGTAAAAATTATTACATACCTTTTTTCAGTAATTATAATTGTCAAATGGAAATGTTACTTATGTGTCTGTAAAACCTGTAGTCTCCATGATTGTAAAATATTACATTTTTCATGACCATCAGTCATGATTGGTCTTAAAATAATAAATAATGAATAAATTTTAATTTTTTTAAATTGTTAATATTATTGATAAAATTATATAATGACGTATTCAGAAGATAGTATCCATCTAACGTATATTTTTATATATAATCTAAATGTCCCCAAAATACCTACTGTAAGCATTAATTAATTAGGTACTCAAATATAAAAAATTAAATGACTAAAATAAAATTAATTGAAAACATGAAATTAGTATATATATATGAATGTAAAAAAATTATGTCAATTAATAAGGATGCTAAAGAGAATACATGATGACTCAGTCCCAATGTAAGGATTTTCATTTGAATTATATATCACTATGAAAAAATGTAATGTTATGAACATAAATTCCTATATATTTAGAGTAATTACCCTTTTAGAAGTTATATAACGGAATATTGATAACTTATTATGTTATAATTTTTAATTTCAATTACATTATCTGATGGGATTCAATATGAAAATTACGAAGTGGTAAAATATTTAAAAAATCAATTTATTTTCATTGCGTAACATTACATTTGATTTCCATTAATATAATTTAATTATGTTCCTGATTAAATTTTATGAATTTTTATTTATTTATTGTTTTATAATGTGGAATTATAGTTGATACAAATAATCCACATATTTAATAATGTTCACATCACCAATGTGATCATTATAAGTGTTTAATTCACAATTTTATTCTAATTGAGAATGTTTTTTCATATATTTATATTGATGAAAAGTAGTTGATAATTTCATAAAAACCCATTTAATTTTACTCTGCACATGTTATTTATGAAATTTTCATGTAATAATATAATTTTACCACAAAATATTTCCAAAAATAAATGAGAATATGTTTCCAAAAAATCCAACTAAATTTAAAACATCATTCACAAAAAAAATTTCTTCCATAAGTACGTCTTATAAAAGGTTTCCAAATTTTTTATTCTTTCATAATATATTTACTAGGATAAATTTAATCAATATTTATTTTTTACAAACTATTTTAAAAGGAATATTATTCTCAATATACACACATGTCACTTTTCAATCGTTTTAATATTAAAAAAAGTGTGTTATATTTTACTTGAATAGAATATATGGAATTATCCATTGTTATGACCTTAATCTCATTAAAGATTTATTTTGAATATAAAAAAATATATAATGAAAATAATTTTACAAATTTTTTATAAATTATTATATTTTTAAAATATTTTTCTCAAAAATGAATTTTTTATATTTTTTTAAAAGTATTTTTAAAAATGAAAAAATATTTTCCTAAAAATGTATTAGTTTTTATATCCATAAATAAGAAAACTATAATTTTAAAAATACTCAATTTAGATTTGTTTTTTGATACTATATTAATTATTCATTTAGAAGGTTGATGATTATTTTTACCCAAGATTATATTTAAATTCCCATAATTGATTAGTTTTTGTAGTTAATATCTTAAACATAAAATTTTTACACTCTAGGGATCATTGGAATATAAATTTACGATAAATATATATATATTATTTTTAAGATATTTATATTTAATAAAAAGTTTATCAATTATACATTTGGTTTTATAGATTGAATGTAATTTATTTATCTTCTAAAATATTTATCAATCTGTATTCGTTAATAAATAAGGATAATTAATGACAATGGCACGTTTTTATGAAATAAATTGGAAATTCAATATATTACGAGTGATTAATACTTGAATTCGATTGGTATGGGGGAATTACAGAATTCCCCAAATTGCACATATAGTCTCTTAGGAAAATTCATTCACCTTGATATAGTTAAATGTGTTTTTACCCATGAGTTTTATAATGTCTTCTAGAAAACTATTTACTGTAGATGAATCCAATTCGAGTGAAACATGATTTCAAAAAAAATCCATTTACATAATTCAAAATTTAATTATTATTATCCATTATATTTTCATGATGATAATATATTTTGTAAAATTCAATCTCAGTTATCGATAAAATATATTTTTTCAGTTATTTTAAATTCCACATTGATAATCACTTATATAATTTCTTAAATGGAATGTTTTTTTGGTTATTTTCCATTAAATATTTATTTTTACACATATAGTTATTTATATGAAATTTGGGTTACATTACTTACCACTATATGTTTATTATTCCTTAAATATTTATTTAAATGGTATGTGTGTTCATTTTTCATCCAACTCATATTGATTATACATTACAAATTAATTTAAATGGAATTTGTGTTGAGTTAATTACAATAAATTTTTTATAAAGATTAATCATTCATGATAACATATACTATGGTTAATCCTTAAAATTTAAGCTCAAATTTTGTTTTACAATTTCTATGAAAACATTAAATTTACTATGAATTATATTAAACAATATTCATGAGTAAATAATTATATTATCCAAAAAGAATTGTTGAATTTTATTAATTAATATATAATATGAAATTTATGTTTATACCTAGTATATATAGAATAATAAACACTTTATAACTCCAATATATGATTCCTTGTAACATATTGAAATTCATTAAAGTCACAAAATGCTCTAGGTTACTACAGATAGGATCCTTAGACCACCAGTCTACCACACTTCTAAATATGACAAAAAACATATTGGAAAAACGATATAGGGGTGAGTTTATAAATTACTAATATGTTCAACTATAATAATATGGATGGCATATAAATTTAAAAAATTTGATCATCCATTATGTAAGAGGATAAATGAAATCAAACATATGATATGCTTATAAGAATCCAATGTGAAGAGAGATTGGACATCTCCATATCCAGATTAAGATAAGAATGATTAATCATCCTGCACCTTTTATCAGTCTATCTATGATATTGAGAACAACACAAAATCTCATCAAAATAAAAATGAACGTCATAAACATCAATATTTCAAATATATATTGAGGAAGAACAAACTGAAATGGGGAACATTCACACAAAATGATCTCAGTTATGGGTTAGTACCACAATATAGAAAAAGGATCCCTAAAATATTGTGGTATTGGTGAGTAATTAATATACTGATACAAATAGTCTATTGGACTTGTTCCTTTTTTCTAAATGTCAATAAAAACACGATATCTCAATTACAAGCATTCATAATATCCACTTTCGTTTATGCTTTAATAAAGGAGTTTCACTTCTCATAACAACTAATTATAAATTTATGATTCTAAATTGATGACAACTATAATATAACCTATGTAATTACAAGTAGGGAAGGGTTCTCACATCTCAAAATCCATGTCTTCAAGAATGATATTGTAGTGATATAAGTTTCTATGAAAATTATAATCATTTTACATAGGTGAACGTGGATTGTTTCTCCTCCTAGAATAATTTATGTGTCCTCCCCTGGATATGGCATGGTCATCCATGTGAATGTACATGGAATTATTATGGGGTCACTTGGAATGTACATTAGAATGGTGATCTTGGAGTGTACTCCCGTGAGACAACTCATAAATTTCCTTGTATATACTTAAGACTTGTATACATATATTAATTCCTAGGTGAGTTCCTCCATCACATTAATTAAATTCTCTGGTAGGGTCACGTGTATTATGTCCCCATCCACAGGGGGTGGAATGTTATACTTCATTGGAATACAAATCCACCATTAGATCTCGATAAATTCAAAGTGTTTTTTATTTAAGATTACCAATGTGTAGTAAAAAAATTTCACTGATAGTGAATCCTTTCATCACTATGAAAATACGCTCATCAAATATTTTTTCCCTCAAAAATGTAAATCAATCAAAAAAAACATATTCTAATGTTATATATGTATGATCATAATTTATCAACCTCTTATTTCAAGAAAAGGGGATTATGAATTATCTCATAGAAACCAATGAATTGTCTATAATCTTTTGAGGTTAGGATTTTGAAATATAATAGCCATATTTATAATCCAATTGAATATATCCACAATAAAATTAATCACATTACATTCATGAATCCATCTTGCATATGGTGTTTAAATTGAACATGAATCAGACTAAAAAATGTAGAATCACATACCTCATGTTACAATGATAAATGACACATAGAATATTGGTGGTAAAATAACAACAAAATGACAGATCATCATTTGATGATTTTATCCATAACAATAACCACTAATTGTATAATACATGGGTTTTAAATATTGTTTCAATAAATATTATCATTTTTCCATGAAATTTATAAAATACATGCTTATATAAATAATAGAAATTATATAAATGTTGGAATATATAAAATACATGATTAAAAAACTAATCCATTGGTGGGAACCCATTAAATAATCAACCATACAAGAAGAATGGACTGGTCGATGGTGGAATATATGGATGCTAGAAATGAATGTGAAGATACTATAGTGATCATTGTGTGTCTCACAATTTGCCTCAATATTTCATTGTCGATCCACATTCTCATGTTGTCAACACTATTATAGCTCTCATCATGCTTTTTAATCACCTAGTGTTAATGCCTCACCCAAGAATTTTTCCTTAATAATATATATATATATATAAGGAATTAGTGTTAGGTCATTAAAAAAATTAAAGGATGAAATTATTTTATTCACATATAGAATTATTCAATAGTTCAACCAACCAAACAATGGATGTCAGTGATTTTTAATTAAAAATATGAAAAATAATGCTTTCTAGAACCAATAAATTAAATTAAATTAATATATAAGAATCTAATCATATGGAAACCAATTTATTCATATAATATGTTCAAACATGATTCAAATATATCAATATTTTAATATATAAATTATATGGTCATGTAACACCCTAAAAAATGAGGAAAATCAAATGGAAATCATAATATACAAATATAATTATATTAATATGGCCAAAATTATGAAACCAGAGTCATTTAAATATCCATATGTATTGGTAAAACACATATATAATTATTATTCATGAAATTTTGAGAGTTTTTTGAAAGGAAAAATGTTATGAAGATAGGTAGTGTGTGATATAATGTTAAAATAATGATAGGTCTTGGTGAAAATTCATATCAATCTATCCTTAAATATTGTCAGGTACAAGAAGATGAGTTTTACCATTCTAAAACCTATTGTTTGGAATGTCATAGGTTTTAATGGTAGGTTTCACACTGTAAATCCACTATAGGATGGGAAAATAATAGGTTTACATCATTTTTATTCATCAATATATATTTAAATTGTTTAGGAGCTATGATATTGGGAGGTCTTACTCTGTCTTAGAGTGTCCACATCCTGACATAGAACAAACATGGATCCATCAAGGATTGAATATAATGGCTACTCAGTAAAGTAGACAATATGAATGTTTTTAAAGTATGAAATTTAATAATTTTCATAGAACCCCATAATCACCTCTAATAATTCTCCCTCACCTCACCCATGATCTTAATGAATATAAAAGTCCTCTTATGGATTTCAATTCCTCTTACAATTTTTTTACTATATGATATACTATTGTTTTTGAGGAAATTATATTGGTTTGTCTACTAATATTTACACTATGTATTTTATTATGATTCTATTATAAATTATTTTCAAATGAAAAACACAAATTTTTTGTAGTATGTTTTTATTTTTTGTTATTGTTGTATTGGGGTTGAATATGAGAACATTAATTAACATGCTTACTTCATTATGATTAGTGTTGGAAGTTTTTATAACGTTAGAAAAGTCATAAATAGTTGTATGCATTGACCATCATGGTGGTGTGTATAATAGAATAATATAGTCTTTAATTGGGAAGTATTGGTTCATTTTTAATCAATGTTATTTTTTTGGACCCTATTATGGGTATTTGTAGGTTATTTTCTTGGAGCTGGAGGTATATTTCATCATTTAAAATATTAATGTAGGGTTATCCACCATGTTATATTTTTCCTAAATTTAGATTATCTAGCTCATGTATGGATTGGGTGACATAGTAATGTACTATTGAGTTGTCGTTAATGTGTGAAATTGTATTTATTTCAATGATATAATTTTTAGGAATATACATATGGTGTTAATTCATTAGACCGTTATAGATATACTATTGACTTTTCATCTTTAATTATTGAATATTTGTTTAAAATATAAGTCAAAATAAATATTTGAATATATATAACCAAGTCATAGTATAAAGGATTGTGGATAGTTTAGTGATGGTAACAGAAGTGGATAATGTGGTCATCCTATATTGTTAAGGATGAGATCAAAGATATTGATGTGGTCATTACATTATGTCAGATGGTTGGGGTCTGATACTAAGATGTGTTAACATAATTAAAGGAAATAGTGTGGTGGGTAGTGGTAATATGATTATATTTATTAACCAAATTTTGTGGGAATTAATTTTAAAAAATATTTATTGGGTAATGATGTTTGAAAATTATCGAGTGAAAATAAGTGTTTTGGAATACGGGATGTAACACCCCTTGCTTCTACAGTACGCTTCTCTTTGAATAGTGGGATAGCGTGTGTTGTACGCAACACCGAGTTCTAACACACTATAACCAATCAAACTAGCCGTTATGAATAGTAATACCTACTTTTTGAAATTATAGATATTTTATATTTCAAAATGGACTCATTTTTTGATTTTAAATATCGAATTTAGCCTAAGGTGAGATTTTGGTACTTTTCAGATAACTTTAATATATTGATTAATAATGAAAATTACTAAATTTTAATTAAAAACAACTTTTTTAATCAAAATAATTAATATTGACAAATTATGAATTTTAGTGGCTTTAAAGTATATTTAGAATATATATTTACCATTTAATACAATGTTGGTCATTGGACATAATTTTACAATTAAACCAGACATAAACAAGTTACAATATTTTGATAGTTATTATCTCTTAAAAACACGCTTTTTGTTTTAACAACAGGAATTAATTTTAAATTAATTTCTTCCACTTCTGTGTTTTGAATTTGGAAAAATGGATTCCATATTTGGAATTAGGATGTTCAAATTGTGTAAATAGGTAGCTTTTATTTTTAGACATTTTGAATAATTACTGGGGTAAATATTTTATTTACCATGGTTAAAGGTAAATCCGGTAAATAAGGGTTAAAAAATAATATTATAATAATACAAAATTTCCCAAAAACGTGTCCTAGACTTATTGGTTGATACATGTTCGACCTTAGTCATATTTGGGTCGATTTTGGGACCCCATTGAGCCACTTGTAGGTGATAGCGACATTTTATTTTAATTAAGTTAAAATGAATAAAAAAATGGAACAAGCATATATCTTTTAGAAAAACAATCTTTACATAGGGTTATATATGTTTTATTTTCGACTATAAATATTCATTAGAAATATAAAACTATTTCATACATAATGATATTTTATTTATAATTTTTAGAGATTGCATAATTTTATTTATTTATGACACAATGATGATGCAGTAATTAACCTAATAGTGAAAATTTAAAATAAATGATATTATAAATACCCAAATAAATATAATTTGAGACGTTTAATGAATTACACTAATTTTCTAGGATAATATAACATATTAGGATTGATTTAATTAACTATTTTCGAATTAATAATTTTTTTTTGAGTTTCAAAAAAATCAACTATTGAATAGTGACAAAATTGACATAAAAGAGTTTTTAAAACATATATTATAATATTAATTGATATTAAATTACTAAAAATATATGGTTCGGCCAGTAGACTTATATCATGATGTTTTCATCATTAATGGACCACTTGTGGGTCTCTTGGATGTATATGGTATGTTTATTAACCATATAATATAAAAATAAAAGAGACATTGTAAAAGTGAAACTAATTAACTTAGAGTTAATACTTAAAGATAAGGTTAATATAAGTACCCAAACCTATCTAAATTCTATTGTTTGAGTGGTTTTAGACCCATCCCCACGTTAAAATTTAAATAATCAACTTTGGAGCCATTAGAAATCGAATTTGAATTTATTATAAATTAATATTTATAACTTTTTCCAAAGGTGCCCCTCACCTCTCTTATAAAAGGGCACTCCTATTTCTGATTTCTTAACACCTTAAAATACATTTTGATTGGCCAAACTCTGCCCAAATACTCTCCCAACTTCCCTCACTAAAACCTAGAGGCCCTATTTTGATCAGAAAGCCAACCTAAGGAGCCATTTTGATCAAATCAAAAGGAAGAACCCGAAGAATAGGTAATGTTTTCACCACCCATTTTCAAGTTCCTTTCTTCTTCCACTTATTATTCCATTGTTATTACCAATCTATGATAATAACTACAGTATCATATATATACTGTGATGTTATTATAAATATGGTACAAACATATTCAGTATTCTATCCACCCTTGGGATATCATGATGCCATACGTGCGTACGTACGACTTATCGTCTCCACGTCATGGTGTAATTGTTATTCAATATATTATTATTTGGATGGGTATAATAATGATGTGTAACACATGAATATAATAAATATAACATGTTAATGATTCTGTATATATGATATAAAATCCATTTATATATTATTTTAATATCAAAAGAATGATATTGTCACTTGTGCGTACGTACCGACTACCGTCTCCACGAATGCGATGAGATTCATTCTCCATCGTATCCATTCAAGTATAATTATCATTTGATTATTTAAAAATGATGTTTAAGGACTTGATATAATAATGTATATGAATAATATAAAAAATATCCATTACATTCATGGCTTACGTAACAAAACATATAAAAGAAAATGAGTAAGTTAACACTCGAAACAACGATAATACTAAGATATTATTAACAAATCAATATTAGAAGATTATATATGATATCATATTAATTTATATGATTCTTGTCTAATTTAATAACAATTATTTCACCATTATACAGGAGTTTAACCTACCCCAACCAAGGAAATGTACATGGTAAGGGTTATTTCACAATCTCTTCATTATCTGAGGTTGTTTATACGTAATAATCTACTGGGATATCTTTATCATCCACATCCATGTTTCTTAAAAATGTATTTGAAAACATTTTTACTATTTAATAGAATATGGGTTAATGTCATTTATACCCTTATTTGACTTTTTATAAGATTTTTATAAAGAAATATTTCTGTCGTTTTCTAAACAAGGTGCTTTTTAACATTTTCGAAAGAATTAAGGTAAAAATGTTTTTTTCAACTTATATGACGGGTGTGGTTATTTTCCACCATTATAAAATCGTCGAAGCTTCCCTTACAAGCTTATAAGAATATTTTCATATAAAATGTTTTATTTTATAAATATATGACTCTTAAATGATTTCAAAATAGAAAGAGATATTTCTATAAAAAGAGTTCTGATTTCTCCTATGTCAACATCTTTTGATGGATTTTACGCTTATTTGAAGTTGATTTATTATGATACAAAACTTCTATATTATATTTAAGGTTTTTTGATATGTTTGACTGTGGATGTGCTATTTTAATACCATTCATATTTTATGGTGAGAGTATTGACATTTCGTATGCTAATTTTGATACGAATGTTTATGTTATGTTTAAACCTTTACATATGGGAATGCATTGGACATAATATGTGATTGGTGGAGCTCGCTATAGCTCCTTGATGCATCAGTAGGTCTCATGAGACAAACTAGTGTCTTGGTACAAGGCCTTGGCATAATCTTATTTGTAGTCTTGGCATGAGGTCTTGGATATGTGGTTATGATCGTCTGGAATTATGCATTCCATCATTATGAAAGTGGTTATTGATATTGCATGTGATTATTCGATTAGTAGAATATCCATGTGAATAAGTAATTGGAATTATTTTATTTTACTTTTTCCATACTATGTTGAAGTTCAACTTTAAAATGCTTTTGTTTTAGTTATACATTGCCTTAAATGTTTATGCTTATTTTTGAAAGTTTCCGCTATATTGTTATCATTATAGGGAATTTGTGCTCACCCCTTTTCTATGTTTTATTTTTCCTAGGATGTGATGAAGTAAGTTATGAATGACCTGCAGGGATATTATGAGGGGATAATAGTGTGGACTATGGAGACATTATGTTGTTGTAGTAGTTTTTCACTTTATGATGTAATGTAAGACTTATGAATATATCTAGTGATTCCAAGCCTACTAAACCAATCGGTCTTTCGAGATTTGTTCTTTCTTGTGATCATGCCAATGTTATGTAATAATGCACCCACTCTAGGTTTCTAGGGTATGGGCATTACAGTTGGTATCAGAGGAAGTTTAGTACAAACCTTGGAAACTAGATTTAGATAAACTCTGATTCGAGCACGTTGACCTAAGATGAACTTTGAGGATAAGTATAGAAGAACTTCCTAGAATACTGGTATTTTTGAGATTTTGTGAGTTTTCCGAGCAATACAACCCTGTCTAGATATGAGCAGGTAGATGCGGCTCTGGCACAGAAGTACCTAGGGGTAAAACCCAAAAACACCACTTTGATCTAGACTCGAACAGGAACTGGTGCACGACAACGGGCCTTGCTGCACTCTTGGGTACGACACTCCTAGGGGATATGCTTAGGATAACTCTCATTTTCTTTAAAAATCATTATGAAGGGTTTATGAGTATATACTTTCTCAAAGAAAAAATTATTATGATTATGGATTATATCCATAAATAGTTCAATTTATTTTAAGTGTTTTATAAGTATGGGATTATGTATTTTGATTCATAAGCTGATCTAGATTATGCCATTGTTTAGAAATGGATCCTAGTGGAAGAAATGGAAACCATATCAATGAATGCACTCCATGTAGGGATTTAACTCCTGCTCAAGATAATTATAGTGGAGCTGGTGATGCAACTGGTGCCTATCAGCTAATCACCATATTGGGACATATCACTCAAGTTATGAATAATAACCATACTCGTATGGAGCACCCTGATTCTCAACGTGGAGGATCAATGTTAGATCGATTCATGAGGCAATAACCACCAACGTTCAATGGGAGTACAAATCCCTTAGTAACTGAGCAATGGATAAATTCCCTAGGGAAAATATTTCAGGGATTGGGGAGTAGTGAAAGTGGAAAAGTTATCATGGCAGTTTACCGACTCACTGGAGATACTGATCAATGGTGGTCATTGATTCAAAACAAGAAGGAAGATGATGAAGTATAAAATATGGAATGGAGGGAGTTCAATGATCTGTTTTTAGAAAAATACTTTCCTCACGACCATCGAGAAGTCATGGAATGGAAATTTCTGAGTCTCAGACAAAAGGAGGATGGGAATATCACAAATTATGAGGCTAACTTTACAAGGATAGAAAGGTATGGTGGAGATTATATAAGTAACCCAAGAAGTAAGATTGATCGTTTATTTTATGGGTTAAAACCATTTATCCGTCGATCATTAGTATCACAATCCTTCTCATCATACGAAGACATTGTCTCATGTTCTATCAAGACCGAAAAGGAATTCTCTATGTTTTAGGACTTTAAAGAAAAGAAAGAGAAGAAGAGACCTGATGATCAATCTGGGAATAGAAATAAGGGAAATAAGGGAAAGGTTGAATATCCATCCTATGGTAAATGTGGTAAGAAACACCCCGGTACTTTCTTGAAGGGAAAATGAGTCTGCTACAAGTGTGGTGAAAAAGGTCACCAAGCTCGTAATTGCAAGGTGAAGAAGGAAGCTACCAATGTTCAGTGCTACAATTGCAGGGAGATGGGGAATTATGCAAATTAATATCCTATGCGTCAAGAAAAATATACATCAAAAAAGGCCAAGGGATCAAGGCCAAGCTTATGTTATCAGTACTGCTGAGGTAGAAGCTCCGAAAGACGTGGTGGAAGGTAATTTAATGGTTTCCTCATGTTTAAAAAATGCATTATTTGATTCTGGATCATCGCATTGTTTCATATCTTCCCAGTTTCCTAAGAAAATTAGATATTTCCAATTTTATTTAACAAGGGAGTTGTTAGTAAAAACTCCTAATAGAAGTATCATTGCAAAAAAGTTTTTTGAATCAGTCCCCATTTGAGCACATAAATGTTCTTTATCTGCTGATCTCTTCGTCATACCTATTATTGAGTATGATATAATCCTCGGTATGGACTGGCTTTTGGACTATGATGTGAAGATTTATTGAAAGAAGAAAGAGGTTACGATTCTTGATGATGATGACAAGGAACAACTTCTCTTTAGAGCTGAACCGTCACCACCTAATTCTTATCTAGATCCACCCCCAATAACTCAACTAAAATCAATTATTGGGGAGGAATAGAATTAAATAATGTGGGTGAGGAAAGGAATGTTCAAATAGAAGATGTACATATTTTGAATGAATTTGTAGATGTATTTCCAGAAGATTTACCTGGACATCCTCCAGAATGAGAAGTTGAGTTTTTCCATTGATTTAATTCCTGGATCAAGGCCTATATCAAAGACACCTTATAGAATGGCCACTGCAGAAGCAGTCAAACTAAAGAAACAACTAGAGGAATTAAGTAATAAGGTATTTATTCTCCCTAGTGTTTATCCATGGGGAGCCCCTATTCTTTATGTTAAAACGAAAGACGGATCTATGAGGATATGTATCGACTACAGGGAGATCAATGCTATAATAATAAAGAAAAAAGTATCCCCTAACATGCATTGATGATTTAGTTGACCAACTGCCTGGAGATCAATACTTTTCAAAGATTGAGCTTCTATCTGGATACCATCAGTTGTGTGTGAAGAAGGAAGACATTCCGAAGACAGCATTTCGAACTAGGTACGTGCATTATGAGTTTACAGTAATGCCTTTTGGATTGTCTAATGCACCCTCTATATTCATGGATCAGATGGATAGTGTTTTCAAGGAGTATCTCTATGAATTTGTGGTGATATTTATTGATGATATCTTGGTATACTCAAAAAACTACGAAGATCATGAAAATCACTTGCGCATTATATTTAAGACTCTGAGAAGACATGAATTATATGAGAAGTTTAGCAATTGTGAATTCTGGCTTTAGGAGATTTCTTCTCTTGGCCATATTGTCTCTAAAGATGGAATCTATGTTGATCCTTCTAAGACTAAGGCAATCCAATAATGGCCAGAACCGACGAGTATAAATGAGGTACTTAGTTTTATTGGTTTAGTAGGTTATTATCAACGTTTCGTCCAGAATTTTGCCCGATTGGAAAACCCATTAACGGAGCTCACACGTAAAGGGGTTAAATTTGTTTGGACAAAAGAGTGTGAAGAATGTTTCGAAGAACTGAAGATAAGATTAGTCAATGCTCATATATTGACTCTACCATCGGGGAATGATGGGTTCGTTATTTATTGTGATGCATCGAAGAAAGGACTTGGTTGTCTCCTTATGCAGAATGATAGGGTTATTGCCTATGCATCACGACAATTGAAAATTCATGAACAAAACTATCATACTTATCATCTCAAGATAACAGTTGTGATCTTTTCTTTGAAGATATGGAGGCCCTACCCTTATGGTTAAAAATGTGAAATTTATACTGATCACAAGAGTTTTAAGTATATTCTCTCACAAAAAGAACTCAACATGAGGAAAAGGAGATGGCTTGAATTACTCAAGGATTATGATTTCACGATACACTACCACCCATGGAAGGAAAACAAGGTGGAAGATGCTTTGAGTAGAAAAGATCATGGAGTTTTGAAAAATATGAGAATTGAAAGGGATCCAATTTTCATGGATCCAATAAAGATGGACATGAGAATAACCAGGGAAGGTGAATCATCAATGCTTTTTCAAATGGTTTCCAAACCATCTTTACTAGAAAGGATTAAGAGTTCTCAGACCGATGATGAGGAATTCCAAAAGAAGATTAAAGCTGTGAATGATGGGAGACTGAGAGACTTTGTGAATGAAGATGGAATTTTGAAATTCGGGAAGAGGATTTGTGTTCCTGATATACCTGAGATAAAAAGGGAATTGTTGGATGATGATCATAGTTCCAATTTCTCTATACATCCTAGGAGCACCACAATATATAGATATTTGATGGAACATTTTTGGTGGGACCACATGAAGAGGGATATTGCTGATTTTGTGTCGAGATGTATGGTTTTTCAACAAGTGAAAGCTGGAAGGAAACAGCCTGGAGGAGTCATGCAACCTCTTCCTATACCAGAGTGTAAATGGTACAGTATTACGATGGACATTGTCATGGGGCTACCAAAGACACCTAGAAGGAACGATGAAATATGGGTTATTGTTGATCGTCTTACCAAGTCAGCACATTTTATTTCTATAAGAGAAGATCTAACACTGGAACGTCTAACAATACTATATATTAATGAAGTTGTGAGACTTCATGGAGTACCCCTATCGATTGTTTCTGATCGTGATCCCCGTTTTACTTCAAGATTTTGGAAGAGTCTTCAGATATCCCTGGATACTGAACTTCATTTTAGCACTGCCTACCACCCTCAGACAGACGGACAATCAGAACGGACTATTCAAACCTTAGAAGTCATGTTGAGATCCTACTCACTTGACTTTCATGGTATGTGGGATCAATATTTACCTCTAGGATAATTTTTCTATAACAATAGCTTCCATTAGAGTATTCAGATGGAACCATATGAAGCGTTATATGGAATGAAATGTCACACACCAACCAGTTGGGATGAAATTGGTGAAAGAAAACTTGTAGGTCCATAACTGGTGGAGGAAACGATGGAAAAGGTGAAGGTAATCCAAAATCACATCAAAACAGCTCAAAGTAGGCAGAAGAGCTACGCCGATAATCGAAGGAAGGATTTGGAATTTCAAGTCGGTGTTCATGTTTTCCTGAAGGTATATCCATTGAAGGAAGTCATACATTTTGGTAAGAGAGGTAAATTGAGTCCCAAGTACATCAGACCTTTCAACATTCTAGAACGAATTGAGGATGAGCTTACTGATTGGTAATGCCGCCAAGTCTCTCCAATGTTCACGATGGGTTCCACGTATCTTGGTTGAAAAAATACATGCCTGTCCCAACGCATGTACTCACCTATGAGGAGTTAGAACTGGATCCCGATATTTCTTATTGTGAAGAGCCCGTCAGGATTCTTGATACGAGAGAACAAGTACTGAGAAACCGGACGACGCGTCTAGTAAAAGTTTTGTGGAAAAACCATAAAATGGAAGAGGCAATGTGGGAACCTGAGGAACATATGATGAAGAACCACACGAGTCCTTTCATGCAATAAGTATTCTAGAAATTTCTAGGACGAAATTATTTGAAGGAGGGGAGAATGTAACACCCCAATCTTCTACGGTACGCTTCTCTTTGAGTAATGTGATAGCGTGTGTTGTACGCAACATCGAGTTCTAACACACCATATTCAATCAAACTAGACATTATGAATAGTAATACCTACTTTTTGAAATTATATATATTTTATATTTCAAAATGGACTTCATTTTTGGATTTGGAATATTTAATTTACCCTAAGGTTAGATTTTGGTACTTTTCCGATAACTTTAATATTTTGATGAATAGTGAAAATTACAAAATTTTAATTAAAAACAACTTTTTTAATCAAAATAATTAATATTGATAAATTATGAATTTGAGTGGTTTTATAGTATATTTAGAATATATTTTTACAATTTAATACAATTTTGGTCATTGGACATAATTTTACAATTAAACAAGACATAAACAAGTGTCAATCTTTTGATAGGTATTATCTCTTACAAATACGCTTTTTGTTTTAACAATGGGAAATAATTTTAAATTAATTTATGCCACTTATGTGTTTTGAATTTGGAAAAATAGATTCCATATTTGGAATCAGGATGTTAAAATTGTTTAAATAGGTAACTTTTATTTTTAGACATTTTGAATAATTACTGCGTTAAATATTTTATTAACCATAGTTAAGGGTAAATCCAGTAAATAACGGTTAAGCAATAATATTATAATAATAGAAAATTACCCTAAAACGTTTCCAAGACTTATTGGTTGATACATGTTCGACAATAGGAATCCTTGGGTCTATTTTTGGACCCCATGGAGCCACTTGTAGGTGATAGAGACTTTATTTTAATTAAGTTAAAATGAATACAAAAATGACACAAGCATATAGCTTTTAGAAAAACAATTTTTACCTAGGGTTATGTATGTTGGATTTTTGACTATAAATATTCATTAGAAAGATAAAAAGATTTCCTACATAATTATATTTTATCTATAATTTTTAGACGTTACATAGTTTAATTTATTTATGACACAATGATGATGCACTAAATAACATAATAGCGAAAATTTAAAATAATTGATATTATAAATACCCAAATAAATAAAATTTGAGTCTTTTAATGAATTAAACTAATTTTATAGGATAATATGACATATTAAGATTGATTTAATTAACTTTTTTCTAAATAATCATTTTGTTATGAGTTTCAATAAAATCAACTATTGAATAGTGACAAAATTGACATAAAAGAGTTTTTTAAACAAATATTATATTATTAATTGATATTAAATTTCTAAAAATCTAAGTATCTACCAAGAGACATATATCATGATGGTTTCATCATTAATGGGCCACTTGGGGGTCTCTTGGATGTAAATGGTATGTTTATTAACCATATAATATAAAAATACAAAGAGACATTGTAAAAATGAAACTAATTAACTTACAGTTAATACTTAAAGATAAGGTTAATATAAGTACCCAAAACTGTCTAAATTCAATTGTTTGAGTGGTTTTAGACCCATAACCACCTTAAAATTTAAATAATAAACTTTGTAGCCATTTGAAACCGAAAATAAATTTATTATAAATTAATATTTCTAGCTTTTCCAAAGGTAACCCTCACCCCTCTTATAAAAGGGAACCCCTCCTTCTCATTTTTTCACACCTTCAATGCCTTTTGGTTTGGAAAAACTATGCCCAAATACTCTCCCAAATTACGTCACTACAACCTAGGGGCCTTATTTTGATCATAAATACATCCTAAGGAGACCTTTTTATCAAATCAAAAGGAAGAACCCGAAGAAGAGGTAATGTTTTCACCACCCCTTTTCAAGATCCTTTCTTCTTCCACTTCTTCTTCCTTTGTTATTACCATTCTAAGATAATAAATCCAGTATCATATATATACTGTGATGTTATTATAAATATGGTACAAACATATTCAGTATTATATCCAACCTTTGAATAACATGTCACCATACGTGCGTACGTACGACTTACCGTCTCCACGTCGTGGTGTAATTGTTATTCAATATATTATTATTTGGATGGGTATAATACTGACATGTAACTCTTGAAAATAATAAATATAACATGTTAGTGATTCTGTATATATGATATACCATCCATTTATATATTATTTTAATATCAAAAGAATTATATTGTCGCTTGTGCGTACGTACGGACTACCGTCTCCAGGAACGCGATGAGATTCATTCTCCATCGTATCATTCAAGTATAATTATCATTTTATGATTTAAAAATGATGTTTAAGGACTTGATATCATTCTGGATAAGAATAATATAAAACCTATCCATTACAAACATGCCTTACATAACAAAACATATAAAATAAAATGAGTAAGTTAACACCCGAAACAACGATAATACTAAGATATTATTAACAAATCAATGTTAAAAGATTATATATGATATCATATTAATGTATATGATTCTTGTATAATTTAATAACAATTATTTCACCATTATACAGGAGGTTAACCTACCCCAACCAAGGAAAAGTGCAAGGTAAGGGTTATTTCACAGTCTCTTCATTATCTGAGGTTGTTTATACGTAATAATCTACTTGGATCTCTTTGTCATCCACATCCAAGTTTCTTAAAAATGTAATTAATTTTTTTTTTACTATTTAAAATAATATAGGTTAATGTAATTTATACCCTTTTTTACTTTTTATAATATTTTTATAAGTGAATCTTTCCGTCGTTTTCCAAACAAGGTTCTTTTTAACCTTTTCGACAGAATTACGGTAAGAGTGTTTTTTTAACTTATACGTCGGGTTCGGTTCTTTTCCGTCGTTATAAAATCATCAAAGCTTCCCTTACAAGCTTATAATAATATTTTCAAAGAAAATTTTTTATTTTATAAATATATGACTCTTAAATGATTTCAAAATAGAAAGAGATATTTCTCTAAAAAGAGTTTGGATTTCATCTATGTCAACATCCTTTGATGGATTTTCCGCTTATTTGAAGTTGATTTATTATGATACCAAACTTCTATATTGTGTTGAAGGTTTTGTGATATGTTTGACTGTGGATGTGCTATTTTTATACCATTCATATTTTATGGTGAATGTATTGACATTTCGTATGCTAGTTTTAATATTATTGTTTATGTTATGTTTAAACCTTTTCATATGGGAATGCATTTCACTTAATATGTGACGGGTGGAGCCCGCTGTAGCTCCTAGATGAATCGATAGGTATCATGAGACAAACTAGGGTCTTGGCACAAGGCCTTGGCAAAATCATATTTTTAGTCTTGGCACGAGGCCTTGGCTATGTGGTTATGATAGTCTGGCATTATGCATTCCATCATTATGAAAGTGGTTATTGATATTGCATGTGATTATTTGATTAGTAGAATATCCATGTGAATAAGAAAATGACATTTTTTCATTTTAAATTTTCCATACTATGTTGAAGTTCAAGTTTAAAAGGATTTTGTTTTAGTTATACATTGTCTTAAATGTTTATGCTTATTTTTGAAAGTTTATGCTATATTGTTATCCTAACTCGGCATTTGAGCTCACCCCTATTCTATGTTTTATTTTTCCCAGGATGTGAAAAAGTAAGTTATGAATGACCTGCAGGGATATAATGAGGGGATAATAGTGTGGAATATGGAGACATTATGTTGTTGTAGTAGTTTTTCACTTTATGATGTGATTTAAGACTTATGAATATATCTAGTGCTTCCAAGGCTACTAAACCAATCGGTCTTTCAAGATTTGATCTTTCTTGTGATCATGCCAATGTTATGAAATAATGCACAGATTCTAGATAACTGGGGTCGGGGCGTTACACGGGAAGAATCTTAATTGGTAACCACCATCGAGTGAAGATAGTATGGTATCATATTGAATATGGACTACAATAAGGTATTAATACCAGAAATAAAATGAATGACAAGGTATATATTAGTATATGTATTATTTGTTGTCTGATATGGATTTGCATGCATGCATGGAGATGTTGTAGCTATTGTCGATGTTTTTGACGGGTTGGATAATTCATGAAGAATTGAAATAGATGTATTGTTATTAAATTAATTTATTTTATGTATACTACATTATATATATAATTGAATCATTCTAAATAATGTTTTCTCGATCCAACTATTATTATTATTTATACCGTAAAAGATCACCCCAGTTCATGTAAAAATATTTTATTTGGGGATTTACTCATGGGAAATGACCATATAATACTCCACTATGAATGTGATTTCTATTGAATATTTTGGGTGATTCTAGGAAATAAGATATGATCATTTTTAATAATATTATTTTATTATATTAGTAATTAAATTTTTATATAAACTAATTCCCAATGTGTTGGGGAACCATTTTACATTTTTGTATTAGTTTTACCCCATTTGAAATCATTATCTAGATTAAAAGTAAGGATCACCTTGTAGATATTCATGGCCAAAAAAATAAGTACATAGGGAAATTTTGAGCTTATTTATATTAGTTGGTTCATATCCTTGGGGTGTGAGAGAGAAACATTAAGTGGTCACTAATAAAAAATTCACATGCTAATGTTTTCATCTTAGGATTCATATTCAAGAGGTAGGGTCTAACAATACTACCCTATTTTGTGAGGAAAGAAATATTTTATTTTCATATTTAATATCTATTGATTTTAATTTGTCATGTATTTTCATCATATTTAATGATTCTTAAACATGAGTTCATTATGTCTCTTTTAATAATGATAAATATTCAAAATGATTTTTTTTAGAATAATGTCATGTGTTTATAATAAAACCCATTTATGGAGGTGTTTATATTCAACTACTAAAAGTATTCATTAGTAATATTATACAAGACTGGTTTCCCTTCTATTCTATTTCTGCATGCTTTGATGTCTTCTTTAGGATATATTCATATCTTTGTTCATGTTTGGCACAATACAACATAAATTGATATTCAATAATTCTCCTTATAAGGGAATTTCATAACATAATAAATAAAAATTCCCATATAAATAAATACAAAATTTTCCATGGTGCCTTATTCTTACATATTTTAACTTTTATAATGAATTTACATGTTTTATTGACTAAATAGAATGGTATTAGTTCAATGGATTTTTCATGATTTTTTTCTCTGCTTAATGAATAGAATTGTTTTAAATTTAATTAATCTAGGTAGAGTTAAAGAGATTTTCTTTCATTATGATTTATTACAGTTTTTTATTTAATTTTTATTTCTCATGTAATTTGATATTGACAAATATTCCATGAAAAATAAAATTTATAAATTTTATGTGATTCCCTTTATTATATCAATCCATAAGAAATTCAATGCTTGAGAGGTATCTTATGATGTATTGTTTTATAAATATGATTTTTCCATATATATAATTGTTAGGAATGAAGGTAAATGATTTAAATGAGCATGGAACATCACACTCCAATACACTATGAATTGTGTATCACATCACACAAATAGGGATATGATATTGGGGTTTGGCTGTGGTGTAACGTTCGATGATAGTGTATTCCCTAGAAGCATACATTCCATACCGATTATTATAGTCTTGAATATCCCACTCTATTATGATGTACATAATGCACCCTATTGTTAGAGATTTTATTCTCGTTAGTCTGGTCATGGAGGTCTATGAGTTACTTCACAGTATAGAAAGTATTGGTATAACATGTTTAGGTCCATTATTTATTATCACTAACAAGGTTCTTATTGGATTCTAAAAGATAAAACTAAAAAAAATCTTAATATTTACTATATATATTGTTCCAGATAATACATATATTCTAACTATTATTTGATGTAGGTATAGCAGCTACGTGACCCATAAGAACCTAGGAAATGGTTTTATTTATTAATCCGTCCATGCTTGTTTATTTTTTTGCTTTTACATAATCAATATTTTATATTACATTATAATTAAATGAACTGTCTATAAACCTTGGATGCTGGATTATTGGGAATATAATCTCACATCATAATCATAATTCCATTTCATGAGGGTCCCATATATACATTATATTTACAGGCTCTTAGATCATGTTCAGTGATGTTTATCATGTACATTGGAGTTAAGAGCATAGGACCGAGAAAGTGGAAAAGATTCTCATGGAGCATGTCATTGTGATATTTTTCATTAGTTACATTGTATTTATTTTTTAATTTTCAAATCCTTCACATAAAGAACAAACTATCATACATGCATTGTTGTAATTTGGTTGTGGTCATCACTTATATAAATACATTATATTATTTCTCACCTATTATGTTTTTTTGTTATTATTTTCATTAATATTATTACTAATTTACACTAGTTATACAACTACGATAATTTGAACATGATTTTATAGTCTCCATGTTATCACCTTTCTACACACTCACTGCTAGTCAGAACACTATGGTGTACCGGTGGGCATACCTGAGGTCATGTGGTGACTGGTCGGGATACCAATTTAGTGGTCATTAATGCTGGTATGTTACACGTCAAAAAGTGATAATTATGTTTTTAAAGGGGTATTTTTTTTACATTGCATTTCGTTCTACAATTATTTTTAGGAAAATTTGATTCAACTGGCCATACCACTATATTATTATATACCTCAATTATTAAAAATTCATCAAAACGAAATCAAAATTCACCTCTAAAATGTTATGAATATTTTTAGAATCCAAGAATATTTTATTAATATTTTATCCTAACATGATCATGTAATTAATAACTTGAATATATATAAAATCCAACCATTCAACTAATTATTTTTTATTTTAAAATAATGTGTGTATAGGATCACAGTCACACTGAGAAGAAAAAATCTATCCTTCAAAAAAAACTTCAGTAAATAGAATCTATATCCATCTCAAAATATATTTATATCCTTCTAAAAATGAATTATAATACTATCCCTAACATGATTTTGAATCACTTACCCATTCAAACCAATATACCATTTTAGGAGACCTGGATTTGGTATATCATTAAGAGGGGGAGAGGGTGAAGTAGTGATGTATTTTGTAAAATTTATTATCTGAAAATCAACATCTTTTATTGGTTAAGATCATCATCCATATTCTTATATAGTATCAAATCACATGTTTCTCCCAACTAAATGAATTGAAAAATAATACAATTATTTTTACAAGGTTATCCAACATTAGTGGTGCCTATATCCATACCATGTTTTTAGTATAATTTAATACACACACTATTCACTAATAGTAGGATATGAGAATACATGAATAAATAGTCTACCAAAAAACATGTTAGAATGAAACCCTATAATACCTAATGAATAATTATTATGGTGGGTCATCTTCTGACAAAATATTTAGAATCGAATCCCACCAGTTTTCTATATATTGACTCTAATCAGATGAGATATCTCTCAAACAAATCATTTATTTTTCTTCTATATTTTCACTAGATCTTAAATTAATATTTAATACCTTTTTTGAACTGGTCTCCATCATCCATTGACATCTGATGTAGTGGTGTGTTTGCATATTTCTATTCCATGTTCACTTAGTTGAATCATAATATTAACTATGAGATTTCTCACAACACATGACTTTATTTTTACAATGTTTATATTTCAAACATTTTTTCCATGTTGCACAATGAACTAATTTTTAATTCTATTTCAAATTAGTGATATCATTCACATATTCTAAAATTATTATGTTACCATACATGTATCCAATCATTAACTCTCATATTCATAGATCATATACTTCTTATTTCTCAATTCATTCAAATAAAATAAATTTTAATCCTACAAAAAATTCCTAAATTTAATCAAACATAATTTGGAGTTTAGAATCTTTTTCTTATAGTAATAATATATATAAACAAATAAAAATACAATATTTTTCACTTCTTCATCATCCATCCAACACCTTCAGAAAAAATGTGAAGAGACACAGTGTCTTTTCATATATTTGCATTATGCTTCACAAAATATTCAAATGGCCTTTATGAATGTGTTATACCTTCAAGAAAGTATAATTGAATGTATGTTTAAACCACATTATTCTTCATGAAAAACAATTATATATGTAAATTCATAATAATATTGTTTCTATTCAAAATGATTCACAAAATCGCATTTATTCACTTTCTCCATCATGATTTTGGAACACTCGTCGAATAGGAACATGATTCCATCTTCTCATACATGAAATATGTATAGTTATAAGGAATTATTATCCCAAACAATTGGTATAATAGTTCTCAGAGTCTTTGAAAAAGCATTCTTCTCAAAAAATAGGGACAATTAAAAAATAACTCTTTATGTGGAGTTTATATAAAAACTACCACTAATTGAATGTTGTCTCGCCACAACACATCATGTGAACAACTTCTATTTCAGCACCATGAGAGTCATCGTCCCCATAATCCTGGTATTTATAAATTATTTTTTCATTATATTTTCTCTTAATATATATTTGAATATTATTTTTTTATTCATATCATATATATATCATCAAAATGGTCAGTCAGTTATCATATTGTTTAGTTCGATCTTTGGATGATGTGTCCTATAAAACAATTGATACATATACATCCACTAACAAATCAAGGATAAAGATGAATAATTACATCAATCAAACAGTTCATATCAGGGGGATCAAATACAATAGGTCCATTATATTTTCCTAATTTATATTAAAATTAATGAAGAATAACAATCCCACATCAAATGGAATGTTGTTCATTGATCCCTTTATATTAAATATATATATATTCTTCCTAGATATAATTTGTTCTATGGATTCACTCTATGCAACCATTGATACCAATCCTTTCCATCTTATGTGACTGCTGTCATTCCTCACCAAATTATGGCTATCTGCTGGTCCCATTTCCCTCTATAGAGCCACACCAATATAATCTACCAAGCTCACGATGCATGTAAAATTCCCTATTTTATCATAACTACCACCACACGAGTTGTGAAGTTATATCATGTTGTTATGGATGGGTTTTTAAATGTTAAAATTTCCCAACATGATGTTTTATACAAGAAATATACCATTAAAATTCATCATATTCATCCTACTTAATAAAAAATACAATTTTCCATGGTATCATAAAAATATTCAACCATTTAATGATAAAACATCAATGATAATCAAAATATGATCCTTCTCTAGTTTTCCTCATTTCCTCCCCTTATATATTGATAATAATCTAGATAAAATATTCGTCAAATTTTTTGAGCAATTTGAATTTCTCAAATTCAATCAAAAAAAATATTTTGGACATTTATAACTACTCTATAAAAATAACAATTAATGTTACATCATTTGATGCAACTCTTAAATTAAAAACATCTTTTTAAATATATGAATATTTCTCATAATATAATAATTCAATTTTTAAAACTATGGATCATTTTCATCTAAAAATTAAAATAACCTTATACTAATTATAAAAAAATATTACTTCAATGAAATTGGATTCTTCAGTCTCCCCCTTTGAATTTGTTCTCAATTATGATTTCTCAACCTAATTCAATGATTTCTTATCTCCCATATACCAATATAAAACCAAATATATAATTGGATAATATTTTTCACGTGTTTCTTTGAATGAAAATTATTACATCTCAAGAATTATGGAAATTTTCAGGAACACTACAATAAGAGTAATGTTATCACATAGATTTCATAAAAAATAATGATTATTTAATCATCTATAATACTACATTATCTATACCGATATAATTTTTTTTAAAATATTAATTGGAATGTCTAAGATCTCCATAAAATTGCATATATATGATATTATTTTATAGATATATCAATTTTAATTGAAGGGATTTGAAATAATCATAGTTAACATTGATGTGATAAATCTCACACTTACATAAACAAAAATTTCATAACTATCACGTGGAAAATTTAACCTCTCTATTTGTTTTATTTTTTCATCAACAAGGTACACCATTTTTATTACAAGATAATAAATTTGTAAGATGAATTAAAATTATGATTTACAGTCCATGAAATTTATTTTTAAATAATTACAATGATATTATTATTAATTATGATGATTTATCTCCCATAATAGTTTCACATTTTTCTTCTATTTTAGGAACAACAGTAGAATGGTTTATAGAATTTATTATCATATTTTAGAAAATAGTATTCTGAAATTTTTTCCTTCAATTATCTACAATTTTAATTCAAAGAACATAAAATTATCGAAATAGGAGGGACGTCCAATATTTTCAAAATTAGCAATAAGAATAATAATTTACAATCAATATGATCCTTTCATTTCATCAAATATAAGTTAGGGATTATTTCATTAAACTATTTTTTTTGTTTAGAGTAACATTTATTAGACCAAAATTCATCCTCCCATCTAATTCGTTGTGCTGGAAAAAGAAATTTACATCAATTTTCATGTCCAGTTCCATTCAATTAGATTTAAAATATTTATTATTATCATTTAATTATTAATAACAATTAAAATGTTTTTTTAATCTAATAAGAATTTATTCATGAAATTCTTATAAATATAATAATATCACTTCGTATAATAGTTTCCTTGTTATAATGTTCTCTCATGTCTTTTATTTTCATTGAGCATTCACTTGATTAGAGTTATTTTTTAAAACTCATAGAATTTATTACGTGATTGCTTTAATAAAATGAACATGTTGGTGCATAAAATATATATCTAATTTAGAATATTATTATTATGATTATTAAACAATATTATTGATAAATTAGTGAAAATCATATTACATCTATTATTATTATTGGATCTCATAGATATTCTTATTTGAATTTCATAATTTACCCACCTTGATATGTTCCACTTATGTTGAACTGAAATATTGTACTCAAAATTATAGGAATTGTTCATAGATTTACCACAAAACTAGTAGTGATCTTTAAAATATTATGTTCTGTAATCCTAAATAATATTAATGATAAAAAATCTTCAACATAGATACACTCATTTTATTATTCTACCTTCGTAATAGAGAACATTATATTAAAAATTTTATTAAATCCACAACATCAAAATAAGTCCATATTATTTAATTTATTATTTCCGATATTGCACCACATGGAGAAAAATATTTAGTGTCACTATTATAATAAGATTTAATATGCACCTCCTAATATGGTATGGTACTGAAGTTATATATTAATGATTCATCTTGGTTATTAATTAATTTATTAAATTCATCATTCAACATTTCCAATGTATTTACTTATTTAAATATCCTAGAAAATATCCTTCTATAATTATATTAATTAAAATTCATATTGATCTAATTACATGACTTTTTATGGATATATAACATATGATCATTTTTGGTTTTATGACATTGTATTTAATAATACAATTATGAATTTTTTTCATTGATAATCTATCTATTAAACAGGTATCACATGGCTAGTATAAATAGAGGGCGTTAAAAAATCCAATTTATACAGTCAAAGGATGTGATGGACTTATACAATAGAATTTCTCCATATGAAGCCCATTTCTCATAGTTTGAAAATTATTCGATGTCTTTACGAATACATCTTGACCATGCCCATGATGCGCTTCAAAACGTTAAGCTAGAATGGAACCGTCTACGGGAGATGTTGAAGTTGATAGATATTACAACCCATCCAATGTTATCCGAGCCACCCCAAGTGCCATTCACCATCACACACATTGCCCTTATGTGTTATGTGGATGTAATAAATGTTAATGTAACATGAACCTAAAACTATGATTATGTAAATTATTTTTATAGATAATATATATTCATTATATTATTGTTACTTGGTAAATAGTTTTTTTTAATTGTGTTTTTCAATAATATTCAATTAAGATAAATATTTTGATGAAATAAAGGATTTTTCTGAATAAAATAATATTTTAATATACTATTATTACTAAATTATATTTTAATTAGTATAAATGATAGTATAATTTTTATAAATAAATTTTTATTTTAATTAAGGTTTGATAACCATTATTATCAAAACCCTTGAATTTTTTATAAAAGTCAGTTTTTATATTAAATTTAAAAATTCACATATTTAAAATATTATTTAAATAAAATGACTACTATTTTTTGAATCAATATGTTGAAATTATATAATAGTTAATTTTTCATAATTTACTGAGATAGTCAAATTTTTTGGTAAAAATTAAATACTGTTTAATTATGTAATGTGTTTTATAACATCATAATGACCAAATAGTTATTTAATAAAACACTATAAATGAGATTTTCTACCAATATTTTCTTTCACATTTATGTAATGAAATTTTACGTTTTTTTATTTATTATACAAATCTTTTGTGGACCCTCCAATACATATAAAACATTTTATCTTTATTAAATTATTTCCTTGATAGTGCGACTCACCTCAGTAGAATCATGCCTAATATTTTAAAAATATGGAACATTGGTGTTATAAATTAATGTTTTCCACTCCACTTTGGTAAAAACCATGGAGAAAACAATGGTTTGGTTTGTGGTTTATATTAGTTTAATGTGTGGTGTACAATACCAAACTAATAAATAATTTCCTCTCTTTTCATGTCTAAACCCACCAAATCATCCACATCCTCATGTCTAAAATCAATTGGCTCCCAAAAAACCTCTTACCACATCACTCTATAAACCTCTCAAGGCACCTCAGGCTCGCTAGAACTTCTCCCAAGCCTTTCCCAAACCATTGGGATCACATTTTCATGTAAAGGATTTCTTCCTTCCACATTTTTTGTATCAATATCATTATTTTGTTAAACTATTTTACATTCAATTAAAAATGTTGGAGTATGTTTTCAAACCTCCCCAATAATACACTCATTAGTTTTTAATAATGATATTTCCCTTTCTCTCTTATTAATTCCTTCCATGTACACCTTTACCATGCCAAAATTACATAAGGTATTTCTCTCTCCTCATTTACATATAAACTATTCATCTGTATTTTGAATTTAAATTAATTACTTATTTTGGGACATGTATTTATATAACCACGTTAATCTACATTTAATTTGTATATGATGATACACCCTATTCTCTCTCATCAATTTTTTTTGAAATCTAATGTCACGTCGTTATATTGACGAAATAGATTCACGATTTTCCAAGCCAATGTCATTGTGTATTGAAAACCATGTTCATTTAACTATAATGGTTATTAATTTTTGTTCACATTTAATTATTTATTATAGTGTTTTATGTATGAATTGCACAATATTTTGTCATGGAATAAATGATGGGGTTTAATTAATCCATTTTATATGATTCATGTGGCACACTAATACATTAAATGAAATTGTAACATAACATGTAAGTAAAGAATTATGGATTTTCATATATATGTTTATTTATAAATTAGATAGTTTTTAGTGGCTAAAAATGATAATAAATCCAATATTAAGCCTAGAATTCTGTAATAATTTTAAAAGATTACTTTACCACATTTTGCTGGAGAACCATTTTTAAACATATATTTTGATACTTTTATAAGCTATATTTGTCAAAATAAACTTATTATTTAGTATTGGGACATTGACATTTATTTTGAATAATTTTTAGGTATTTTTCTAACAATGATCATTTTTTAATGAATAGTTGAAAATACTGCATTTTACTTCAAACCTACATTTTCATCTAACATAATTATATGGATATATTATCATTATAAATGTATTTTAATTGTAAATTAAATATATTTTTACCATTTAATCCAATTGTGGTCATTGGAGTTAATTTCACTTTGAAATTGGACATAAACAACTGTCAATCTTTTGATAAATATTGTTTCTAAAAAACCTGCTATTTGTTTTGACAACGGGGAATATTTTTAAATTAATTAATACAATTTCTATGTTTGAAATTTTGTAAAATGGATTCCATATTTGGAATCTAAAGAACCAAATTGTGTAATTAAGACTCTTGTTTTTGGACATTATGAATAGTAACGATGGTAATTATCGTTAATTATCGTGATTAATTAGTAATCTGGTTGTTAAGGATAATAAAATAATATCATAATAATAAAAATGACCCCAAAATGTGTCTAAATTCCACTGGTTGATTCATGTCCTACCATGGGATGACGTGTGCCAACTTTGGGACCCCCTGAAATCACTTTTGTTTGATAGTGACATTTTATCTTTTTATTTTTAAAGAAAGTTAAATATAACAAAAGTATATAACACCTAAGTAAAAAAATTTAATTTGGTCTACAAAAATTATCACTTAGACTATAAATAATAATTTAAAATATATAAAGATTTCCTATATCATTGTATTTTATTTATAAATTTTAGAAATTAAATATATAAAATTTATTTACGACACAATGATGATGTAGTGATTACCTCATTAATGAATGATTAAAATATAATGAAAAGATAATATAAAATATAAGACTTACACATGTCAAATACCTATTGTATGGGTGAATTTAGAACCCTTATCACCTTATCTTCGAAATATATCATTGTGGGACCTTTAAAATCCTATACTCATTTTATGATAATGTAGCATTTCATGACTTTCCAAGAGTGCCCCTCCTTCTTATTAAAGGCCACCAACTCTACCACCTTACTGATACATATCAAGCTATTGGCTTGGAAATTCTCTTCTCATTGTATCTCACAACATCCCTCTGTTTATCCTAGAAT
This sequence comes from Viscum album, assembly GCA_963277665.1. Lineage (NCBI taxonomy): Eukaryota > Viridiplantae > Streptophyta > Magnoliopsida > Santalales > Viscaceae > Viscum > Viscum album. Next base: position 1,681,473,423 of record OY728163.1, on the reverse strand, counting down.
CCTTACCTTAGTCAGAATGCTCTTCAAGAAACCCTTTTGGTTCAAACCAAGACGAGTTACCCGATTTAAAGGTAATGTATTCTATAATGTTCTTTTGTTTTATTTTTCTTCTCCAACCCCCTAAACTCTTTTTATTCCATTATATTGTAACAAAACCAGTATCATAAATATACTAGGATGTTGTTATGAGATGTATTAGAGCAACACTTACACACACCTCCATTTAATAGTTACAGAACATAGAGTTTCTATTGATGGCGAATTACTGCCTCACGAAACGATGATTGTTAAATATTTTTTTTAAACCATTCATTGTGGCCATTAAGATGTCACTGTATTTATATATGATATTTATTATTTCTATGTTTTCCCTATGATTCTATATTTTTCCTTTATGTCATACCTTATGGTATCCATTATGGGTAAACGAGGAATCATCATTTTTGGAAGTGCGGAATACCACCCCCTCATAGTGATTTGATTCGTTAATGCCATATGTTGGACATATAAAGGATGGAAAAAATGATATTATAAATTATTTTATATTGGAATTATAATATAACTTTATATCATTATGATATCACTCCATTAAATACAAAAAAGAAATCCAAGTAGCGTTCATGCGTACGTACGGCATACCGTCTCCAAGACTGGTGCATTTCATTTCAAACCACTAAATGTTATGAAATATTATAAATTCATGTATATAATAGATATATATATAATATATATGATATCTACATAATGAATATAATTCTGGATATAATGGATATTTTACCACATGAACAACTTGTAATTATATTAAGTTTATTTTTGACTCAAGTACCAATGATCGACAAAACGACCGTTATTAACATAAATAATTACATAATTTTAATAAAATGGTAATAAGTGATATAATATTAATTATGAAATTTAAAATTGTTCTTAAGAAATTATAAATTAACTCTAGATTATTATTCATGATATTAAATAACGACGGAGTCAAGTCGGACACGAGGTATGGGACATCGTCTTAATCTTCTTTCATTGAGGCATAATTTTTTATACACAAATTTCGTTTGTACGGTGTATAAACCCCTTTGAATTTTACTTCTAATCAAAGGTAATATTTTTTATGTGAAACGTTTTACTAAATGACAAAAGGAAATGTTTTTGGTGTATGTGTGCGGTGACAACGACTTCTCCACAGCTGTGACCATTATTTGAGTTTCGACTTCCTCTATAATCCATAAATATTTTTAAATCAAAAATATCTACCATGTTTTACTTATATTTTATTTTCCTATTGAAAATTGTTTTGATAATGTATTTATTATATCAATGTTTTGTATTGATATCATGTGATTGAAATGTGGAAATGTTATGTTTCTTTTATACATGTATTATGTGATATGATTATGTTATAGTTCTTGGGAATTGTTTTTGAAGATGGGTGGTTCCATGATAAACTAAGGGCGGGTGATCCCGATATAGATCTCCAATTCATTGGGTAATGCGAAAGAGTTAAACGATGAGGTTTCGGTGAAGAGATTTAGGTAATATACAGTGACGGGTATTCCAAACGTAACCATAAGGATTACTCCCCATGTAAGAATGTTATGAATACCTCTAGTTACCTTTATGTGTTATATTTTCTATGATTTATTCATAAATCTTAGGATTTGATGAGGTATGTTAAAGTGATTATGATTTAATTAGTGAAGAATGATTTTATTGATTCTTATCTATACACGGACTAAGGTTTTCATTCCGTATTTTTATATCCCTTACTAGGCTTTTTATGATCATCCCATATTTTTGAAATATTTTTCACAGGTAAAGGAAAAGGTACATGATGTGATGATAGTGTCGAAGAAGTGTCAAGAAAGAATCAATGTTTTATTTTGAATATGGCTCCCTTGATGAGAAAAATGAATACTGTCTTTTATGTAACAACCTTGTTCAAATGGTGGAATGTAATTCATGATTTATGATCTAATTCTATGAAACACTTAACCAGAAAAGATCCTCAATGAGTATTCTTGAAGTAACTCAAGAATAAGTAATTTTTAATGCTGGGGAATTATATATGGTATCAAATGTTGGTTTAGATAACATTAGGAGTTAGAATTCTTTTAAATTATTATCCAAAAATATTTTTTAAAGTCAAATTGAAAAGATATAGAATTAAAATATTACCATGTTGCATCATCTAAGACATGTTTCTTCAGAATGGTTTTCTGTAGAGGAAACAAGTAACCAGTGCTAGGAAGGCATACAGAAGGAAATGACCTGCTGAATCAGTATCCTGATATGGTCGGAATTGGAACTGAACAAGTATTTGCAGTAATGGAACAGTTGAAACAAGATATAAATTGTGGTGGTATCCATACATGAGATCTTCCAGATCAACCACAGAGGAACATGTCGACGGTGGAACATTTAATGAGGCAACATCCCCCATCATTCGGAGGATCATCTGACCATGTATTAGCTGAAGGGTGGATTAAGGCACTAGAGAATATTTTCAATGTCATGGGGTGTTCAGACAATCAAATGGTTAGTCTTGATGTTTACCATTTAGAGGGTGAAATTGATCACTGGTGGACGCTGGTTAAAAATATCAGGGACACTGATTAGATTGATGCTCTTGACTAGGACGAATTCAATGGAATGTCTCTTGAGAAATATTTTCCTATGTCTGTTTGCCTTAGGATGGAAACACAATTCTTGGAATTGAGGCAAGAGGATGACTTAGTGGCTACTTATGAAGAAAGATTCACTCGATTGGCATGGTATGCTCCAAATTTTATATGATAGCTAGGTAGTAAAATCAATCATTTTTTCTCAGGAATAAAGTCAAAATATCGAATTTCATTAGCTTATCGTGAGTTCAAGAGTTATGAAAAGCTTTTTCTAGGTGCTAAGAAGGTGTAAATGATGTTTATTGATGATCAAGTATTCTATAACAACCAATAGAAGAAGAGACCGATGTGTCTGGAGAAACGGAAGAATCCATAAAAATGTAATGATAGTAAAAAACTAAGTTAGATGTTTGTGATAAATGTGGTAAAAATCATGCTGGGGAATGCCTTTTGAAATCTAGAAAGTGATACTGATGTGGTAATATGGTAAATAAGGCTTGTGATTTCACTGAAAAAGATCAGGGTGATAGTATAACCAAATTTGATTTACAGTAAGTGAAATATTTCAAGTGCAATGAGATTGGTCATTATGAATATGAGTGTTCAAAAAAGGGCTCAAATGATGGGAAGCAGTTCGACTATAAGCAGTAAGGTGTGGTGAAATCCTTGGCAACTACTTCAGTAGATGTTGGGCCATAAAATGAAGTGGTATTAGATACTTTGTTTTTATTTTCAGATTATTCCAATGTGTTGTTTGATTCGGGGTCTACACATTCTTTCATCTCTAAAAAATTTTCTAGTAAAATGGGAATTACATCTTAAAAAATGACTCCTAAACATGTGGTAAAAACACTTGGGGGAAATTTTGAGGAAAAAATAATTCATAAGAATATTCATATCCTTATCCGTGGAAAGAACCTACTTGAAAACCTTATTGTTCTACCTCTAGTAGAGTTTTTTGTTATCCTGGGTATGGATTGGATCTCGGTTTACCATGCTATGATTTAATGTAGAGCTAAAGAAGTTTCTTTTCAGAAATAATTTCAGTTTGTGTACAAGAATGAACCCTTAATTTTGATAACATATCAAAAGGATGAGAAAATAGTAAATATGGAAATGAATGTTACATTTCACATATTGTTGAAATCAAAGGAACCGTTCAGATTAATGATGTGCCAGTGGTAAATGAGTATCCTGATGTTTTTCCTGATGAGTATCCTGGATTAATATCAGATTAGGGAAGTCGAATTTACTGCTGACTTAGTTTTTGATGATAAGACAATTTCAAAACCCCCTTATCGAATGGATCAAATTGATCTTTTAGAGTTAAAGGAGAAATTTCATGATTTATTATATGAATGATTCATTTGACCTAGAACATCACCATGGGGTCCTCCTTTCTAATTTATTAAAAAAGAAACATGGTTCAATGGGACTTTTCATTGATTATAGAACCTTGAATAACATCACTATTAATAAAAAAAATATTTTGCTTCATATTGATGAATTGTTGGATCTGCTCCAGGGAGCTCATTATTATTCAAATATTGACTTGAGATCGGGGTACCATTAGTAGAAGGTAAATATATAAGATATTCTGAAGATTGCGTTTTGTACAAGATATAACCATTCTGAATTTTTAGTAATTCCTTTTGGGTTATCCAATGCAACTGTTGTATTCATGGACCTTAGGAATAGTATTTTTCATGAGTTCTTGGATGAGTTTCTGTTTGTTTTCATTGATGATATTTTGGTGTTTTATAAATGTAATGAGGAGCATGAAAGTCATTTAAGGGTTATTTTTCAAACATTAAATGAAAAAAAATTGTATGGGAAATTCAGAAAGTGTGAATTTTTGTTGCAACAAATTTCTTTCCATGGTCATATTGCTTCTAAAGATGGAATAACTATTGATCCTGCAAAAACAACGGTTGTTGAAGAATGTCTAAGACCCAAAAATGTAACCGATATTCGTAGTTTTCTTGGTATTGCAGGATATTACTGATGTTTTGTTAAACATTTTTCACGGTTATCTAGTCCAACGACTAAGTTAACTAGGAAGGGTGTTATGTTTATCTGGAAAAAAGAATGCGATGATTGTTTTTAGGAAATGAAAAGAAGATTGGTGAATGCTCTAGTTTTGACACTACCTTCCAGGAATGGTGATCTTGTTATATATTGTGATGCTTCATTTAAAGGACTTGTTTGAATCCTAATGAAAAATGATCGGGTAATTTCTTATGATTCACGTCAGTTGAAAACACACGAGGTAATATACCGTACACATGATTTGGAATTAGCTGATGTGATTTTCACTTTAAAAATTTGGAGGCATCATTTTTATGGTGTAATGTGTGAAATATATACTGATCACAAAATATTAAAGTATATATTCTATCAGAAATACTCGAATATGAGATAGAGGAGATGGGTAGAATTAATCAAGGATTATGATTATACAATTATTTACCATCCGGGAAAAGCAAATAAAGTGGCTTATGCTTTGAGTTGAAAAAATAATGCTTCATTAACTATGTTACATTTGGAACATGATCCTTTGGTTAAGGATTTGATAAAATTTGGAATTGAAGTTGTGTTTGTAGGATGTTCTTCTATTTTGTTTTAGGTATCAGAGAAATCTTCTCTATCAGACAAAATGAAGCAAGCACAAAAGCAAGACATTGAGTTGAAGAAAAAGGTAGAGCTAGTTCAGAAGGGTAAGATTCCTAAATTCAACTATGATAATGATTTTGTTTTGAGATTTGGAAAGAGATTGTGTGTGGCTGGTGATCCACATTTGAAGAGATATTTGTTATGTGAAGCTCATAGTTATCTGTTTTCAGTTTATCCTGGCAGTACTATGATGTATAGAGATCGTCAGTAGTATTACTGGTGGGATGGAATGAAAAGAGATATTTCTAATTTTACTGAGAAGTGTTTGACTTGTCAACAGGTTAATGTAGAGTGGAAGTTACCGAAAAGGATGCTTCATCCATTACCAGTGCTAGAGTGGAAATTGGAGAATATATCAATGGACATTGTTTTAGGGTTGCTGAAGTCACCTCAAGGTAATAATGCGGTCTTGTATGTTGTTGATCACTTGACAAAATCTGCTCAATTCCTTTCTTTATGAGATACTTTTTTTCTAGATCATCTTTCTCATTTGTATCATAAATAGATAGTCTGGTTAAATATATTTCCCCTCTCCATTTTATATTAACATGATCCCAAGATTACTTCTAACTTTTGGAAAGGCCTTCAAAAGTCATTGGGTACTGAATTAAATTTTATTACAGTTTCTCATCCTCAGTCAGATGGGCTGTTAAAAAGAACAATTCAGACATTTGAGGATATGAAACATTCTTGTTCGATTGATTATTAGGGATGTTGGGACCAACATCGTTTTTTTTTGAGTTTTCTTATAATAACAGTTTTCATTCCAGTATACATATGGCACCATTTGAGGCATTATATGGGAAGCGGTGTTAAACTACATCTTTTTGGGATGAAGTAAATGAAAGGATGTTAATGGGACCAGAATTGGTAGAAGAGTTGGTAGAAAAATTTTAGTTGATACAGAAACACATGAGAACAGCTCAAATCAGGAAAAAACGTTATGCAGACAACAATAGGAAGGATCTCTCTTTTGAGGTATGTGATCATGTCTTCCTCAAAGTTTCACCATGGAAAAGTGTAAGGCGATTTGGTAAAAAAAATGCTGAGTCCAAGGTTCATTGGACCATATGAAATTATGGATAGATTTAGATCAGTTGCCTACCGAGTGGCATTACCTCTGTGTTTATCTCAGGTACACAATATTTTTCTTGTATCAATGTTAATGAAGTACATGCCAGATCTATCTCATGTTTTGAGTCTAGAGGTAGTTCACCTTGAAGATAATATATCTTATGAGGAACAACCAGTCAATATTATTGACCACAAGGATCATGTATTATGGAATATGGTGATTCATCAAGAAATGGTTTTGTGGAAAAACCACATGATTGAAGAGGCAACATGGGAATCTGAAAATGAAATGAGAGATAAATACCCCCACTTATTCGATTAGTAAATAAATTGCGGGGACACAATTTTATAATGGGGGGAAGGATGTAACATCCCATGTATTTAAAGTATTATGGATTTTCATATCTATGTCTATTTATAAATTATATAGTTTTTAGAGGCTAAAATTAATAATAAATCCAATCTTAAGCATAGAATTCTCTAATATTTTTAAAAGAATGATTTACCACCTTTTGATGGAAAACCATATTTAAACCTATATTTTTGACAATTTTATAAGCTCTATTTTTCAAAATATACTTAATCATTTTTATTTGGACTTTGAATTTTTTTTGGATAAATTTTCGTTATTTTTCTGACAATGTTCATTTTATAACGAATAATGGAAAATACTGCATTTTACTTCAAAAATTCTTTTTCATTTATTTTAATTTTATGGATAGATTATCTTTTTAATTGGTTTCATAGTGTAAAAAAATATATTTTTAGCATTTAATCCAATGGTGGTCATTGGAATTAATTTCACATTGAAATTGAATATTAACAATTGTCAATCTTTTCATAGATACTGTTTCTAAAAAACCTACTATTTTTTTGGACAATGAGAATTCTTTTTAAATTAATTAATACATTTAATATGTTTGGAATTTGGTAAAATATATTCCATATTTGGAATCATAAGGTCCAAATTATGTAATTAAAACTCTTTTGTTATCAGACATTATGAATAGTAACGACGGTAATTAGCTTTAATTATCATGATTAATTAGTAATTGGGTAGTTTAGGATAATAAAATAATATCATAATAATAAAAAATGACCCTAACATGTGTCTTAATGATACTATTTATTCCATGTACTACCATGGGTTGCCTTGTGCCAACTTTGGGACCCCATAGAATCACTTTTGTGTGATAGTGACATTTTATCTTTTTATTTTTCAAGAAAGATAAATATATAAAAACTATGTAAAACCTAAGTAAAACAATTTTAATTTTATATACATAAATTATCTATTAGAAAATAAATAGTAATTGAAAATATAAAAATATTTCCCACATCATGGTATTTTTTTAGACATTAAATAAATAAATTTATTTACAACCCTATGATGATGTAATGATTACCTCATTAAGGTACAATTTAAATAAAATGAAAAGACAATGTAAAATCTAAGACATTCACTTGTCAAAAACCTATTGTATGGGTGGATTTCGAACCCTTATCAGAATATCATCGAAATATATCATTGTGGGACCCATAAAATCCGAAACTCATTTTATGATAATGTAACATTTCATGACTTTCCAAGAGTGCCCCTCCTTCCTCTTATAAAAGGCCCCCACCTATACCACCATACCAACACTTCTCAATCCATTGGCTCATCCAAGATATGCTCATTTTATCTCTCAACATCACTATCTTCATTATATAAGACTTATCTTAGTAAGAACTCTTTTCAAGATACCATTTTGGTTCAAACCAAGAGAAGTTACCCGATTTTAAGGTAACGTCTTATCAAATGTTCTTTTGTTTTAATTTGCTTCTAGAACACCCTAAATTCATTTTATTCCTATCTTTTTTAACAACACAAGTATCTTCAATATACTAGTATTTTTTTATGAGTAGGATTCGAGATCCACTTACACACACCTCCATCTAATGGTTTAAGAACATACTGTTTTTATGGATATCGAATTACTGCCTCAAGAAACGAGGATTGTTCAAACTTATTTTAACACCTTTCTTGGTGGACATTAAAATGTCACTCCATTTATATATGATATATATTATGTCTATGTTTTCCATATGATTCTGTTTTTTTAATTTATGAAATACCTTATGTTTTCCAATATGGGAAAACACAATAACTTCATTTTAGGAAGTGCGGACTACCTCCCCTCAAAGTCATTTGATTTGTTAATGCCATTTGTGGGACATATAATGGATGGAGTTAATGTTATTATATATTATATTATACTATAATTATCATATACCTTTATATTAGTATGAATTCACTCCATTAAATATGAAATAGAAATGAAAGTAGGCTTCATGCATACGTACAACTTACCGTCTCCATGAATAGTGCATTTCATTTCTTACCACTAAATGTTATGTAATATTATAAATGCATGTATATACTTGATATATATGATATATATATGATATCTAAATCATGAATATAATTCTGGATATAATGGATATTTTACGACATTAACAACTTTTAATTATAAGAAGTTTATTTTTGAATGAAGTACCAAAGATCGACAAAACAAACATTATTAACATAAGTAATTACATACTGTTCATACACATGGTAAGAAGTGATATAAAAGGAATAATTAACTTGAAAAGTATCTTATGCAAGTAGAAATTATCTCTATTTTATTATTCAGGATATTAGAGAACGATTGAGTCAAGTCGGACATTATGTATGGGACTTCGTCGCAATCTCCTATTATTGAGGCATATTTTGTTTTATACACAACATTACTTTGTATGGTGTGTAAAACCCTTTGAAATTTACATATATTCAAAAGGAATATATTTTATACAAATCATTCTACTAAACGACAAAAGGGAATGTTTTTGTTGTACATATGCGGTGAAAACGACTTCTTCACCGTTGTGAACATTATTTGAGTTTTGGTTTCATCTATAAGCCATAACATTTTTTAAAGGAAAAATAAATACCATGTTTTACTTTGCATTTATTTTGGTATTGAAAATTGTTTTGATAATGTTTTTATTATATCAATGTGTTGTATTGATATATTGTGATTGAAATGTGGAAATGTTATGTTTCCTTTATGGATGATTTATGTGATATGATTATGTTATGGTTCTTGGGAATTTTTTATGAAGACAGCTGGTTCCATGATAAACAAATGATAGGTGAGCCCGATATATCTCTTCAATTCATTGGGTAACGAAAAAAGTTAAATTCTGTGGTTTCCCCGAATAGATTTAGGGAATATACTGTGATGGGTATTCCAAACATAACCATGAGGATTACTCCCCACATAAGAATGTTATGAATGCCTCATTTACCTTTGTGTCTTATGTTTTTTATGAGTTATTCATAAATCTTATGATATCATGAGGTATGTAAAAGTTCTTATGTTTTGATGAGTGATGTATGATTTCATTGATTCTTATGTATACATGGACCAAGGATTTAATTTCGTATTTCTATATCCCTTAATGAGATTTTTATGATCATCTGAAGTTTTTGAAATGTTTTTCACAGGAAAAGGAAAAGTTACATGACATGATGATAGTGTCAGGGAAGTGTCAAGAAAGAATCCATATTTTATTTTGAATATGGCTCCTTTGATGGGAAAAACAAATACTGTATTTTATGTAACCGCCTTGTTCAAATGTGGATTGTAAGGAATGATTTATGATCTAATTCTCTAATACTCTGAACCTGAAAAGATCCTCAATGTATATTCTTGAAATAACTCAATATTAATTAATGTATAAGGGTGGGGCCTTATATAAATGATTATGATTTGTGCACCCTGATAGAGCTCCAATGCATTGGGTAAAAATTATTATATTGATATTTCAAGTACGATGAGGGTTTACTAATGATAATCCATGTTCAATTTCTGTTTACTCCTTATCCATTTGCAGTGAGCCTTGCCTCATGATAAATTCAAGTTAAATGTTGTTGCCACATTTCCATGTTATGATCATGCCTTTATGTTCATGTTTCAATTATTCACTATTGATATTATTGTTGCCTAAAATGTTATGAATTCTTCATTTTAGGAATTTTTACACCCATACTGATATTTATAGATCAACTGTTTCTTATGCAAGTCCATAGGTCATCCAATAGAAGGATAATTATGAAGGAATGTTGTCGTCTTTTAAAAAATGTTTTCAATAATGATGATGTGTTTATTTTCTAAAATGATATGAAATGTTCCTAATCCCAAAATAAATTAGACCTATCGATATTATATAGTGTATCAAGTAATGATTTTATATAATAAGTAATGTTTAATAGTGTAATAAGGTGTAATGTTTTAATTGTTCTTATAAGATGTAGGATTAGCTATTTTTGGGTTAGAATTAGAACACCCTATTGAAAGCCTTAGGGAAAGACTAAGTATAATAGAAACTCCCATAAATTTCGGTGAGCATTGATAAAGTTGTTTATCAAGAAAATAATTGCATGTATGGATAAGAGAAGGTAGGGGAGACTCTAGAACATATGTATCTATGGTTAAAACCTGAAAACACCTCTTAAAGATAGACTCCATCAAGAACTGCTGCACAAAAATGGACTTTGATGCAATATTGGTTATAAAACTCTTGAGGAACATGTTTTGGTAAATTCACAATAATATTATGAACCATTTTTATGGGAATAAAAAAATCCCTTATGAATATAAGTTTCGATGTAGATCACATATATGATAGATTAAATCTTATAAATTTGATATGTTCTACCAAATAAAGGTAATTTACAAGTCACCTATTTTGGCCTTTGAATTTCCCTTTATGTCCCATACATAACTTTCCTTTTATTCTAGCCAACAGACGGAAATATGATGACTCTGGATAACAACTGATGCAAATATAAATGTGACAACTATTCTAATGAGATTCCCAATCTGATGGGTATAGGAATCAAAATCATTGTCGTGACCCTCTCTCAGTTAACTCATGATTTGAATAAAATCATGGGTAATGAAGAACGTTCAACCCCCCCCCCAAAGAAAGAACATGTTTAAATCAAGATATTCATGAGACAAACGCCTCGTACTTTTAATGGGTCATATGATTCCTCCATTGTTGAACAATGAATCAACTACAATGAAAATAAAGTATCCATCATTCAATGATTGGAACACAAGGAGGTTGTTATGACTTCTTATCATATGAAGGGTGTAGCTGATCAATGGTGATCATTTATGTAAAATACAATGAATGAGGAGGTGATCAAGGTGTTGGAATAGAATTATTTATGGAAAATGTCTTTCAAATAATATTTTCCTCACACCCTACGACAAAAAACTGAAAAAGACATCATTGAACTCAATAAAAAAGATGATGAATACATTGGAGCGTTAATGGAAAACCTCACAAGGCCTTCAGGATATGCCTCTGACTGTGTTGTTTCCTCTGAATGAAAGGTTACCTCTTCATTGGTGGGATAAAACCTACCCTACATAAATCTGTGGAGATCCGTCAATTCAAAATCAATGTGGAAATTTCCTGATGTGCCATCAAAGTCGAAATGGTGATCAGAGAATCCAAGGTGTATTAAGGTGATAAGAAGTGTGATGTGGAAATAAAATTTTTGTTGTATGATGGATAAATCCAATCTTGCTAAGAAACTCAAGAACCCCACTTGCCAATGGTGCAGAAAGAATACCCCGAAAATTTCCTAAAGGGGAAGGGGAAATACTTTTGGTGTGGAAGAAAAGGGTCATAATCCTTTACAACAAACAAGAAAAAACCCACATATGCGACAGATGGGTGAAATTATCCATTCAGACCTTAACACATGATCTATTTCTTCAACATAAATGAACTACGGATCTATGAAAATCATTTCCATAAGTCAATGGTTTTCGGAGGCAACCAACAACTAAAATTAAAATAAGGGAGATCTTTTTTCCATAAATGCCATCGTAGTGAACCTCAATAATGAAGTGGGGACTAGTATTCTAGTTATTATTACAAGATCATCAAACATAATTTTCAATTTATGTACTACATATTCTTTTGTATACCAAATGTTTATTAGGACAATAAAAAATCCACCAAAAATCATGGATGTAATGATGTTGGTGAGTATGGAAAATGGGGAAATCATTACATCACATAAATATAACACCTCCCCTATCATAATTTGTTTATTGATTTTCATAAAGAACCTCATAATACTCTATCAAGTGGATTTTGATACAATTTTCTACATGTATTTGATTTCATTATATCTATCCAACATAAATTACCATGTGTGTGAAATTACTTTCCATTTGGATAATTGACCCCTGATTCAATACAAGTGCAATGAGGTTGATGAATCATATATAGCACCATCATATCATGAATATATATCACTTCCCTATGTGAAAGTGTATCTGGTTCAGATGATTGAGTCAAATTAAGAAAACATCCTTAAAGACATGACTATTATGAGGGAATTCAGTAAAGTGTTTCCTGAGGAATTTTTTGTTCTGCCTCCTAGAAGAGATGTTAAATTCTCAATTGATATAATACATGGGGTGTTAAAATATATCCAAAACTCTATATTTTATGTATGTTGTGGAGATTGAGGATCTGAAGAAACAACTGCAGGAGAATCTAGATAATGGGTTTATATGACCAAGTGCATCACTATGGGTTGCACCAGTCCTCTTCTTCAATAATAAGTTTATCACATTACAGATTTTTATTGATTATTGTGAGGTAATTCAAATCATGATAAAGAAAAATTATCCTCTTATTATAATTGATGACTTGTTAGATCGCTTACAAGGAGATCAATACCATTCTATGGTGGATTTTTAGTTAGAATATTACTATGTAAGGATGAATAAGGAGTATATCCCCAGGAATACTTTTTATACATGGAACAAACACTATGAATTCAATGTAATTCCTTTAGGACTCGCAAATTCTCCATGAATCTTCGTGGACTTGATGAATAGAGTTTTTAGATATTATCACGAAAACATTTTGGTAGTCGTTATAGATGACATTCTAATGTAAGGAAAAACCTAGGAGGAACATGTTCAGTATCTATGAACTATATTGGAGACATTTTGAAAGTAGTTTCTCTATGAAAAGTACATAAAGCGTGAGTTATGGTTGAAGGATGTCTCATTCTATGATAACATAATCACAATAAATGAAATGACAGTTGAAATTTTTGAATGGTTGAGGAAGAAATCAGTAACGAATATATGAATCTTCCGACGATTATTTGGATATTATCATCAATTTTTGAGAAATTTTAAATAATTGTAGAACCATATTACCAAGACAACTCTGAATGGAGTAATTTTTTCGTGGAGTGATGAATGAAAATAGGGATTTATAAAGTTGATAAGGAGACTAATAAATGTTCATATGCTCACAATACTCATAAGTGGAGAACTCGTTGTTGTATTTTGTGATGCTTTGATTAAGTGAATGGCATATTTATTGATGAAAAATGAAAATTTCATTACATATTCTACAATGAAAATGAATTTTTCTCAGGAAAACTATCCAACACATGATCTATAGTTGGTTGTAGTGATCAACACTTTAAAAATTTGGTGACATTACCTCTTTAGGGAGTGGATTGAAAGAAATACGGGGAAAAAAACCCTCATATATATATTCAAAGAGAAAGAGTTAAATGTGCTCCAAAGAAGATGACTGGAGTTGATCAGTGACAATGACTACTAAATACATTACCACTGTGGGAATGTGAACACGGTTTCATATGTTCTATGTAGAAAGGACCCATCAATTCTAACATTAATGAGAAATGAAAAGGATCCAATATTCTTATATTTGATGAAGATTAACATGGGAGTCTTAAATTAGGGACCATAATCAATATGTTCCCAAAGTATTTCTCAAATGTATCATTTGGAATGGTTAAAGGATGCTCAAAAAGATGATGTGGGAATTCAGAATATGGTGGAAACTATTAGAAAATTGAAATCCTCATAGATTAATATTTATAAAGAAGGAATAGTGATACTTGGGTTCGGACTATGTGTTCCATTGAATCTGATGTTAAAGAAGGAACATTTGGATAATGAACATAGTCGAAATTTATCTATTCTCCTATAAGACAAAATGATGTATCGAGATCTATGAGAGAATTATTGGTAGGATAACATGAAGAAGGAGATCATTGAGTATACATAAAAGTGTCTGAGATGTCATCATGTGAAGAACAAGTGGAAAAAGTACAAGGGGAATATGCAACCATTACACATACCAGCTTAGATATTGGAGAAGATCACCATGAAAGTTTTCACTGTAGTTCAATGACATCCAATGGAAATAATGCTATCTGGGTTGTCGTGGATCATCTTAAAATGTATCTACAATTTATTTTATTTCTATAGGATTACTCACTAGATCAACCGGCACATATATACCTCCTAAATGATGTAAGGATGCATGGAGTAAAACTATCGACGGTATATGATCAAGATCCAAGAGTCATATTTAGGTTTTGAAATATTCTTCAATATAATATGGACATTGAGCTAAACATTAGTATGGATTATCATCCTCAAAATGATGGTCAATATGAATGGACTATGCAATCAATTATGGACATGTTGAATATATGCTAATAAGACATCAATGTATGATGGGATCAACGTCTTCCTCTGGTTGTGTTTTCTTACAATTACAATATCTACTCCAACATCCAAATGGCTCCTGATTATTCCTTGTATGGGAATTGGTGTAGAACACTGACATGTTATGATGATGATGTGGATAGAAAACTCTTCGGTCTAGAAATGGTCGAAGAAATGTTGGAGAAGTATAAGTCCATCAATAATCACATTAATGCTTCTCAGAGTCAACGAAAGGGCGATGTTGATAATCATTGACAATACATAGAGTTTTATGTTTGAGACATGATATTATTCTGCATATAACCATGGAACAGAGTAATGATATTTTTAAATAATAAAAATATTATTCGAAGGTACTTTATCACATTTGAGAACCTTCATTGCACTGGATTAGTGTCCTAACAACTAGCACTACCATCATACCTCCCTCTAGATCATGACATATTCCATGTATCAATATCGAGGAAATATATATTTATCCTATCAAATGTACAAAATCTAGAGGTGGTAGAATTGGAGAATGACTTCACCTATGAAGAGATGCTCATGAAGATCTTAGATCATAGGGAAAAAGTTCTATGAAATAAGACAATGACCCAAGTAAATGTGTTGTGTTAAAACCACATGTCGGAAGGAGAAACATGGGAATCAACAGAATTAAGGAGGTAGTGTTACCCTCATTAGTTTTAGTATGGGAAACAGATATTTTGAAGGAAAAAAATTCATAACTGGGGAAGATTGTAATGACCCAATATTTTATTAAGGAATATTCCTCTTGATCTAATTAAATTTTTTATTATGGATATATAAATATAAACATCTTCGGTTTTATGACTATGGATTTCAAAATAACATTATGTATTTTAACTGTTGATAATATAGCCATTCAGTAGGGATCACATTATTAGAATAAAAATAGGGCATTAATAATTCCCATTTACTCAGACAACGAATGTTATGGCCTCATCCAATAAAATTTCTCCACACAAATCCCGTTTTTCAAAGCTCATAAAGGGGGTGATTTCACTAGGCTTCACCCTTAATAAATACCAATATGATCTTCATCATGAAATTCTCGAATGGAACCTCCAATGGGAGAAGTGGAAGTTGGTAGAGATTACCACCCGAGTGATGTTATCTAAGCCACCCCAACAGTCTGTCACCATCGCAAACCATGTCCTTTAGTATTATGTGAGTTTTATTATGGTTTATTTAATAAGACCCTAAAACTATGATTATGTACATTATTTTTATAGATAATATATATTCTATTTTTTATTGGTACTTAGTAAATTATTTTTAAATAAAAAATAGTATTTTTAAAAAATATTCGATTAAAATTATATATTTTAAGGAATTAATGTATTATTTTATAATTAAATAATAATTTAATTCAATGTTATTGTTAAATAAAATTTTATTATATATTAATGATTGCATTATTTTTATCAATACAATTGTGATTTTTATTATGTTTTGAAAGTCCTTTTCTTTCAAAACCCATGAATTTTCTTTTAATTACTATTTTTATTTTAAAAGTAAAAATTAAAATATTTATAAAATTATTTAGATAAAATGAATATTATTTTTAGAATGAGGATTTAATAATTATCCAATGGTGATTTTTTTATATTTTTCTGATATCGTTGAATTTTTGGGTAAAAATAAAACACCATTTAATTTCATAATGTTTTTTATGAAATAATAATGACTCAATAGTTATGTAATAAAATACTACATATGGGTTATTTGGAAAATACAAGTTTAAAAATTAAAATACTATGTTTTATGTTTGTTTTATTTATTTTACAATGCTTTACTATACCCTCTAAGGCTTATAATACATTTTAAATTTTAATTTGATTTCCATGAGAGTGTGACTCATCTCCACATTAGCAAGCCTAATACATTATGAAGATCATCCATTGTATATATAAAATAAATTTTCGTCTACAATTTATAGAAAACATTAGGCAGAAACAATTGGTTGGTTTGTGTCTTTGATTAGTTTAATGTGTGGTGGCAAAAAACTAAATAATAAATAATTCTATCTCTTTTCCTATATAAACCCACCGAAGCTCCCACTTCCTCTTCACTATGTTCCTTTGGAACATGACCAACCTCTTTTATTATCTCTATATAATCCTCACATGTCCCACAAGCTCACAATAATCTTCTCTATAGCCTCTCAAAATCCATTGGGATCACACTTCAAAGTAAGGGATTTCATCCTTTCAAATTTTTGTTCTCAATTTATTTATGTTGTTATAAAATTTTACAGTCAATTAAAAATTCATGGGTATGTTTTCACACCAACCACCTACTTACCTAATTATGTAATAATTATGTGAGACAAATTTCTCTCCCATTAATTCCTTCCATGTACTAATGTTACCATGCAAAAATTCCGAAATAGGTTTATCTATCCTCATTTACATCTATGCAATTATTTTTATTATTATTTATAATTACATTTCATATGTTGTGACATGTATATATAATTCTATAATAAATTACATTTCATGTATATATTTTTAGACACCCATTTATCTATCATTGACCATTTTTATGAATTCTTATGTCCCAATGTTGTGCTGTCGAATTTTCAGTGTAATTTTCCAAATAAAAGTCATTGTGTTGGGAATATGATTCCCATTTATATTTCAATTGTATTAACCTTTATAAAATTTACCTATTGATTATATAGTTTCATTATTAATTCAATATTAATTTATTGTGGAATAAATGAAGCTGTTTAATGAATCTGTGTTATATGATACATCAAGAACACTTATCTATTAAATGAAATGATTAAGAAGGGTGTGACCTAATTCCTCTCTGATGCATTAGGTAAATCTTAGTATCTTTATACGTTAAGTGAAATGAGAATTTACTCAAGCCAATTCAGGTGAAATGAGAGTTTACCGAAGCCCCATGAGCAATGTGCCTTGGCTAATGCAAAAATCATGTTAAATGTTGTTTCCACATTTCAGTATTATGTCATGCCTTTATGTTAACGTTTCCCTATTCCTCCATTGATATGACTTATCCTATCATGTCTATAATTTTTCATGTTTTTCATTTTTACACCAATAATGTGTTATATCGATCATCCTTTTATTATGAATGTCCTTAGGTTATCCCATGCAATTTTAAGTATGATGGAATTTTGTGGTCATGTAAAATTAGATTTCAAAAAAGTTGTTGCGTTTTATGTTCTATGTAGATATGTAATGTTCCTAATATCCAATGACACTAGACCAATCTATCTTATGAATTGTATCATGGGAATATTTTTTTGTAATAAATCATGTTTATGTGTATAATAATGATCATGGTTGTTATATAAACTATAGCTGAGTATGGTTTTCTTCTTTGGATACAATTTTTTTATTATGATACTTTATCCTTTTCCCATGTCCTATAATTTTCACCTCACTTGAAATGGTCTATTCAATAATTTTATACTTTTTATTTTAATAATTTTACCAATTTATCTAGTAGTTTTATAAATCTTTTGAGAGGATTACTTATATCATGAAATGATATATGTTTAGATCACATGAAATACTCACGGTATCTCTCTTATTCTTTATAATCACTATTTGAAGAATAAACATTCAATTTATATTTGTTCTATGGATGTTTTAAAAAAAATTGTTTAATGTTCTACTTATAAATCATTCCTTTCTAAAGATTCATCATCCACACTCCTAAAAATCATAATTTTTATGTGAATCCATGATAATGTTTTATTATTCCTAATCATTATTCTCAGAAACATCAAAATTCTACATCAAAAAATTAATTATAAAATATTAAATTTTGACAAAATTATATAACATTAAAATAATAATAACAATAAGTTTTCATCTTCAACTGCTAAAAGTTTTGGAAATAATGGCCATGAATCATTTATAATATGTATCATTATCCTTATATTCATTATAATATGAGAATGGTTTATCATTATTCCTATATAACATGTTAATTTCTCATTATTTAGAAATAAATTTCAATATTATAATTCTTTTTTAATAGAATATATTTTATCATATCATAATTGAGAAGTGTACTCTGTAATTTATAAAATAGATAGGCCACAAACATTTTGAATCATGTATATTTGAAATTCTATTTATCAATATTTTTCCAAGAAAAAAACCATCTGATGTATCTATAAATCCCTTATATGACATGAAATCTAATTAACCCTATTAACTTTTTGGAACCATGTTGGCCAAATGGTGTTTTTGGATGATGAAATTAATGTTATATTGATAGTTTTTTCTTTTATATTCATGGAAAAAATTGATCTCACTTTCTAAACCTTGCGGTGAGTCTAAAAAGTATTATTCAATAAATCAAACTCAACATGATTCATAATAACACTATATTTTGAATTATATTCATAAAATATTGATAAATTTTTTATAATTATTTAATCCATTTTTAGTTAATGAATTATATTCATAGAATATTTATTGTCATGAAAATTGATTTTGAATGCATTTTTTTTAAAAAATATAATTAAATTTATGGAAATATAAAAAAGGAATTAGATAAAATAAAGATAATGTTTTAAATTATACTATTAATATATTATTTGGATAATTTTTTTGGATATTTATGATAATATTTATTTTTTAGTGAATAGTATGAAATTCTAATTTTTTTGAAAAAAAATCATTTCATTGGAATTAATTTCATATTTTAAAAGTATAATTATGTTTTGTATACTATTTCATGTAACATAGATATATATTTTTATAATTAAACCACAAAATTAAATTTTAATTAAAACACCCCAAAAATATACACTATATTTTAATGAGAATAACTTTTAATTTTTTAATATCTTGTGATACAAGCAACAACAGTTTCAAATAAAAAAAAACTATTAAAATATTATTTAAAATTGTCCATTATATGATATATTTTTTGTGAGGGTATATAAAAATTTAAAAATAGTTGTTTAAATAGTCATTTAAAAATGATTATAAATAAAATAATAATTAGTTATAACTGTGATAAATTTTTTTCTATGAACTGCATTTTAATAAATGATTTTTAATCAAACTCTTAAAAAACAAATTATAAATATTATTAAATATATTTATGAAGAATATGTTCTTTAATAATATTAATTATTTATGTATGCATATTAATTTTTTCTTATGGTGTTATTTTGGAATTATCTAAAATGAATAATTTTTTAGAAATTCTAAAATACTTTGAATTTTAATTAATAACTAATTTTTTTTTGAAATAATTTATATATAATATTTATGTAACGAATTTTTTAAATAATATTTAAAATATTTTATATCACCTTATAAATTTAATTCATTGGATTTTTTTTATTTAATTGTGACATTAAAACAGTACAGTATTTTTATAATAATCAATTGGAAACTGAATTTCACTTCATGACTCCATGTTTAATATGAAATAATATTTTTAAAAATCGATGAATTTAATTTTTAAAATTTTATTCCATATTTGGTGTCATAATAATTGAAATTTCCCAACAAAGAAACATTTATTTTTAACAAATTGAATAGAGAAAAAAATAAAAATTAACTTTCTGAGGATAAAGTAAAAAAATGGAATTACAAGGGGTTAAACTAAAATATTATTTGTTAAAATGGACATTAAAAATATTTTTACACCTATTAAAATAAAACTATTCCACATTATATGATCTATATTCATGAATGGAAGTTTTTGGAGGATTTTTTTAATATTAAAACATTTGAATGATTAGATTTTTCTAAAAAAATACCACTGTTCCACTAACACATTTTATAAAATGCCCCCTATATTCTATTCATCAATCATTTACACCATTTTATCTCACAAAAATACCTCAAAAATCATAACAAAAACCTAAAAACCCACCTCCTAGAAGGAATTTTTTATAAATATTGATATCCATTGACGGAATTTATCAAATCCTAAAGATGACACCAAAAGAATATGTAAATTTCATCAACATGTTTTCTTTTATCTTCTTATACCTTTCATAAATTCGTATTAAACCATTGTAATTAAAAAAATAATATTACATATACTAATATTTTTTAATATAAATATCATGACATAAACCCACCTACAGTTTCATTAAATGTATTATTACATTACCATTCATGTGTACGTCAGACTAGCACCTCACAAGATGATTTCCTTCATTTTTTTCATAACAAACTCTCATGGTTGAGTATGATAATGAATATTAAGTTTACATATGATAAGTATAAAAGAATATATACTAATAAAATCATTATATTATATATCCCTCTTTAAATTTCATTCCTTATGAGATATGAAACCGTCTCACATTTTTATAGAGGACATCCTCCTCGTCAAGAGATGTTATCTTCCTTTTCCTAATGATTTGTAGGGAATGTGACAATGATATTGTTAATTATGATATATGATTTAAATGAAAGAATTATTCTATAGAAGACTTTTCATTTTAAAAATATAATATATATATCAGTTCCATTCATACCATTTCACTCAATGAAATGTGATAACATTATTTGTGTACATGTGGACATCCACTATCACAAAATAATGTTAATCACCTTTCATTGAAATATCACATGGATGAAATATTTTAGTATATTTAATTAAATAATATTGTATTAGATATTATGATTATTATTTAATGAATATATAATACATATCCGCTTTATAGAAATATCATTGATTTATGGAAATGTTTCTTATTCATATGTACTCCCTACCATCTCCATGACCGTAATGTATATCATTTCTCCAAAAAATGACATGATGTTTCATAAAATTGTATTTTCATATTTATATGAAACAAATATCTTTATTATTATTCTAGAGATGAATAATAAATTTAATATGAGAAACATTTGGATCACTAATAAAAAAACACACATGCTAAAAAAAGAAAATTAACCCCTAAACCCATCAATATAACGAATCATTGTTAATTAAAAGGTTATAATAATTCCAAAAAATGATCATATATGATATTAAAAATAATAATATTGTTCCTTTTATTTTAATAACAAGTTTAACACAACTATATAGGAGTATAAATAATGATATATCAAAATTAAGATTGAGGTAAGAGAGTTTTTATAAATTTTCATTCCATTGAAACCAATTTGTTTTTATGAACTAATTAACTTTTATATGGTGTATAAAATTTCTATATGATATGTAAAATCTATAATCATTCATAATTAATTCTATCTTATTTTTTAAATTGATTAATTTCACTCTTGTGATTTTAAAATAAAAATTTCTTAGTGTTAAATATTATTTTAAAATCCCACTTTCTTTGGTGATAGTTATATTCGTCCGGAATTAATCAAATTATTTTAAAAAATATTCACTATAAATTAAATTTAACCTAAATATAAGTGTTATTTATTTATTTATATGAATGTTTCAAAATATTTATTACATTTCTACACATTCTTTTTATATTGATGTTTGTTTTTTTATCTCGAGAAATGTTTATAAATTATACTATTTATCTCAAAATAGACATCTGATTCTATAGAATGTAATACTGGAATTAAATAATTTTTTTGATATATTATGAATTATTTAGATAGGAATAAACATATGTTTCCCATTATAGATATAAAATTAATTCATTTATATGACTCAAGAATCAAATCAGTTGGCCAAACCTTGGGTTTTTATACCTAGTAGTTGTAAACTGTCTTGTAAATGAAATGCAGAGTAGATATATACTTGGATAAATCAGAATATTTTGTACTAATCTATTATAAAACATATTGATGATTTATCATGAAGTATGAGGAATCATATTTTTTATACAATAAGTGCAATATTTCATCTTTTTCTATAATGTGAATTTATATATGATTATCCTTGATATTATTACCCAAAATTATCCCCGGATGCATTAACATCCAAAATTATTGATTAAATGGGATTTTTGTTTAGTTATTTACCATACCACATTGATTATACCTTATTTATTCTTGAATTTATGTTAATTTAATGACATTTATGTCCATAAATTCTATTTCGACAATAATTAAGCCATATATAATTATGAAATTCATGTTATTGACTAAGTTGAATGTGATTTTAGTCATTTAAAATTCCATGTTGATTATTCATTATTGATTCACTTTGACTTCTGAATTACATAACCATTAAAAATATTATCATGTGAAAAAAAAATTCTCATTTCCCTTAAATATGAATAATTAATTTTACATATATTTTTGAAGGATGTATATTGTTTTCTAAAGTTATGTATTTTTTTTTTCTATATCCAATGGAAATTTGTTTTCTTATATGTATATTGTTCTTTTAAACTGAAACAAAAGAGTTTTTCCTTTTAGATTCGATTCATCATATCTATGAATATGCAATAAATTATAACATGTGATTAGTTATAATGTAGTTAGGATCATTTCATGAATCATCGATAAATTTTATTATTGAAAAATGTTCATTTTCAGGTTAAAAACAAAGTTTTTGTCTTGAAAAAAACTATAATGAAGTTTTTTATCCATTTTAGATCAATAAAATAAAAACTAATATTGATATTTTTGAATTAAATTTATATATTTTTTATAATTAAAATTTTGTTTATATTCATTCAATGAATTTGATAATATGTTATGTTAATATAATTTGTTATTTTTATTGAAAAACCCCATTATTAGTAACTGTCATGTTCATTATATCTGTTGGATTTATTTAATTTTTTTTTTCAATTATTACTAAATTTAAGTAAAAATATATATTTAATTTTAATAAATAAGAATTTAAACATTAAATCGTGGTAATTTTTTTTACATTTATTATATGAATACCGCTTTTTATTATTAGTGAAAAATAAATTTTCTTAATTGAAAAATATTTTTTCATTGAAATTATATATAAATTAAATTTATAATTTATAGTGGTATAACTGAAATATTACTACATTTATATATCACCAAATCCTTTTTTTTTAAATTTTGATATTGAAATTAATTTAAATTTTTATTATAATCAGTTAAACATTGAGTCTTTGAATACCTATTTACCTGTAGCGTTTGTTGGATTAATTTATAATTGAATATTTTTTAAATAAATGAACTGATTTTTAAATAAGGGACATCAAATTTCAACTAATAATATTTTATATTATATTATATGGTATAGCATTTTTTACCAATATCAATTGTGAAAATAATAAAAATTAACAACTGTACTAAGGTAAAATTGGTTTACCAAGGGTTATCAAAAATGATATGGGTTAAAACAACCTATTAACATATTTAAAACATAGTTCAATACAATATTTTGATTATATAAATTATATTGTTTCAAATGGTATATTAGTTGGTTATCGTGAGATTAAAGCATTGTTCCCTGACTTCATTATTTCCATAGATTTTATGTGGTCCACACACCACATATAAAAAAGGTCACCCCTCTCCTCCACTTTTCGTAGCATAATGACACATTTTTTTTGGGCAATACATTCAAAAATAAATTCTATAATTACATCATATAATAATATATGAACATTTTTTTTGGTAATAAAACCATGGTTGTCCCTTTTTACATTCCAAAATACTATACATGAATAATTAGCAACATTCATTAATGGGAATTTATAATTTTTTTCATCATTAATGACTATAAATTCATCTAAAATATGATTATATAATAACCATTATAAAATATATTTAATGAGCGTATATTATGTCAATTTAATATCCTAAACCATTATAAACATACCTCAAATGGGTTATGATATCATCATTTATGTGTACGGGGGAATATCAACTCATGAATCGATGTCATTAGTTTTACCATTGCCACATCCACAATTGGGAATGTTCATGTATAATATATATATATATATATAATTTTATTATTCAATTATTTTAATTATATAATATATACATTTTTTCAATATATTCTGTATTGTATACGATATGCGTCCTCGCAGGTATGATGAATTATCACCTCACGATAAAATATAATTCGTTTTAACTAAATAATTACATGTAAAATTTTATGAATAATGACTATAAATATAAATGATATAAATGAAAAAATTATTATACTCATGAAATAATTATCATGGTTATATTTTAAAATATAATTTTACTTCATACATTTTTAGTCAATGAATTATGATAATTTACTTCTTATACATGTGGACTACCACTTTAATGAAGTGATGCAACACCCTATTTTAATCACCACACCACATAGATCATATGTATATATGAATATTTAAATAAATAATATTTAATCATAAAATTATAAAACAAATATTTCATGATTAAATATTAGATAAAAAAATAACATATTGATCATGAGAAAATGGAAATATTACTCATGTGTATGTATGACCCTCCGTCTCTAGAATCATAATGACTAAAATATTTCAATACGAAATTTCAAAATAATTGCATTGATTTATAAATTATTAATAAATATGAAAAATATTTTATTCATAATATTCATGATAAAATGGAATAATATTATATGCACATGAAATAGTACATTCAAAATAATTCACATAGGAAAAAACAAGGAAACTAACAAAATTTTAAAATGAAAATTTTGAATTATTATTAATGAGTGAGTGATAATATGTTAAAAATTATAATATATGATGATATTAATATGAATATTGTTCTATAATATATCAATAAAAAGTTTAATTCCACTATAAAGATGTTTAATCATTTTCAGTAAGAATGAATAATGAGTTACGATATTTCTTAAATCCTTTTTATTTCATATAGACATATGAAAATTCACCATTATTTTGAATTAGGTAGTAAATATAAATCATGTGTTACATGTCATATCATTAATCACATTATTTTAATTATATTTATTGTGTCATATTATTTTATTATTTATTGGTGATTATGATTCACCGAATTGTTAATGTTATAAGCCATTGTTCTCTAAGTTTACCTTAATTGAAAATTATTTAACTCTGTAATATTATATTATATTCTAGGGTGTATGATAGACCATATGCAATGTATTATCTAGAATTCATTTGTTATAGATATATTTTATTTTGAATTTAATTTTAACCATTCACAGATAATTCTATTAAATGTTACTAAATTTATTGGTGTTTTATGTCACAATATATTTTGATATACATATTGTTTATGATTAGGCATCCAATATTAAAAGATAATGATCTAATTAACATTGAATTTCCATATTCTTCTTATCCACTAGTTATCTACGTTAATATTAATTGATGGTACAATTTTTAATCATCTAGGTTCTTTAAATAGTTGAGAATTATTTTTAATTTAAGAACAACATTATCCATCTCTCTTGATGAAAACCCATTTTATTCCAAAACAACATTTTCAAACATTGTTTTTCATAAATTATATTATTAAATATATTCTTAAACATGATTGAAATTCTAAATTTTTCATGAAGTGAATCATTATGTAATTTTCAATATAATTATTATTTTTGTTTTACCAAATACGTGAAATGAAACTTTTTTGAAAATATAGAACACTAATGAAATCATAAGATGTCATTACAAATATTATTTTAAGAATAATTTTTAATTTTTCTAAATTTTTTTCATAGAAAATGAAACAATTTTTTTTTCAAATGTGTTTTTCTAAATCTAAAAGCTTTTATCCTTTTGAATCATTTGAAATTGTTTCTAATAAAAAATTTATATTTTCTAAAATATATTTTCAATGAAATTTATTTTCCCAATATTTTGGTAATTTGTAGTATTAAAAATGCGGGCTTTCAATATGTAATTACAATATTCCAATATATGTGATTACAAATAATAAATTTGAACACACATTCATTAATGTCAACAACCCTTTTTTTATTTATTCTTATATTGGGATATTATTTAGTTATACAATCCTCATACATTATATGGATGGATTATGATTATTTCAAATGGATTATTGTGGAACA
The DNA here is from genome assembly GCA_963277665.1 of Viscum album. Taxonomy (NCBI): domain Eukaryota; kingdom Viridiplantae; phylum Streptophyta; class Magnoliopsida; order Santalales; family Viscaceae; genus Viscum; species Viscum album. Next base: position 1,681,446,464 of record OY728163.1, on the reverse strand, counting down.
TATTTCCTTCATATAGGCAATTCATATATTAATGTTATGTTTATGGAATCTATTTCATTTCTATGATTTATCATTATTTTTGTTAAAAAATTATGGTACACATTTAATTAATTCAGGATACTAGTGAATGAATATTTTTTTTCAAACCTATTTAACTTCTATGGCTCAACCGTGTTTCATGGATGTTTACATGAAACTAATTTACATTTCCATGTGTTAACAATGTAATAAAAAGAATACGGATTGATTCTATTAACTATATTATTAATAATCTATGTGAAATGTTAATTTATGAATCATTGACGTTATATATGATGGATTCTCGATAACAAAATCAGGAATACCATTATAACATATATAAATGGTACAAACAGATAGAGCTCCAATGTATGATAATGTTCACCATAGATTTTTTTTGTAATTTCATTCTATAATTATTCAATTATTGAGTGTATTAATATTTTACTAATAGAGTTCTCCATAATTCTAGTTCCTGGATACCAACATGTGATATCTATGATATTAAAGAGTTTATAATTTTTCTTTTGATCCTGATTTATATCCCATGACTTAATATTTTTTATTGAAATGAATATTTACATTTTTAAATCTTTACTTAATAAATTGTGATTTATGACTCCAGTTTTATGGTTATACGTTTTTTATGATTCATTCATTATCACTAATTAAATTTTCATACTCTTAATATATTATTATACTCATATATGATATTCAATTAATAATGATTATGTTTTCACATCCGAACCATTTCAACCCACCCTTCATATGTTTCTAATACACAATTTTATCAACTATGTTGTTTAATTAGTTATGTATATAAGTATTTCATGTGGATGTTCTTGATAAAATAATATAGAATATGAAAATATAGATATACTCTGATGGATACTCTTTTGAATTCATTGTTATTTTTCATGTAATTGTTTTTCATAATTTACATAAACTATACTCTTGAAATGTCATTGAGATTTTTTTTTCAATTTTTCATTTCTGTATTGAATGATTTAGATAGAGAAATTGGTGTCACCACAAATGGTATCAGATTAGGAATTTTCATGTTTAAATTCCCACAATAAGATATCTGAGTGTATGTTCTGATCAACAATATTTTTATTAGATTCTCAATTGTGAAAGGAAAAGACGTAAAATTTTCTTAAATTCTCATGGGTGAGATTTTCCCATTATGTATGGTCATTATTGTCAAACATTTGCAATAAGTAATAATGTGAAATTAAAAATTATTAAGATAACAACCACTATAGAATATATCCATGTACAACCCTTTCTTTTAGGTTAGTGTGTATACGTACAACTTTCATAGGCCATGAGAACATAAATTAATTATTATGACTCTGATATACAAGTTTATAAATCAACTGAATCCATTCTATTTTGTATATAGTATTTCATTCTCTCCCACCATATCCTCTATGGATGTATTATCTTTTTTCTATTGAAGGTGACCTCAAAAGACCAACACCATGCTGTGAAAAATAAAATTAAATATGAAAAAAATAGGAAAGAAATAGAATAGATGGTTAGGGATTTACACAATCTCACTATCCATATATCACACCATGGGGAACACCAATCTGGTTAGGTAAAACCAAACTAAACTCACAAGCATGGTGAACATCAAAGAGTGGGAATAAAATTGTAGAACTTATTTTTTGATTTCCGGGGGTAATAATTGAATCCCCATTATATTATATTTTGGGCGATGATGACTAATTAGTGCCACATTATTTTAATTTATCAATATTATTTAGTATTAATATATTAGAGAATTCAAAATCCTAAATAGATGAATATAGACATGACAATGAATAATTTTAATATAGATTCTTTTTCATTGGGACTCAAGAGGAACTCATGAATTCTTGATTTCCTAGGTAGACACAAACCAATGAATCTATGAATGTAAATTATATATCAAATCAATGAGTATTCAACACTGAAAAAAGTAATTGAATTTTTGAGGCCCACATCACAAATACGAATGTAAAAATATACATCACTAATGTAAAATTTTGGAAATATTATACTGAGATTGAAGAGATGGAACAACTCATTTATGAATTAATCATGAGAAATATTTTAACATATTAAAACTATATTGTATATATGAATATTTCAACTCTAATGAATCCAATTCAACATAGAGACTTACTGTACACATAATATAATATTGTTACAATAATTTGGGATTTGTGTAAGAATATTGTATTATATTAACCTACTAATTAAGGATTATAAGAAATTTCCTCCACTATGATATTATTTTATATCATTGAAATAAATTCACCTTGGTCTATCTTGAATATTATATCAAGGGATGTTATACGAATTGAAACAACACCAAGATTCACCCAATGATCGTGTTCTAATAGTGTCTCAAAAAATAGTACCACACAATCTCCTCAACATAATATACTCTCATTTAAATTGAATTGCGGTCATAGGATGATAGAGTTCTCATGTTTATAATTATAATAAATTTAACCTGGAATCCATGGATTTGACTCATTCTCCACCTGATATTAAAAATCCCTACATCCAAATATTCAATTTTATTGGTGATTTTTATAAACACATGATAAATTTCAAGTAATGGAGTGTAAATTTGATATGACAACCTAATCAGTTGGAGGAAGGAAGTCTCAAATCTCCTTAACCTATAGAATATGTTATATTAATCACTTGGTAATAAAATCACATCCAAATAAGTAACATTTTTAGAATAATAATTTTTTAATTTATCACATAATTAAGTTCAAGGACATTAAATATGTTGATCAATTATCTGTCAAACTGTATGTACTCTAAAAATCAATGACTGTAAAATTTATTTATTTATATTGAAGAACCATTCATACTCTCTGATATAGTTAGACAGTTTAAATAAGATTTAGATATTTATATTTATATATATATATTCTAATATTATATATTGAATATGTTTTCCCCTAATCTAAAATGGAATAATATTTTACATTGTGTATATGGACTATTAATTAGAATATTTTTTTCATCCAAATTCACCCAAATCCTTACTTATGCCTATAAATAATGAAAAATTGTTCTAGAAAATAAAAAAACTATTATCACAAACTAATCATCATGTATAACTATTAGAACACCAATAAAATCTCAATGAAACCTGGTGCCTTCCATACAGATACAAATATTTGAAAAATCTCTCTCTTCCATAGGTAATGAAAGAGAATGCCACCAGAAATATGTTGGAATAAGAACCAAAATATGATTAAATAATATGGTCCATGTTATATCATCAAAACCACAAAATTAAATTCCAATCCTTCTTTTCATGGTTTAAAAAGCTTAAAAAAATATCCTCAATGACATCCCAAACTATCTCTCTTACAAGAATATCATTTGAAAAAAAAATTCTATATTCCAGAAATGTTATGGAAATTTTCCATGAAATGGTTGATTGAGAATATGTTTTGTTTAAAAATTCTTTGACATAATATTTCATTGTTTATATTATAAAAAAGGGAATATTATGACTAGATAAATTCCATAGAAACAAATAATTTAATGTCTATTGATTTGATAAATAAAATTTCATCCAATCGATTAAATGGTCAACTCATAGGAAAATTAAAAAAATAGTTATGAACAAAATTACAAAAGTATTATAATGAATTGTCTTGAAATCAATCATATGCAAGTATGTATAATCAGAAAAAAGTATAATGATTTACATGGTGGGGAGTTTTGACGAAATAATTCAATGTTTTAGAGCCTTTGGTATTTTCTACCATTGTAATTTGGAGGATGTGGAATCTTATAATCATGATTTCCTCAAACATAATCAATGATAAGGTATATAGGCTATAGATGGAAAGGGTATCAAGGTGGAAGTGATATAAATAACTAAAAATGTATGTTAATTTTATTCCCTAAATTATAATGAAAAAAGAAATTATTCAAATATATTTTTTGTTATCATAATATGAAATATAAAGACCATTGTCGTTTTATGTTTCATTGGAATATAATCAACATTGAAGATATGTTTCGTTGATTTAATATTTCATATTTAATGCATGAATGTGTGTATAATAACTCAAAAATACCACTTGTACATGAAATTTACATAATATCCATTGATTCAAAAAAATTCTATATATATCAAATTAACACTAATTCCTCAGGACAAGGAAGTCCCCACATTGATACATTCTGACCTCTAGTGTAAATCTATGATATCATGAATGTTTTGAACAATATTCCATCAAAACATACAATCATAGTTGAAGAATTCATCCAAACTGATCATAGGGAAGTACATTTAGGGTCCCTTTTTAGCTACCAGGTTATATAAGATTCAATTTTTGTAGTTCAAGTTAACATTGAATAGAAATAATCGATATTATTTAACATATTTATTTTTTCTTGGATCATGATGGAGTTATCTTCATCCAACGACACATTAGAATATTGAACATTTTAAAATATCATTGAAATTTCATGGATTATCAACCAGTATTGATAATTATTCTAGGATTAATATTATTTTATTCCAAATACTAAGATTTTTTATTTATTGTGAGGATGGTCAAATTCATCTAATATTAAAAATTTAATGCCACTAAAAAATATTAGATATGTGTATAAGGATTCTGTTGTGATCATAGTTAGGATATCATATTTCATACCAAAAAATCATCTTGGTGAGATAAGAGTCAACATTTAATATTTTATTTGGTGGTATATTTCCTCTCATGAATGTAACATTACTGTATGTATACATTTAATTCCTGATGTACCCACTTAATGGAAATGATGAATTTATTTGTGGTAATAAAGAACTATTGTAGTTGTTTAATTCCAAATAAATAAATGTATGTTTCTATAATAGATATTTAAAACAACCACTAGAAGTTAAAGTTATACATGTTGAATCTCCAAATTAATTTGGAAATCATCCACTGAGAATATATATAATAAATTGAAATGATAAGAATTTTCCCATTTTCCAAATTATTGAATCATCAAGAATTCAATGATAGAGTAGGGTTAAATGATTTTCCATTACACTATTTTTATGGTGAAACCAGGTTATATAATATGTTCTTATAAGAAAAGGATATGATTCCCATGGATAGTGAAAACATCGATAAAAATTAACCTATTGATGAGGAATTTTCATCATTGCTTGAATAGTTTAGAGATAACCCAATATCATGATTGGAATCAAAAGATAATGTTATATCTTATTTCCCCTATAATATTAGGGGGGAAAGAGATGTTATATATGACATCACTAATGGTGATACGTGTATATAATGTCCCTAAATACCCATAACCACCTTAAAATCATTGTAATGATATAAAAAATATCTCTATACAATATTCATGATCTAAAATTTTAACAACATGCAACAAATCTAATAATGAATTAATGAAGGAATAAATTGATTTTGACCATAAATATACTTGTATCGTATTTAATAATGTAATATATTCCACCATTAATAACCAAAATTAGATGAATAATTATGATATAGATTTTTCACATGCCACATAGATAATTATTTCTATAACGCTTGTGAGAAGGGGATGTTATTTCCTTCTGAAAATGTCATCCAGTTGTGTTCTCTTGAATCATAATTGATATTATAGTATTGAGTCCTGTGGTGGACCCCCATCACCTTGGCCTTTTATATGACCACCTAAAATGCAAAAAATTATAACTATCAATACCCTTTTCTTAGGGCTCGTGTCGTGACTACCCTAAGCCTACCTTACATAGGCCAGGGGTTGTCGACTAGCAATAAAGGCATATTCCCTACAATTGGGAACATATTGCCATTATAACCTATAACAGACACAATCCCGAAAACAAAATGATACATACTCAAGTATATTAAATAGTAAATTGAGTTCTTATAGTATGTAAAACGGGCTAGAATACAAGACCAACTGGAAAGTACAAGGAAAAAATGAAAGTACAAGACGACTGATTGATGAAACGTATCTCCTGGATTGTCCACCACAAATCCTACCTGAAGGATAGGTATTGAACCCAAATGACCATCTCTGTGGTTCGCCTCGTCTAACGTCCACCTTTGAGCTAACTCTAGTCCTGGTACTCCCGTCCTCAGTTAGTTTTGTCCTTCATCTGCACCAAACACATCAATGTGTGGGTAATTCCCATGAATGGGTGAGTATAACGATACACAATAGTGACCCCAAGACCCTCAAGGTCTCACAAAATACAAAAAGGATAAACTAAAAAAATGAAGCAACTAATAACCATACTTAGGTATATGGCCATACATATAACTAAGTTATCAAGTAAACCCCTCTCAATCATGAGGAAAACACGGAGTCCAACTCCAAAGCCCATAGTTAAATTGTTCCACAAAGGAAGAAAATGCCACAAAGGTATGTACCACACAAGTAGTCCACATAGAAGAATACCACAAAGGTATTAACATGAAGGAATGTACCCCAAGGTACAAACTCAGTTCACACCAAGTATAACTTACGTACATAATAGAGATGATTAGATGTAACTAATTAATCATCATACTTTGTTAAGAGGCAGACCAACACAGGATTGCTCGGTGCTAACACACAGAGGATTTCTCGGTGCTGACCCACACAAGATCTCTAGGTGCTAATCCATATAATTTCTCCAGGTGCTAACCCACATAGGATCGCACTGTGCTTACCCACACATGATCACTATGTGATAACCCATACATTATCCATCTTCATTCTTCATGTCACAACTAGCAACAGGGTTCCCACACTATGCTCTCTTCTCTTATGGAGGGTCTTATCTACAACAAACAATTCGACAATCCAACAATCACGACATCCCATGAAGATGTATCTCAATGGACCCCCAATTCATAGGGGTCTCAATGCAATAGACGATGCGTCAATCAGATGACTGAACTATATTTTATTAGCCATTTTGTCCCAAGGGCACAGTTGGATTAGTGCTAAATCCAACCTGACTGTACTCCAACATTTACCCAAATCACCAGGGGTATCTACTCAATGGACCATCTTGCTCCAATTTTTCCAACACCATTGACGGTTCGTCATAAGGAATTCATGTCCCAATGATATTTCCTAAAGTGCATAATTGGGTCGAATATACCTAGTGCACAAATGGGCCGTGGAGATGGTAGGCCATATCAACACAATCCATAATTTCAAAAGGACTAATATACCATGTTCTTATCATTCCCTTGTCTTAAAATAACATTACTCATTCCCAAGAGATATTTTTAAGAACACCTTATCACCCACTTCAAACTCTAGGTATTTTATTTTGTTTTCATCATAACATATTTTATTTTACTTTGAGCTACTCTTATGTGTTGTTGAATAGATATGACCTTTACCTTCATTTCATTAACAAGATCAGGAGTTAATATCTTTCATTATCCAACACCGTCTCAGCATGATGGAGTTATACAATTATTTCTATAAAGGTCTTCATAAAGAGCTATATAAATATTTGAGTTTAAGATATTATTATAATTAAATAAATCCAATGGTAGGTGTCTATCCCAAGAAAATTTGAAATAAAAATAACATGCTATCAAAAATTATTTCATAGTTTCAGTGGTCCTCTTTGATTCACCGTCATTCTGAGGATGATAAACAGTGTTGAATCATATCACTATATGCAATGCATGTCGATATCATCACCAGAACATCGAGGTAAACCTCATATCCTGATCCAATATAATGGAAATTAGTACCCCATGCACTATTACAACTTCATTAACATATATCCTGCAAAAACTATTGAGGTATAAATCTTCTCTAATATTAATAAAGTGTCCAGACTTAATAATGTAATCAACTATAACCGAGATAGCATTGTTTTCTTTGGATTTTTTTGGGTTGTCTGATGACAATGATCATAGTGATATTTTCCCATTTCTATTTTGACATGGGTTATGGTTGTAACATACTATTAGAATTAAATCTATCAACCTTACCATTCCCATAAATAAAGAACTGAGAGATATATTCAGTGACATCTCGTTTCATTCCATCCCGCCGTAGGTACTCTATCTTGTCCTTGTACATTATTGTGATTCCCCATTTAATAGATAATGAAGAACTATGTGCCTCAACCAATATATAATTTTTAATTCTATAATGGGAGGAATAAACACCCAATTCATGTAAATTATTATTTCAACACAATCAATGTTGCATTTAGTTAAATTTATCACATTATATCAAATCTCTACATCTTTTTTCTACACCTCATTAATATTCACATTTATAGATGGTTGAACATTCATGTCAGAATGATTATATTTCACCCCTTGCATTAAAATTTAATGTTTTATACATTAAAAATCCATACATATTGTATAATTCATGATCCTCATCATGGATATTATAACATCATCTTTTCCACTCAAATCATATGATAGCTTGTTCTCATTCCTAGGGTTATAATGTTATGAGTAGTCAAAATATTTAATCAACTCCAATCATCTTCTTGAGAGCATGTTCATGTCCCTTTTTAGTGAAAATATACATTAAACATTCTTGATCAGTATAAATGTCACATCATTCACCATTAAATAAGGCCTCTATATCATTAATGAAATTATTACCACAGGTAACTCCAAATCATGAGTATAGTAATTTTTCAAATTGATTTTTAACTGACATGAGGCATAAGATATAACCATATCATATAGAATGAGAACACATCCCACTCCCTTATTGTATGCATCACTGTATATAAAATTTCATTCTCCACATTATGGAAGTGTGTGCATAAGTGCATTGGCTAACCGTATTTTTAGTTCATTGAAATTCTCTTCACATTCCTCCATCCAAACAAACATAAATCATTTTCGAGTAAAAATTATTGGTGGATTAGATAATTATGAAAAATAAATCACAAAACATCAATAATGTCCAAAAAACAAAGAAAACATCAGATATGAGTTAAAGTTGTTGGTCTCAACCATCTTTCAATAAACTCTGTTTTCTCGGGATCAATAGATATCTTCTACCTTGAGATTATTTGACCCAAATATGAAACTATATGAACCCAAAATTCACTATTGGTCAATATGGTCTAATGTATCACATTTTTAAGGGTATTCAGTTCTATTCTCAAGTTATATTAGTTTTATTCCATTATCTATAATTATACACTAATATCGTCTGTAAATATGACCGCATACTGATCCAGATAGTCTCTAAATACCATATTCATTAGATCCATGAAGATAGAGGGGGAATTTGTTAGAGAAAAAAAGGCATCTCTATAAATTCCTTGGGTTTATGAATTTTAAAGAATTTAATCTTTATAATTTAATCCTTCATGACCCTTGACTAATGATATCATAAACGTAGATCAATCTTGAAAAATTATTGATAACCATGTAGTTTTGAAATTAATTGATTAATGTGGGGAAGATGATATTTGTTCCTGATAGTGAACAGTTCATGTTCATGTTAATCAATCTAGAGTCTCATGGATCCATCTATCATTATTAAAAACAAAATAGGTGCTCCCCATGTTGAAGCACTAGGGAATTGGAATCCCTTATCAAGATTCTCCTGGATTTTTTTTATTCAATTCCAGAAATACAACTGGCGACATTATATAATATGTCTTTGAAATATGCATAACAATCGATATGACTTCTTCTGAGAAATAAACTTCAAAATTTGGTGGCAGACCTTAAAATACCTCCAAAAAGATATCATCTAACTCCTGTTCAATTTTCGTATTCTTAATCAAGAGTTTATACACAACCATTTGAGATAAATAATCATCATTTATTGTAATCATTACACAAAATATGGAAGAAATTTCTAATGGATGGTTATATTCATCCTTGATTTGATGGATGATCATAGATTGATATATAATATGATATGTGACTTCCCTTACATGGAAATTTATTTGAGAACCATATAGAAATATCCAGTCTATTTCATGGATCACATCAAATTCCACTATAGGAATGATCACAAGACATTCTGGAATCACATTCCCACAAACATCAACTTGAGATGAATTATAAACATTTAACGTGATTGTTGTACCATTAGTAGTTGTTACTTCTAACATAACATGTAATTAATTATGTAACATAGTGACGCCCCTATAAAATTCATCATATATAAATGATTTTGTGGATCCAAAATCAATTAAACCATTATCTACATTAGATTTGATGGTATGTTTAACTTTAAAACTTCATTATCGTACTCCATGTCGCTGATAGTGATTTCATGTGACAAACCTTTTTTTGTGTCCTTAATATTTATTTTATGTCTATAATCATCAATAAGACATTGATTAGGTCATTGATTGGAATAATTCCTAATTTCATTGCACATGTATCATTTATGTGTAGGATGTTCATTCCATGTATCCTTTTCATGGTTCGCATCATTAAATAAAAATTTTTTCTATCACATAGGAATTAAAATGCATGATGGCCTTCATTTCCATATATATAACATTTACTAGTAAATTTATAAAAATTCCAACAATGTTTCATTACACACATTGAGCATAAGGGAAAACTCATCATTTATTTTGTGTGGTTTTTAGATTATCCTTTTAATTCCATTTTTGTCTTTTTATCAAACCAATATGACAAATGGGTTACTCTAATCTCCATATCAACCATTATATCACATAAATCAATTTACTCATAGCATTTTAAGACCCTTATGGCTAAATCCCTTCCGAGACATGGTTTTAGGCTACTAATGTATCAATAAATTTTACGCTCATGGTGGATAAAATTTCCCGAATCGTACCTTGAAAGTCTTGTAAATTTTTATTCATAGGTACAAAAAGATTTTTCATCCTTTTTATTAAGGTCAAGGAACTTTGTATCCATAAATTTTTTATGAATACTGTGAAATAACTTTTTGAAAAAATGTTCATGCACTCTTCACATTCAATAGACTCAATTTGATCTCTTCTCATCATAGTTTTGATAAGATTCCACCACTAATCTACTTATCCATATAAATGAGATAATGATAAGATAAATTTATCATATTAATAAAATTTTATAACATAAAATTTCATTTTAAGGGTAAAAATCCATTGTTCAACCACTAATAGATTATATGTCCCTCTAAATGAAGGTGGATCTTTTATCCTAAAGTACGCAATAGAATGATTCACCCTACATTGTTTGTTTGGAAGTTCATCATGATTCATATCTTGAGAATTATTTGTGAGAAAGGAATTTACATTTTTCATTCCATATCATGTATCTTTTCATTGAATTGGGGTAAAATTATTGAATTTCCCATCACATTAAGCATTAATGTGTTTCCCTTTGGATCCAGAAAATTACTAAGCCCAAGACACATAATGTGAGAAACAATAATCATTATAGTAAAACAACATAATGAATAATAAAAATGAAATTTATTATACATTAGGTTTTATCATATGTTATTTGTGAACATATATAAAACACTCGGATAATATTTTAATCGATACTTAGGCATATACTTACCATTCATATTATGGTTCTCTAATATTAGATTACAATTGTTTACATTACATTTTCTCTGATAACAACTATAACAGGACATTATCCAGATATATATATATATAAACTCAATATTTAATAATATTAAATACATAATACAACAATACCACGCTAGGACCATATTGGTTTACTATCTTTAGAAACTAGGAATCCGAGAGAAGTGGTTCATAAAACATCCACATTGTCTCCAACTAATGTATTCATAACTATAATCCTTTCTGATATATCATACCTAATATAATTTTTCATGACATGTGTAAAATAAATATATAAAATTGGGACCTAAAATGCACATTAATGGTAAAAATGGTATTATCATTCATATAATTATCATAAGAACATAACATATGAGAAACTTATCCTGCATATAAAAGAATTCAATATCATTTCTTTGGATAATTGATTAAAAAATATATGTAATATTAATATTGATAACATAAAACATGTAATTTCTATTTATACACACATAACCATCGAAAATATTTTCATATTAGTTAATCCTCAATGTCGTTCCTGTCACAGTGGACAAATTCCAATACTAAACTGAGTTCCCTCCTCATTCTAGACCCATAATACAGAATAAGATTTAATTGACATTTTAGTCATGTCCATGTCATGAGATATAAATATTTACCTAATTCATTATATGGATATCTAGGTCCAACCTATCTCGTAATGAAACCATTCTTACGGGTTACACAGAAACACAAAAATAATTACTATAGCATAACCAATGAAATAAATTTGGCTTCGTAAACATCTGCCCATCATAATTGTTATTAAAAAAACAGATTTCCAAAATAGTATTCAATAATAAAAATAATTAAATCATAGTAATTACATGGATATAAATATAACATTATTTATATTGTGTCATCTTAAATGTGAAATAAATTTGAAAAATCACTTGAAAATAATTCTTGAGGAAAATATTCTTTCTTCTTCAAAAATATTTTCCATCATCAAAATGCCAAAAAAATTTAGACTAAAGTATTTCATATGAAAATAAACCTGTAATATTTTATAGGTTTATTCAAGGATATAAATAAATATTAAATAATTAAAATCATTTCATGTCATACTTCTAAAAAAAATATTTTTATCATACTTTTTTTCGAAAATTAAAAATGTACCTCATAACAAAAAAGATTATAGATTCCATTCATTCCATTTACAATAAATTTAACAATGGTTAAAATTGAATTTCAATATTTATATATATATATATATATTTATTTATTCATATTTTTCAATGATGTACGTTAATTATAAATATACCCCAATGAATACTTACGAATAAAAAATCTCAGATAAAAATGGGATTTGAAAAGTTATCTATTAATGTAGGTAAAATATACATTGTATGTATCCCAAAATATTATATAATATTTTAAATAATGTTAATTCTTTATTATATAATCATAATAATTATTATTATTGCATTTATGATCATATTATCATCTATTTGTTTGAAACATTTCATTATAAATCATTATTCAGGTATAAACATCTTTATGTTCTTATGCATGTTTTATCGACTGTGGACTTATTCCTAATTTTAGGTTATTGCTATATAATTTACATACTGATATTAGTATAATATATATCATATTAATTCATTCCATTACTTTATATAATCATGTTTTAATGAATATCATGTAGATTGAATGGCATCGCATCGTCAAGATGGTAGGTTGTACGTACTTATGAGGGATGATATCATTACAGAATTATTGAATGGTATTGAAGTGGATGGTGAATAATATTTCACAATATATATAATGTTATAATAAACATAAATAGTGTTTATTTCCATCATTATACCCATCCATGTAATATATTAGTATAAAACAGATTACCCCCCCAGCATGGTGACGGTAAGCTGAACGTACCCATGCGCGGTGATTTCAGTTTTATATGGAGGATAAAAGCTAAAATAATGTTGTTTCATATTTATAATAAAATTTAATTATATGATTGATTATTTTTTCTTACTTTATAATTAAATAACTAATGAATGCAAGTATAATAAGAATGATGTTTTAATGAATCGGTAGAAGTGATTACCTATTCCTCGACGTGCTTCCTCGAAATCACTTCTTTATAGTAGTAAAGATGGCCTTTACAGATGACAATAACATCTATAATATAAATAGGGAAGTTGATAAGGAAAACGTTAAGGGGTTCACCATGGTTTATGATGCACAAAGAACTTAAGAGGTGAGGGAGGAGGTTCCCTTTTATAATTGAGGTGAGGGGACCTTTAGGAAACATGATAAATAATAATTTATAACAAAATAAAACCATACCCAAAACCTCAAAAGTGTCCCAATTTATAGGATGAAATGATATGGGTTTTTAATATCATCAACGAATATATTTTTAAGAAAATTATTTATCAATTTAAACCATATATTTTTAATTGACACATATTTATAACATTTTATTTGACTTGTTGTTATAACATTATAAATATTGCATGGTTATAAATAATTTCATATATGGTTTTTATTTACAATAAATAGAAATTTTCTGAGATTTTCGAAATTATATGTAATGTATGTAATTTTTAAATACTTTTTATAATTTAAAATAATTTAATAAAATGTTATTTATATAAAATTTCAATAGTGTAAATTTAGAAAAAATTTATTTATTTGAATTTAAATAAAATACAAACATAAAATAAATTAAAAATAAAATATTTATTACACTCGTAACCTGACATATGACCGATAAAATTAGTGGATAACATTAATAAGATCGTATGGTATTTATTTTAATATTTTTAAACCAATTATATGATATTTCATTTAATAAAAAAATTTACATCACAATTGGGTCATCATTAATGGTAATTATTTAAAATCTAGAATTATAAAAAAAATTAAGATGTAGGTAGTTCATTTATATTTCCAGGTACAATATAAAGTTATTATTATATAATTTTAATCAATTTATTAAGATCAATATACTTATATAAAATGAGATTGTGCCCCTTTGTCACATTCATTAGTTTTTTACATTCATGTCATATTAATTGGAATGTGGCCCTTAAGAGATTATATTTAGATCAATAGATTACAATGGTCTAATGTAGTTATCCAATCATATATATATAGGTGTTAATGTAATTTTATAATATTAATTTTACCATTAATTAACCGATTAACCATTAAACATGGAATAAAAATAATTATCAAAGTTATTATTTATAAAGACCAAAAATGAGAGTAGCATGTTAACATTATTTGGAACTTATTATTCTATATATGGAATCCATTATTCTAAATTCAAAACATAGAAGACATTGTAATTAATTTAAAATTATTCTCATTTTTGAAATGAGGATACTGGTTATAAAAGATATAACATTGCATAGATATAAATTTTTTTACCAATGAATTAAATGTAAAACAAATTATAATGATTTAATTTATATTTATTGAAAAAAATAAATTCTATTTATATTTTATTACCATTCAATATGATAATTTATGCAGATAAATTATCTCGATGATAAAATTGGTTTTTAATAAAAATTTAGCATTTTTCTACTATTAATCAAAACATGAATGTTATGAAGAAAATAACCTAAATTCTTCAATAGTAAATTTATATATCCCACAAAAAAATAACATGGTTTATATTTTGATAATAAATTTATAAATGTGTTATATTTTTAATTTAAATGGTGTTCACTATTTAAATATGTAAAATTATTCTCTTCTAAAAAATGGGGTTTTATAATTCAAATAGGGTATTATTAATACACTATGACTAAAATATCCATGTGATGGATATAAAAAATATTTTTTAGTACAAAATTTAAATCACATAGACCGAAAAAAATATAATTGTTTTATATTTTTCTTAAATTATTGACAGCCAAATAATTTATAATTCTTTTTCATAAGTGAGGAATAATTTTTCATGCTAACCTAATAGCTAGGATATAATGGTAATTTTATAATAAGGGAATTTCACGGTTCATTTAAACACATGATTGTATTCTAATAAATATACTAAAGAAAACTAATATTTAAATAAAATATTTCCTAAAAAACATTCATGTGATACAATGATTGTGCGGAATTGGACACATAAAAGATACAAGAAGATGATTATTGGGATCAAACTAAGAATTTTTTTGATATCCAATACTTTATGGGATTAGATAGATATTAAATGAAGTCTATCCAACTCTTTTATCGATTTACAGCATCACATTTAGGTTTGACATTGAATGGGATACATTTGGAATCATCTAAAGCATGAAAGAATGATTTCCAAGAGTTGAAGAAGCTATTGACAAAGAAAACGATAATGATCTTTCCTGAGATAGGTGAGGAGTAAGTAGAGTATATTTAAGATTCTGGGATCAGACTCCAGGCTATGTTAATGTAAGGGGCTTGAGTCGTAGATTATGTGATGGGAAAAAAACCATCAGTGCATCCACTCAATAAGTTTTATAAGTGATCGTGTTTGTTGAAAAAGACATATAACAACAAATGGGAATGGATGATTTTTTATAAAGATTGGTTTTTAAGTTACTGTAAAATCTAATTTTTTTTCAAAAAATTTCCACATAATTGGGAATTTGTGTTTAGAAATGTATGGTATTCATCATAGTACAGAACGATATGAAGAAAAGTGAATGAAATTGGAGAATGAAGGTAAATGGGGAGATTGGGACACTGATCACTTACCATGTCTGAGAATGGTTCGTGGCTGTGTACCAGCTAGCGGTAATGGTATGTGGGTGTTATTCAAGAAACAAAAAATAGTTCATGGAGATGGTTTGCGGTGAAGAACGTGGGCTATACAGAAGAAGTGATAGTTCAAGGGAGTGTAGAAGAAAATGTCACATCATAATAGAAAAGGCAGTAAGAGGACCAGTGAGGAAAAATTAGTCATGGAATGGTATAATAAAATGGTTCTGCATAGGAGAAAAGGCATTTCACGGATGTCCGAGGAAAAAAAAGGTTCATGGAATGGGTGTGGTTTGTAGCAGGAGGATTGGTATACAATAGAGGCTGTAATGATCCAATGATTTGGTAAATCATGGATTATCAGTTTTTTTGGATATTTATTACTATATATGGAGAGATAATTCCATTGATTAAAATAAGATAAAATATCATTAAATAGCATCTATTTGTTCAGGGATTTTGGTGAATTCTTAATGTGGTTTGCGTGAATGATTTCTGAGTGGAGAAGTTGTTCACGCAGATGCAATGTTGGTGAATATTTTTTCAGGGAACTCAAACTTGAAAAGTACCTAGCATGTATGTGAGTTTTCCTGATATATTGAGAAGTAATTATGGAATGCATAAGAGGTATGGTCTATTGAAGCAAAATCAGTCCATGAATAGATAATAGTTTGCAGATAGATGGTGGTTCATTGAGTAGGTTCATGGAGTCAGTACGCGAAGGCGATACACGGGAGTGAAGGATGTAGAGTCAATGAAAAAAAGAAGGTTTGAAGATGCATAATTAGTATGCAGTGGAGGTGATATATGTACCATACATGGAACATAGAACGTGAGGGTATAGTGTGGTTTTCAAAATACTCATGAAATATTCAAAAATCTTCAAATCATATATCTAATGTATTTTTCCATACATACCAGTACCCAGGAAGGTTTATTAGTATTTAGGCAAAAAGTTACCTCAAAAGAGCATATATATATATAGTTTAGGATGAAATATTCATGAAAATTAAGTTACCTACAAGCACATATAATGTTTGAAATTCATGTCTTTAAACTGTGAGTGGATTCATTTCTGAGAGCAGTGAGTGAAGGAAGAGGCAGTTAATGACCCTTTCATCTAGTAGTTAATTAGAGAATGTGAAATAGGGAGTGAAACATCTGAGTGAAATGAGTAGATCATAAACCTTTTAATGTTAGTGATACTGGACATTGAATATCTAGCCCAAACATTGTACATATTATTGGCTTTAATCCTTAGTGAATATAATTCATCGGCACACCGCCATTTTATACTCCATGGACGTAGACTAGTGAGGACAAACCATACAAAAAGTATTGTGTCTAATTCATTATTCCAATTTTATTCACACTTTCCAATGAGAATGAGAGGGAAATGTGTTTTCAACAAAGACAGAACAAGACCTGAATGGGAATATATTTTAATCTATCATACCCTGATTCACCCCCCACTTCATAGTTTTCGTTATTTTGGTCATAACTATTGATATGAGAGCGAACAGTTGAATTTCAATGATTATATAACAAGGAAAAAGAATGGAGGTGGTTATTCATAAAGGAATTCCACTCTTAAATTTAAATAATTTTCAACTATAGGAGAATATAATGTAACACTACATCTGATCTTTTGGGATGGATGAATTCAAAACAACAATTAATGGAATATTTGGTGATAGAAACATTGGTTCTTTATCAAATGATAAAAGAATTTTATCGTATTCTGATGCTAAATTGATAAATTATTCAGGGGGATCAAATAACATTTATACAAGGGTGATGTCTTTTAAAATAACACATTATATGTGGGAAAAATTGTTTTTGATTTATGAGGGAAACAAAAAAGTTAGTGAAGTAAAGATCTAGGATCTCTGGAACAAGTATGAGGGTCACATAATGAACACCAATGATATTTTTGAATCATTATACGACATGGTAAATTTTATAGGGGAAGATATGTGTGTTCATAGAGAAGTCATTGAAGATATAAATAATGTGAAACTTATCTTGAGGTAATATCCATCGTGGTTCAATCATAATGTTTTAGTGATGGAAGATCGAGACCAAAAATTACTAACAATACATAATATACAATGTACCCTTGTATCATAAGATATGATGAACATTGATTACAATGATATAGAAAATGTGATTATTAAGGAAGTGTAATTCATGGACATGAATAATCTCGTTGTAGAAGATAGTTTCGATGAGGACAACATGGATAATGTCATCTAATTTCTCTCCCCAAATTTGAAATGTGTAAAGGGAAGATCAAAGGTAAACTTCAATTTTCATGCATTCGATGCAGAACGATTTGGCATGTTTTAGTAAAATTTCGTAAGATGTTTTATGATGACAATGACTCAACATATGAAATTAACCAAAATATATATTCATCAAATGAAACAGTTATGAAATTAGTAAGTGAATGATCTTTGAAAAGAATTTTTATCAAAAGAATATGAATGTTAAGAATAATCTAAGGCAGAAGGATTAGAGAACTACAAGGATCATAAAGTATATTACAAGGGAATATTTATGGTAAATTCATCAACAAATGAAGAAAATGATATTGAATATGGATAAAATTATGGAATTGTTGATATTTAGGATGAATTAGAAGCATCCCTTGAAGATGTAGTTATTTTGTGATCAAAAACAAAGAAAAATTTCAATGGATATAATGTTTCCAAATTCTATTTGTTGTAGCATGATTAAAAGAATTATGATATGAATGTAAAAATTGATAAGGTGGGGTTTCCAATTCCTAAAATCTAAAAACATGTGGTTGAGTACAATCTCACAATTGAACTAAAAAAATATAAATAGATAGATTAACTAAAACTGTATAATATCTAATCAATGTATCAATGAACTAGAAGTGGAATTTTTCAATCTGTGATGAACATTTAAAGATTAGTAGAATCAATTAACTCATGTTTCGGCATCAGGAAATACAATCATAAAGTAAATGGATAGGATGTTATTTTAGTAGAGTGGTCAATAAAAATAGAAGAAAAAATCAACTCTAAATGATAAATCTAATATGAGACATGTTCTAAAATAGAATGATGTTACATTTCATGTATGATCATAAGCACCCACTCTATGATAGATGATTTATTTGGGTATCAAATAGAATTACAATATTCATAGAACACAAGTCACAAATTTTGGATCATCATATAAACACATTAATATACCTCTAATAAGATTATATTTATTTTGTAAGATTTGACATTCTCAAAATTTATGTTCTATAGAAATGTGGGGCCAAGAAGAACAAAACCAACAGAGGTGTTCATACATAGCTACATATTCCAGGTTATCATTTTATATTCATTGTTAGTGGTGTAAGGTACTTAGACGTTTGGTAATATATTTCACATAAATAATATAGAGGAATGTGTATAGGAGGACTAATTTTGTTCATAAGAAGCATCCAACTATTTATTCAAGATATATAAAAATTAAACATTGTTTTAAAATACTATTGGTTGAATCTATTCTATCATATACATAAGAATATTAAGATTATCATTCCATGTCACGCATGAAGTCTAATACATATTTTAATAATAAAAGTTTAGAGATGGTTGTGGTTTCAGAAATTGCATTATAGGCATCAGATCACACTAGGATCTGGATCATTAATAGTGGATGGACATCCCACATGATGAGAAACAGAGATCTAGTGATCAGAATCAGATATGATAATGAAGGTATCATATGATTGGTAATAATAGTAGATGGAAAAATTTTGGTCACAGAAAATATATGTTTGAAATAAAATACCTGAGATGATAAGATGCCTTGGATGTTGGGGGTCTTAGTCACAACATTCTTAGTGTTATTCAATTGTGTGACTCTGGGAATGCCATATGTTTTTTTATGATATTTTGTATCATCATGTTAAAGTATGGTGTTGTTTAGTTTCATGTAATGCATACAAAAGTGAATCGTTTTGTTGTGAGATTATAAGATGATATGTGCTTTATGTCCATGGTCGGAGAAAACAAGTTATTTCATTAGCATTTGGGCCCCATAATCCAAGTTCCCATTGATGATGGGGGGATATAAGATGTTTCTCAGACTATACCTAGATTATCACATGATCTGAATCATGCGTGTGATTCCACCCAATAAGGGAAGATCATTTGAAATACATATAAGGAAAAAGAGAATAATTCAACAATATTTCTTTAGTTCATGGATATTTGTGTGTGTGGGATAGTTTCCCCATGGGATATTGATGGAAGGAGATATTATATTATCTACATATATTTCTATAGTATAATGGAACAAGGTTAAATAATAACCCAAATGTATGATGTGTTTAATTGAAATTCAATGTATCGATGAGAATGTGAAAAGATTCTTGGTTGGAAAATTTGTATGATTCGAACAGATAATGGAACAAAGTTTATAAATAGCCCAGTGGAGGATTATCTCAAGAAATATTGGATAAGGAATCATGTTTCATAATTATGAACTCCACAACAAAATGGAGTAGTTGAGATATGAAATCAGATTGTATAAAATATAGATAAAATAATTCTCATTGTCAAAGGCCATCCCCAAAAATTCTAGAAACAAGCAGTTGTTAAAACATTCTACAAAAAATATATATATTTAAATCTTCCAAATGAGGATATTACTCTCTATGATATATGGTATTGAATGTATCCATCAATGAAGTAATTTTGAGTATTCTCAAGTGAATGTTTAATTCTATATAAGGAGAAACACAAGAATGTTGAATATTGTGGTGATAAAGGGATATTACATGGATACTCACATAAAATAAAATCATATAAATGATTCAACAAGAAGAATGTACAGATAGTTGAAAGTCATGAGGTCACTTTAGTAGTGAATGAACAAGAATATTAAGAAAATACATGATTAGACTAAGGAGGATATTGATGAAAAGATTAGTAGGTCAAGAGATGATCCAAATCTATAGGTTTATTTATAATAATACTCTAATGATGAGAATAAATAAGTACCATTCCAATTACCAGTGAGAATAGTTGATATTTATATGTAGAATATAATTGGTCATAAAATAACACCAGTGCGTACAAGGCAGATGAGTTCTCTAAATCAAGAATCATAATTATTACAAGTCGATCGTATATTCTTTGATGAAGCAACTAGATATGAGAATTTGGTTCAGGTGATTAATAAAGACATTTACAATATTGATATGAATAAGATGGGGGAAATTGTTTTTCGACAAGTTAACAAGAAATCCATAGGGAAAATAGATCAATCAAAAAATGATGAAGACATTGTTGTAATTCAAAAAAATCATGTCATATGTGCAATGGGTACTCCCAAATATATGATATTGATGTTTATGGGACATTTGTAATTGTTTTATTTATGGAGACAACCCAGTTATACATATAAATTGTAGTTAAAAAGAATGATGAATGCTTTCTAAATGTACTTCACATCTGCATTTCTCTATGGAGAAATATAAAACAATGTTTACATTGATAAAAATAATTTTTTTTCTCATTCATGAATGTAACACCCCAAGATTTCATAGCGTGTTATTTCTTCAAAATAATTCAATAAATTGCACTACACGCAACACCGAGTTCAATCACACCATGACTTAAAAAAAATACATTCAAAAGGGGTTATGAATAGTATTAACAAAATTTTAAACTTTATATAATCCTTATAATTTTAGAATCCATATTATGAGTTTCTTAGACATAATGCAAGAACAGATTCATTTTCAGTATTGCACTTTTAGCAACTTTTAATAGTGAAAACTTTTTAAATACAATATTTTAAACTTTTTGACTAAATGGGGACATCAAAAAAAATTTAAAATGAAACATCCCAAGCTTCCACGGTACGCTTTCCTTTGAATAATACAGTAGTGTGTGTTGTACGCAACTTCGAGTTCTAACACACACCACAACCAATCAAACCAGCTGTTATTAATAGTAATAACTACTTTTTGAAATTATATATATTTTATATTTCAAAATGGACTTCATTTTTGGATTTGGAATATCGAATTTAGCCTAAGGTGAAATTTTGGTACATTTCGGATAACTTTCATATTTTGATGAATAGTGAAAATTACTAAGTTTTAATTAAAAACAACTTTTTTAATCAAAATAATTAATAGTGATAAATTATGAATTTGAGTGGTTTTAAAGTATATTTAGAATATATTTTTACCATTTAATATAATGTTGGTCATTGGACATAATTTTACAATTAAACCGAACATAAACGAGTGTCAATCTTTTGATAGTTATTATCTCTTAAAAACACGCTTTTTGTTTTGACAGCGGGAATTAATTTCAAATTAATTTCTGCCACTTCTGTGTTTTGAATTTAGGAAAATGGATTCCATATTTGGAATCAGGATGTTCAAATTTTGTAAATAGGTAACTTTTATTTTTAGACATTTTGAATAATTACTGCGGTAAATATTTTATTTACCATGGTTAAGGGTAAATCCGGTAAATAAGGGTTAAAAAATAATATTATAATAATAGTAAATTACCCTAAAACGTGTCTTAACCCTATTGGTTGATACATGGTCGAACATGGGAATCTTTGGGTCTATTTTGGGACCCCATGGATCCACTTGTAAGTGATAATGACACTTTATTTTAATTAAGTTAAAATGAATACAAAAATGACACAAGCATATATCTTTTAGAAAAACAATTGTTACATAGGGTTATATATGTTGGATTTTAGATTATAAATATTCATTAGAAATATAAAAGTATTTCCTACATAATGATATTTTATTTATAATTTTTAGACATTAAATAATTTATTTTATTTATGACACAATGATGATGCAGTAATTACTATAATAGTGAAAAATTAAAATAATTGATATTATAAATACCCAAATAAATATAATATGAAACTTTTAATGAATTAAACTAATTTTCTAGGATAATATGATATATTAGGATTTATTTAATTGACTTTTTTCGAAGTAATCAATCTGTTATGAGTTTCACAAAAATCAACTATTGAATAGTGTCAAAATTGACATAAAAGAGTTCTTAAAACAAATATTATATTATTAATTGATATTAAATTCCTAAAAATCTAAGGTTAGGCCAAGAGACTTATATCATGATAGGTTCATCATTAATGTACCACTTGGGGGTCTCTTGGATGTATATAGTAATTTTATTAACCATATTATATAAAAATACAAAGAGACATTGTAAAAGTGAAACTAATTAACATAGAGTTAATACTTAAAGATAAGGTTAATATAAGTACCCAAACCTGTCTAAATTCTATTGGATGAGTGGTTTTCGACCTATTCCCACCTTAACCGTTGAATAATAAGCTTTGGAGCCATTATAAACTGAATATGAATTTATTATAAATTAATATTTCTAGCTTTTCCAAAGGTGCCCCTCACCCCTCTTATAAAAGGGCACTCCTCCTTCTTATTTCTTCACACCTTCAAAGCCTTTTGGTTCGGACAAACTCTCCCCAAATACTCTCCCAACATCCCTCACTACAACCTAGAGGCCTTAGTTTGATCAGAAAGCCAACCTATGGAGCCCTTTTGATCAAATCAAAAGGAAGAACCCGAAGAAGAGGTAATGATTTCACCACCCTTCTCCAAGTTCATTTCTTCTTCCACTTATTCTTCCTTTGTTCTTACCATTCTAAAATAATAACTCCAGTATCTCACATATACTGTGATGTTATTATAAATATGGTACAACCATATTCAGTATTCTATCCACCCTTTGAATAACATGTCACCATACGTGCGTACGTACGGACTACCGTCTCCACGTCGTGGTGTAATTGTTATTCAATATAATATTATTTGGATGGGTATAATAATGATGTGTAACTCAATTAATAATAAATATAACATGTTAATGATTCTGTATATATGATATACCATCCATTTATATATTATTTTAATATCAAAAGAATGATATTGTCGCTCGTGCGTACGTACGGAGTACCGTCTCCACGAACGCGATGAGATTCATTCTCCATCGTATCCATTCAAGTATAATTATCATTTGATGATTTAAAAATGATGTTTAAGGACTAGATATCATTCTGGATATGAATAAGATACAACAACCATGGCTTATGTAACAAAACATATAAAAGAAAATGAGTAAGTTAACTCCCGAAACGACGATAATTCTAAGATATTATTAACAAATCAATGTTAAAAGATCATATATGATATCATATTATTATATATGATTCTTGTATAATTTAATAACAACTATTTCACCATTATACAAAGGGTTAACCTACCCCATCAAAGGAAAAGTACAAGGTAAGGGTTATTTCAAAATCTCTTCATTATCCGAGGTTGTTTATAAGTAATAATCTACTGGGATCTCTTTATCATCCACATCCATGTTTTTTAAAAATGTATTTCAAAACATTTTTACTATTTACTAGAATATGAGTTAAAGTCATTTATACCCTTTTTGACTTTTATAAGTGTTTTATAAAGGAATCTTTCCGTCGTTTTCAAAACAAGGTCCCTTTTTATTCTTTTCGATAGAATTAAGGTAAGAATGTTTTTTTTAACTTATACGGCAGGTGCGGCTAATTTCCGCCGTTATAAAATCTTCAAAACTTCCCTTACAAGCTTATAAGAATATTTTCAATGCAAATGTTTAATTTTATATGGATGTTAAATTATTTCAAAATAAAAGGAGATATTTCTTTAAAAAAAAATTTGATTTCTTCTATGTCAACATCCTTTGATGGATTTTAAGATTATTTGAAGTTTATTTATTATGATACAAAACTTATATATTGTATTGAAGGTTTTGTGATATGTTTGACTGTGGATGTGCAATTTTTATACCATTCATAGTTTATGGTGAAAGTATTGACATTTCATATGCTAGTTTTAATATGAATGTTTATGTTATGTTTAAACCTTTTCATATGGAAATGCATTGGACTTAATATGTGACGGGTGGAGCCCGCTATAGCTCCTCGATGCATCGGTAGGTCTCATGAGGCAAACTAGTGTCCTGTAACAAGGCCTTGACAAAATCTTATTTTTAGTCTTGGCACGAGGCCTTGGCTTTGTGGTTATGATAGTCTGGAATTATGCATTCCAACATTATGAAAGTGGTTATTGATTTTTGCATGTGATTATTAGATTAGTAGAATATCCATGTGAATAAGTAAATGGCATTATTTCATTTTATCTATGCCATACCATGTTGAAAGTTCATATTTAAAAGGCTTTTGTTTTAGTTATACATTTCCTTAAATGTTTATTCTTATTTATGAAAGTTTCCGCTATATTGTTATCCTTACGGGGCATTTGAGCTCACCCCTTTTCTATGTTTTATTTTTCCTAGGAAGTGAAGAAGTAAATTATGAATGACCTGCAGGGATTTTATGAGGGGTTAATAGTGTGGATTGTGGAAACATTATGTTGTTGTAGTAGTTTTTCATTTTATGATGTAATGTAAAACTTATGAATAAATCTAGTGTTTCCAAGGCTACTAAACCAATCGGTCTTTCGAGATTTGATCTTTCTTGTGATCATGCCAATGTTATGTAATAATGCACCGACTCTGGGTAACTGGGGTCGGGGCGTTACAGTTGGTATCAGAGGAAGTTTAGTACAAACCTTGGAAGCTAGATTTAGATAAACTCTGATTAGAGCACGTAGACCTAAGATGAACTTTGAGGATTAGTATAGAAGAACTTCCTAGAATTTTTGTATTGTAGAGATTTTGTGAGTTTTCCGAGCAATACATCTCTGTCTGGATACGAGCAGGTAGAGGCGGCTCTGGCACATATGTACCTAGGGGTAAAACCCGAAAACACCGCTTTGAGCTAGACTCGAACGGGAACTGGTGCACGACAACGGGCCTTGCTGCACTCTTGGTTACGACACTCCCGGGTGATATGCTTAGGATAACTCTCATTTTCTTTACAAATCATTATGAAGGGTTTATGAGTATATAATTCCTCAAAGAAAACATTTTTATGAATATGGATTAAATCCATAAATAGTTAAATTTATGTTAAGTGTTTTATAAGTATGAGATTATGTATTTTGATTCATAAACTGATCTAGTGTATGCCATTGTTTAGAAATGGTGCCCAGTAGAAAGAATGAGAACTCTAGCAATGCACATGATACAAAGTGAAAGAAGGATCATATATTTTATGGTCTTAAGCCAGAATTTACAAGAGAAATAGTCTCGCATGTATTATCATCATATGAAGAAATAATATCATGTGTTGATAAGATAAGTAAAGAGTTTACTGAGTCCTATGGATTTGAAGGGAAGCAAGAGAAGAAAAGGATGGAAGAGAGAAATATGGATAAACGGAAGAGGGAAAAGAAGAATTTTCCCATATGTGGTAACTGTAGAAAGAAACACCCTGGAACTTGCCTGAAAGGAATGGGAGTTTGTTATAAGTGTGGAGGAAAAGGTCACAAAGTACGTGACTGCAAGGGTAAGAAAATGGTTTCAAATGTAAAATTCTTTATTTGCAAGGAGTTTGGACACTACGCGAACCTATGTCCCAGTCATCAGACTATGCCGCAAATGATGCTATTGGATAATAATCAAGTTATGATACTACCACAGATGAAGAGGAATGATTAGAGTTCTTATGTTGATTATGTCAATTGAATGTTGTATCAACAATGTACTTTTTATAATAATATAAGGATTGTATTGCAGTACTATTTCATTAAGGACTTGAGATTGTGAGGAACAAAGAAAAGTGACTCAATAGCAGGATAAATTTTTGGAAAATACATGGTTGAGAGAAAGATAAATCATAATATAGTTCTGATACTGAGGTAGTGATTTTGGAATAATACATGATTTTTTTGGATAAATTAAATTGGATATTCTTGACTACCTTGGAACTGATTAATGATTTGTATATTCCATCATTGTTGGGGTTTAAAACATTTTTGGATTAATGAAGTATATCCAGCATTCTATATGGAATAAGGGAGCATGAATGTAATCAATAAGGAATATGGTAATTCAGGATGTTTCAGTATATTAAAAGAATACATGATGAAGGTATTCATATTCTATTACGGGGTAAAAACGATCTACATTATGTTTACCTTCCTTATAAATGTTGTACTGTAAGTTTGGACAGAAGTATTTTGGATAGTTCTAGTTTGGATTATTTTGGATTGCCATAAAAGGACAACCCGGAGGTCGGGCGGCAACCCGTCGCGTCCGGCAAGGCTGCGAGACTTGAACTCGCAACCGAAGGGCGACAAGGGTGTATCACCTACCACTGGCTCACAAGATGTCCTGGATTAAATAATGTAGTTTTTTTTTAAAATATCTGGTAGATGAATTATAAATTCATTTATTTTAGAACCCTGTACGAATAGTATAAATAGAAAAAAAAATTATTCTATTATCTTTTAGAGTAAAAGATGAGTTTGTGGTAGAAATTTATTAACGGATAAAACTCTAATTATAAAGTATGTATATCTCCTTATGATCTTAGCCAATCTCATAAATAAAATCCTCAACATTAATAAAAGAAACTTAGAACAAAAATGTTGTCCTAGATGGTACCTTAAATCATCACTAATTTATGTCTTTGGGATTGTTGGCCTTTTCATAGCCATGTTCTCTACCACTCTGCATCAGATAATTGATGGTTAGATTTCTCTTCCATATCCATATTTTCCTACATGGAACCCTAGTATATGTTATTTTCGGTAATCTTCATACTTTCGACTCTTTATTTTAATTAGAGGCCTCATTAATTCATTTTTTGATGTGGGATTTCAACTAAGATATTTTGAAACGTCAAAAATGTGTTATCCTAATACCCTATGTATTGTTGAACCGATGGTATTTCAAATCATCATAGATTGATGAGTTTAAGGACCTCAATTTTATAATTGTTTGTGATTGATGACCTCAATCACTACCTATAAATATTTACGTTTTTCCTCCAATTATATGTCTCTAATTGCCACCAATGTTCTCCTAATCGAGATCATAATTTGGTGGTGACCCTTTCATTTCTCTTTTCCTCATATTAAGACTAAATTTTAATAACCCAATTTCCAATGTGGGTTTTCCAAAAAATATATTTTCTATTTTCAACCTTTTATTTTTGAAGAACAATTTCAAATTGCGAGGACGCAATTTATTGAAGGAGGGGAGAATGTAACACCCCAAGATTTCATAGCGTGTTATTTCTTCAAAATAATTCAATAAATTGCACTACACGCAACACCGAGTTCAATCACACCATGACTTAAAAAAAAATACATTCAAAAGGGGTTATTAATAGTATTAACTAAATTTTAAACTTTATATAATCCTTATAATTTTAGAATCCATATTATGAGTTTCTTAGACATAATGCAAGAACAGATTCATTTTCAGTATTGCACTTTTATCAACTTTTAATAGTGAAAACTTTTTAAATACAATATTTTAAACTTTTTGACTAAATGGGGACATCAAAAAAATTTAAAATGAAACATCCCAAGCTTCCACGGTACGCTTTCCTTTGAATAATACAGTAGTGTGTGTTGTACGCAACTTCGAGTTCTAACACACACCACAACCAATCAAACCAACCGTTATGAATAGTAATATCTACTTTTTGAAATTATATATATTTTATATTTCAAAATGGACTTCATTTTTGGATTCGGAATATCGAATTTAGCCTAAGGTGAAATTTTGGTACATTTCGGATAACTTTCATATTTTGATGAATAGTGAAAATTACTAAGTTTTAATTAAAAACAACTTTTTTAATCAAAATAATTAATAGTGATAAATTATGAATTTTAGTGGTTTTAAAGTATATTTAGAATATATTTTTACCATTTAATATAATTTTGGTCATTGGACATAATTTTACAATTAAACCGAACATAAACGAGTGTCAATCTTTTGATAGTTATTATCTCTTAAAAACACGCTTTTTGTTTTGACAGCGGAAATTAATTTTAAATTAATTTCTGCCACTTCTGTGTTTTGAATTTACGAAAATGGATTCCATATTTGGAATCAGGATGTTCAAATTGTGTAAATAGGTAACTTTTATTTTTAGACATTTTGAATAATTACTGCGGTAAATATTTTATTTACCATGGTAAAGGGTAAATCCGGTAAATAAGGGTTAAAAAATAATATTATAATAATACTAAATTACCCTAAAACATGTCTTAACCCTATTTGTTGATACATGGTCGACCATGGGAATCTTTGGGTCTATTTTGGGACCCCATGGATCCACTTGTAAGTGATAATGACACTTTATTTTAATTATGTTAAAATGAATACAAAAATGACACAAGCATATATCTTTTAGAAAAACAATTATTACATAGGGTTATATATGTTGGAGTTTAGATTATAAATATTCATTAGAAAGATAAAAAGATTTCCTACATAATGATATTTTATTTATAATTTTTAGACATTAAATAATTTATTTTATTTATGACACAATGATGATGCAGTAATTACTATAATAGTGAAAAATTAA
Organism: Viscum album; assembly: GCA_963277665.1. Lineage (NCBI taxonomy): Eukaryota > Viridiplantae > Streptophyta > Magnoliopsida > Santalales > Viscaceae > Viscum > Viscum album. Next base: position 1,681,416,619 of record OY728163.1, on the reverse strand, counting down.
ACTAATTGATATTATAAATACCCAAATAAATATAATATGAAACTTTTAATGAATTAAACTAATTTTCTAGGATAATATGATATATTAGGATTGATTTAATTGACTTTTTTCGAATTAATCAATCTTTTATGAGTTTCACAAAAATCAACTATTGAATAGTATCAAAATTGACATAAAAAAGTTCTTAAAACAAATATTATATTATTAATTGATATTAAATTCCTAAAAATCTAAGGTTCGGCCAAGAGACTTATATAATGATAGTTTCATCATTAATGTACCACTTGGAGGTCTCTTGGATGTATATAGTATGTTTATTAACCATATTATATAAAAATACAAAGAGACATTGTAAAAGTGAAACTAATTAACTTAGAGTTAATACTTAAAGATAAGGTTAATATAAGTACCCAAACCTGTCTAAATTCTATTGGTTGAGTGGTTTTCGACCTATACCCACCTTAAAATTTTAATAATAAGCTTTGGAGCCATTATAAACCGAATATGAATTTATTATAAATTAATATTTCTAGCTTTTCCAAAGGTGCCCCTCACCCCTCTTATAAAAGGGCACTCCTCCTTCTCATTTCTTCACACCTTCAAAGCCTTTTGGTTCGGACAAACTCTGCCAAAATACTCTCCCAACATCCCTCACTACAACCTAGAGGCCTTATTTTGATCAGAAAGCCAACCTATGGAGCCCTTTTGATCAAATCAAAAGGAAGAACCCGAAGAAGAGGTAATGATTTCACCACCCCTCTCCAAGTTCATTTCTTCTTCCACTTCTTCTTCCTTTGTTCTTACCATTCTAAAATAATAACTCCAGTATCTCACATATACTGTGATGTTATTATAAATATGGTACAACCATATTCAGTATTCTATCCACCCTTTGAATAACATGTCACCATACGTGCGTACGTACGGACTACCGTCTCCACGTCGTGGTGTAATTGTTATTCAATATAATATTATTTGGATGGGTATAATAATGATGTGTAACTCATGTAAATAATAAATATAACATGTTAATGATTCTGTATATATGATATACCATCCATTTATATATTATTTTAATATCAAAAGAATGATATTGTCGCTCGTGCGTACGTACGGACTACCGTCTCCACGAACGCGATGAGATTCATTCTCCATCGTATCCATTCAAGTATAATTATAATTTCATGATTTAAAAATGATGTTTAGGGACTAGATATAATTATGTATATGAATAAGATACAACAACCATGGCTTATGTAACAAAACATATAAAAGAAAATGAGTAAGTTAACTCCCGAAACGACGATAATTCTAAGATATTATTAACAAATCAATGTTAAAAGATCATATATGATATCATATTATTATATATGATTCTTGTATAATTTAATAACAACTATTTCACCATTATACAGGAGGTTAACCTACCCCAACCATGGAAATGTTCAAGGTAAGGGTTATTTCACAATCTCTTCATTATCCGAGGTTGTTTATATGTAATAATCTACTGGGATCTCTTTATCATCCACATCCATGTTTCTTAAAAATGTATTTCAAAACATTTTTACTATTTACTATAATATGAGTTAAAGTCATTTATACCCTTTTTGACTTTTATAAGTGTTTTATAAAGGAATCATTCCGTCGTTTTCAAAACAAGGTCCCTTTTTAACCTTTTCGACAGAATTAAGGTAAGAAGGTTTTTTTTAACTTATACGGCGGGTGCGGCTAATTTCCGCCGTCATAAAATCTTCAAAACTTCCCTTACACGCTTATAAGAATATTTTCAAAGAAAATGTTTTATTTTATATGGATCTTAAATTATTTCAAAATAAAAGGAGATATTTCTTTAAAAAAAATTGATTTCATCTATGTCAACATCCTTTGATGGATTTTAAGATTATTTGAAGTTGATTTATTATGATACAAAACTTCTATATCGTATTGAAGGTTTTGTGATATGTTTGACTGTGGATGTGCTATTTTTATACCATTCATAGTTTATGGTGAAAGTATTGACATTTCATATGCTAGTTTTAATATGAATGTTTATGTTATGTTTAAACCTTTTCATATGGGAATGCATTGGACTTAATATGTGACGGGTGGAGCCCGTTATAGGTCCCCGATGCATCGGTAGGTCTCATGAGACAAACTAGTGTCTTGGCACAAGGCCTTGACAAAATCTTATTTGTAGTCTGGGCACGAGGCCTTGGCTATGTGGTTATGATAGTCTGGCATTATGGATTCCAACATTATGAAAGTGGTTATTGATTTTTGCATGTGATTATTCGATTAGTAGAATATCAATGTGAATAAGTAAATGGCATTATATCATTTTATTTATTCCATACCATGTTGAAAGTTCATATTTAAAAGGCTTTTGTTTTAGTTATACATTGCCTTAAATGTTTATTCTTATTTATGAAAGTTTCCGCTATATTGTTATCCTTACTGGGCATTTGAGCTCTCCCCTTTTCTATGTTTTATTTTTCCCAGGAAGTGAAGAAGTAAATTATGAATGACCTGCAGGGATTTTATGAGGGGTTAATAGTGTGGATTGTGGAAACATTATGTTGTTGTAGTAGTTTTTCATTTTATGATGTAATGTAAAACTTATGAATATATCTAGTGTTTCCAAGGCTACTAAACCAATCGGTCTTTTGAGATTTGATCTTTCTTGTGATCATGCCAATGTTATGTAATAATGCACCGACTCTGGGTAACTGGGGTCGGGGCGTTACAATGAATATGAGAAAAATGTCTATTGGCTGAGGATGACATCATATGGTTTGTCGCAAGCACTAAGATCATTGTATTCAAAGCTTAATGAATTTCTAAAGAAGATATGTATCTAGTGTGGTGCAGTTGATTAAATTTTTTATTTCATCAATGAAATCAATCAATGTATGAAGTTAATGATTTTTATCAATGATGTAATCATTGGTGTATTAGATGATGCAGTCTTTAAATATTATCCTGAATACATGAAAAACAAGTATGATATGATTATTATTGGTGAGATGATGTTTTCTCACGAAATACTAGTGATGTAAGGAATGATTGTCACTTTTATTTTCCAAATATAAATAGTCCAAGGTGGTTTTTATATGGTTTTTAAGGGGTAATTATAATGAGATGGAGACTCTGGTTGCAACCTCGATGAAAAAACCATTAGATGATGAAGGCATGTCAGTCAATAATGGAGAATAAATGAAAATCAATGGAGTTTTATTGTACCTGTCATCGTAAATTCCTAATATTGTATTTTCCGCATACCAACTAGTGAGATATCAAATCAATCACAAGGAGAGCCACATGATTGTATTGAAAATAATACATCATTATATCAAGGGAACTGAGAATTTTGGTTTAATATATAATCAAAAATCTGATCCATATTTAATGAGATATACATATAAATATTTTTTCGGATCACGAGATGATATGAAATAAATGTCCAGATGTGAATTTTTTCTCAAAGGATAGTGTTTTAATTATTTGAGAATGAAACAATATTTATTTTTTTGAGCACCATAGAATTTGAATATATTGAATCTAATCAAGCCAGCAAACAACTATTATGGATGATGTAGTAGCTTGAGGATATGGGAGTGTCTATGAAATCTCCAATCTGAATTCATTGTGATAATTCATGTGTTGTAAATCATAGAAAAAATAATGAACTTCAATCAAGGACAAATAAATTTTAAATCAAATATCATTTTATGAAGGATAAGGTGGATCAAGGTCTTGTGAAGGTGATGTATGTTATAATAGAACAAGAAGATGAAGATATTCATACAAAGGCCTGACCCAAATAAGAATTTGAAATTCATCGACAATATGTGGGATTAAAGTATAATACCTACACTTGAAAAAAATGAGAATGTTGGATCCACATCTCCCCCTAGTATGATGTATCTTTCCCTATTGTACTGATATGTGTTCTTTACCATGTTACAGACATCCTTGAAGTTCCATCAGTGGTCATTGGCAAAGGGGGAGAATGTAAGACTATTTAGGGGGAGAAAATTCATGGGGAAAAGCTGTTTTGTGGTGCACCGAGATAGGGGTTGTATTTGAGAGGAATCTATGTGAAGAAGACAATTGGGGGAGATTTTTGTATGATCTATAACATAGGATGAGAATTAAATATTATAATTCTAGAATTTAACAATCAATGGATATATATCACGATAGATGGGGATCTTAATTTAATCAGTTTTTTGGATTCAAGATATGGTGTTAGGAATGAAGTGATTCATTGATTATATTTTCAATATTCTCTTATTTTAGACATCGATCATGTATCATGTGGGATTAGTGTATGTGTTTAGTAAATTTTTGATCACAATATTAATCATACTATGTAAATGTTTATTAAATATGAACATAGATCTAACAAGGATTCAATGTGGGAAGAATTATTAAGAGTAGATTTTTCAATAAACCAAAAGGAGGAGATTATAGGCAAAACACCTCATGCAACCCAGTCAGTATGTTAGGGGTGTGATTTTTTTGGATAATCTAGATGATTGCGAATGAGATTATATAGTGTTTTCTGAAGATATGTTTTTAAAGACGCACAGTTTTACATTTGAAAATTGTTTTCGCCTCAATATTAGGAATATATGTATGGAAATGTAAGGTTTTATTCATCAGATATAATGATATAAATAAATACAAATGAAATCGATAAAGGAAGATAAATGTGGAGCCCGATACATGGATTTCATACCATGTCCTGGAATGGTTCATGTCTTTGTACCACCATGTGGGAATGGTGCGCAGGGGCGAGTCCTGAAACAAAAATGGTTCATGTTGATGGTTTGAATTAAAGGGTGTTATCTATGACAATGGAATGAAATTTTATAATATTTAAAAATAGAGGATTGATTCATAAGAGAAAAAGAATTTTTTGGACCACAGAAGAAAAATGGTTAAAAAAATTAGTGTTGGCTAGGGAAGGATGATTGTTATGTGGTGGATGTTGTAACAAGTCAATGATTTAGTAAATCTATGATTAGAATATTTTTTGTATATATTTACCTATATAATTATAGAAAATAACACTAATTAAAATTGAATTAAAATCTCATTTCAAATCATTACTTTTCTCTAGGAATTTGGTGAAATCAAAAAGTGGTTCATGAAAAGGATTTTCATGGGTAGAAGTGGTTCGCACAAAAGAAATTCTTCCAAATATTTTTATAGGGAACTCAAACAAGAAATGTTTGTTCTACATGGAGGAGGATTTCTAGTAAAAGGATAATCATGTCTAATAAGTGGAGGATATATGGTATAAAGAAGAAAATTCAGTCCATAAATAGTGATCAGTTTGCCGACAGATGGTGGTTTGCAGAGTAGGTCTCCAGAGTCAGTATGTGGAGGCGTTATGGGAAATAGAAGGAAGTCAGGTCCCCAAATGAAGCACAGTTCTCAAAATTGGAAGTAGTATGAGGAAGAGGAGATCTGCATTACATACATAGTACACAGTATGTAACATCCCAGGTAAATAATGAATATTAATTTTTCATATTTATTAATTTTTTAATAAAAAATTAATTTTACTTTAAAACGGCTTCCATGTTTGATAGCATACCCGATACGCAACACCAGGTTTCGTTGAAATATTAAATTGCACACTAATAATATAATATTATTATTATAAATGGTAGTTAACTAATAGTAAATGTATTGTTGGGAATTAATGAAACTATCTACAATATTATTATACATGTCTTTTTAATGTATTTACATAATCCAAAAAAATGTTAGAGGCTTAAAATGTGAAGGAATCTAATTTTAAGCATAATTTACATTAAAATGCTAATATATCACCTTTTAATTGTGAAAAATTTTTAAATATAGTTTTTTCAATTTAATACATTCTAATTGACCAAATAAAATCCTTCTTTAGAAAGGGGACATCAAATTTTAATTTGGTTAATTTTTTGGTATTTTTCTGATAATGTTCATTTTTAATGAATAGTAAAAAATATTGCATTTTAATTCAAAATTTCCTTTTAATCTAATTTTATTACATGTTTATATTTTCATTTTAGTTGTTTTTAATTAGAAATTAAAATATATTTTTACCATTTAATCCAATGTTGGTCATTGAAAGTAATTTCACTTTGAAGTTGGACAAAAACAAGTATCAACATTTTGATAGTTATTATTTCTTAAAAACACGATATTTGTTTTAACAAAAGGAATTAATTTTTAAATTAATTAATTCCACTTCTATGTTATTAATTTGAAAAAAATATACATCAATTTTGAATTTGGAATATCAAATAATTCTTCGGCTGAATTTTTTGTATTTTTCTGAAAAACTTCAATTTTTGATGAATAGTCAAACCACTTAGTGGTAGATAAAAAACTGAATTTTTCATTTAAATGAAAATTTTCCACTTCTATGATTTGAATTTCAAAAATCCGACATACATGGTTATTATCAAGAAGTATAATATTGTTCATTAACATGAAAATAATTATTGGTAAATAGTAACTTTTGACTTTTATTTACCGCGATTAAATGTAAATAGGGTAATTCAAGGTTAAAAGAATATTATAATAATTCCACATTACCTTAACACTAGTCCAAACCTTATTGGTTGAGTCATTAAAGACCATGGGAATAATTGGGTCGATTTTGGGACCCCATTGAGCCACATGGGAGAGAAAATAAAAATTTAGATTAATTAATGTAATGTGAAGACAAATGTGACATTACCAAAAATATTTTGGTAATTAATTTTTATATGGTGTTATTTACGTCCTATTTTTGACTGAAAATATGATTCGGAAGTATTAAAATATTTCCTACATCATGATGTTAATTTTATAATTTTTAGGCATCAAATAAAGTAAATTATTTATGACACAATAATGATGCAATATTTACATCATAAATAAATGATTTTAATAAATAAGATTATAATGATTAAATTATTATCCAAAACATGTCCAATTTTGATAGGATGATTTTATTTCGAATATGAGTCATATTATAATTGACCTTAATGATTTTTTAATAATTATAAATCGAATATCATTATATTATAAAATAATATTTTCACACTTTCCTAAAGATCCCCTCCTCTCCCCTATAAAAGGAGACCACTTCTACGAAATTACTCACTCCTCTCAGGCCTTTTGGAACGTCCAAATCTAACCAATTAGCCTCCCCACATCCCTATACTCTTTTTAAAAGCCTTACCATAGGCAGAAGTCACTTCAGGAAGTACTTTGGTTCAATCCAATTGGAGTTACCCAAACTAAAGGTTATGGTTTCTCTTAAATTGTTTTCTATTATTTTACTTCTACAACCCCTAATCTCTATTTATTTCAATTATTTTGTAACAACACATGTATCCTAAATATACTATGATGTTTGTATGAGAATTATTAGAACTAAACATACACACAACTCCATCTAATGGATGAAGAACTTAATGTTTATGTGGATGGAAAACTAACGCCTCACGAAATAATGATTGTTCAATTACATCTTACCACCTCTAATGGTGACCAGTACGAAGGAACTGTATTTATATATGATATATATTATTTTTATGATTTCCTTATTCTTCTATCCTTCCCAATAATATCAAAACCTTTTGGTTTTCATAGTTGGTAAATATGATAATCTCATTTGAGGAATTGCGGACTTCCGCCCCCTCAAAGTTATGTGACTCGTTAATTCCTTACATGGGATGTATAAAGGATGTATTTAATGATATTATAAATGATATAATACTGGAATATAATATACCTATTTATCATTATATTTTAATTCCATTAAAATAAGAAATATAAATGAATGTAGCGCTCATGCATACGTACGTCTTTCCATCTCCATGAACGGTGCATTTCAGTTCTTAACTCTAAATGTTATTTAATATTATAAATACATTTATATACGAGATATATATTATATATATTATATCTAAATGATTAATATAATTATGTATATAATCAACATTTGACCACATGAAAAACATGTAATTATAGGTATTACATTTTTGACTCAAGTACCAGATATCGACAAAATGAACATTATTAACTTAAATGATTACATAATGATTATAACATGGTAAAAAGTGAAATAAAAAGGAATAATAAACTTTAAAAAGGTAATTATGAAAGTGTAAATTAACTTTATTTTATTATTCAGGATATTAAAGAATGATCGATCATGTCGGACACGAGGTAAGTGATTTTCATATCTCACTTTAAATTCTGTGAGATGTCCACTGTTCACCACTGATTTATTGCATGTGGTGTATTATGTACTACCATTTGATATATATTATCAATATTATCTTTCAATTCATGGAATGTTGTGATTAATTTTATGGTTATTAACATTTGATCAAATGAATCAATTGAATACAACAATGTAAAAGGTTTCATATCACTTTTATTCCCATGAGATTCATGCTATATTTGCCACTATTTCCTTTTGTGTGGTGTATGTACTGGCCATGATTCAACACATTTTGTAGTAAACATTAATTTATGTGTATTTACATCTACATTGTATGGTCTTTCATTCATGTGGCATAAGTTTTGTAAGTTACCAAATCGGTAAGGGATCCTTTCACCCTCTTCTCTTTATTAAAGACTTATTTTTTTCACTTTTATTTAACATCTTACTATGTTGGGATATGTTATTATATATCCGTATTGATGTAAAAATTTAATCCAAGTGATTATATTCCATTATTTATCTCATCAACTCATTTTTTAATTTTCAAGTGTCCTCGTTACTGAATATGTCATCCAATGAATATGTGTGAATGACCTAGGATTGTTTTACACTTAATATCCACTTATATTGGGTATTTTTATATTTTTCACACAGAATTATGAGATTGAATTATCCTTAATTTAAATAAACCATCTTTATAAGGGATTTAATCCAAATTTACATTTCCACTGAGACATCGTTGTTGTTATAATCCAAATCACTCTTATGTGGTGTATATACTGTACATTGATATATTATACCATGAATCCATTTATTCTCATGATATTATAATTTTCTGATTAAATGATATTCCTCAATTATTTCTATTCACGCTTCTCTCTTTTTGTTAAAAAAGTATTTAACTAAAATAGCATTTTAAATGTTATAATGATCTATTCATCTAAATATTTCACATTAATGTTCATGTTTTAAAAATGGGTATTATGATTTATTTATATGGAAATTAATATTTTTAAATGATAATTCTTTTAAAATCTACAATGTGGAATGGGGCACTTCGATTCAAAAATCTCTTTTTAAATGGTTTCTAAAAATGGACTGATTATTTTAATATCTTCAAATTAACTCATGTGATTGAAAAAGAAATATTATTATATAAATGTATACATTTGAAATATTTAATGTTGGTACTTGTACATTTGACGGGTGGTTATGTGATAAACCATATGACGGGTGGTACCGTGAATACTAGGACGGGTGGTTACGTTATAACCTACTATGCATCGGGTCTGGAAGTCGGCAGTATGACTATTCCATTTAGTGATATTTGTGGAATTCGACTATATGGTTATTTCAATAAGAATGTTTATGTCCCATGTTACCTTTATATGTTATGTGTTATTTATATGGGTATTATGGTAATCTTTTTGTTACAAAAGGGTATGTAATGTTCATTTATTATGTGCAGAGTATTTACTACTTCATAAAGGTGGAAATTTGTACTTATGTTAAAGTATTCATGGTTTCCTTGTTGTTTAGAAAACATAATAGTTTTCCTTTATTGTGTATCCCTTACTGATCTTTTTATTCTCATCCCATGTTTTTGAAATGTTTTCCGTAGGACTTAAAGATGAATAGGGTCAGGGATGGGATAATGGAAAATTCATGATGTCTAAAATATGGAACTAAACATGTTTCTTTTTAAGAGTTTTTATTTTATGAAACAAATTTATAATTAGTAGCAGTGTCTAATTGTAATATTCAATTTTTCATGTAATAGTTATGGCCTAATTCTCAAAAACACTAAACCTTAAAATATCCTTAATGTGAATCATTCATTTAATTCAATATAATATAATGTTTAAGTCCGGGTCCTTATACAGTATGTAAGAGGGGAAGATGGTTTTCGAAATTGTTATGGAAGCTTGAAAAAGATTTATATCAGTTTGCAAAAGTATTCTCTGGTAACTAATAGTACTAGATAAGGAGGAAATCATATTCGTGTGAAAAAAGGACTTCCATAGATAGTATACATGTAGTTGGGGATGTGATATTCATGAAAATCAAGGGATCTATATTTACATCAATAGTTTTAGACCTACAATTCTATATTATGTGAGAGGATTCTTTTCTAAGTGTAATGAGCAAAGGAAGAGGAAGATATCGACCCTTTCATCTGTAAGTGTGTCAGAGAATGAGGCATTGGGGGTGACCCTTGTGAATATAGTGAGGAGAATCTAAAAGTTTTAAATTATGTGAGCATGGTTTTATATGATGTAGCTGAATCATTATACTCAATATTAACTAGGTCCTTAGTTAAATTGGATCAATGGTAAATAGTTATTTTACACTCTTTAGATGTTGCCCATTGAGGCTGAAAAAATTAAACATTGCAGTGTCTTGTGCACGATTTATATTCTATTAATTTTATTTGATGATAATGTGAGCGAAAAATATTTTTTTTAAACAAGACCTTAAGAGTATGAAATTTTAATCTGGCATACCCTAATTCACCATCTCCCCCATCAGTGTATTCAATCATTTGGACCTAACATTTTGGGTCTCAGATGATGTGGAAACATGAATGGGATTACCCTACACTTGAACTTCCGTTGGTGAATATGGATTTTGATCCTTTTTGTTGGAGACATGATCATTTGGGTAAAGATTTTATAGTTTTTAATGATCTGAAAATCATGATATATATATATATATATATCATTTCATAGCTTGACATGATTCTTCAAAATCCATGATGTGTAGATTATATGTAGTCCATCGATTTTTAAATGTAATATATACTATGAATGGAAAGTAGTGTGGCTGATGGCTTGATAAGGAAAACTCATAACCGTTTTCTATATTTGTCGAGTGCAGTATGGTAGACTATGACCTTTATGGCTAAAATTCATGTGGTAGTTCAGGAATGATGGGAACAAATGACACTAGTTTTTGTGGCAGTGGCGTTCACACAATAGAGATGGATTAGGGATGGGAACTTTGAGAATTTGTGTTCATTGCATTTAGGTAAATCCATGGAGGTGGGGAGAAAACTTCATATTGGATGGAAAATACTGATGAGATTATCAATGTGAAAATTAGGTTGTGGTAACGAAGATTATGCGAGAGGAACACATTCGAGAATTTCATGCCTCGTTGTTAGAGGTAAATCCAATGTTGAAAACAAGTATCATGACCTATGATGATAGTTTTTTTTTCAGGAATTATAAATGAGATATCAGTGTTCATAATAATTTGTTTCACCAATAATGTTGTGAAAGAAGACAATCAGCGACTTGGAGGCCTTTTACAGCCACTTCGTTTTCAGAAGTGGATGTGGGATGAAATAACATTGGATTTTACTTAGGATATCTGAGGAGACATAGGATGATTTATTCTCATTGGGTTATTTTAGGTTGACTAATGAAGGATGATCATTTCATTCCTGTCTAGTAAACCTTCATAGTAAAATAATTGGGAGAACTGTATTTTAGGGGAATAATTTGTTTTCATGCAGTTCTGCAGAATATAGTTTTATATCACGATTCATTTATTACATTATGCTTGTGGAAGGGGTTATAGAAAGCACATGGAACACAATTTTTGGTATATATGGATTTCCACCCACATATAGATTGTCAAACATATCATACCATACTTGTTATAGAGGATATGTTGTGGGAATGGGTACTCAACATCAGGGGTTCTTGGGATAAACACTTTAAACTAGTGGAGTTCACCTATATCGACTATAAGAATAAAACTATTAAGATATGACAATATGAGACAAATTATAGTATTCCATGAACATCACCACTATGATGGTTAGATGTAGATACCCTAAGCATAACGTACATGGACATTACATTACTTTTGCGGAATACGTAGTACATAACAAAAACACACACACACAAGGACCGTAATAGTTTAGTGTCTTTAGAAACTCAGAATATAATCTTCTAATCATGGTGAATGTTCTTCAACATATCTCATAAAGATCTTCCCCTTTTTTCATACCTAAACCCTTTCTTTATACCCTAGGGAAAAGAAAATACAAAAGGGTGATCTCAAATGCTCGGTAAGGCTAAACAAAAGAAATATCAATCACATCATATTCATAAGAACATAACATTTTGGAAATCATAACCTGAAAAAGAGATCATAATATCATAACATTGGATAAATCATAGTATTGAAATGTAATCCCAATAACTATAACAGAAAACATGAAACTTTGTGGCATACACACATAATCATAGAGAATCATTTCTTAATAGTCAAGACTCATTGCCAAGACTGTCTTAGTGGACAATGTCCATTTCTGAACCGAGTTCACTCCTCGTTTCAGTCCTGTTTCACAGAACCGGTTTAACCTGCCATTATAGCAATGTCTATCTAATGAGATATAGAATCTTTACCCAATGCATTGGAGGGAAATATAGGTCTCACCCATCTCATAATTATATCATTCTTTATGTGTTCCACAAAATCATAAACCATACATCATAGCATAACCCATGTAATAAAAATGGGAATCATAAACATCGGGACATCATAAAACAATTAATATGAGATAAAGGAATTAATATAAATAATTCCATCACAACATAATCAAATAAATGTAATAATAGGGATAGAAACATAACCCTTTATTATCTTAGATGGAAAATAATTTTGATAAAACACTTGAACTCCATTCTTAAGGAAAATATCCTTTCAACTTCAAAAACACTTTTCCTTTCTTAACATGTCATTCAATTCTAAACTAAAGGAAGTTGATTAAAAATAGTCTTGGAAACTTATAAAGGAAGCTTCTTGGAAATAATGTTTTTAAAATCCATTCATGTCGTATAATTTAAAAAAACATTCTTCTTGTACTTGTGTCGGAAAAGTCCAAAAGTACCTCGTACGTAAAACGTCAAAAGATCCCTTTCATATCTATTACAAAAAACACACCGAATGGTAAAATATGATTTAAACAAATGTAGTTGGATTTAAATATTAAATATTGAGGAATCATGGATGTGGATGATAAAATACACCCCAGTAAATACCAAATTATAAACAATCTCAGATAAAAAGGAGATTGTGATATTTTCCCTTACCTGAGGTCCGATTTGATTCGTAAGTGTCCGAACCTCCTGTGTAATGATTTAAATAATGTCATTTACTTATTCAAGAATCATATTCATTGTTATGATATCATATATGTTTCAATTATGACTTTATATTACCCTTTTTCTGTAAATTCCATGTTAAAGCAGCGTTTTGGGTAAAATCATTTCATTTATCGTATGTGTTTCGACATGTCGTTCATGATATTATTTCTTATATCATGATTTACATAATTTCAGAATGTAAAACATGATTTACATATATTCATCATATACATATATATATATTATAGGTCGATAAAAGGAATGAAATACACCATTCATGGAGACGATAGGCCGTATGTACGCATGAACGATGTTTTCGTTTCCTTATTGAATTGAATGAATCTAAATAGACGAAATAAATAAATATATATATATAAATAAGTCCACTAGCATTATTATTTCATATATTTCATTATTATTCATTAAATAAACTTAATGATCATTCAAGCATGGTTAACATGGATAATGAATCTCATCGCGTCGTTTAGACCGTAGTCTGTACGTACGCGTGAGCGATGATATCATTTACATAATCATTTAATTGAATTGGCATGGATGATACAATATATCAGAATCAGTATGATATTATAATAACTATTTATAGTTATTATTTACACCATTATACCCATCCAAGTAAGGTGGTGTTGGAAAAATAGATTACACCTCGGTGTGGAGACGGTATTCCCTACATACGTACACACGGTGATTTCGTTTTTCGTAGGGTGGATAGATGGTGAAATATGGTTGTTTCATAATTATAATAACATATAAATATATGATTGATACTGATGTTATTACTTCATAATGAAACAACCTACGAAGAAGAAGTGGAAGAAGAAATAAAGTTGAAATAATTGGTAACAGACATTACCTCTTCTTTGAAGCACCTCTCTGGAGATCTCCTTTTAGGGCACTAAAATTGGTCTTTGAGGAAGAAAAAAACCTCTAGGATTTTTCTAGGGAAGTGGAGAAGAGAATTTGTTAGGGTTTGGCCGAGCTTAAAGGCTCAATGTGGTGTGAGGAAGAGAGGGAGGAGGTTCCCTTTTATAAGGGAGGAGAGGGGCACCTTTGGAATAACTAAAAATATAATTTTATTATAAATGAAAATTCGGTTTTAAATAGCTCCAAATTGATTTATTTAGAAGCTAATGTGGGGATGGATCGAAATCCTCTCATCAAATATAATTTAGACAAGTTCAGGTTCCTATTTTAACCTTATCATTTATATTTATCTTTTAAGAAAGATAATTTTACTTTTACCGTGTCTTTTTGTGTTCTTACACTATAAGGTTAATAAAATTAATATATCAATCCAAACGAACCCCAAGTTGTTTATAATTAATATATATAACATTATCTAAGTCATTTGGCCGAGCCTTAGATTTTTAGGAATAAAATAACAATTAATAATATAATATTTGTTTTAAAAACTATTTTATGTCAATTTTGACACTATTTAGTAATTTATTTTTGTGAAAATCATAACAGACTGATTAGTTCGAAAAAAAGTTAATTATTTCAATTATAACATGTCATATTAACCATGAAAATTAGTGTAATTCATAAAAAGTCTCAAAGTACATTTATTTTGGTATTTATAACATCAATTATGTCAATATTTCATTAATAAGATAATTACTGCATCATCTTTGTGTCATAAATAAATTAAATTATTTAACGTCTAAAATTTACAAATAAAATACCATTATGTAGGAACTCTTTTTATATTTATAATGAATATTTATAGTCGAATTTATCTTATGTATAACCCAATATTAAAAATGATATACTTATAAAACATTGATTTTAACCATATTAACCCTTCTTTAAATAAATTAATAATAAATGTCATAATTTAATCCAAGTGGGCTTAAGTGGTCATATTTTATTTCTAAGGTTATTTTTGGTCGAATTACACTTATCCAATAAAATAATGACATGTGTTAGGGTAATAATAATATCATTTTTCCCTTAATTACCCTATTTACTTTTAACTGTGGTAAAAAAAGTAAAAAGTTACTATTCACCAAAAATTATTTTCATCCCATTGAACCACATTTTACTTACTGAAATCAACCGTGTCTCTCGGATTTTTGAAATTCCACTCACAGAAGCGGTAAATTTATGTTTTATGAAAAATTCATTTTCTTAACTACCACTTAGTAGTTTCACTATTCATCAAAAAATGAAAGTTTCCAAAAAAATACCAAAAATTAGGCCTAAGATATATTTGATATTATGAATTCAAAAATGATGTCTATTTTACCAAATTCAAAACATATCAGTTGCATTAATTAATTTAAAAATTAATTTCCATCGTCAAAACAAATAGCGAGTTCTTAAAAGATAAAAACTATCAAAAGATTGACATTTGTTTATGACTGGTTTAAATGTGAAATTACATCCAATGACTGACATTGTTTTAAATTGTAAAAATATATTCTAAATATACTTTAAAACAAATCAAATTAATAATTTATCACTATTAATTATTTCAATTAAAAAGGTTGTTTTTAATTAAAATTTAGTAATTTTCACTATTCATTAGAAAATGAAAGTTATCCGAAAAGTACCAAAATTTCACCCTAAGCTAATTTCGATATTCCGAACCCAAAAATGAAGTTCATTTTGAATTATAAAATTTACAAATTTTAAAAAAGTGGTTATTACTATTCATAACGGCTAGTTTTAATAATATTTTAATAGCATATCATTGTTTAGCGAAACTCGGTATTGCGTACAACACACGCTATCGCAGAAGGTCACGCTTGCATGTAATGAAATGAAAGTCAATGATGCATGTTGTGAAAACTTCTTATGGTGTTGCGTAAAACACAAGACATTAATAAAATTAAAAATAATATTTTTCATAAAATCTCGGCGTGTTACATTCTACCACCCTTAAAATGAATTTCGCCCTCGAAATTTGTCAGGGTTATAAATGGTTTACTACTCGAAAGTTTGTTTAATAGAAACCCACATCGTAACAAGGAATACCCAAACATGGATTTAAAAACTAAAGTATGAAATGTAACAGTCACCCAAATTAACACATCACTAGGTTTCCACGTAGGAGAACATAGGTGAAAATATGGATATGGAAGAAAAATCTAACCATCAAGTTCTGATGGAGAGTGGTAGAGAACATGGCTATGAAATAGCCAAAAATCACAAAGCCATAGATTTTCAATGATCTAAGGTACCATCTGATTAATCAGATATAAGGGCACTAGGACAACATTTTTGGTTTTCAAGATCATTTCCCTAAAGTTGGTGAATTGAAAGAAATACTTATATGATTTTGGTACATTTTCACTATTATTCATGCTTTGAACAATTTCTAATTTATCTCTCAAAAAATAAAGTTGAATTTGTTATTCATGAAGTGTTAATAGATCATGTGATAGAATGATGGGTCATTCCATCTATTTCAAAAAAAAAGGTTACCAAAAGTTATCTAATATACATAAGTCCGTCTATGGTGAGGTTAATCGTATATGATTCCAAAAATGAACTTATACTTCATATATCATACCGAGAAATAAAATAAAACTAGTTTCTACTAACCAGTGACTTCCTGTAGGCCAGTGGTAGGGGATAAAGGCCAGTCGCACTTCGGTTGTGGGTTCGATTCCCACAACCTTGTCTGACGCGATGGGCTGTCACCCATCCTGTGGGTTGTCCTTTTTCTAAAGCTATATTACTATAACATCCCCTCAATAATATCGAAAAAAGTTCTATCCTAACTTATGTCCAACATAATCCATTTCAATCATTAGGCTTATCTAAAATACTTCGGTCCAAGATCATAGTATAAAGAAAATGATTACTTGAAATGTCACATAACAATCACGTGAATGCCATCATTTATCCCCCATATATCATAAGATATATCTTGTTGGTCAAACTACAAACATGTGAATACCTTAATAATGTATTCTCTTGAAGAATGAATACCCATTAATTGAACCATTGTGAAAACATGAATGGAGTCAAAAGCTAACTCTTTCCACATACAAAAACCCAAAAATTCTTTATACTCAAACCATGATATAACCATCTCCTTATATCAGTTCTGATCTCATGAATACGGTCAAACATTTCATTTTCTCATTTTCCTTTCATTATGTACATATCATCTTTTTTTCCAAAAATATTTCAATCATATTCTATGGTTATCGGTACCATTGAAAACCATAATAGACCAATACATAAATATTCCAATATTCCACAATTCTATATACACCATTATTTTGGAATCCCATTACATAAACACATAATCATTCCACCACATTGTTGTCACATTCAACATCACCAATAGTGATCGCATGTGACTTCCCTTTGTCCTTTTCCTTAAGAGGTTGCTCATGTCGATCATCACTAACCCTTGGATTAGGGAATTTATTAGCATAATGCCCCATTTCCTTACACTTGAAGCATTGAAGTGTTGGTGGTGCGTTCTCTACAGTCTTTTCTTTATTCACATCATTAGAAACCTGTTTTCCATTACTTCGACACTCAGCTGCTCGATGACCGTCTTTTCCACACTTAAAACATTTTCTATTCCCTTTAAGACAATCTCCACCATCCTTATTTCCACACTTTTAGCATAAGGAAACATATATATTCTTTTCACCATTATTCTGAGATTTCTCCTTTAACTCCATCTTTAGTTTCTTGTCAAAA
Source organism: Viscum album (assembly GCA_963277665.1). Classification (NCBI taxonomy): domain Eukaryota; kingdom Viridiplantae; phylum Streptophyta; class Magnoliopsida; order Santalales; family Viscaceae; genus Viscum; species Viscum album. Next base: position 1,681,398,553 of record OY728163.1, on the reverse strand, counting down.
CTATGAGATGGATAAGTAACACCAACTTCCATTTCTACCTTGATATCACAACACACAATTTCCTCATAGCTACTGATGTCTCTTATAGCTAATTCCCTTCAAATATTTGGTTTTAATCCACTGAAGAATCGATTAACCTTACTTTCAGGTTGGATGATAAATCCAGATGCATACCTTGAAAGCCTTGTAAAATTAGCTTCGTATATACCAAAAAATTCATCATCCTTTTGCTTTAGTTCATGAAACTCATTCTCTATCTTTGTTCTACGAATACGAGGGATGTACTTATTGAACAATATGTTCTTGAACTCGTCTCATTCCATGGAATCAATTTCATCTCTTGGCCTCGTTTTCTTGATAAGATTCCACCATTGATCAGAATCACCTTCCAAACGATACACTGCTAAGATGAATTTATCATTTTCAGAACATTGAAGAACTGAAAATATATTTTCAGTAGTACTGATCCATTGTTCAGCAACAAGTGGATCAGAAGTCCCACTGATAGAAGGTTGACGTTGCCTCATGAAGGAATCAATAGAATATTGTTCCCTTCTCTGCTCATTTGGAAGTCCTGAATGATTCATAGCTTGTGTAAGTATCGCAATAAGATTTTGCACTCTATCTCCCATATCATTTGTTTGTTCTGGAGGACAATCATTGCATTGTCCATTACATTGATCAACACGGTTCCTTCGGGTTCCATCCACCATCTAAAACCCAAAAAGAATAGTGTGAGAGGTAAAAATAATAATAAAGTTGGAGTAACTTCAATATCTAACATCTTTGGTTTAGTCAAATATCGTTACCATAGTTCTAGGACTATATCCTATACGTATACTTATCCTTAGGGACATCCCTAGACATACCTTAGAAATATCTATAGGGATCTCACTAAAGTTCTCGCATCCTAGTTTCCAATGGTTGACTAAACCTTTCCTCTGATAACAACTGTATAGACCCTAAGCTTAACATACATGGACATTACATTACTTTTGTGGAATACATAGTACATAACAAAAACACACACACACAAGGACCATAATAGTTTAGTGTCTTTGGAAACTCAGAATATAATCTTCTAATCGTGGTGAAAGATCTTCAACATCTCCCATAAAGATCTTCCCCTTTTTTTCTTACCTAAAACCTTTCTTTTTACCCTAGGGAAAAGAAAACATAAAAGGTTGAGCTGAAATGCTCAGTAAGGGTAAACAATAGAAATATCAATCACATCATATTCATAAGAACATAACATTTTGGAAATCTTAACCTAAAAAAGAGATCATAATATCATAACATGGGGTAAATCATAGTAGTGATATGTAATACCAATAATCATAACATAAAACACAAAATTTTTTGGAATATATACATAATAATAGAGAATCATTTTTTATTAGTCAAGACTCATTTCCAAGACTATCTTAGTGGATAAAGTCCATTTCTGAACCGAGTTCACTCCTCGTTTTAGTCCTGTTTCACTAAACTGGTTTAACCTGCCATTCTAGCCATGTCTATCTCATGAGATATAAAATCCTTACCCAAGGCATTGGAGGGAGATATAGTTCCCACCCATCTCATAATTATACCATTCTTATGTGTGCCACAAAATCATAACCCATACATCATAGCATAACCCATGTAATAAAAATGGCAATCATAATCATCGGGACATCAAAAAAAAATTCATATAAGATAAAGGAATTCATAAAAATAATTCCATCACAACATAATCAATTCAATATAATAATATGGATAGAAACATAACCCTTTATTATCATAGATGGAAAATAATTTTGATAAAACACTTGAAATCCATTCTTTAGGAAAATATCCTTTCTACATCAAAAACACTTTTCCTTTCTTAACATGTCATACAATTCTAAACTAAATGAAGTTGGTTAAATATAGACTTGAAAACTTGTAAACAAAGCTTCTTGGAAATAATATTTTAAAAATCCATTCATGTCGTATAAGTTAAAAAAACATTCTTCTTGTACTTTTGTTGGAAAAGTCAAAAAGTACCTCGTACGAAAAACTTCTAAAGATTCCTTTCATATCTTTTACTAAAAATGCACCGAAGGGTAAAATATGATTTAAACAATATTAGGTGTATAGAAATATTACATATTGAGGAATCATGGATGTGGATGATAAAATACACCCCAGTAAATACCAAAGTATAAACAATCTCGGATAAAAATGAGATTGTGATATTTTGCCTTACCCTAGGTCCGATTTGCTTCGTAAGTGTCTGAACCTCCTGTATAATGATTTAAATAATGTCATTGACTTATTCCAAAATCATATTCATTGTTATGATATCATATATGTTTCACTTATGACTTTATATTACCCGTTCTTTTGTAAATTCCATGTTAAAGAAGCGTTTTGGGTAAAATCATTTCTTTTATCATATGTGTTTTGACTTTTCATTCTTGATATTATTAATTATATCCTGATTTACATAATGTCATAATGTAAAACAAGATTTACATATATTCATCATATACATATATATATTATAGGTCGATAAAAGGATTGAAATACACCGTTCATGGAGATGGTAGGCCATACGTACGCATGAACGCTGTTTTCATTTCCTTATTGAATTGAAAGAAACTAAATAGGCTACATATGTATATATATATATATATACATAAATACAGTAGAATTATTATTTCATATATTTAATTATTATTCATTAAATAAACTTTATGATCATTCATGTATGGTTAACATGGAGAATGAATCTCATCGCGTCGTGGAGACGGTAGTCCGTACGTACGCACGAGCGATGATATCATTTCCATAATCATTGAATTGAATTGGAGTGTATGAAACAATATATCATAATCAGTATGATATTATAATAACTATTTATAGTTATTATTTACACCATTATACCCATCCAAGTAAGGTGGTGTTGAAAAACAGATTACACCACGGCGTGGAGACGGTATTCCGTACGTACGCACGTGCGGTGATTTCGTTTTTCGTAGGATGGATAGATGGTGAAACAGGGTTGTTTCATACTTATAATAACATATTAGTATATGAGTGATACTGATGTTATTACTTCATAATGAAACAACCTAAGAATAAGAAGTGGAAGAAGAAATAAAGTTGAAAGAATTGGTAACAGACATTAGCTCTTCTTTGAAGCGCCTCATTGGAGATCTCCTATTAGGGAACTAAAATTGGTCAATTAGAAAGAATAGAACATCTAATATGTTTCTAGGGAAGTGGAGAATAGATGTTTTGGCAGGGATTGGCCGATCTTGAAGGCTCAATGTGGTGTGAGGAAGAGAGGGAGGAGGTGCCCTTTTATAAGGGAGGAGAGGGGCACCTTTGGGATAACTAAAAATATTATTTCATTATAAATCCAAATTTGGATTTAAATAGCTCCAAATTGATTTATTTCAAAGATAAGGTTGGTATGGGTCTAAATCCTCTCATCCAATAGAATTTAGACAAGTTTAAGTTCCTATTTTAACCTTATAATTTATATTTGACTTTAAGTTAGATAATTTTACTTTTACCGTGTCTTTTTATGTTTTTACACTATATGGTTAATAAACATACTATAACAAGACTAACGTACCCCAAGTTGTTTATTATTAATATATATAACCTTATATAAGTCATTTGGACGAACCTTATATTTTTAGGAATAAAATACCAATTAATAATGTAATATTTGTTTTAAAAACAATTTTATGTCAATTTTGACACAATTTAGTAATTGATATTTGTGAAAATCATAACAGACTGATTAGTTCGATAAAAGTTAATTATACCAATACTAACATGTCATATTAACCTATAATATTAGTGTAATTCATATAAAGTCTCAAATTATATTTATTTTGGTATTTATAACATCAATTATGTCAATATTTCATTAAGAAGATAATTACCGCATCATCTTTGTGTCATAAATAAATTAAATTATGTAATGTCTAAAAATTAAAAATAAAATACCATTATGAAGGAACGCATTTTAGATTTCTAATGAACATTTATAGTCGAATTTATCTTATGTACAACCCTATATTTAAAATGATATACTTATTCAACATTGATTTTAACTATTTAAACCCTTCTTTAAATAAATTAATAATAAATGTCCTAATCTAATCCAAGTGGGCCTAAATGGTCATATTTTATTTCTAAGGTTGTTTTTGGTAGAATTACATTTATAAAATAGAATTAGGACATGTTTTAGGGTAATAATAATATCATTTTTACCCTTAATAACCCTATTTACTTTTAACCGTGGGAAAAAAAGTAAAAAGTTACTATTCACCAAAAATTATTTTAATCTCATTGAACCACATTTTACTTACTGACATCAACCGTGTCTCTAGGATTTTTTAAATTCCACTCAAAGATGCGGTAAAATTACGTTTTATGAAAAATTCTTTTTTTTACTACCACTTAGTGGTTTCACTATCCATCAAAAAATGAAAGTTTCCAGAAAAATACATAAAATTAGGCTTAGGATATATTTGATATTATGAATTAAAAAATGATGTCTATTTTACCAAATTAAAAACATATCAGTTGCATTAATTAATTTAATAATTAATTCCCATCGTCAAAACAAATAGCGTGTTCTTAAGAGATAATAACTATCAAAAGATTGACATTTATTTATGTCTGGTTTAAATGTGAAATTACATCCAATGACCAACATTGTATTAAATAGTAAAAATATATTTTAAACATACTTTAAAATCAATAAAATTTAAAATTTATCACTATTAATTATTTTGATTATAAAGGTTTTTTTTAATTAAAATTTAGATGTTTTCACTACTCATCATAAAATAAAAGTTATACAAAAAGTACCAAAATTTCACCCTAAGCTAATTTAGATATTCTGAATCCAAAAATGAAGTACATTTTGAAAAATAAAATTTTAAAAATATCAAAAAGTGGTTATTACTATTCATAAAATCTAGTTTTAATAATATTTTAATAGCATATCATTGTTTAGAAAAACTCGGTATTGCGTACAACACACGCTATCGCGGAAGGTCGCGCTTGCATGTAATTGAAGCCAAGTCAAGGTTGCATATTTTGTACACTTATTTTGGTGTAGCATAAAACACAAGTCATTAATGAAATAAAAAAAATTTATAAAATCTCGGGGTGTTACATTAGAGGCAATTGATTCAGAATTATTGGTATCATGTCTTGTACAAGAGAAATTAGAGTACGTGCTGCTTATTCGAAAATGTATGACTATGTATCAGAGTAGGTAGATGAAATATGATGATATATGGTGAAGCCACCCTTGGTTTTACCTAGGATGATCGTATATTCCTTCGGGTGCCTCATAGGTTGGTTCACCGTATGATATGTAGGAAGGGAATGTTGGCTCCAAGGTTTGTAGGACTATCTCAGGTAGTGGAAGAAATTGGGTCGGTGGCATACTGATTGGCCTTTCAATAGATATATAGTGCTATGGATGATCTTTTAAATGAGTCATAATTACATCAATATCACCCCCAAACTTCTCCTACAATCGAAGTGGATGTGGTTGAACTCAAGATAGATGTGTCCTTTAAGGATCATCCAATACGTGTGTTAGATCACGTTAAGAAGATGTTTTTGGTAAATAACTTTCCAATAGTTAGGTTGTTATGAAAAAAGGATGTGTAATAGACGATACATTAGATTGGGTAGCCTAAATGAGTTTCCAATGGAACACTATTTTTGGCTGGGATCCTTAGATATGTTCAGTAGTATATCTCGTTGATGAGTTTTTATAAGGTTGGTAGATTGTAAGATCTTGGTCTTTTATCGAGTCACCTCTGGCACCTTTTTAGGAATTCTTTAATTACCTCTATTTTGGAGTTTTGTTTTGGGGTGTTTTGGGTGTTATTTTAGGAAAACTAGTGGATAAAGGGTTCGGCATGGTTTGTGCATTGTTGGAAATAATGTGCACCAAAATTCATGTAACCTTGCGACCCTATGTAGTGAGGTCCCACATGCTTAGTGAAGATTTTGATAAATTGTGCATCACTATTGTAGTAACCATGAAATATATTATAGACGGGTCTAGACGTTTGGTGCATTGTTTATCCAAATTGGGCGTTATTTCTCATGATATCTTGCTTGCATGTTTTAATTATCTTAAAATTATTTTTCGCATCACCTAAAATGCCACTATACTGACATAGTCATGAGATTTACTAAATCAAGGTTATCCAATTGGCATTGTTAGGGATTCCCAGGCAGTTCAAACATATTTTATTGATATCTATAGCCTATATTTATGTTTCATTGTCTTCCTGGTATGTGGATTTCATCATGTTGCTTCTTTTATTCATTCATCTATTGTTATTTGATAATTTCATGGAATATCTCCACAATATTAATGTGTCTAAACCTATGTGTGGATATCTAGATCTAAGATTTTGGATCATGATCTAGATTTTCAAGATCATGATGCCATTTATGGTAATTTTGGGAATTTGTTTTTAAATATAGGTCTTGATCGATGTATTTAGGAAACACAGATTTTAGGGTTTTCCATTGGTCTATAATCCATCCTCAAATCGATGCAGGTTTTCTAAATTGAACTCTTATAATCGTGGATTTGATATGTGTGTGTGTGAGATTGATGAGTTTCTAGCATCCCAGAGTAATTTATTTTTTTAAAATTGAGATAATTGGGAACATTATATTCCTTATTGATGCTTTTGAGATATATATGATTAATTATTGATTTAATCATGGAACCATAGAGTTTCTAAAATAGATAATTAAATTGGGGATTTTTTAGTGATTTGAAAAATATCAATTGAGTTTTTGAAATGGTTGTGCATGAGATAATTAATCGGGGAATTATTTATTATGAAATGGATTGGATTTTTTGAGACAAATAATTGTGAATTTATTAATGAAAGGTATAGATATGTACTCAATAATTATTAGTGAATAAGTAATTATGGAATAAAATCTTATTTGATTGATTGATTAATTTTTGAATTTATTAATTGGTTGTGTAGATTGTTAATTGATGGGTTAACTAATGTTCATTGATAAATGTAACTAAATATTTTATTAGTAATAGAATGATGTGGATAATTATTGTAAATTAACGAATGATTAAAATGATTGAAAATGTGAGAGATAGATGTGGGGTTCTAGATCATCAAGATTTTGGTATATGGACGTGGAGTTCCTCCCCAATAGTTATCCTAGTACTTGTGTTGTGATGTGTTAGACAAAAAAATCTTCACACAATGTGATGAGTGTGGTTAGACATGGAGTTCTACAAAGAATGAGTTTTGGGGTTCTTGATATGGTGTTAAATCCCAAATGAATAACAATAATTAATAATGAATTAAATTTGATACAGGAAATAAAACGAGGTCTAATTTCAGGATTAATGATTAAATAGCAATGGGAAAACTGTATATTTTTTCAATGTATTGATTACATAATTTAATTTCATACATTGTCTTTTGGAATGATGTGTTTTAGGAAAACCAATTTGGTAGCCTACAGAGTCATACTCACACCCTACTTAGGCTGCTAGATTGGCACTCGAGTAGACTTTGTCATTAATGGAATGGATAATAGAAAGGCCCTTTAATAGAATGATTTTTGGGAATGAAGCATGGTTGATACAACTATATGAGGTTTGTGACCCGCTGTGGAGTTGTTGTGTCATTACATTATGTTCCATTATAGGCATGTGACACTTGTATTGTTACAACATTATTCCATTTCAAATGATTTTGGTATTTACAGATTTGACTAACATATTACATTGGTGTTGTTCTGATTATTTATATTATTCCGCAAATGAATATTGTTGTTTTCTTTAGATTTATACTTCTCTCAGATGAAAGTGTGTACAACCTCACAACTAATGACTTATCAAAATCTCACTACTGTTCAATCCATATATTTTATGTGGTGGTGAGCATGATGGAAGCTCTCGGAACTGTTCAGTGGATCCCTGGTCAGAATGTTACATGGATCCTAATGATTCAATATTTCTTCTGATGAACATATAAGTGTTGAATTTTTCAATGATTAATCTTAAATGAATCGTAATTTTGGTCTTATAAAATTTTTTTATGTAGGAGAAACATTATAGTTTTTTTTCGTTTATATTATAGGATTCTGAAAAACAGAGATCAGAATATGTTTATACATATTTAGTGGTCACATTATAGTGAGATGACATTAGGATATTTTTTGATACAAGCTGAGATCCGAAAATAATAATGATTCAGGATGAAGTTATCGTAACTTGATAAATATCCATTAGAATGATTTATATCAGATTTATGACTATCAAAGCGATAACGATCAGAATGAGTCCCATTGGACACAGATCCATCTATCTAAGATCCATATGAAAGTGTTCTATTAGAATGATCAACATCCATTCGAGATGATGTGAGTTCCTAACTGAGTTTATACATAGTTGAATATATAATAGAATAAGTAATTACATATAGATAAAATCATACCTATACAATCAAAATGTGGTTTCTAGAATGAGATCGAATATGATAATATTGAAACTTCTATCTTCTATACAATTTTTATGGACTTATATTTGATCAAATTGTGTTTGTTAAAAGATAGGGAGGATGTTCAATGATCGAAAAATTTATTAATAGAATAGATTAGTATTTGGAATATTATATATAGGTGATGTTGTTCTTGCTTACCTGTAGTATATGTGAAGAAAATTCAAATTTGGATTATAAGAGAAAAGTGAAAGATCATATTGTTGTGGATATAACAAGTTAATAAAAATGATTATTTGTTTATTTTTTTAACAAACTATATTGAAATAGGAACAAAAAATGTTTTTTTCTAGGAATAAAAAACAATAGTTGATAATTTATCTTCTATATTGTAGATATGTTTTCTTCTAGTAAAAATAAATAATAAATTTTTTTTTTATAAAATGATATCTATGTTAGGGGGACTAAACAACATAAAAAAGATTTTTCCTATATTCTTAACCATTTAAATATCTCAACATACTTTTTATTTATATTTATTTCATATAAAAAATAATTTTGATTTTTATTTATGAGTCGATTGGATATATAAAATATTTTTTGTGGTCAAGAATATTTTCTAAAGACAATTTTAGGAAACATCTTTTAAAAAAATAAAAGTTTTCACATATTAACCCTTAGGGATCTTGATCTTATTAATAATGATCAATATAAAATTTTTAATATGGATATGGAGATGGGTATAAAAATTAATTTTATAAAAAAATACATTGGAGTGTATTGTAATGAGTGAATGAGTGGGAGTGATCACATTTTATATGTTAAAATGTGGGGATTTTATTTAAACATGTGTCTGGTAATAGGAAATAATGGTATAATGTAGGGTTTAAGTGTGTTTTTTCAGGTTAAGAGAAAAAAATTAATAAAACTAATCATATTTAGATCATCATTTTTAAAATATAAATTTAATATATTTAAAATAACGACAATGATTTTATAATAAATAGATATGTATAGAAATGTAGTGTAATAAAAAATAATATGAGAAAAAATATATTTACCAATTAATTTAAACTATTAGATATATATCAAAATATATTTTAGTGTTTATAATTAAATATACTAATTAAAATAATTATTTTCAAAAAATTATAATGAAACCACATTTCATTATTTATATGTTTTTACTCTCCCAAAAAGTTTTTGAGTTATATGAAGGGATTCCATAACTGTCGGTCATGGATCGGGAGTTCAACGATGATTCTTCCCTACTGAATCTGATGCTGATAGCTAGCATCAGAAAACGATGTCCGCATGTGGATTGCTTTGATCGATTTATCATAGGTTTGTGGAATCTTCAGAAGTGCGCCACTGTCAGTATTATTGATTCGAAACACATAATTTTCCTCTTTGAGTCGGAGAAAGATTTGATTCTGGCCTGGTCCCCTGCCCCGCGTACCTATGATGGTTTTCTCTTCATTCTCATCTGATGGTCCTATGATCATTATATGAAGCGTGATACCACGATAATAGTAATTTGGGTATGATTTCCAGAACTACCACTTCCATTTCAGAATCCTTCAATCATTCGCATGTTGGGAAATCATGTTGGTCTATATTTATGCTCGGATAGTAGTAATAGGGTTTTTTTTCACCTGAATTCTTCGAGATTTTTTTTTGATGTGGACCTGTTGAAACCGGCGATTGAGTCTATATTCATTGTTATGTGTGAGGAATTTAGATGTAAGGATCCCGTTGTTTTTGAGTCCCAGTTTGACTACTTATCTTGGTGTCTCATAGTCGGCTATTTGAGCGAGAATTGCAGATGTAGGAGGGTGGTTCTGCGAGAGGTTTTGGCTCAAAAGGCTGTAGAAGTGGTGGCCTTAGAATCTCAGCATCGAAAGAAAGACTTGGGTACGGGAGCTCAGACTGAACCCTGTTCACTGGTTGGAAGTCAAATGTGAGTGAACGAGTCTCTAAACCCAAGGTTTTATGAGGTATTTTGAAGACTTTGGAACGATATTAGGGTGTCTAATGCTTGAGGATCGAAGACTATTGTGAAGAAGGATGTCCATTCTGTTAGAGTGTTCATTGCAAAGACTTGGTACCAGTGGGTGGGGAAGGAGGTTATGGAAGGATCTGCTATGTCCATATAGGCAGGGGCATCTTCGGAGGAATCTGGTGGTTGGGTGAGGGCATCTCCAGGGCTGAAGACACATCTTGTGCAGTAGGTGGAGTGTATTGAAGCCAATAATTACTTCTCTGGTTTGATGAATGAATAACTGGAAGTGGTTCAGGGCCAGATTGATCGTAATTTGTCTCCTGGCTGAATGACTATAAATCCTATTATACAGGACAATGGGGTGATGGGTCTGGGATTGTTTTGTGTTCAAAATGGAAGCAAGAATGAACATGTTCAGGGGTTGGAATCAAACCATATTTCTTAGGTATTGGTTCATGGGGGAATCCCTGATGAGGATTCTCCAAGGATTGAAGTAGATAATTTTCAGGTTGGGTTTCATTCTCATGATGATGTTTCTGGAGATGGTTTTTTGTAGAATGGGGTGATTTAAGATCATGATTCTGTGGTGCAACCACAGTGTTTAGTGATGATTGACATTAACAATCATGTTAGGCATGAGCAGGGTAGGAATGATAGCTACCATAATGCAATTATTCCTGGGAAATGGGGGGACATATCTGACAGTGATAAAGAGAATGATGGTCGACGCCGAACCTCTTTTAGTGATGTTGTGCAGTATGAAAAGAAGGTTGTGGCATGGAAGAAGGGTGTTTTGATTTCCCCACCAAGAAGAAGGCAGTAAAATGATTATTCTTCGATGCCAAAGCCGATGTCTACCAAATATTCTATTAGTAAAGGTAAAGGGATGAATGCTTCTGAGGAGTTTGTGTATTTGGAGAAATTAAATCTCAGAAATTAATATTTGAAGATCCTGAAGCAGTATGAAGGTTCAAAATTTTAATTGGATACCGCATATGAGGAATTTGATCATGGAGATGGAGATGTATATAGTGGTGGGTATGGTTTCTAATATGTAACTGTATGCTCTTGTTTGTTATGCTTGCTTGCTGTACTTTTTCATTATTTTAATAAATGGTCAGAGGCTTTGTCTCTAGCTGAGTTTTTTTGGTATATATGAATACCTAAAGTAATAAGATACATAGTAAAAATAAGGAAATATTGGCTAATATAAATGGAAACAAGGCACAAAAGCAACATCAGTACATATAATAGTTCTGATGGTAGAAAAAAATAAACATATTATTTTTTCCAAGCATAATTACTATAGATTTTTTTTGACCGTCCATAATTTAATATTAATAAAATTTAAATAAATAGATTGAAAATAAAATAAAATTAACTAGATTTACGTCCCAGATAGGTTTCAACATTTTCCAAGTCATTAATGATCAATTTATATAAAATATTTCATGATTGTGAAAAAATAATATAAAGTTTTATATTATTAATTTAAAACTAAATTTTAAATTCTATAGTGACAATTAAAAATGATAAAATATATATTATTTAAAAAAATTCATGTTATGAATTTATTTTAAATCTAGAAGTGAATATATAAATCTACTTTCAAAAGAAATTTTATTAAACATTAAAATCCAGATTGAATAATGAAATTATATTTTTATTTGAATATAAATCTTTTGATGAAAAATTTAATTTAATAATTAAAAAAATAATTTGAGATTGATATTAATTAATAATTCCATTGTCATAAAAAATTCATAATATGACATATAAAATAAATTTTTCAATATTGTTTTAATAAATTACTAGGTTAATTTCAATTAAAAAAACAAAAAAATCATATTTCTGTATCACATTACATAAAATGTAACATAAAATATAAGAAAAATAACGAGGCTCATGATATATCATATTAAATTTTTAAAATACACCACATCAATGGAAAAATTACGTTCATAAAAATATGATTATAAAAAACATTGTTCCATGTGAGTACTAATTTATTTTTTAGGCATGTTTTGATACAAAATTTTTTTCCATGAACATTAATCGTGGTTCAATTATCTCCATAAAGTTATTTATTTTTTTGTATATCATATATAATAAGTATATATACATTGATAAAAATTCATATATATACAGGGATAAAAATTAATTACATGACTTCATTGATACATTAATCCTATCATACCTAGCAGTGATGTTTCGTATTATTGATGGATATATCATGTGATATTTTAAAATTAATTAACAATACTAGTTTAATTATTATTTCATAATTTTAAAATATATATTCAAATCATTATTACATATTGATATCCATGTAACTTAGTAATGTAAATTGAATATCATCTCATTATAGAGGTTGTATTTCATATGTATGCTTGAGTGATTTCATCTTTATCTAATGAAATGGATTGTAGGAAAGTAGATAAAATATTAAAATTACAGAAGAGTATAAATTAAATAATTATCAAATAAAAATATTAAATCTATATTTTTGACCAATAATGAATGATATTGATGAAAAATGATTCATATCTTAATATTGATGTGGTATCCCACACATACACATTATTGATACTTTCTTTTCACATTTGACGTATAAGATGTATAAAAGGGATGCAGTGAAATAAAATTAAAAATATTGTATCACAATATTTTAGATACAAGATTCTTCATGTCATGATTTATATAATAGATTTATAAGAATTATATGATTAAATATTAATTGAATGATTCTAGTTACATGAGAGACTCTTATATGGTTTTCGTCATTTTCCTTACAACTTATATATTCATAGGATGGAATTATGGGATGAAAAACATCATATAAATTATGAATGTATATATAAATTTATGAGGGTATATCATAGACAAAAAATAATTATCTAATTTTTTTGAATAAGGGATAAGGGGGTCCATTTTGTATGCAAGTGAAACAAAAACATGGAACTAATAAAAAATTACAATACGATATTAATAAAAATAATATCATATTGAATAAAATGTATACCATTGTCATGATATAATTAGAAATAAACAAAATTTATTTATCCAATAAAATCTATGAATATTTTGGATTAATTTTAATAAATATCTTGTTGATTAAATAAATCATTAATGACTGGTATCTTTAACTTTGCTATCACATTTCAAGAATAAAATGGTTATATGTTTACATTAATGTTGAAAATTCGATTAAAATTGGTACATGTATGATTTCAATACAATTTACCTTACATATTTTTCAATTTAATTATTCTATTTTTTTAATTCGTGTAATTAAATAATATTAAATATATAATATCATTAGTGTAATATTGGTAAATTTAAATTAATATTTCCACATTGGAATCATGATATTTTTTGAATTAAAATATAAAAACATTTATGACCATTCTAACCATATAATTAAAAATTTAATTTTAGCAATCCCGCAAATAATTTATGATATATGAAATTTATTTTTAAAAATTTATATTACATATATTTTTTTAATGTTTGTGCCAACCATATATCAAAATTGCATATGTTTTTAAGGTAATTATATATTCACCCTAAATTGTAAATAAATAAACATCCTAAAAATAATTTCATAAAAAATATTATTTTATGTTTATTCATAACTATATTCTCATTTCTATTAAGACATATAAGCTAATTAAAAATTTATGGCATTTCATTTTATATTAATTATTTTCTAAAAAACGATAATTTTTTTAATATCTTTAATGTGGATATAAATTTCCATTTTTTCCACTGTATGATTGATTTTGTTGAACACCACATATCTAATAGGTAATTTTCAATCACTATTGTTATTTTAATTCATTACCATAGTGTTGTAACACTAATTTCCCTATTTTCCCTAAATATTGTTACAGATTCGTAGAATGATTACTGTTTATATTAACTAAAAATAAAAGGAAAATATCTAAAAAAATATGTACTACATAATTCAAAATATATAATATATCTCTAATTAATAATTTATATAAGTGTTAAAAATTAATTTCACTTGAAATTCATAAAAATCAATAAAGGATTGTTTTAAGAAATTTTCGTTTTTAATAATAATGTTGAACGTATATAAAAAAATTTAAATATAATTTCCATATAAATATTTAAATATTTTAATAAAATTAATCTTATGTTACATTAAAACCAATTTCAAAACATAATGATATCATTAAATAAATTTATATACTAAAATGAAATTTTAGAATTAAAAAAATAAAAAATTTCCGTTATTTCTTAAAAAATATTATTTTTTAAAATTCTATAAAAATTTAACACTATTATTTTATTTACCAGATAAATTAAAAGGTTTTATATAATTCATAAAACTCAATATAAAAAATGAGTTGAATGAAATATATTCTGAAGTAACAAATTCAAATAAAACCCATTTTCAAATAAAACAATTCTTTGACATGTAAAAATGGATTTACTAAAAGTTGGAAAAATATGTTTTATGAATTAATTGATAAAATTTCTTGATTTAAAACCATTATTTAAATTTTAAATTATTTAGTAATTAAAAATCATAATTTTTAATTGAAATTCTAGTTGATTAAAGTAATATTTAAATAATAATATATTGATTCTATTGAACTACTCTTAATGAATGATATTTTGTCTTAAACAAGATATAAATAATAGTATTCCTTCAAAATAAAATTTCAACATGTCATTTTCTCCAATCAAAAATTAGTCTGAAAAAAGTTTTCTATGAATGTACTAAAATGTTTAATATTTTATAATTTATATATTGATAACCCATATTATGAAATGGGATTATAAAAATTATTTTTTCTTGGGGATTTTTGAAAAATATAGGTTACCTAAAATCACCCATAATTTCCCTTCCCTATAAATAGAATAATAAATAGAAGTGAAAGTATGGAAAAAAAGAGAAAAATATTTCTCTAAGAATAATAAATTGTGACTGAGAACAAGAGATCGAGAATTCATGTGATATATATTTATATATCTCTCTGTGTGTGTGTGTGTGAAGTAAAAAAACAATCAATTCATTATAAATGAATTTAGTGTTACAAAATTTATTTTTGATTATCCTATTCCAAGAGTTTATTTATGTGTTTTCAACGGAAAATGATAAATTTTACATAACTTATATCATCATATCAATAAATGTAATTTCATATTTTGGATTCTTGATTCAATTAGTATCCACTTAATTTCATCCCATTACCAATATATTAATAAAAAATATTATTTTTTCTTGCCTAAATCACTAATTTAAAATTTTTATATAATATATAATATCTATTAATAAATTTAAAGAATATTTCTCTTTCAATTATTCTGCAACTGAAACCTTAATTATTTTGTACATGTGATGATAAATGATAGGAACAACCTATCATTTGAATTTTTCCGCTCAAATATTTCTATATTTTCATATAAATATATACACAAATCATCCAGAAAATAGTTATCCACAAGTCTACAGTAAATTTTTTTGATCAAATTTCAATGCCCAAAAATCATATTTATATAATTATATTTTCTCCATGGTCATGTTTGGCAGTTTCTCAAAAAAAGGTCATAATTTCACATAAAAATGAATACTACGATCATAAATTATATTAAAACATTATTATAAACTAAAAAATTGAATCACTATAAGGATTCAATGAAAATATTAATTCTTTGGAAAACTATATCTATAAAATATATACAATATTATTTATGAATCCAATAATGAAATATGCATCAATAAGAACTACATTTTCAAAAGATTAGTAATGAAATTAAATTTATCTAATTCAAGATAATTTAATTTATAAATATCACTTATATATTTTAATTACAAAATAAAAATATTATCTCAATATCATAATCAAATATTTGGTTATATATTCCTTAATAATTCTATTTAAAAAAAATATAATGTCCCTACTAGATCACTTATCTTGGATGTTGGTACCATTCAATATATATATTAAATTCCAAAAAAAATATTACAAAACAATCTTTGGTGAATCATGAAATTTGAAACCATAGTGTCATTGATAAAACACTTCAAAACTATTATTATAATTACTTGATTTTTAATTATATTTATCCCATAAATAAATATTTTGTATGATATCTTCCTCAATTCCCCACACCAAACAACAAAAAAGCAAATACATTTAGGGAAAATTATAACACTACATATAACTAATAAAACCTAGGTGTTGATTTTTTAGTCATCAATAAGAGAATAAAAAATATTATATATTTTTATAACTATAATCAATAGAACTTTTAATTCTATTAATATTAAAATAGTATAAGTAAATAATCATAGAAACTCATTTTACATTAAGAAATGTTTTTTTTCAATATTATGTATTTTTAAATTAGTATATATGTATATTATGAGCAAAAATATTATAAATATTTTGATTTAGTGAATAATATATTAATAATAAATTAATTTACAAATGGTAGGACATAATAATAATGAATATTTAACATTTCTAAAACTATTTTTTAATATGATCATATTTTTTCTATATTTGAGGATTTAATTTTAATAATGAATTATATAATTTTATTTATTTTAACTAATATAATGAAAATAATTTATTTTAATCTTTATCATATCATATTTTGATGAATTATTGATATTTTTAAAAAAAATTATTTTATTTAATATTGTAACTTTTTGTTTTTTAAAAATATATGAAATTTTGAAATTTTAGTATATATTTGAGAATTAGAAATTTATAAGACAATTATATAAGAATATATATGTATTTTATAAATGGTTTTATAATTTTAAATGTTTTCTACTTATTTTATTAAATCATTATTTTAATTTTAGAATATATATAATATTTTCAAGAACAAATTGTATTTAAATCATTAATAATTATTAAATTTCAAAATTATATAAGAGCACTAATAATTATTGAATAAAAAATATTTATTTTATTTTTTGAATAGATAGTTCTATATTATGTAATATGGACTATTATATTTTTTTGTCTAAAATGATAAATTACCGAGCTAAAATATATTTTTTAAATGAAAACTAGAATTCTAAATGTGAAAACAATAGACATAAAAAGAATAACATGTCTAATTCTTGATATAATTTCAAATGTAGTGGGATTAATTACATTATGACGTCAATAATTCCTTATTTTTCAGTTATTAATGGACACTCCATGTGTGTGACATCCAAGTATTTAAATACCATGGTATTTAAAAAAATTTAACTGCATTTCACATAAGAAAAGGGGAACTCTTATCCCCCAATAACCTCACACAAGAAAAATATTTTTTTAACACTCTAATCTCTCTAAGACTATCATACAAACTCCTAGAAACCTTATGAGATTATTTTTCTCTTAAAACCCATCACTAAATTCTATAATCCCCTTAATAATGGAGAAAATCCTTGATGTGTGGAGAAATCTCCTAACAATTTTTCACTATTCTTTATCATTAAGAACTTTTCTTCATCTGAGAAATTAATTTCTCAATCATTAAATCAGTAAATATATTAGATTATTATTCTGTAGTGTTATTATAAATAAATTAAAATCATTAATTACCTCCTTTTCAATATAGAAAAATGAAAACATTAATATTGTATGTTGTGGACAACAACCTTCACGTGGATTGTTTTTATTTTCCATCACCACAATACAATGATTTTTATAATATATAATTTAATAAAAATTAATCATATTAATGAGTTATTTTAAATATTATAATTTTAAAAATAATTAATCATTTTCTAAATTCATTGAAAATAAAATTTTAATCCATGAGTACGTATAGACTACCACCAACATTGGTTGATTGATTTGGGTTTTTCATTTCATCACCACCTAACATGGATGATTTGGAAAATGGGATAAATTATAAATTTTATGTGTCTGATATCATAATGAACATTTTATAAAAAATATGAGATCATGTATATGATATTATGAACAAATTATTATTCTAAATCAATCATTTTAAATAGGTATAATATGGGGATATTTTTAATGAAAATTATATATAATTTAATATATCATTAGTTTTATTATAATCCCATTATAAATGGTATATATATCCATAATAAAAAATAAAATATATTATGATTTCACATAAGTAAATATTTTATAACTAAATCATGACACAATCATTGATAACCATGGTATTTTCATTATTGGTTCAATTTGACCACCTGTTTGAACAATCCAATGATATTATATACTGAATGACTATTAAAAAATAATTAAAATTAAAATATGATAAATATATATATATATACAAATATCAATATTGATTTAGTTTTTGTTCTGTAAATGATACATCAATATTTATCTGACTAATTACTAAAACAAAAATAATTGTTGTAAAATCACCAAAAAATATCATGTTGTCAATTTCATATACAAGTATAAAAATTAATAATATCTTAAATGGAATGTTAAATTTCTTAAATAATTTTAATTACTCCATTATAGTAACACTAATTAAATTGTAATTGGGAATTTTGGTGGCTGATTGAATACTATTATTTATCCAATGTAAATATAATAAGACCCAAAAACTATAAACAACTCATGTGGATAGTATGATAAATGTAAGAAATATATATGTGTATAATGATAAAAAATGGAAATTATAAATAATTTAGTTAATGTTATTATAATGAAACTAGTTATCAAGTTATTTATGTTTTCACTCGTGACATAGGTTATTATCTAACAATGTAATAAAATAATATATGGTTTTATTTTTTCTTAAATTTTAATCACATGATACATGTTCGAGGGAAACACTATGTTTGAATTAAAATGGATTAATTAAAATACTATAGAAAATATATATCATGATACTATTATATATTATCATAACAAATTTCTATTTAATATTATACCTCTCATAAGGTTTTGATTCCAATGTCCAGAAAGATGTAAGAATTTTTCATAGATTATATTTTTTCATGGGTAATAATCACCCCACTTTGACTATTATCCTTTTATGTTAAAATATTGTAACACGTGATGATATTATGTTTTATTTTAATCTCATTTGATAGGATATGAAATTTCACACTAATGTATTCATCCTTAATTATGTATAACTTTTGGAAAATTCATTCTTCTTATGATTAATTTACATTTATTTTAAGGAGTGTTTCTTACATATATGTGTTTTTATATCCCACCAATGTTCAAATATCATTATATTGAAATAATTTATATCTAATCTATATGTTTCCATTTATTTGATACTACTGTTTTTAAATAATTTTTTTCACTATTGTAATGATTTTGGTTTTCAAAAATGATTTTTTAAAATTTTTATATAATTTTCATTAGAATGATATAACATACATCACTACAAAATAAAATTTTGAGAAATTTTCACAACATCTCATTATTATAATTTGTCTTGATGGAATTTTTTAATTAGTCTCCCTATATTAATTGTGGATTTTTTTTTGAAATATGACACGATTAATAAATCATTTTTAAGATAATATTTTAAGAAAAATAAAATATGTAATTTATCTTCTATTTTTTATAAATAATCTCTAATTGGAATGTTTTCAAGTTTATTTATATATTTTCTTTTATTTTGTGATTATTTTTTTATCTCATTTTTTCTAAAGATTAAATACATTATATTATTTGATAATATTTATATTTTTCAAAAAACCAATTTTATTTTTGTTAGTTCTTTATGAGATATTAATTATTTCCACATGGATGCATTGAATTCCATAAATTGATATGGTTACTCTAATATATAAGGATGATGGTCTTTTTGTGGCACACCTGTCTATTTATGAGTGATGTGTGGCTTTGAGAAAAACAAGGTACATGTGGTTACATTATAAAAGATGGTAATGTGGTCAATTATAAAATGATATGGGTGGTTAGTTTATAATTCATAGAGGATTATTTGTTTTATGGAATAACTAAATTGTTTTAAATATATATTTTACTAAATTATTACAAAATTACATAATGAGTATTTCATATCAACATTGGTTTGATGTGAATTCCATGAATATTTATTTTGGAAGAAAATATTTTTTTCACATTACCATGTGCTTAATTTCTATGATCGCGTTATTTTTTATCTTATTTTGGTTGAGTGACTTTCCCATGTTATTTATCTTGTTAAACCAAGTTTGAATGATTAATTTAATTTCCATAAAATTCCATGTTATCATGATTTCACATTTTTTAATGTATTCCAAACATTAATTCCATTCTCACTTATTATATGAATGTTTGAGATGTGTTATCATCATGATAATATTTAATTATATTCATTATAGTTATTTTTAAGATGCTATAATACTATAAAATTCAGTAAGATTACAATCTAGGATATATTGGTCATTTATTTTAATATTTAATCCTTATGATGTTTACTTTATCTTATAAATTTTTTTCCTTAATAATATTATAAGATCACACAATTATTAATATTGAAATACCTTTGTTATGGATATGACTATTTTACTTGAAATATTATAGAAATGTTCAAGAGGATCTTGATTATGAATTACTATTTTTTGTTTTGTTAAATAATAAGTTTTTTAGAAAATATATAAGAAAATAAATTTTAATTCATTGGGTTATGTGATTTTTTAGTTAATTATATAAATAATGATATTAATGTAATATTTTTTTATGCTATGATTTATTTTGTCGTCAATTAGTATTGGTGAATGGTTTGTTATTTTTAGAGGCAAGTGTAGCTTAAATTAATGTTTGTGTTAGAGAACCTTTCAAAAAATCATAGATATCAATATATTTATAGTATAGTTTCATAAAATATTGGGAATATTTTTAGAATATTATTTTACCTAGAAATAAATACATTTTTGGAAATTAAACTTTGATGTAGACATTTAAAATATTTTAGTAGGGGTAATAACCCTCAAAATGGTATGTTGGGTATAATATCAATTATAACCAAATGTATGTCAAGAGTCATAATGTCACACCTATGTTGTCACTATGGGGGAATATTATTAGTTTAATATTAATATATTTTAAAAAATGAATTTATATATTTACGATTTCAATAATGAGATTGGTTAGAGAACATATAGAATGAAATATAACGATCATGTTGTGTTTTCTAAGATGGTTATCAAGAACCGATTAGAATAATGTTATTTCACATAAATTATAATATTATATACATGATTAACAGTTTAATTTATATATAAACGATATTTATTATATTCTGATAATAAAACCATTTTTTCATCAGTTAGTTAATAAACAATGTGTTGTTCTATTGTAATTAAAATTAAACAACAGGTCGACACAATTTGGGATAATTATTTCTTTATAGTTCCATCTGTATTATCTCAATAGGGAAACCATAATCCATTGTTCTCAGATATGGCTATCATGGATATCATTTATTTATCATTAAAACAAATCTTTCTTCTATTTTTGGGAATCAAATCACATTTATTATGAGCTAAACACTATATTTTACAATTATGTTTCATTAGTTACCACTCCCACACTCTCAAAACTATAGATCCTTTTTTGTAAACATCTCATTCATCCCACTTATTATATATGTTTTTATTAAATGTTTATTGTTACAGTTTTTCATGCACTCAAGAAGTTTTTTCAAATAATGAATGTTTTTATTTTCTTGTTTTATTGAATTATCTCTTACAACACTAATATCAAACCACAAGTCACTAGTTTTATTTGTATTAATTGTTATTATTTAATTTATTGTAAAATTGAAATTTATAAATTATGATTATGTTTTTAAGGGTTGACTAAATGATTATTTGATGAATTGTTTTTATAGATAATGTAATTTTAATGATTAATTTGTGTTTATGTTTTTTTATGTAGTATTAATATTCATTTTGATGGTAACTTCAATTACAGTGTTTGGAAATATATTTTTGATAGTATATATCAATTACATCATAATAATTCCATGATAGGTTTTTGAAACATTATGAATTAATGAAATCTAAATATGTTCAATTTTATATGTTCTGTTATCAATTTTTTTTAATTCTTTAATTTAGTGAATTATTTTATTGTATATTTATTTTTGTATGAATTTCATTTTGAAAAACAATTATCATACAATAAACTAGTTTAAATTCATGATATATATTAATGATAAAAATTAAAAATATAGGATACTATATTTTGAAAAATAATGAATATGAGGAAGGTATAGGTTCTTTATTAGAATATAATAAGTTAACTGATCGAAATAATGAACTATTAATATTTACATGCTTCAATTGAACAAATATAATGATGATAAAAATCATAGAACTCAAATATTAATTATATTTCATGAATTTAATCTATATTTAGTCTATTATAATTGATAAGGTAAATGAATGATGAATTCATGATTTATAGATAATGTTGATTTTCAAGATGATAAGTCTAATCAAATTGATGAAATGAACAATTATATTTTTGTAGATATTTATTTAAATGTAAAAATAATTTAGTTCTTATATGGTGATTCTAAAAAACCAGTGAATCCTAACTACACATAATTTTATGTTTCATTAATTTTTGTCTAACTAACCAACTTTAAGCAGAAAGATGGATGGTGTAAAAACTATTTTCAACATTTCTACAGATATTAAAATAAATACATCCCAAAAAATATTTTCTTTATTCATATTATAATAAAAAAATGATTGTTGATACTAAAAGATGAATCATTCATTTCTGAAATACATTGTGATATATAGTTAGGAAAACAATGGAATTACAAATTGTAGTTATTATGAGAAGTCAAGATATAATTTTACTGCAATTTACATTCTGATTGACTAGTTACAAAATCTCACGATTCTATAATTTGGTAAAATTTAATAATTCCTATTTTCCAATGATTATTTTCAAATACAAGTGAATAAAAATGATTACAATGAAATGTATATGAGTTGATATATGAACAAAAATTACATTATTTATATTATTATACACTATGGAAGAAAATTTATCAATAGCTTCCCATATATGAAAATGAATTTTGAAATCCAAATTTTTTTTTTGATGAAATTGAATAAATCCATATAAAAGCCTTTGTAAAACATAGAGTCCATGGGTAATATTATTTGTAATTTATGAATTATATATGTAATTTTTTTAAGTGGATATATTTCATCATGTGATTAATTATTTACATACTAGAACATTATGGAAATGGTTTTGATGATTTTCTTCACTCTATTAGTTAATCACTAGAAAGTTTCACAGTATTATTGTGTTTAAATATATTATTCTAATAAAATATAACATTTTTAACTACATGAAATGATTATGTGCACAAAAAATGACATCCAAACATAAGGAAATTTTTTGTGATATATTGTTATGGTGTATAATGATTTTCCTATTTGTAAATAGAATAATTCAAATTGTAAAATACATTATTGGGGGATAAATACCAATGTTTCATATGAGTTTTCTATATATGGATCACACTTATTTATGATTAATAAAGGAATTCAATGGCTCATATGAATATTATATTTCACTAAAAATGTTTTCTATTGTTTAATATTTTATGATGGAAACAAACATTTATGAAATGTTCAATAATACATGAAAATATATTAATGAATAAAATATTCGGTTGAAATGATCAATATATTTTTAACATACATATTGGAGAAATTCTAATGTAAAAATTTTGATTTCATGAATGAGGAGTCAAATATATGTTATAGTTTTTTTAACATTTATAGATATTAATAAAATTACTAATAATGGGGTGAATGCAATATTTAAAAACTGTTAATAGAAATATATTTTTAATTATTTCCTATTCATAATAGAATAAGAACATAAATGCCTCGGGGTTTTCAGAACATTATTTTATGGGAAGAAATCAGTGTTTTAATTTTATACATGGTATCAATATGATAATGTGTTATTGTTTATATTTAAAAAATTATATTTTATTAAAATATCAGAAGATGACACATGTGAAATATCATGGTTTTCCTATCAAAATGCAAGAAAACCTACTTCTTGTATTGCATAAAATATTTCACATCTATGTGAGGATGATTATTATAAAGGTGTAATATTTGGAAATTCAATCAGTGACTAGGTGATTGATATTAAATCACACATAAATTTTGAGAGTGATGTGGACTATATTAATTTTGACCACGATATCTTCATTCCACTATCTTTTTATATGATTGTTTTATTTTGAGTTCATTTAATGAGATAAATATTTCATTTAGGAGTTTTATATCCAAATTAGATCAATTATTTTGATTGTATACTTTTATATTTATGGGATAAGTTATTATTTAATGTTGAATTAAGGCATCAATTGTTTAGATTTATATTTCTATGCATGTTATAAAACATAATAAAAGATACATTTCTATAGAGGATCATATTGGTTTTCTTACCACTATCACTTGCATTTTAGTTATTGGATAATTTAGTTCTTTGGTATTAATGTAGAATAATTTATATGTTAATTTATAATTTCATTATATTTATAAATCACTAACATCCTAAATGACCCACATCCATATATAAAATTTTATATTAATGTAATACAATAATATTTTCCAAAGAATAAAAAATGTTCATTTATTACAGATCATAGAAAAACATTTCTTGTTGAGTTTTAATGATACCAATAATGATTTGAATGATTCCATAAAAATATTTTGATTGTTAGTGGTAATCATAATTTTATATTTGATCACATTTTCCAGGAAGGAAATCAATTTCTAAAAATATCATATGATAGAACATGACAACAATAGTGTAATTTAGGATACTAGTGTTTTAGTGTTATTTGACACAATGAATCTTTTGAGTTCGAAAGAATAAAACTCAATATCTCAATGATGTAAATATGTCATAGTAATTTGTGAATCATTAGTGGTTGATTACATTATGTTTCATGTAGCAATATTTTAGTTACAATTCATTATTGATATCAAAAGTTTCATACATAATGAATTATGCTTGGATATTTTTAATTTGAATATATTAAACTTAAGAAATGATATTTTTATCATGTAAACACATGATGAACTAATATTCTATGTTCTCGGGCCATAACATATGATGTGGTTTATCACATTTTGATGAAAAAGAATATATTTTAGATGAAATAATTGATAAATAAGACAATATATGTGAGATCTATATGTTTATGGAATCATTAATGGAGAATGTTATTTGGAAATCATAGATATATATTGTTCTATATAGAAATGTCAAAAGGAATGAATATGTAAAACATTACTTTCCAAATTTCCAAATATTACATGTATGATAATTGTTTTTTCTTTTCTAGTTTATAAATGTTCACAAAATGATAGATATCGTAGTTTTATTATTTATTAAAAATACATAATACAACAACTTTTTTATGTATATTTTCTATATATTTTGTAATTTTTTTTTTAAATTTAATAATATTAATTTTTATATGTCATTGGTGTAATTTTATTTAATATTAATGCCTACTAAATATATTTCCTGTTTTTTGGTGTATTTTATAGATTTCTATTCAAATGTATAGTTATCATTAAAATTATTTATCCTTTATTATTTTCATTTCAACCAGATCTCATTAATTATCTTATAATTATAGTCCTATAAATTAATAAATAATAATAAACATGTGATATTTTATATGTCTTTTTTTGGAAGTTTTACTTTTTTATTTATATTTTATTTTAATAGTTGATTTTTTATAGTTTAGTACAAATTGTTTTGTAATTAATGTTTATAATTTCAGATATAATATATGAGTCACCTCATCCTCCTATGAAGGCAATTACACATATTACTACTTAGAAGAAACCAAATCATTCAGAACTTGAGTCATATATTTCAACAGGGGTTGATAAGATATAAAAGGTTTGTAAATGTGTCTATAGACAATTATGAAAATTATTAGGTGCCCATTTCCACTGTATTATGATATTATTGTATTAGAAGTAAATTATATTCCTTGGATTCAAAATTAATTGAAAAAAATTATCAATTTTATTCAATAGATGTTTAGTGAATAGTTATTATAATAATTTTTGAATTAAAATGTGTCAAAAATCTAACAACATTAAAATTAGAGTTTAATATTTTGGAATGATAATTTGTTATTATGTTATATATCATAAAACTTTTCTATCATACAGATGATCTCCTTTATATGATATGTAATATGATATACCTAATAGTTAAGGTGGTAGGATAAACTATCTCGATTTGGATTATAGATTATGGATGGATTCTTAATTATCCTTCACCAAAAATTTCATATACATGGAATGAAAAAAAAACAATGTGGCATATATCATTATATTGATAAATATACATGGAAATGGCTTGATGAAAGGATATAAAAAAATTATTTTTCATTTCTGAAATTTCATCATTTTGATTATTATGTTATTATAATGAATATATTAATTGTTTATTTATTATTTATTTATAAAAAAGGTTTACATATACTATATATATCCAATAAAAACATTCCCGCTTAAATTTTATCTCATGGTGTGTATAAAATGTTGGAGGACAACTGATATCCATAAAACCTAAGTGATGAATCATCCGACATTATAGAATTGGCCTTGGTACCCTAGATAGATATGTACAATGGATGATGGTGATAATATGAAAAACATAACAATAAATTATGTAATTTTCAATGGATATGGTTGAAGGGATTGTGAGGTTTTTTTAATTAATTTATAATATTTCTGTTAAAATGAATATATTTATATATATATATAATTAAATGTAGAATTTTTTAAAAATATTATATAGTAATCAAATTAGTGATAGATAACACATGTGACCTTCATAATATAGGTTTTAAATATATATTATATATTTTAATGGGAAATCATAATCACATATAGAGTCTACATGGATACAAATCTACAATATCAATAAGAAGTGTGTTTACTAATTTTGTGGATTCATAAAAGGGGGATGTGTTTGAATTAAAAATATAATCATTATAACCTAATGATCAATGTATAGGTGAGAAAATGGAGGGGAAGATCATTGATTTGGAATAGTTATTGTTTATAGGCCTGGAATTATAGTATTAGGATATATATTCCACTCGTACTACTCAACATACAGACTTGTTGCATCTACCTAAACATCATGTTATAACTCCACCGCATCCTTGTTCTTATTCAAATTGTACACCACCTCCTCCAAAGATTAACATTTATTGTGAGTCGTATGTTGGGAATATCAATCATCATATTATTTCACATGGTATTATATATTATGCAATGGAAATCATTCACCATTAATATATGGTAATATTAATGATTGGGGTCAATTAAAATGTTTTACACATAGTCTAGAATGAGTATAATTTCCTATAAATGATTTCAATATAGTTTTAAATTGTATTGACCATTTTTTGGATTTGTTATTTGTTCTTCTACAATAAATTTCCATTGGGATTTGTATAGATTATATAATTTATTTCATTGTGTTTTCATAATATTATATATTTTAATTTTTTTAATAATATTTTAAAAAAATATTTATTTCTAGAAGGAAAATATATAGAAAACAACAAGTATAGGCTTCTATGACGTCAGATACAACTACTTGATGACTTCATTTATTATAAATATATTCATCTTTTTTATATGCTTTTGAGATTATAATGGGTTATAATATTTTGTGACTTAATGCCACAGTGAATATTTTAATGGGAGATATGATTTATATTTTAGAAATATATTCACTGGGCATCACCATTTTAACACCCAAATATTTTACAGTTTGTCACATTGTAAAATGAAGACAAATAGAAAATCTCAATAATGTATCTGACACCAGGTCGGGTTCCTCCTCTACGAACACCCGTGACAACCAAACTGCATATAATGGGCCTTTTACCTTCTTCTGACCTATAAACATGAAGTCTGATCACGTACCTAATGGCAGCCCACGTGGGGTGGGAGTACAAATCAGTAGGCCACCGCCAAGCGTGTTTAAAAAATATATTTTATAAACAATGGAACATGATAAATGGAAATGAATAATAAATTAAAATAAAGGATTAAATTCCCTTAATAAGTTTAGGTAAATTACTAACATTTATTACCTTTTCGTTATCTTACCATTTCATCCTAGTTTGAATTACATACCATTTCTCATGTATTTATCATGGGTTCATCACACACAACATGATATACAGCTAAATGTACACAATCATATACAAGAGAAAAAACACACACTTGTCCTATCACACTAGAAACAACATACTCAGGCCAACCATATCCTCAAATCGATGTCTATGTCTAGGTGGATGAAGCCTATAAGAAAACAAAGCATCATCCCTCTTCTCTAACATGTGCATTAGGGGTGGAGTTTAGATCCTCAGTCGAAGTCAACCTATTGACGTAGAAACTCATTCAATACCACAAACTATTAAGCTATTTTCACATTCTATACATATATGTATCCATTAACCATTCACACAAAATCACAACCATTTCCCAAGGAAAACCTTAATCATAATAATAACATATGATTTAATAGAATTCCTTAACCCATGGAAGCATTTACCAACTTTCACATCATTTATCCCCTTTCTCTGATTTCCCATTTATTATGCTTGTCTCACTAACCATTCATTCAATGTGCCTATATCACTTGGCATTGTATGTTTCTCCAAACTCAATGGACTTCATTACTATGTTCACAATCCATTACATTATGTTCATCATTAATTTATACATATTATCCCAATATCCCATTGGTGACTAAAAAGTCTAGGTGCTTCACCTATATTCTATCCCAACATGATTAATCACATCAACAAGTCTATCAAGGGCTCTACATGATTACACAAAAATCTCACTTGTTCTTCACAAATCTGTAGGTCTAGGAGCATCGTCACACCCCATGGGTGTCCCTATATTATTTTCATTACCATCAATGAAAACCATGGGGATAATGATGGTCTCTATTTACATTTTTAATAAATTGTTTTCTTATCCATGTCAAGGGTGATCAAAACATACAATGGGACACCCCAGAACAAAACCACACATGTAAAAATCCTCAATAAACCATTGGATGTAACTTTTAGACAACATTCATCGATATCGAGGATTAACACGCACTTAATACTACCCTTAGATTCCACATAAACCAAACCATGAATCTTAATACTAGATCTCATCCAACGAGTAGGGTTTTAGTTCTTTGGAAGGAGAGGAGAAGAACACACAATACATAATCAGAAAAGAAAAGAAAGGATGAGATGATCCTTTCCCAAAGCGTTGATCAGCAACCAACGACACCAAAAAAAATTTATAATCAATTAATATTGATCTCTTGGTGACCTATAGGTATTTTGTTTCATCCTAGGGTGAAGATGAGTGAATGAGAAAGAAACCCCATGTTGGGGTTAAAATTCCCGTAGTGAATAAATTGTAATTTTTTAAATGTTTTTGAGCAGCACGGTTTACCCAGACAGTTTTCCAATCTGTATGCAAACTATGCTGAGGCCACTATCCAGAAATCCACCTCCTACACAATTATTGGGGTTATCTATATATTTAGAACTATCCACGTCCAGACCATGCTAAATACCCAGAAAACCCATTTTCCTCCATTTTTCGTGTCCCAAAACCCTCGGAACACCCCTGAGCCCTACTACTGACTTTTGTAAGCATATAATCAACCAAAAATAGGGATAAAAAAAATTAAATGATAACACATTATTCAAAGATCTGGGATTATACATTTCAGACTATCAACCCTTATGACCCAGATCCCAAAAATCATCCATTTGTTACAAAAACAATTATATATTCATGATTATTCTTAAATCATTCCTTTTTAAAAGATGTATATTAGTGATGGTGTTAACATCATGAAATTTTAGGTCAATATTTAGTACAATCATAAATATGTTCTTCCTGGGAGTTTTATTCCTCATGTTCTTGACCTATGACACTATACATTCTTGGCGGTGTCAATATGGGAGCCAGAGTGACAAATTTGTTTAAGAGATAATATTTCATTTGGATTATTAATTGTTACTGAGAATTCATCATAAAAAATGTTTTATTCATGATTTCATTTCAATAAATTGGTTTTATTCTTTTTTTCCACTCATTATAGTAAAATATCAAATGGGAATGTGTATTGATTTAATTTTTTGTCCTCTACCTTGAGATGAATCTCCCATTGTATTGGTAATTGATTATAATTTTTAGTAATATGAGTTCATTTTATATCATAATGATTTCTGGTTTCTATTATATTAATGTATCTAGACACTAGAGATGATCCCCATTGAGTTTTATTCATTCACTTTTTATTTATTACTTTTGTTTAAAACCCTCAATGATGTAAATTGTATGAATGTTATCTAATTTAAGGAATCTGAATTCCATAGATGTACACTTTACTAGCATGATATATGTGTGGGTGTTTGAAATATGGAAATAATATCTTAAAAGAATATAATTGTATATAATAAAAATTATATTTTTTGATTATGATTTATGTATAGAATATTTTTAAGAAGAAATGTATATAAGATGAATTAGGTGAATATAAATAGACATAATTGATTATGTGAATCCAATATTCATTTTTGGAAATATTTATTTTCAATAATTCTAAATGGTTGAAATAAATTATATTTGATGATTATCCCATCAGCTATACTGAATGATGTGCACCATCTGGATGTTAGTATGGATTTTTCATGATGGGTTATTAATTGGAATCCCCCTAGTTTTTTCGTATACCCCAATTGGTAATCAATATATAGGAGACTATAAGAATTAATATATTGGATATGAAGTACTTTTATCAAAAAAAAACTTTTCATTTTCAATATATTTTTCTATAGTGACTTGAGGTGAGTTTACATGTCTCATTTTTCAACTGATTATATTTATTTCATTACATTTTGTTCTAGTATTGTTGTTCTCCTATTTAAATTGGGTTTTAAATGGGTTTGGGAATAAATAAAGCAATGTGTTTCTTTTTTGTGATCATCTTTAGAGTTTCTTATTTCTTGTTTATTATTCATAAGGAATATAAATTTATTCTTTTGTGATATGTGATACGTTTAATCCCCTTTTATATAGTCAAAATGTTGAATTATCATGATTTAATGCATATGTATTTAGTGGAATTGGCATAATTATATTATGAAAATGAGAATTTAATGGAATAATGTTTTAATGGTTTAGTTTTTATGTCATCTTTTTTATGTTGGTGTTTCTTATAATTATTATTAAAAATTTCTAGTTCTTATGTTTTGGATGTTGTTTTATATATTGCGATTATTATTTAATGAAATATACTAAATATTATATAATTAGAATAATTATTTTTACATTATTAATCTATGGTGAATATATGTGTCTTTTTATAATACAACATGATGAAATATTAATTTAATTATAATTTTTTTTCATTAATAGGGGATGATATATTATATGTTATAGATTTCTTTTTATGTAAATCATATGAATAATAAATAAGTTAATTACATAAAAGATGTAAGATATGTTTTTAATTGAAAATGAATTGTTGATGTGTTTTTTTATATAAGCAGTGACATGAATTCATCACTCAATTTATGCACGATATATACTTATTAAAAGAAAAAGAGGCCATATAAACACTAGGTGTAAATAACATACAACCGTAGGGAATAATGGATTACAATTCAAGTGTACTAAGAAGAAAAATCATTGATGACAACTAGATTCTATTATTCATTAATATATTGACCTACACTAGGATAATTTTATCAAAATAGAAGGGAATCATAAAATTGATCACCATATTTCAATTCAATATCCCTTCAAGAGTCTTATTCAAATTAAAATTAAAATAACATTCCAAGGCATACTTTTTGAAATTATCTGAAAAGATTCAGTAGAAAAATGTGAAGAATGGAAATGACTGAGTTGATTTTCCTCCAAATCACCACATTTCAAAATTGAAAACAAACTAGTAAAGATTTTAGCAACTATATATTCAGATAAGAAGTTTTTATAATATACTACACCTTCCCCGTGAAAAAAAATTGTCATTGATCTGTGTCTAGAAACATGGATACATCATATAAATTATCCTATAAAAAAATTACTGATAATATCACAACATATAATTTTTTGTTAACCATTTCAATGACATAAGATAAATCAAATTCCAACACATACATGATTATAAATTGAATTGAATGTCGTAGTAGTGATATATGGATTACATCCAAAAATATGAAAACTATTATGCAGTGTTGAAGATCCTCAACAATAGTATAAAAACACCTCCAGAGGCTCAACTTCAGATCACAAAAATACCAGTGGTGGCTAGATCTCAAAATAAGAAAATACATAAGTATGATCACACAATGGAGTTCTCTTATCCAATCTGGATAAAAAATTGAGACCACACCCAACTATAAATATATTAAATATAAACGATATTAAAATAAATACAAGCTATATAAGCTAACCAAAAATCATCAATGAATAGAGAAAATGATCTGTAAAAATCATTCCCATTGAATGTCCTAAAATTTGAAATCATGACTATTTTTATATTGATCAACAATCCTAGTGAAGATATGTTTCCTAATTTGAAGGTAAATCGTAGGTGAAATATCACTATTGGTGTATTACTTGAATGTTTTTTCATCTTCTTATATGGAAATATTTCATATACCTATGCGAATCAAAAATATTTGAAATATTTTTATGGTCATGACAATTTAGTGCCTTTTAAGATTTATTGATAAAAAGGTGTAGCTAGATTCTATGATGAGTAAATAATGGAAACTATTTTTGTTTTTATATATTATTTGTCTTGATGAATTAAAAATCTGACGAGATACTGTGATCCATTGTGGGGTTATTAATGATATGTGGATTGTTTAATGATATTGAAAATGTTGGGTTACACCATGGTAGTTGGGTTCAGTTAAGAGTCTGGCTACATAATTTATACTCACATATTTCTTCATTCTTTTATTCTGGCCTGGTGGTCACGATATTCCTTATTGTCGGTTTTCCACTACCCTATATTGTAAGACTTAATATACATTTAGCACATCATTGAATTGTATTATTTGAAAGATTCATTGAGTTAAGATTAAAATTACAAATTTTAAATTAATAAATAATTAAGTAGTTGGATAATGTATTATTTATGGTATTAATGTTAAATGATTATATCATAAAAATTGAAATAATGTGAATGATGAATGAGATAACCTAAATTGAATGGGATTGAAATCATTATTTATTAAAGTTGTTTAATAAATCAATTAAAAGGTAAATAAATGTATAAAATAGATTTAATGATGAAGAGACACACTAGAATATTAACGAAAGTAATATAATTTATAATGGAACATTTTATAACAATATTAAAATGACAATCCTAAAAGATAATAATGTGTATAAATTAATAGAAAAAACAATAAATTAATAATGAACAAATAGAATGTATAATTACTTTTATAAATAGATCAAAATAGTGATAGATGTGGAACATGTGTGATGATACTAGCAGATGAGTCTAATCCTAGGAATGTATCATAGTGTGTTCATGTATTAAATTTATTTTATTTTGGGATTTAATATGTTACCCCACTCATGCCTTTCAGAAAACATACACCCAAAATTTATGGGGGATTTCCCAAACATCTAGTATGGTGAGGGAATAAATGGATGATTTCCCCCTCTCCCCAAATATACATTTGGATGCTAAAATCCATATGTATATGAAAGACTATAATTTATTATCAAAGAAGGTGAATGCATACCGATTTTGTGAAGACATTTTTATTTTATTGCACATTTATGTGTAGGTTGTATTTGATTGTGGAGTAGTGTTTACATGTATCTCGTCACGGAGGATATGGATTCCCATTGTTTTATGTATATGGGAATTTAGGAATTAATGTATTATTAATCATTTCAGCTTTCAGTTTATTCTTTACATTTAAATACATATAGATTAAATGATTTTCCAGAAAATATTGATATTTAATAGATGGAATTTTTTTCCCCTATGCAGAAATGATGTTTGAAGTGTTGAGGCTCTCTCCCTATTAGAGAAGGCATAATTATTGATGCGATGGGTACAATTTGTGTAGAATTAGGGCATGAGGGTGAATATTTAATGGAGAAGTCTGTGTGTGGTACCTCTGTTTGATATATATATATATATATTATAAATAGGTTTTATAATTTTTGTAATTTAGTGATCCATAGTTACTAATAAGAAAATATTTTTAAATTTTAGGGTTATTAGTTTATTTCCATTATATTTTCATTGTACTATATGTATATATATTGATATATTCATTCATATATTCCATGTGTGGTTTAGAGGAGGAAAATATTGAGTAAAAATTTATGCTCACAATACAAATTATAAAGAATTATTCCTATCTATTGGGGTAATACTATTATCGCTCATGAAATTACTATTCTAGATATTTTTGTGATTAATTTCCAATAGTTATTGGGGTTTTTACTGAATTAATTTTTTTACATTTATAATATTTATTTTTCATTTCCCTTTAATAGTTTATATTTGATATTACATTAATTGATTTTTTTTTTAATTTATGAATATTTTTATGGTAGTTTTACTTTAATTGATACCTGACCATTAATATTTATAGATAGTAATTCCTCCCTGGCATTTCATTAATATACCATAATTTTTTGTTTCCAACCCATTTCGTATTGGAGTAGTCTTATGAAGTCAATATCTATATTTAATCATTATGGGACAGGGGGAACCTTTTCGATGTTGGGGGTTGTTATATTGTTACATATGGACATGTCAAGCATCAACAATTCCTCATGAGTTGATTTTGGAAACCAATCTATTGACATTGTACCCTTCCATATACCCTGACGATCATATGAAAGATATTTAAATATGGAGTAAATGTATTGAAAACCCATATTCCTTCTACTATACATGAATATCTCCAACATAAAAAAATAATTTATAGGATTTTTCCCATATTGCCACTCAACACCTAGAAACATTCAAAAAATATTTTTAAATGTTCATAGTTGATTGTCGATATATACTTGGGATTTAAAAAGAGTGGGTATAGATTAAAACAACCCACTAGAATGATTCACACTGACATATGGGGATAAATGCGGACCAAGAGTGGGAAAATGAAACTAATCTAATTATATAATCATGTATTATTTTTATATAATCTTGAAGGGGGTTCATACTCCATCATCCATCATAAATGAATCACATCATCACATTTTTTATTCTACCACCATATTATGGGATAATATATAATCTTTATTGGGAAGGATCCCCCACATATTCTTTCATAAAATATATATCTCGGGAGATTACTTATACCCACATAAAAATCATTCTGATATCAAATAAAAACCTATTAGGGATATACAGTTATTCATACAACGTAAATAGAATTATCAAAAGAATATAAGACTTCTGCATTAACCTAGGTACCTTGTTAGAATATTCCGAGGAAAATATAGGATTTGTACTACATTTACAGAACCAATAGTTACGTCTTTTAGTATATTATAATGAGTCTCAAAATCATGAACACCTTGAGACTCCCTGCCCATCCATGTAATGTCAATGGTCTATCATTAATAAAAAAATTACAATATTTGATGGGATTCACAAAAAATATTAGTTGATGAAAAAGGAGAAGTTCAAATCCCCACAAAACATAAAAACTGTTTTTAGCTATCCTTTATGATGAAAATGGAATCACCCTTGAATAATCACAACATATAGGGTCATTATTCTACCCAATATTGATTTTCTATGATATTATAGAACCATTGGGATCTAGTAAACTAGATTAAATGCAATATTACTATATTTATTTTTAGTGATAAAGTTAAGAACCTTTAAACATATCAATATTGACCTAGATTATTTTGACTCATCACAATAATGTCAGTGAATCCATTTTCAAGGTTTTTATCATATGGATACCCTGATCAATATTTCATAAATTACCTAAAATTTCACATTCCATGAATTTCCTAACAATTTTAAAAAAATGATGTTTTGTGGGAACAATTACCAGGATTCTAGATACACAATAATTCATTAAACATATAATACCGATTGTTAAGGATGTCCATGCTAAACTGAACAATTCAATGGTGACCTTGATGGCCCTCATAATGGAATAATGTTACATAGAAATTACATAATTTCTTTTTATGAATTGTATTTAATCTATATATGCAGTGTTTTTGGTGATATTATCTTTTCATATATACCTAATCTCACACATACTCATTATGGGTCATGGTGGTTATTGAAAATCATTGAAAATATTCATGGATTCATCTTATGTGAGTTGTCCTGATTGAAGTGTTTTCTCCAAGAGATGATGAGGGACACTTCAATGTGTAAGGATTATTTGGTTATTAAAATCGCTCACATGTAAAATTCATATTTCTATACCATGATATATGATTTATTGACATGAATGCCGGAATTTACATCAAGGGATAATCACTGATACCCCATTTAGGTATTTTGAATATAGTTTAAAACTATTTATAACATGATAACATTTATAAAAAAGAAAATGACATCTTGATTGTATAAATAAGACATAAAGATAAACAATGATGGGTTTGAAATATATTGAGGAATTTTTTATATAAAAAAATTTGGATTAATTTATTCTGTTTGATCATAATCAGTACATAAAACAAATAGATTTTTATGTTCGATACTATATTCAATATGAAACCTGTGAATAATTATTCCACGATATAAATTACCACTATAAAATTGTAATTAAATTAGAATATAGGGATACAATTAAATAAATAATTATATACATATATATCATACTCTAGGAAAAATGTTTGTTAATTTTTTATAATTATTTAATCAAGTTTTAGTAAATGAATTATATTCATAAAAAATTCATCGTCAGGAAAAATGATTTTAAAAGCATTTAAAAAAAAATAATATAATTAAATTTTGGGAAATCATAAAAATTTATTAGATAAAATAAACAAAATTATTAAAATTATCCTATCAATATATTCTTTGGATAAATTTTTTGGATATTCATGATAATACTGATTTTTTAGTGAATATTATGAGATGCTAATTGTTTTTAAAAAAAATCATTTCATTTGAATGAATTCTATATTTTAAAAGTATAATTATTTTTTGTATACTATTTCATGTAACATAGATATTATATTATTATAATTAATCCACAAAATTAAATTTTAATAAAAACACACAAAAAATTTACAATATATTTTAATTAAATAAATTTTATTTTTTAATAGCTTGTGATACAAGAAAAAGTAGGTTTAAATGACATTAAACTATTAATTTTTTTAAAAAATTATCTATTAAATGAAATATTTTATATGACAGTGTATATAATTTTTCAAATAGTTGTTTAAATAGTAATTTTAGGATGATTAGAAATAAAATAATAATTAGTTAAAAGGGAAATAATTTTTTTTCTATGAACTCCATTTTAATAAATGATTTTTAATCACAGTCATAAAAAACAATTTGTAAATAATATTAACTACATTTAAGAAGAATTTTTTTTGATAATATAAATTTATTATATATGTATATTACTTTTTTCTTATGTTGATATTTTGTAATTATCTAAAATAAATCATTTTTGAGGACTTCTAAAATACATTGAATTTTAGTTAATAACTAAATTTTTGGAAATAATTTATATAGAATAATTATTTAATGATTTTTTAAATATTGTTTACAATATTTTATACCTCCTAAAAAATTTGAGTTATTGGATTTTTTTTATTTAATTGTAACATTAAAACATTTTAGTATTTTGATATTTTTCTATTGAAAACTAACTTTCTATTTATGAATCCATGTTTAATATAAAATAATATTTTTAAAAATCTATGTATTATATTTTGAAAATTTTATTCTCTGTTTGGTATCTTATTAATTAAAATTTCCCAAAAAATCAACATTTATTCTTACCAAATTGAATATAGAAAAATTAAAAAAATATCTTTCGGAGGTTAAATTAAATAAAATGGATTTACATGGGGTTAAAATAAAATATTATATGTCAAAATTGACATAAAATTTTATTTTACACCTATTAAAATAATATATTTCTATGTTATATGATCTATATTCGTGAATGTTACTTATTAGAGGATATTAAAATTATTAAAACCTTTAAATGATTTGATTTTTCAAAAGAAATACCTCTATGCCACTAACACAATTTATAAAATACACACCCCCATATTCTATTAATCAATCTTTAAAAAAATTTATTTCAGAAAAATACCTCAAAAATCACAAAAAAATAAAACCTTCAAACCCTCTTCTTAGAAGAAAATTATTTTTAAAATTGATATCCTTTTGAGTAATTAATTAAATCCTAATGATGATACATAAATAATATGTAAATTTCATCGACATGTTTATCTATTTCTTTTTATACCTTCATAAATTCCTATTAAACCACGGTAATAAAAAAATTAATATTTATACTAATATTTTAAAATAAAAACATCATAACCTACACCCACCTAGAGTTTCATTATATATTTTATTACATAATCATTCATGTGTACGTCAGACTAGCACCTCATAAGACAATGTCCTTTATTTTTTTCATAAAAACCTCTCATGGTTGTGTATGATAATGAATATTAAATTTACATATGATATATATAAAATAATTTATACCTATAAAATAATTATATTATATATACCGCTTTAAATTTCATTCCATATAAGATATGAAACAGTATCACATTTTAATAGAGGATATCCTCCTCGTCAAGAGATGTTATCATTCTTTCCCTAATGATTCACCAGGAATGTGATAATGATATTGTTAATTATGATATATTATTTAAATGAAATAATTATTCTATTAGAGACTTATTTTTAATATTATAAATATAATATATATGCATTCCATTCATACCATTTCACTCAATTAAATGTGATAACATGATTTGTGTACTTGTGGACATCCACAATCACAAAATAATGTTAATCACCTTTCATTACAACATCACATGGATGAAATATGTTACTATATTTAAAGAAATAATATTGTATTATGACATTATCATTATTATATAATTAATATATATTATGTATCCTCTTAACATATTGATCACTGAAATATTGAAATGTTTCTTATACGTATGTACTCCCTACCATCTCTATGACTGTAATGTACATCATTTCTCCAAAAAAATGTCATGATGTTTCATAAAATTATATATATATATATATATATATATATAAATCTTGATTATTATTCTAGAGATAAATAAAAAATTTAATATGAGAAACATTTGGATCACTAATGAAAAAACACACATGGTAAAAAGGAAATTAACTCCTGAAACCATCAATATAATGAAACATTGATAATGAAAAGGTGATAATATGTAAAAAATGATTATATATGATTTTAAAAATAATATTATTATTTCTTCTAAGTTAATAACATGTTTACGAAAACTATATTGAAGGTTATATAATGATCAATTAAAATTATGAATGAGGTGATAGAGTTTTTCTAAATTTACCTTACATTGAAACAAATTTGTTTTCATGAACTAATTATCTTTTATGTATTGTATACAATTTCCATTTGATATGTATGATTGATAGTAATTAATATTTACTTCTCTATTATTTTTTAAATTTTTGATTTCCACTCTTGTCCTTTTAAAATGAAAATTTGAATGTGGTAAATGTTATTTTAAAATCCCACTTTTTTGGAGATAGTTATATTCATACTGAATTAATCAAATTATTTTAATAAATATTCACTATAAATTAAATTTAACCTAAATATAAGTGTTATTTATTTATTATATGAATGTATCATAATATTTATGACATCTCTATACATGGGTTTTATATTGATTTTTGTTTGTTTGTCTGGAGAAATGTTTATAAATTTTAATATTTATCTCAAAATAGACAATTGATTATATGGAATTTAATACTAGAATTAAATAAATTTTTGATATATTATGAATTATTTATATAGGAATAAACATATGTTACCAGTTTTCGATATCAGATTAATTCATTTATATGACTCAAAAAATAAATCAGTTGGCCAAACACTAGGTTTTTATACCTAGTAGTTGTAAACTGTCATGTGAATGAAATTTATAGTAGATATATAGTTGGATAAATCAGAATTTATTTTTACTATGTTGTTATAAAACATATTGATGATATATATTGATTTATGCAGAATCATATGTTTGATACAATAAGTCTAATATTTCATCTTTTTCATCAACGTGAATTTATATATGATTATACATGTTATTTTTACCAAATATTATCATGGGAGGAATTCACATAAAATATTATTGATTAAATGGGATGTTTGTTCAGTTATTTAACATACCAAATTGATTATACCTAAATTTATATTAATTTAATGATTTGTTTTTTCATATGCTCTATTTTCTACATTAATTATTCCATATATAATTATGATTCCATGTTATTAACTAAATTGAATGTGGTTTTAGTCATTTACCATGTGATGTTGATTATTATTTATTGATTCATTGTTACTTCTGCATTACATAACCATCTATAATATTATCATGTATAAAAAAATTCTCATTTCCTCTAGATACGAATAATAAATTTTTAATATATTTTTTAGGGATGTATATTGTTTTCTAAAGTAATGTATTTTTTATTTCTATATCCAATTGAATTTTTTTTCTTATATGTATATTGTTATCTGAAATTTAAACAAAATGT
This sequence comes from Viscum album, assembly GCA_963277665.1. Classification (NCBI taxonomy): domain Eukaryota; kingdom Viridiplantae; phylum Streptophyta; class Magnoliopsida; order Santalales; family Viscaceae; genus Viscum; species Viscum album. The sequence continues at coordinate 1,681,357,202 of OY728163.1, read as the reverse complement.
TTTTTCCTTTTAGATTTGATTCCTCAAATCTATGAATATTCAATAAATTGAAACATATGATTTGATATACTTTAGTTTGGTTCATTTCATGATTCATCAATAAATTCAATTTTTGAAAAAGGTTCATTTTGGGGTTAAAAACAATGTTTCTGTCTTGAAAACAGTTATAATGAATTTTTTCTCTATTTTAGATCATAAAAATAAAACCTAATATTGATATTTTTGAAATAAATTTATATATTTTTTATAATTAAATTTTTTTATATTAATTCATTTAATTTTATTAGACGTTGTGTTAATATAATTTATAATTTTATATTTTAGAACAAACCATTCTCGAGAACTGTCATGTTCATTATATCTGTAATATTTATTTTATTTTTTATGTTTTTTCAAATTTTACTAAATTTAACTAATTTTTTTTAAATTTATAAATCATAATTTAAACATTATATATTTGTGAATTTTAGTACTATTATTAAATGAATAAAAAAATTTATCATTAGTGAAAAAATGATTTTTAATTGAAAAATATATTTTCATTGAAATTATATATAAATTAAATATATAATATATAGTGGAATAACTGAAATATTACTACATTAATATATCATTAAATACATTTTTTCAAAATTATGATATTGAAATTATATTAAAAAATTATTATAAACCTTTGAACATTTACTCTTTGAAAACCTATTTTCCCGTAGCATTTGTGGGATTAATTTATAATTGATTGTTTTAAAATGAATGACCTAGTTTTGAAATAATGGACTCCATATTTCTAATAATACTAATTTATATTATAATATATGTTATAATATTTTTTACTATTATCTATTTTGAAAATAATAATAATTTACAACCGTACTAGGGTAAAATGGGTTTACTGAGGGTTAACCAAAAAGATATGGTTTAAAACAACCAATTAACATATTTAAAACATAGTTCCATACAATATTTTGATTATATAAATTATATTATTTCAAATGGTATATTACTGGTTTATCGTGAGATTAAAACATTATTCACGGACTTCATTATTTTCAATGATTTTATATGTGCCACACACCTCACATATAAAAGTCCACCCCTCTCCTCCACTTTTAATAGAATCAAGAAACATTTTTGGACAATAAATTCAGAAATAAATTCGATAATTCCATCATATAATAATATATGAACAATTTTTATTAGTAATAAATACATGTTTTTCTGTTTTTACATTCCAAAATATTATACATGAAGAATAGGTAACATTCATTAATGGGAATTTAAATTTTAATTTCATCATTTACCACTATGAATTATTCTAAAAAAATATTATATAATAACCTCTATATCATATATTTAATGAGATTATTTTATGTTAATTTAATAACCTAAACTAGTATCCACATATATCAAATGGGTTATGAAATCATCATTTATGTGTACGGGGGAATATCAACTCTTGAATCGAGGTCGTTAGTTCTTCCATTAACACATCCACAATTGGGAATGTTCATGTATAATATATATATATATGATATTTATAATTTTATTATTATATTCTTTTAATTATATAATATATAGAACTATTACATTCTATTCTTCATTATATATAATATGGTTTCTCGCCGGTATGATGAATTATCACCTGACGAATAAATATTATTCATTTTAACAAAATAATTAGATGTAAAATTTTATGGATAATGACTATAAATATAAATGATATAAATGAAAAAAAAATTACACTCAAAAAATAATTATCATGGATATATTTTAAAATATCATTTTACTTCATACCTTGTTAGTCACTAAATGATGATAATGTCATTCTTATACATGTGGACTACAACTTTAACAAAGTGATGCAACACCTTATTTTCATCACCACCCCACATAGATCTTATGTATATATGTATATTTAAATAAAAATTATTTAATCATTATATTATAATACAAATATTTCATGATTAAATATTACATAACAAAATTATATATTGATCATGAGAAAATTGAAATATTACTCATGTGTATGTATAAACCTCTGTCTCTACGATTATAGTGAAAAAAATATTTCAAAACGAAATTTCATAATATTTCAATAGATTTAAAATTTATGAATAAATATGATAAATATTTTATTCTTAATATTCATAATATGATTGAATATTATTATATGCACATGAACTAGGAAATTCACAATAATTTACGTATGAAAAAACAAGGCAACTAACAAAAGATTAAAATGAAATTTTTGAGAGATTATTAATGAATGAGTGATAATAAGTTACAAGTGATGATATATGATGATATTAATATTAATATTGTTTTATAATCTATGAATAAAATGTTTAATTCTACTATAATTATGTAATATCATGTTCAACAAGAATGAATAATGAGTTATGTGATTTCTCATATCCCTTTTATTTCATGGAGAAAAATGAAAAGTCATCATTATTTTCTATTGGGTAGTAAATATAAATCCTATTTTACATGTCATATCATTAATCACATTATTTTAATTATATTTATTATTTCATATTATTTTATTATTTGTTGGTGATTATGATTCACATAATTATTAATTCTATACGCGATTGTTCTCTAAATTTTATTAAATTGAAAATTATTTAACTCTGTAATATTATATTATATTTTAAGGTGTATGATAGACAATATGAAATGTATTATAATGAATTAATTTTTTATAGATATATATTATGTTGAATTTAATTTTATCCATTCATGGATAATTATATTAAAGGTTACTATATTTATTGGTTTTTATGTCATAATATATTTGGTTATACATATTGATTATGATTAGGAATCCAATATTAAAAGATAATGATCTAATTAAAATTGAATTTACATATTCTTCTTATCCACCGATAATCTAAGATATTATTAATTAGTGGTACAATTTTTAATCATCTAGGTGCTTTAAAAAGTTAAGAAATTTTTTTATGTAAGAACAACTTTATCTATCTCTAATGATGAAAACCCATTTTATTCCAAAACAACATTTTCTAACATTGTTTTTCTTTATTTATATTATTAAAGATATTTTTAAACATGATGCAAATTTCAAATTTTTTATGAAGTGAATAATTATGTAATTTTTCATATAATGATTATTTTTTACCAAATATATGAAATGACTCTTTTTTAACATATAAAAAACTAATGAAATCATAAGATGTCATAAAAATTATTCTTTTAAGATTTATTCATAAGCTTCCAATGTTATTTTCATAAAAAATGACTCAAAAATGTTTTCAATTGTGTTTTTTATAAATCTATAAATTTTTATCCTTTCAAATCATTTGAAATTATTTTTAATAAAAAATTTATATTTTCTAAAATTTATTCTCAATGAAAATTATATTCCCAATATTTTGGTAATTTTTAGTATTAAAAAAGTGTTTTTTTCAATATGTAATGCTAATATTACAATATATGTTATTACAAATAATATATTTGAACCCACATTCATTAATGTCAACAACACATTTATTATTTATTCTTAAATGGGGATATTTTTTAGTTATACAATCCTCAAACATTATATGCATGGATTCTGATTATTTCAAAAGGATTATTATGGAACATGTTTCTTTCATATGTGTTATTCGTATTTAAATGTTATTTTTATGGAATCTATTTCATTTCTATGATTTATCTTTATTTCTATTAAACAATTATGGTACACATTTCATTACGGTAGGTTAATAGTGATTAAATTATTTATTTGTAACTGATTTTATTTCCCTGGAACAACCGTGTTTCATGGATGTTTACATGAAACTAATTTACATTTCCATGCATTAACAATGTAATAAAAATAATACTGATTTTTTTTAATTATATTATTAATACTCTGTGAAATGATCAATTATGAATCTTTGATATTATATATGATGGATTCATGATAATAGAATCAGGAATACCATTATAACATATATAAATGGTACAAACAGATAGATCTTTAATGCATGATTATGTTTACAATAGAATTTTTTATTGTAATTTGATCATATAATTATTCAATTAGTAAAGGTATTAAAATATTTCTAATTGTGTTCTACATAATTTTAGTTTCAGGATACCAACATACGATATATATGATTTTAATGAGTTTATAATTTTTATTTTGATAATGATTAATATCCAATAACTAATTATTTTTTATTCAAATGAATATTTACTTTATTAATTCATTACTCAATAACTTGTGATTGATGACTCCAATTTTGATGGGTATAAGTTATTTATCATTCATTTGTTTTCACTAAATAATTCTTCATACTCTTATTCTATTATTATAATCACAGATGATATTCAATTAATAATGATCATGTTTTCCCATCCTAACCATTTCACCTCACCCTTCATATGTTTATAATTCCCTACCTTATCAAGTATGATGTTGAATTAGTTCTGTATATAAGTATTTCATTTGGATTTTCATGATGACATAATATATAATATGTACATCTAGATATAGTCTGAGGATACTCTCATGAAATCATTGTTAATTTTCGTGTAATTGTTTTTGATAATTTACATAAACTATACTCTTGAAATGTCATTGAGATTTTTTTTCAATTTTTCCATTCTTTATTGAATGTTTTGGATAGAGAAATTGGTGCCACCTCCAACATTATCAGATTGGGAAATTTCATGTTTAAATTCCCACCATTATATATATGAGTCTAGTTTATGATCAAATATATTTTTGTTAGACTCTCAATTGTTAAAGGGAAAGATGTAAAATTTTCATAAATACACAATGGTGGGAAGATCCCATTATGTATGTTCATCATATTCAAACATCTATAATTTGAAATAATGTGAAATTAAAAATTCTTGAGGTAACAACCACTATAGAATATATCCATGTATAATCCTTTATTATAGATTAGAGAGTATACGTACAACTGTCATAGGCCATGAGAACATAAATTCATTATTATGACTCTGATATACCAGTTTACAAATCAATTAAATCCATTCTATTATGTATATAGTATTTCATACTCTCCCACCATATCCTCAATGGATGTCTTTACATTTTATAACTAAATGTGACCTCAAAAGACCAACACCTCTCTGTGAAAAATTATATTAAATATGACCCAATTTATTCGAGAATAAATAGAAAGGATTCTTAGGGATTTCCCCAATCTCACTATCCATATATCACACCATGGGGAACACCGATCAGGTTATTTAAGACCAATTTAAATTCATAAGCATGGTGAACTACAAAGAGTGTGAACAAAATGATAGTACTTATTTTTCCTTTTTGGGGGGGTAATAATTGAAGCCCAATTATATTATATTTTGGGCGATGAGGACTAATTGGAGCCACATTATTTTCATTAGCCAATATTATTTATTATTAATATATTAGATAATTCAAAATGGGAAATAGATGAATATAGACATGACAATGAATAATTTTCATATAGATTGTTTTTCATTGGGACTCAAGGGGAAATCATGAATTCTTGATTTCCTATGTAGACTCAAACACATGAATCTACGAATGTATGATTTATATCCACTCAATGAGTATTTTCCAGTGAAAAAAGTAATTTAATTTTTGAGGCCCACATACAAACTAAGGATGTCAAAATATACTTCAAAAAAGTCAATTTTAGGATATATAATATTGAGATTGATATGCTATAACAAATAAATTCTGAATTAATCCTGAAAAAAATTTCAACATATTAAAACATTATTGTATATATAAATTTTTCCAGTCTTATTACCCCGATTCAACATGGGGACTTACTATACAAATAATATAATATTTTTGCAATAATTTTGGATTTGCGAAAGAATATTTTATTATATTAACCTACTGATTATGTATTATATGAAATTTACTCCAAAATGATATTATTTTATATCATTGAAACAATTTCACCTTGGTCTGTCTTGAATTTAATATCAAGGGACGTTATATGAATTAAAACAACACCAAGATTCACCTAATTCCTATGTTCCAATATTGTCTCAAAAAATAGTAACACACAATTTCATCAACATAATTTACTCTCATTTAAATTGAATGGTTTTCATAGGATGATAGAGTTCACATGTGTATAATTATAATTAATTATACCTTGAATCCATGGATTCAACACATTTTTCACCCGATATTTTAAATCCCAACATCCAAATATTCAATGGCATTGGTGATATTTATAAAAACTTGATAAATATCAAGTATGGGAGTGTAAATTTGATACGACCACCTAATCAGTTGGCAGAAGGAAGTCTCAAATCTATTTAACCTACAGAATATGTCCAATTATTCACTATGTAATAATATCAATGGATGTTATAATATTTAGATATATATATATATATTCTAATATTATATGTAGAATATGTTTCCCCTAATCTATCATAGAATAATATTTTATATTGTGTATAAGGACTATTATGATGAATATTTTATTCATCTAAATTCAACCAAATCTCTTCTTATGCCTATGAATAATGAAAAATAGTTCTGTAAATTAATAAAAAACTATTATCACAAACAAACCCTCATGTATATCTATTAAAACACAGATAAAATCCCAATAAAACCTGATTCCTTACATAGAGATAAAAATATTAGAAAAATCACACACTTCCATAGGTAATGAAAGAGAATGCCACTAGAAATATGTTGGCATAAAAACCAAAATTCCATTAAATAACATGGTCCATGTTACCTCATCAAAACCACAAACTAAAATTTGAATCATTCATTTCACGGTTTTAAAAGATTTTAATAATAGCCACAATGACCTCCCAAACTATATCTCTTACGAGTGTATTTATTGAAAAAAATATTCTATTTTTCAGAGTTGTTAAGAAAATTATCTATGAAATTGTTGATTGAGAATATTTTTTGTTTAATAATACTTTGAAATAAATTTTCATTCATTATATTATAAATTAAGGTAATATAAAGGCTAGATAAATTCCATATAAATAGAATGAATTAAAGTCTATCGATTTGATAATTAAAATTCCATCTAATCGATTATATGGCCAACTCATAAGAATATTTAATAAACTAGTTACAAAAAAAAAGTAATATAAGTAATGGTCTTAAAATCAATCATATGCAAGTATGTATAATTATAAAAAAGTATAATAATTTTCAAGGTGGGGAGTTTAAACAAAATAATTCAATGATTTAGACCCTTTAGTATTTTTTACCATTGCAATTCGGAGGATGTGGAATCTTATAATCATTACTTCTTCACACATAATCAATGATAAGGTATATAGGCTATAGAAAAAATGGGTGTCAAGGTGGAAGTGATATAAATATCTATAAATTTATGTGAATTTTATTTCCTTAATTATATTGAAAATAAAATATTTTTTGAATGTATTTTTTTCTATCATAATTTGAAATTGAAAAAACCATTGACGTTTTAGGGTTCATTTGAATATAATCAACATTGAAGATATGTTTGGTTGATTTAATATTTCATAGTTAATACATAAATGTGGGTATAATAACTCAAAAATAACCCTTGTCCTTGAAATTTGATTTGTATCCACTGATTCAAAAAAACATTCTATATATATCAAATTGACACTAATTCCTCAGGCCAAGGAAGTCCTCAAATTGAGTCTTTTTGACATCTAGTGTAAATATATGATATCATGAATGTTGTGAACATTATTCCATCAAAACAAATAATCATGGTTGAACATATGAACCAAAAATCTCATATGAAGTACATTTAGGGTCCCTTTTTACCTACCAGGTTATTTTAGATTCAATGCTTGTAGTTCAGGTTAACTTTTCATAGAATGAATCAATATAATTCAACATATTTAATTGTTATAATTTCATGATATAGTTATCTTCATCCAAAGACACATATGGACCTTGTATGTTTTAAAATATCATTGAAATGTCAATTATTATCAAACAATATTGATAATTATTCTAGGATTAATATTATTTTATTCCAAATACTATTATTTTTTGGGTTATTGCGAGGATGGTCAATATCAACAAATATTGACCATTCAATTCCACTAAATAATATTAGATATATATAGGAGGATTATGTTTTCATCTTAGTTAGGATATCATATTTCAAAGCAAAAAAAATTCTTGGTGAGATAAGAATCAACATTTAATATTTTATTTTGTGGTCTATGTCCTCACATGAATGTATCATTGCTGTATGTATTCAATTAATGCATGATGAACCCACTTAATGGAAATGATGAAGTACATTGTGGTAATAAATAACCATTGTAGTTCATTAATTCCAAATACATAAATGTATGTTTCAATAATAGAGACTTAAAACAACCACTAGAAGGTCAAGTTAGACTAGTGGAATCATAAAATTTATTGGGTATTCATCCACTGAGAATATATAGAATAATTTGAAATGAAAATAATTTTCCCATTTTTCAAATTAATGAAGCATCAAGAATTCAATGAGATAGTAGGGTTCAATGATTTCACATTCCACTATATTCATTGTGAATCCATGTTAGATAATAGGTTCTTATTATAAGATGATATGTTTTCCATTGATAGTGAAAACATCGATAAAAATTAACCAATTAATGAGGAATATTCATGATTGCTTGTATAGTATTGAGATAACCCAATAGCATGATTGGAATCAAAAGATAATGGTATATCTTATTTCCCCTATAATATTAGGTGGGGAAGAGATGTTATATATGAAATAAGTAATGGTGATATGTGTATATTAATTCCTTGAATACCCATAACCACCTTAAAATCATTATTATAATATAAAAAATATCACCACACAATAATCATGATTGAAAATTTCAATAATATACACCAAATTTAATAATGAAATAATTGAGGAATAAATACATTTTAACCATAAATATACTAGTTGCGCTTTTAATAAAGGAATATATTCCACAATTAATAACCACAAGTAGATGAATAATTATGAAATTGATGATTGAAATACCACATAGATAATTATTTACATAAACCATGATGAGAATAGGATGTTATTTTATTCTTAAAATGTCATCCAACTATGTTCTCTTGAAACAAAATTGATATTATAGGATTGATTGATGTGGTGGACCCCCATCACCTTGGCCTTTTATATGACCACCTAAAATACAAAATATTATAACTATCATGACCGTTTTCCTAGGGCTCGGGTTGTTACTACACCATGTCTTCCCTACATAGGATATGGGATATCGAGTAGCAACAAAGGTGTATTCCCTAAATCTAGTAATGCATTGCCATTATAACATATAACACACAGAATCCAGCACATAGCAAGATACACACTCAAGTAAACTGAATAGTAAATTGAATGTGTATAGTATGTAAAAGGGTCTAGAATACAAGACAAACTGGAATGTACAAGGAAAACTGAAAAGTACAGGATGACTGATAAATGAAAAGTATCTCATGGATTGCCCACCACTAATCCTACATGAATGGTAGATATATCTCCCAAACAACCATCTCTGCAGTTTTCCTAATATAACATCCACCTCTGAGCTAAATCTAGTCTAGTTACTAACGTCACAAGTCAGTGTTGTCCTTTGTTTTCACTAAACACAATGATGTTTGGGCATATTCCATGCAAGGGTGAGTATAACGATACATAATAGGGACCTCATGACCTTCATGGTCTCACAAAAATACACAAAGGATAAACCACAAATAAAAGAAAACAACTGATAACCAAACATATGTATATGGCCATACATATACCTAAGTTATCAAGTAAACCCATCTCAATCATGGGGAAAACACGGAGCCCAACTCCAAATACCCTAGTTAAACTGTTTCACAAATGAATAAAATACCACAATGGTATGTACCACACAAGTACGCCACACAGAATAATACCAAAAAAGTATTACTCTGAAGGAAATAACCACAAGAAACAAACTCAGCTCACAATAGGTATAACATAAGTACAATAGTGGAGATGATTAGATGTAACTAATGAATCATCTTACTTTGTTAAGAGGCAGACCAACACAGGAGTGCTCGGTGATAACACAAAGAGGATTGGTCAGTGCTGAACCACACATGATCCCTTGGTTCTAACCCATATAAGATCACTAGGTGCTGATCCACACCATATCGCTTGGTTCTTACCCACACAGGATCATTATCTGCTAACCCACACAGGATCGCTCTTCATTCTTCACGTCACATCTGGCATCAGGGTTCCCACACTATTCTCTCTTATCTTCGTGAGTGTTCCCTCCACAAGACACTATTAGATAGTCCAACAACCACGAAATCCCATGAAGATGTATCTCAAAGTACCACCAATTCATAGGGGTCTCGACGCATTAGAATGCACGTCAATCAGATGAATGGTGAGTAAGTTATTACCCATTTTGTCCCGAGGGCCCTGTTGGATCTATGCTCGATCCAACCCGACCGAACATCCACATTTACCCAAATCACCAATGGTATCTACTCAATAGACCATCTCACTCCATGTTTTCCAGCACCATTTATTGTTCGCCAAAATGATGTCATGTCTCAATGATATGGCCAAAAGTTCGTAAATGGGTCGAATATTCCTAGTGCATAAATGGGTCGTGGAGATTGTAGGCCATACCAACATAATCCATAATTTCTAAAGGATCGATATACCTAGTTCTCATCATTCCCTTGTCTGAAAATATCACTACTCTTTCCAGGGAGATATTTTTATGAACACCTTATCACCCACATCAAACTCTAGGAATTTTATTTTATTTTAGCATAACATTTTTTTTATTTTTAGCTATTCTTATGTGTTGTTGAATAGATCTGACATTTTCCTCCATTTCTTTAACAAGATCAGGTCTTAATAGATTTCTTTCTCCAACATCATCTCATCAAGTTGGAGTTCTGCAGTTACTTCTAAAGAGGGCTTTATAAGGAGCCATCTGAATATTGTAGTGTACGATATTATTATAATAAAATTAGTCCAGTGGTAGGTGTTGATCCCAAGAACTTTTGAAATAAAAATAGCAACCTATCAAAAATTATTTCATAGTTTCAGTGGTCCTCTTTGATTTACCGTCGTTCGGAGAATGATATCCAGTGCTGAAACATATCACTATATGCAAAGCGTGTCAATTTCATCGCCAGAACTTCGTAGTAAACCTCATATCCTGATCAAATTTAATGGAATGTGGTACCCCATGCACTATTATAACTTTATTAACATATATCCTTGAAAAATATCAAGGGGGAAAACCTCTCTAATATTTATGTAGTGTGCTCCCTTCACAAGGAGATAAAATATGACTGAGACAGCATTATTGCATTTGGATGTTTTGGGATGTCTTATGACAATGTCCGTATTGATTTTTTCCCATTTCTATTTTGATGTGGGTTATGGTTGTAACATCCTCTTAGAATTAAATCTCTCATCCTTAACTTTCCCACAAACAATGAACCGAGAGATATATTCAGTGAAATCTCTTTTCTTGTCATCCCACCAAAAGTACTTTATCTTGTCCTTGTGCATCACAATGATTCTAGAGTTAATAGATAATGATGAACTATGTGCCTCATACAATATATCATTTATAATTCTATAATGGGAGAAATACAAACCCAATTCATGTACATTATTATATCATCACAATCAATGTTTCATTTAGTTACATTTCTCACATTCTATCATAGCCTTACATCTTCCTTATGCACCCAATTAATATTCACTTTAATAGATGGTTGAACATTCATTTGAGAATGATAATATTTCACCACTTACATTAAAATTTATTGATACATCCATTTAAAATCCATACATATTATATGTTTCGTGATCCTCATCATGGTTAAGATAACATCGTCTTTTACAATCAAAAAATATACTAGCATGTTCTCATTCTGAGGGTGATAATGTTTTGAGAAGTCAAAATACTTTGTCAAATCTAATCATCGTATTGGGAGCATATTCAGTACCTTTTTTGCGAAAATATACATTAAACATTCATGAATTGTATAAATGTCACATATTTCACCATTAAATAAGGCCTACATATCATTAATGCAATTATTACCATAGGTAACTCCAAATAATGAGTTTAGTAATTTTTCTCATTGATTTTCAACTGACATAAGGAATAAGATATAACCATATATTATTGAATGAGAAAATATACCATTAACTTATTGTATGCATCCCTATATATCAAAATCATTTATCCAATACAAGGAATTGTGTTCATAGGTGCATTGGATAACCGTAGTTTTAGTTCACTGAAAATATCTTCACATTCCTCCATCCAAACAAACATAAATCCTTTCTGAGTAAAAATTAACGGTGGATTAGATAATTGTGAAAAATAAATCAAAAAACAAAAATAATGTCCAAAAAACCAAGAAAACATCATATATGAGTTACAGTTGTTGGTCTCAACCATCATTCAATAACCTCTATGTTTTCTGGATTGATAGATATCTTCTCCCTTGAGATTATGTGACCCAAACATGAAACTATCTAAACCCAAAATTCAATAATTTTCAATATGCTATAATGTATCACCTTTGTCAGGGTCATAAATACTATTATTATGTTATATTAGCTTTATTCCATTATATATAATTAAACTAGATTATATCATGTATATACGATGGAATACTGATCCAGATAGTCTCTAAATACCCTATTCATTAGATCAATGAAGATAGAGGGGGAATTAGTTAGAGAAAAAAAGTAATCACTCTAAATTCCTAGTGTTATGAATTTTAAAGATTTTAATCATTATAATATCATCCTTTTTGAAACTTAACTGATGATATCATAAACACAGATCAATCATGAAAAATTATTGATATCCATGTAGTTTTTCAGTTAATTAATAAATGTGGGGAAGAGGATATTTGTTCTTGATAGTGAACTGTTTATGTTCATGTTAATAAATCTAGAGTCTCATTGATCCATCTTTCTTCATAACAAACAAAATAGGTTCTCCCTAAGGTGAATCCCTGGGGAATTTTAATCCCTTATCAATATTATCTTGGAGTTTTTTTATTCAATTCCTGAAACACAATTGAGGATATTATATAATATGTCATTGAAATAGGCATAACAATTTGTATGAGTTCTTTTGAGAACTCAACTTCAGGATTTGGAGGAAGACATAAAACTCCCTCTAAAAAGATATAGTCTAACTCACATTCAATGGCCATATTCTTAATCATGAGTTTCTACACAACCATTTGGGATAAATAACCATCATTTATTAGAATCAATACCCATAATATGGTTGAAATTTATATAGGATGGTTATATTCATAATTACTTCTTTGGATGATCATAGATTGATATAGAATATGAAATGTGATTTCCCTTACATGGAAATTATTAAGATATCCATAGAGAAAAATCCAATCTATTTCAAGGATAACATCAAATCCCACTATAGGAAGGATCACAAGACTTACTGGAATCACATTCCAACAAACATCAACTTGAGATGAATTATAAACATTTAATGTGACTATTGTGCCATTATGAGTTGTTACATCTAACTCAACATGTAATGGATGATGTAACATAGTGACACCCTTATAAAATTATTCATAAATAAATGATTGGGTGGATCAAAAATCAATTAAAACCTTATCTACATTAGAGTGGATGGTACGTTTAACATTCAAAACATTATTATTGTACTCCACGTCAATTATAGTGATTGCATTTGACAAACAATTATATATGTCCTTATGATTTATATTATTCCCTTAATCATCAATAAGCCTTTGATTCGGTCATTGATTTTAATAATTCCTAATTTCATTGCACATATATCATTTAAGTGTAGGATGTAAATTCCATGTAGCCTTTTCATTGTTCACATCATTGTATAATTTTTTTTCTATCACATCAGAATTTTAATGAATGTTGACCTTAATTTTCACATAAAAAAAATTACTAGTATATTTATAATAATTCCATCCATGTTTCATTACACACATTGAGCATAAGGGAAAACTCATTATATCTTCCGTGTGGTTTTTAGATTTTCCTTTTAATTCCATTTTTCTCGTTCTATCAAACAAATAAGACAAATGGGTTACTCCAATCTCCACCTCAATAATAGAATGATGCACCTTGCATTATTTGTTTGGAATCCGTCAGGATTCATTTCTTGAGAATTTTGTTTGAGCGAGGAAAATATATTATGTATTCCATATCTTAAAAATTTTCATTTATTTGGTGTTAAATCATTGAATTTCCCATCTCATTAAGTATTAATGTGTTTCCTTTGGGTTCCAAAAAATTGTTAAACCCAAGACGCATAATGTGAGACATAGTAATCATTACAGTAAAACAAAATAATAAATAATAAAATTTAAATTTATTATACATTATGATTTATACTATGTTTTTTTTCATGAACATATATAAAACACTCAGATATGATTTTAATCGATACTTAGGCATGTCCTTACAGTTCTTACTAAGGTTCTCTAATATTAGTTTACAACAGTTTACTATACATTTTCTATTATAGAAACTATAACAGGCCATTATCCATATATATATATTACATCAACATTGAATAATATTAATTACATAAAACAATAATACCATGTAAGGAACATTTTGGTTTACTATCATTAGAAACTATGAATCTGAGAGAATTAGTTCATCAAACATCCACATTGTCTCCCACTAATGTATTCATAACTATAATCATTTCTGACATATAATACCAAATATCATTTTTCACGACAAGTGTAAAATAAATATATAAAATGGTGACCTAAAAAACTAATTAAGTGTAAACAAGTGTATTATCATTCATATAATTATCATAAGAACATAACATATGAAAATATTATCTTGCATATAATAGAAAAATATATTATTTCATTGGATAAATGTTAAAAAATTAAATTTTATATCGATATTTATAACATAAAACATGTAATTTCTATTTATACACACATAATAATCGAAAATAATTTCATAATAGTTAAGGCTCATTGTCGTGCTTGTCATAACGGAAAAAGTCCCATACTAAATTAAATTCCCTCCTCATTCAATACATATATTACAGAACAAAATTTAATTGACATTTTAGTCATGACCATGTCATGATATATAAATATTTACCGAATGAATTATATGGAGATTTAGGTCCCACCTATCTCATAATGAAATCATTCTTACATGTTACACAATAACATAAAAACATTTACTATTACAAAATAATGAAATAAAATTGGTTTCTTAAACATTTGTCAATCATGATTGGTATTAAAAAAAATTGATTTCCAAAATAATATTAAATAATAAACACAATAAAATAATAATAATAACATGTATAGAAATATAACCTTATTTAATGAGGGTCATCTTAAATGGAAAATAAATTTGAAAAACACTTGAAATTATTTCTTGCGGAAAATATCTCTTCTACTTCAAAAATGATTTCCTTCTTCAAAATTCCACAAAATTTTCGAATAAATTATTTTATGTGAAAATAAAACTTTCAATATTTTAGGGGATTATTCATGTAAATAATGAAATATTAAATAATTAAAATCATTTCATTCCATACTTGTTGAAAAAACATTTTTCTCGTAATTTGTTTGAAAAATTTAAAAAGTACAATGTAACAAAAAAGATAATAGATTCCATTCATACCATTTAGAAGAAATTTAACAATGGTTAAAATTTAATTTTAATATATATATAATTATATATAGATATTTTATAATACATATTTTCTAACGGTGTATGTCTATTATAAATATACCCCAATGAATACTTATGAATAAAAAATCTCATATAAAAATTGTATTTGAGATGTTATCCATTACTGTAGGTAAAATATACATTGTATGTATCCCAACCTATTATATAATAATTTATATAATATTAATTATTTATTCTATAATCATAATAATTATTATTATTGCATTTATGATCATATTTTCGTTTGTTTGTTTGAAAATTTTCATTGTCAATCGTTATTCAGGTATGAACTTCTTCATGTTTTTATGCATGTTTTATGGAATATGGACTTATTACTAATTTTAGGTTAATTTTTTATAACATACATAATGATACAAGTATATTTTTTATCATATTAATATATTACATTCATTTATATAATCATGTTTTAATGAAGTTCATATCTGTTGAATTGCATGACATCAGGGAGATGGGAGGCTGTACATACGCACGAGGGATGATATCATTACAAAATTGTTGAATGATATTGAAG
Source organism: Viscum album (assembly GCA_963277665.1). NCBI lineage: Eukaryota > Viridiplantae > Streptophyta > Magnoliopsida > Santalales > Viscaceae > Viscum > Viscum album. Next base: position 1,681,340,948 of record OY728163.1, on the reverse strand, counting down.
TGGATGGTGCATAATATTTCATAATCTATATCATGTTATAATAAATAGAATTAGTTATTATTTCCATCATTATACCCATCAATGTAATATAGTTCTATAAAACAGATTACCCCACCAGCGTGGTGACACTAAGCCCTATGTACCCATGCGCAGTGATTTCATTTTCATATGGATGATGAAAGATAAAATAATGCTGTTTTATATTTATAATAACATATTATAATATGATTGATACTTTTTTTATTACTTTATAATTAAATAATTAACAAATACAAGTATAAGAGGAATGATGTTTTAATGAATCGGTAGAAGTGATTACATCTTCCTCAATGTGCTTCCTCTAAATCACTTATTATAGTAGTAGAGATGGTCGTTAAAGATGAAAATACCATCAATAATATAAATAGAGAATTTTATAATGAAAACTTGAAGGGTTTCGCCATGATTTAAGGCGCACAAATAATTTAAGAGGTGAGGGAGGAGGTTTCCTTTTATAATTGACGTGAGGGGAACATTAGGAAACTTGATAAATAATAATTTTTAATAAAATAAAACCCTACCCATAACCTCCGAAGTTTCCCAATTTATAGTATGAAATGATATGGGGTTTTAATATCATCAACCAATATATTTTGAACAACATTAATTATCAATTTAAACCATATATTTTTAATTTACACATAGTCATAACATTTAAATTTATTTGTGGTTATAACATTATAAATATTTAATGGAAATAAATAATTTCATATATAGTTTTATTGACAATAAATATAACTTTTCGGAAATTTTAGTAATTATGTAAAATATTTGGAATTTTGAAATATTTTTTGGAATTTAAAATAATTTAGTAAAATTTTATTTATATAAAATATCAATAGTGAATATTTTGAAACTATTTATTTAATTGTCTTAAAATAAGATACACACATAAATTAAATTAAAAATAAAATATTTAATACAATCATAACATGACTAATGTCAAATAAATCTAGTGCAGAACATTAATAAGATCATATGTTTTTTATTTTAACATATTTAACACCAAATATATGATATTTCTATTAATAAAATTATTTTTACCTCACAATTTTGTCATCATTAATGGTAATTATTTAATTTCTAAAAATTAAATATAAATTTCTAGGATTTATGCAGTTCATTTATATTTCCATATACAATATATGGTCATTATTATATATTATTAATCAATTTATTGAGATCAATATACTTATATAGTCATTATTATATCCTATTTAAACATTGCAATGATAAAAATGTTTTTTCCAATGAATTAAATGTAAAATAAATTATAATGATATAAAGTATATTTGATGATAAAAATAAATTCTATTTATATTTTAAAACCATTCAATATGATAATTTGAGCATAAAAATTATCTCGATGAAAAAATAAAGTTTTTAATTAAAATTTAGCATTGTTTTACTATTCATCAAAACATGACTGTTATGATGAAAATAACATAAATTATTCCAAAGTAATTTTATATATCCAACAAAAAAATAACATGTTTTGTTTTTTATAATAAAATTATAAAAATTTTATATTCTTAATTTAAAAGGGATTCACCATTCAAAGATTTAAAAATATTATCTTTTAAAAAATATGTTTTTATAAATAAAAAAGGGTTTTATTCATACACTATTAGTAAAATATCCATGGGGTGGATATCACAAATATTTTTTCCTGTACAAAATTTAATTCACATAGGTAGAAAAATAACTAATTATTTTATTTTTATCCAAAATAATTGATATCCATTGAATTAATAATTCTTTTTCATAAGTTTGTAATAATTTTTCATGCTAACCTAAAAGATATGATATAATGGTAATTTTATAATAAGGGAATTTCATGGTTCATATAAAAACATGATTTTATGCCATGAAATCTACTAAAAAATAATATTTAAATAAAATATTTCATAAAAAACATTCTTGTGATACAATGATTGTTCGGTAGTGGAAACATAAAATATGCAAGAAGATGATTCTTGGGTTCATACAAATAATTTTTTTATATCAAATAATATTTGGGATTATATGGAAATTAATTGAGGTCTATCCAAATCTTTTATCGATTGACAGTACCACATTAAGGTTTGACATTGAATGGGCTACATTTGGAAGCGACTGAAGCATGCAAGAATGATTTCCAAGAGTTGAAGAAGCTATTGACATTGAAACCGATCATGAGATTTTTGGAGACATGTGAGGATTAAGTGGAGTATATTTAAGCTTCTTGGATCAAACTCAAGTCTTTGCTAATGTAAGGGGATTGAGTTATAGATTATATGTTGGGGAAAAACCCCTTAATTCATCCACTCGATAAGTTTTAGGTGTGAATGTGTTTGTTGAAAAAGTAATATGACAATAAATGGGAATGGATGATTTTCTCTATAGATATTTTTTTAAGTTGGTGCTGGTATCAGATTTTTTTCAAAATTTTTTGCCACAAAATTGGGAATTTTTTTTTTAAATTAAGGGGTTTCATCATAATATAGAACGGATTAAAGAAACGTAAATGAAATTGGATAATGAAAATAAATGTGGAGATCGGGACATTGATCACATACCATGTCTAAGAATGGTTCGTGGATGCGTACCAGGTATCAGGAATGGTATGCAAAAGTAATTCTTGAAACAAAAAATCGTTCATGAAGATTGTTTGTGGTGAAGAACATGGACCATGCAGAAGGAGAGATAATTCAAGTGATTGTAGAATAAAATGTTGTTGCATATGAGAAAATGTTGTATGTAGACCACTGAGGAAAAAATATTCCTAGAATTATAGAATATAATTGTGTTGTATAAAAGAAAAGGCAGTTCACGGATGTCCGAGGAAAAATGGTTCGTGGAATGGGTGTGGTTTCTAGTAGGAGGATTGCTATAAAATGGAAGCTGAAAAGATCCAATGATTTGGTAAATCATGGATTATTAGTTTTTTTGGATATCTATTACTATATATGGAGGGCTAATACCATTGATTAAAATAAAGAGATGATATCATTACATAACCTCTCATTTATCAGGGATTTTGGTGAATTCTTAATGTAGTTTGTGGGAAGGATTTCTGTGTAGAGATGTGGTTGACACGGATGCAATGTTGTCGAATATTTTTTCAAGGAACTAAATCTTGAAAAAAAAACTAAAATTTAAGAGAGTTTTTTTGGTACATTGAGAAGGAATTATGTAATTCTTAGGATGTATGGACTATTGAAGAGAAAGAAATCCATGAATAGTGAATTGTTTGTAGATAGATGGTGGTTCATAGAGGAGGTTTCTGGAGTCGGTACACCAAGCCGAATCCCGCTAGTGAAGGACGAGGAGTCCAAGAAAAAGAAGGTTTGATGATGCATAATCACTATGTAGTTGAGGTGATATATGTTCCATACCTGGAACATAGTACGTGAGAGGAGCATATGGTTTTCAAAATACTCATGAAATATTCAAAAATCTTCAAATCAGTTTTCGAAGCTATTTTTCCTTACCTACCAGAACCCAGGATGGTGTAATTAGTATGCAGGTGGAAATGTTACCTCAAAAGAGCATTTATATATATTGTAGGATGAAGTATTCATGAAAAATAAGGGACCTACATGCACAAACTGGTTTGAAATTCATTTCTAGAAACTATGAGTGGATTCATTTCTGAGAGCAGTGAGTGAAGGAAGAGGCAAATAGTGACCCTTCCATCTAGTATTGTGTTAGAGAACATGAAATATTGAGTAAACATTCCAAATGAAATGAGTAGAGAAAAAACCTTGTAATGGTAGTGATAATGGACATAAAATATATATTCCAAACATTGTCCATATTATTGGTTTTAATCCTTAGTGATTATAATTCATCGGCACACCACCATTTTATAATCCATGGACGTAGCCTAGTGAGGATGAAACATAAAAAATGTAATGTGCCTAATTCATTATTTAAATTCTATTCATAATTTCGAATGAGAATGAGAGGGAAATGTGTATTCAATAAAGACAGAAGAAGACCTGAAGGGGGAATATATTTAAATCTGTCATACCCTGACTCACCCCCCCCCCCACACCTCAAGGTATTCGACCTTTTGGTCCTAACAATTGGTATGATAGAAAATGGTTGAAATTCAATGATTCTCTATCAAGAAAAAGAAATAGACGTTCATAGTGATAAATGAATTCCAATCTTAAATATAAATAATTTTCAACTATAGGCGAATATAATGTAACACTAAATTAGATTGGTTGGGATGGATGTATTCACAACAAATATTAATGGAATATATTGTGATAGAAATATTGGTTCATAATAAAAAGATGAAATAATTTAATCGGATGCTGATGCTAAAGGGATAAATTATTCTGATGGATCAAATGAAATTTATACAGGGGTGATGTATTCTAAAATAGCACATGATATGTGGGAAAATAGTTGATGATTTATTAGGGAAACACAAAATTCAGTGAAGTATTGTCATAGGTTCTGTGGAACAATTATTGGGTTCTCAGAATGAACACCAATTATACTTTTGAAGTATTATTCGACATCGTAAATTTTATGTTGGAAGATATGTGGGTTCATGGATATGTCATTGAAGATATAAATAATGTGAAATATATCTTGCGGAAACATCCATCGTGGTTCAATCATAATGCCTTATTGATGGAATACATAGACCCAAAATATTTTACAATACATAATATACAATGTACCCTTATATAATATGATAGTATAAACATTGATAACAATGATATAAGAAATGTGATTATAAAGGAAGTGGAATTCAAGGACATGAATAATATCTCTATAGAAGATAGTTCCGAGGATGACAACTTGGAAAATGTCATTTAATTTTTCTCCTCAAATATGAAATGGATAAAGGGAAGATCAAAGGTAAACTTCAATTTTCAGGCATTTGATGTGAAAAGATTTGGCATTTTCTAGTAAAATTTGGTATAATGTTTGATTATAACAATGAATGAAAATATTAAATTAACCAAAATACATAATCATTAAATGATAAATGTATAAAAATTAATAATAGAATGATCTTAGAAAATAATTTCTATCAAAATAATATGAATGTTAAGAAGAATATATGTTAGAAGAGTTGGATAACTTCAATGTTCATAAATTATATTCAATAGTAGATGTTGTGGTAAATTCATCATCAAATGAAGAAAATGATTGTGAATATGGATAAAAATAAAGAATTATTTATCTTCAAGATGAATTAGAAGATTCCCTTGAAGATGTAGGTATTTTATGATCAAAAACAAAGAAAACATACAATTTTTTTCATGTTTCCAAATGCTATTTGTGGATCATGATGAAAATAATTATGAGATGAATGTAGAAATTGATATGCTGGGGTTTTGCATTCATAAAAGCTAAAAAATGAGGTCGAGTACAATCTCACATTTGAATAAAAAAATATAAATAGATAGTTTAACGGAAACTGGACAAGATCTAATAAATTTATCGATGAACTAGAAGAGGAATATTTCAGCCTGTTATAAACATTTAAAGATTAGAAGAATATATTCACTCATGGTTCGACATCAAGAAATAATATCATAAAGGAAATAGATAAGATGAAATATGATTAGTGTGGTAAAAAAAATTGAAGAAAAAATCAACTCTAAATGATAAATATAATGTGGTACATGTTCTAAAATAGAATGAAGTTATAGTTTATGTCAGATCACAAGCACCCACTCTATGATTGATGATTGATTTGGGTATCAAGAACAATTTGAAGATTCATAGAACACAGGTAACAACTTTTGGTTCATCATTTAAACATAGGAATATAACACTAATAAGATTCTATTTTTGTGGTAAGATTTGACACTCTCAAAATGTATGTTCTATAGAAATATGAGGCCAAAAAGAGAAAAAAAAATAGAGGTGTTCATACATAGCTCAAATATTCCAGATTATCATTTGATTGTCATTATTATTGGTGTATGGTACATGGACATTTGTTAATATATTTCACATAAAAAATTCATAGGAATGTGTTTAGGGAGACTTAATTTGTTCTTAAGTAGCAGCCAACTGTTTATTCAAGAAATAAAAAAAATTCAAATTAGTTTTCAACACCACTGGTTGAATATAGTCAATCATATACATAAGAATATCAAGACTATCATTCCATGTCAGACATGAATTCTAATACATAGTTCAAAAACAAAAGGGTAGAGATGGTTGTGGTTTGATAAATTTCCTTATAGGCATCATATCACACTAGGATCTGGATCATTAATAGTGGATGCACATCCCACAAGATGAGAAACCAAGATCAAGTGATCAGAATCATTTATGATAATTAAGGTATCATATGATTGGTAATAATATGGGATGGAAAAATTTAGTCACAGAAAATCCATGTTTGAAATAAAATACCTGAGATGATAAGATGCCTTGGTTGTTGAGGGGCTTAGTCACAACATGCTTAGGGTTAGTCAATTGCATGACTCTGGGCATGACATATGTTTTTTCATGATATTATGTATCAACATGTTAATGGATGGTGTTGTTTTGTTTCATGTAATGAATACAAAATTGAATTCTTGTATTGTGAGAGGATAAGATGATATGTGCTTTATGTCCATGGTTAGAGAAAACACGTTATGTCATAAGAATCTTTGCCAGATAATCCATGTTTACATTGATGATGGGGGGAAATATGATGTTTTCCAAACTATACAGATATTATTACATGATATCACTCATGAATGTGATTCCATCCAATAATAGAAGATCATTTGAAATAAGCATAAATAAAAAAGAGATTAATTCAACATGATTTCTTGAGTTGGTTGATATTTTTGTGTGTGGGACAGCTTCACTAAGTGATATTGATGGAAGGTGATATTATATTATCTTTATAGATTTCTATAGCATAATGTAACAAGGATCAATAATAACCACCAAATATGATGTGTTCAATTGAAATTCAAGGTATCGATGTGAATGTGAAAAGATTCTTGGTTGGAAATTTTGGATGATTTGAACAGATAATGGAACATAGATTATAAATATCCTAGCGTAGGATTATCTTGAGAAAAATGGGATAAGACATCATGTTTCAGAATTATGAGTTCCACAATAGAATGGTGTAGTTGGGAGAAGAAATAAGATTGTATATAATATGGATAAAATAATTCTCATTAATAAAGGACATCCCTGAAAATTCTAGAAACAAGAGGTTATTACAAAATTCTAAAAAAAAATATAGATATATATTTCCCAAATGAGGATACGAATCTATTTTATATATGGTATTGAATGAATCAATCAATGAAGTAAATTTGAGTATTCGCATGTAAATGTTTAATTATTAATACGGAGAAAAACATTAATATTTAATCTTGTGGTGGTAAAGAGATATTTCATGGCTACTCAAATAAAATCAAATCAAATAAATGATTCAATAAGATGCATGGAAAGATAGTTGAACGTCATGATGTAACTTTAGTAGTGAATGAAAAGAATATTAAGAAAATACATGATTAGACTAAGGAGGATATTGATAAAGATATTAGCAGGTCAAGAGATGATGCAGATCTATATATTTATTTATAAAAAGACTCTAATTATTAGAATAAATAAGTACCTTTCCAGATACCTGTGACAAGAGTTGAAATTGATAAGTAGAATATAATTATTCATAAGATAACACCAGTGTGTACAAGGGGGATGAGGTCTCCAAATAAAGAATCATAATTATTACAAGTCGATCGTATATTCATTGATGATGCAATTATATATGAGAATTTGGTTTAGGTGATGAATAAAGAGAGTTGCAAAATTGAGATGAATAAGATGGGGGAAATTATTTTCAGACAACATGAAAATAATTCCATAGGGAAAAATAGATCAATAAAAAATTGATGAAGACATTTTTGTGATTCGAAACTATCACGACTTATGTGCAAAGGGTACTCCCAAATTTGTGATATTGATGTTGATGAACAATTTTCACATTTTTCATTTATGGAGACAACCCAATTTTACTTTTCCATTTTAGTAAAAAAGAATGATGAATGTTTTCATGAAAGACTTCAAGTATGCATTTCTATATAAAGTAATATAATATAATGTTTACATTGATAAAACTAATTGTTTTCTCATTCATGAATATCAGAAAAAAGTGTGTTGGCTAAAGATGAAATCATATGGTTTTATGAAAACACTACTATCATTGTATTCAATGCCTAATGATTTTTTAAAGAAGACCGGTATCCAGTGTGGTGGATTTGATTAATTTTTTTTTGTCAACAATGAAATCACTCAAAGTATGATGGTGATGATTTGTGTCAATGATATAATATTTGGTTTATCAGTTGAATCACAATTTATATATTTTTCTTGAATACAAGAAAAACATGTATGATATGCTGATGATTTGTGAGATGATGTTTTCTCATGAAATACTAGTGATGTAAGGAATGAATTTCACTTTTATTTCCAAATATAAATAGTCTACGGTGGTTTTTATAAGGTTTTTAAGGGGTAATTATAATGAGATGGAGACTCTAGTTGCTACCTCGTTGAAACATCCATTAGATGATGATGACATGTTAATTAATAATAGGGAATAAATGAAAATCATTGGATTTTTGTTGTACATATCATGGAAAATGCCTAATATTGTATTTTTAACGTACCAAGCAGCGAGATATCAATTCAATCACAAAGAGAGCCACATGATTTTATTGAAAATAATACATCATTATATCAACAGAACTGAGGATTTTGGTTTAATATATAATCAAAAATATGAGCTAGATTTAATGATATATATATATTTAGATCACCAGATTTTATGAAATCAATGTCCAGATGTGAATTTTATCTCAAAGGATAGTGTATTTATTGTTAGAGAGACAAAAATATTTATTTTTTTGAGCACCATAGAATCGGAATGTATTGAATATACTCAATCTAGAAAACAACTATTATGGATGATGTAGTAGCTTGAGGATATGGGAGTTTCTATGAAATCTCTAATATGAATTCATTGTGATAATTCAAGTGCTGTAAATATTATAAAAAATCATGTCTTTCAATCATTTATGAATCACTTTTAAATCAAATATCATTTTATGAAGGATATGGTCAATCAAGGGCTTCTGAAGTTGAAGTGTGTTAAAATAGAACAAGAAGTTGAAGATATTAACACAATGGCCTGACCCAAATAAGCATTTGAAATGCATCGACAATCTGTGTGATTCAAGGTGAATCCCCACACTTGAATAAAATGACATTGATGGTTCCCTATCTCCCCTAGTATTATGTCTCATTACCTATTGTACTGATATGTGTTCTTTACCATGTTATAGACATCATTGAAGTTCCATTACAGGTCATTGTCAAAGGGGGATAATGTCTAACTATTTCAGGGGAGACAATTCATGGGGAGAAGCTGTTTTGTGGTGAAACCAGATAAGGGGTTTTAGTTGAGATGAATCTATTTGAAGAAGATGATTGGGGGATCTATTTGTATAATGTATAACATAGGGTGAGAGTTAAATCTAATAATTTTATAATTGATCAATCAAAGGTTACATATCACGATAGATAGGGACAATTATTTAATCAGTTTTTTGGATTCAAGAGATGGTGTTAGGAATGATGTGATTCATTGATTATATTTTCAATATTCTCTTTTTACCCACACTGATCATGTATCATGTGGGATTAGTGTATGTGTTGAGAAAATATGTTATCACAATATTAATCACACTATGTAAAAGTTTATTAAATATGAACATCGACATAAAAATGTATCAAAGTGCGAAGAATTATTTCGAGAAGATATGTCAACAAACCAAAAGGAGGAAATTATAGGGACAACACCTCATAGAAACCTCTCGGTATGTTAAATATGTGATTGTGATTTTTTGGAAATGATAGATGATTGAAAATGAGAATATATTGTCCATTCTAAATTTTTTTCTTAATGTTGCACATTTTTACGTTTGAAATTTTTTTCCCCTAAAAATTAGTAATCTATGTTTGGAAATGTCTGTTTTTATTCTTTAGATATAATGATATAAATAAAGGAAAATTAAATCGATAAGGGAAGATAAATGTGGAGCCTGATACGTGGATTTAATACCATTTCCAGGAATGGTTCATGTCTTTGTACCAGCCGTGGGAACAATACACAGAAGTGAGTCGTGAAACAAAAAATGGTTCATGTTGGTGGTTTACATTAAAGGGTGTGCTCTATGATCATGGCATGAATTTTAATGAGATTTAAAATGATAAGTTTTATGCATAATATAAATGGATTTTTTTGGCCCATAGAAAAAAAATGGTTCAAAAAATGGGTGTTGTCTGGGGAAGGAGGATTGATTTGGGGTGGATGTTGTAACAAGTCAATGATTTGGTAAATCTTTGATTATAATATTTTCTGTACATATTTTCCTATATAATTTTATCTTATACCACTAAATAAAATTGAATGAAAATATCATTTCAAAACATTACTTTCCTCTGGGAGTTTGGTGAAATCTGAATGTGGTTAACGAATATAATTTCCACTGATAGAAGAGGTTCGCACAGAAGCAATTCTACCAAATATTTTTATAGGGAACTCAAACATGAAATGTATGTTCTACATGGAGGAAAATTTCTATTAAAAGGATAATCATGTCTAATAAGTGGATGATAGATGGTCTAAAGAGGAAAATTTAGTCCATAAATAGTGATCAGTTTGCCGAGAGAGGGTGGTTTGTAGAAGAGGTGTTCAGAGTTGGAATGTGGAGGATGTACGTGAAATAGAAGGAATTCGGGTCTCTAAATGAAGTACAATTCACAAAAATTGAAATATTATGAGGAAGAGGAGATCTGCATTCCAAACATAGTACATAGTGTGCGAGAGGAGTAGTTTGTATGTTAAATTGTTATGGATGATTGAAAAAGATTTATATCAGTTTTAAAAAGTATTATATGGTACCTAACAGTACCCGAGAAGGTGTAAATTATCTTCATGTGAAAAATGGACTTCAATAGATAATATACCTACAATTGGGGATGTGATATTCATGAAAATCAAGGGATCTATATGTCCATAAACTCTATGAGACCTACATTCTAATGTAATGTGAGTGGATTGTTTTCTGATAGTAGTAAGCGAAGGATGAGGAAGATGTCGACCCTTTCAGCTGGAAGTGAGTCCACGAATGAGGCATAGGGAGTGACACTTTTTCATACAATGTAGAAAAATATAAAACTTTTAAATGAAGTGATCTTGGTTTTAAAAGATGTAACCTAATCATTTTACTCAATATTTACTTGGGCCATAGTCATACTGGATAATCGGTACACAGTTATTGTATACTCATTAGACATAGCCTAATGAGGATGAAAAAATTAATCATTGTAGTTTTCTGTGCATTATTTATATTCTATTAATTTTATTTGATGAGAATGGGAGAGAAAATGAGTTTTCTTTCTAAAAAATGATCATAAGAGGATAGAATTTTAATCTGTTATACCCTAATTCACCCTCTCCCCCATCAATGTATCCGAGCTTTTGGACCTAACATTATGGGTCTTAAGAATATGGAAAAAAATGAATGGGATTACCCTACACATGAACTCAGGTTGGAGACTATGGATTTTCCTCCTTAGGGTTGGAGACACGATCATTTGGGTGAAGATTTTATTGTTTTCAAAGATCCAAAAATCACAATATATATATATATATCATTTCATAGCTTGAAATGATTCTTAAAAATTCATGAAGTGTAGATTATATGTAGTCCAAGGATTTTGAAATTTCATATATACTAAGAAGGTAAAATAGTGTGGATGAGTCCTTAAGTTGGAAAACTCAGGCACATTTTTTATATGTGTTGAATGTCGTATGGGAGACTATGACCATTCTGGATAAAATTCTTTTGACAGTTCAGGAGTGTCGGGAACAAATGACACCATTTTTTGTAGTAGTGGACATTACAATCTAGGGATGGATTAGGTATGGGAACTTTGAGAATACGAGTCCATTGAATTAAGGGAAATCCATGGTGGTGGGGAGACACTATCATATTGCATGATAAATAAATATGAGATCATCAATGTGAAAATATGGTTGTGGTTCCGACGAGTGTGTGAGAGGAAATCATTTGAGAATTTCATGCCTCGATGTTAGAGTTAATCCTATGTTGAAAACACGTATCATGACCTATGATGATAATATTTTTTTCAAGAATGAAAAATGATATATCAGTGTTAATAATAATTTGATTCACCAATCACATTGTGATAGCAGATAATCAGCGACCTGGAGGCCTTTTACATCCATTTCTTATTCTAGAGTTGAAGTGGGATGAAATAACATTGGATTTTTTGGTAGGATATATTAGGAAACCCATGATGGTTAATTTTCTTTGGGTTATTATAGTTTGACTCATGAAGGTTGATCATTTCATTCCTTTCAGGTAAACCATCATAGTAGAATAATTGACAGAACAATATTTTAGGGGGATACTTTGGTTTCATGGAGTTCTGCAGAATATAGTTTCAGATCACGATTCATTCATTACATTATTCTTATAGAAGGGATTTTAGAAATCACTTGGAATGCAACTTTTGTTATTTATCGATTTCCACCCACATATAGATGGTCAAACAAATCATACCACACTGGTGCTAGAGGATATGATTTGGGAATGGGTACTTGACTTCTATGGTTCTTGGGGTATTCACATTAAATTAGTGGAGTTCACCTATAAAAAATATAAGAAGAAAAATATTAAGATATAACAATATGAGACACATTATAGTAGTCCATGAACATCACCACTATGATGGTTATAGGCAAGTGAGTCAAAATTATTGGGAGCATGTCTTCGTGCAGGAGACAATAGAGTCGTTGCAGTTTATTCGAAAATGAACGACTATGAATTAGTGTAGGTAGATGGCATATGATGATATATGGTGAAGCCTCCAAGGGTTTACCTAGGATGATCGTATATTCATTCGGGTGTATAATAGGTTCGGTCACCGTAGGATATGGAGGAAGGGCATGTTGGCTCATGGTTTGTAAGACTATCTCAGGTTGTGGAAAAAATTGGGCCGGTGGCATACTAATTGGCCTTTCAATAGATATTTACTACTATGGATGATCTTTTAAAAGTGTCATAATTACATCAGTATCACCCCCACCATTCTCTTGCAATAAAAGTGGATGAGGTTGAACTCATGATAGATGTTTCTTTTATGGATCATCCAATACGTGTGTTAAAATGAATTTAGAAGGTGTTCTGTGGAAATACCTTTCCAATAGTTAGGGTGTTCTGAAAAAAGGATCTGTAATAGAGGATACATTAGAATGGGTGGAATATATGACTTTTGAATAGACAACTATTTTTTATTGGGATCTTTAAATAATTTCAGGAGTACAGGTCGTTCATGTGTTTTTATAAGGTGGGTAGATTGTAAGACCTCGGTCTTTTATCGAGTCACATCTGTCACCTTTTTAGGAATTTTTTTAATTACCTCTATTTTGGGGTTGTGTATTGGTGTGTTTTGGGTTAGTATTTAAGGAAAACTAGCGGATAAATGGCTATTTATGGTTTGTGAATAGTTTGAAAATTTTTGCACCTAAATTCATGTATCCTCGTGACCCTATGTAGTGAGGGCCCACACACATAGTGAATAGTATGATAAATTGTGCATCACTATTGGAGTAACCATGAAATATTATGTAGATATGTCTACGCGTTTGGTGCATTGTTTATCCAAACCACACACCATTTCCCATGAAATCGTGCATGCATGTTTTAATTATCCGAAAATTAGCTTTTGCATTATCTAAAATTACACTATATTGACATAGGCTTGAGATTAACATATTCAAGGTTATCCCATTTCCGTTTTTAGGGATTCCAAGGCAATTCAAACACTGTTCATTGATATATATAGCCTATATTTATGTTTTATTGTCTTCCTGATATGTGGATTTCATCATGTTGCTTCTTTCATTCATTACACTTTTGTTATTTGATCATTTCCTAGAATATCTACACAATTTTAATGTGTCTAAACATATGTGTGGATATCTAGATCTAGTATTGTGGATCGTGATCTATAATTTCAAGATCATGATGCCTTTTTTGGTAATTTTGGGAATTAGTATTTATATATAGTTCGTGATCGACGTCTTTAGGATGCACAGATTTTAGGGTTTTCTGTTAGCCTATAATACATCCTCAAATCGATGTATGTTGTCTAAATCTAACTCCTATAATCATGGATTTGATATGTGTTTGTGATAATGATGAATTTCTCGCATCCCATAGTAATTTATTTTTTTTATAATAGAGATAATTTGGATAATTATTTTCCTTATTGATGACTTGGTGATATTTATGAATAATTGTTGATTTAATCATGGAACAATAGATTTTTACAAATAGATAATTAAATTGGGGTAGTTTTTAGTGATTTGAAAAATTGCAATTGAGTTTTTTGAAGTGGTTGTGCATGAGATAATTAATCGGTGAATTAATTATGATGAAATGGTTTGGATTTGTAGATTTTATTAATTGTGAAATTAATTATGAAATGTTTAGATATGGACACGATAATTAGTAGTGAATAAATAATTTTGGAATAAGATTTGTTTTGATTAATTAATTAATTGGTGAATTAATTAATGTGTTGTGTGTATTGTCAATTGATGGGTTAACTAATTTTCATTGATATATGTAACTAATTATAATTTTATTAACGGATTTGTGGGGATAATTATAGTCAATTAATTGAACGTTTTGAATGATTGAGAATGTGGGTGCTAGACGCGGCGTTCTAGATCATCAGGAGGTTGGGATGTGGTCAGAGAGTTCCTCCCTAATATTTAACCTACTACTTCTGTTGTGAGGTTTTATACAAGGAAATATACACCCAATGTGATGAGGGTGGTTAGACATGGAAATATAAAAATAATGAGATTTGGGGTTCTTGATATGGTGTTTAGAACCAAATGAAAAACAATAATTAATTATGAATTAAATTTGAATCAGAAAAGGAAACGAGGTCAAATTTCCGGATTAATGATTATATGTAAATGAGAACAATGTATATATTTTCATTGAATTTATTACATCATCTTATTTCATACATTGTATTTTGGCATTATGTTTTTTAGAAAAAAAAATTGGTGGCCTACTAAGTCACACTCACACCCTACTTAGGCAACTAAATCAACACCCGAGATGACCTTTTCATTACCAGAATGGATAATTGAAAACCCCTATAATAGAATGATTTTTGGGAATAAAACATGGGTGATGCAACTATATGAGGTTTGGGACCCACTATGTGGTTGTTGTGTCATTACTTTATATTAAATTTTAGGCATGTGACACTTGTATTACTACAACATGATTCTATTTCAAATTATTGTCGTATTTACAGTTTTGACTAACATTTTACATTGGTGTTGTTCTGATTATTTATATGCATCCACAAATTAATATTGTTGTTTTATTTAGATTTTTTCTTCACTCCGATAAAAGATAGTACAACCTCACCAATAATGACTTATCAAAACATCACTACTGGTCAAAACCTATAGTGTTTGGGGAGTTGTGCATGATGGAATGTGACCAACTCACTCATGGAACTATTCAGTGGATCCCTGGTCAAAATGTTAAATGAATCCTAATGATTCAATATTTCATCCGAAGAACATATAAGTGTTTAATTGGTCAATGATTAATCTAAAAGGAATCATAATTTTGTTCTTCTAAAATTTGTGTGTGTAGGAGATACATTATAGTTTCCTTCCATTTATATTATATGATTCCTAAAAACTAAGATCGAAGTATGTTTGTACTTATTGAGAGTTCACATTTTGGAGAGATGACATTTGGATATTTTTTTGGGACAAGCTAAGATCCCAAAAAATAATGATTCTGGATGAAATAATCATAACATGATAAATATCCATTAGCAGGATTTATATAAAATTCATGACTATCAAAGAGATAATCATCAGAATGACTCCAATTAGACACAGATCCATCTCAAAAAGATCCTTCTGAAAGAGTTTTATTAGAATTATCTATGTCTATTCGAGATTTTGCGAGTTCCTAACTGAGTTTGTACATAGTTGATTATATAATAGAAGAAGTAATACCAGATAGAGAAAATCATACTTGTATAGTCAAAATGTTCTTTCTAGAATGAGATCAAATAGAATATTTTTTCATATTCTGTCATCCATAAATTTTTTATGGAATTTTATTAGATCAAATTTTTTTTGTAAAAAGTCATGGAGGATATTCAATGATAGATAAATTTATTAATCGAATAGAATTGTATTTTGAGTTTTATATAATGGTGATGTTGTTCAAGAATACATGTATTGGAAGTTAAGAACATTCAAATGTGGATTAGAAGAGAAAAAATTGATCATATTTTAGTGTGTATAATAAGTTACTAAAAAGGATTATTTTCTGATTATTTATAACAAAAAATATGGAATTAGTAAATGAAAAGGATAGTTTCAATGTATAAAAAACTATAGTTGATAATTTTTCTTCTATATTGATGATCTATTTTTTTCTTGTAAAAATATATTATTAAAAATTGCAAAAAAAAATAAATCTATGTTGGGGGGACTAAACAACATAAAAAATATTTTTCTTATGTTCTGAACCATTAAAATGTCTCATGATAATTTTTATTTATATTTATTTCATATAAATGATTCTGTTGATATTTATATATGAGTCGATTGGATATATAAAAAGTTTTTAGTGGTCTATAATATTTTCTAAAGATAATTTTATGAAACATTTGTATAAAAATAAAAGGGATCACATATTAAGCCCTAGGGATATTAATTCTATTAATAATGTTCAATATAAACACTTCAATATTAATTTAGAGATGATTATAAAAATGAATTTTATAATAAAAGACATTGGGGTGTATAATAATGAGTGAATGAGTGGGACTGATCACATTTTATATGTGAAAATGTGGGGATTTTAGTTAAACATGTGTCTAGTAATAGGCAATAATGGAATACTTTCAGGATTAAATGTGTTTTTTTGAGTTAAGAGAAATAAATGAAAAAAATCATCATATTTTGATCATCATTTTAAAAATAGAAATTTAATATATTTAAAATAATTAATTAATTTTATAAAAAAGAGATATGTATACGAATGTAGTGTAATAAAAATTAATATGAGAAAAAAATATATTTACCTATTAATTTAAACTATTTGATAGATATTAACATATATTATAGTGTTTATATTTAAATATATTAATTTAAATAATTATTTTCCACAATTATAATGAATCCACATTTCATAATTTATAATTTTTTAGGGACACCATATTTTACCCAACAAATGATTATTAATTAATTTTTCTATAATATTTTCATTTTATTAATTCATTTTAGGTCTTTAAAATTTTATATATATCTATAATATACATTATTTATATACAACCAGCAATCATTTGACAATAGTATAAACGTAATATCATTTTTAATAAATTGGGTCATTATTTGATTTCTTTGTTGATGTGTGAAGAATGATAGTGAAAATTGTAGAGTAATTTAAAGAATATATATATATATATATATATATATGAAAACCTTATGTAATAAGATACATAGTAAAAATAAGTAAATATTGGCTAATTTAAATGGAAACAAGGCACAAAATTAGCATTGGTACATATAATAGTTCTGATGGTAGAAAAAAATTAAAAATTTATTTTTTCCAATCATAATTAATGTGGATTTCATTTCCATCCATAATTTAATATAAATAAAAATTGAATAAATAGAAAGGTATATAAAATACAATTAACTTGATTAATTTCCCAGATAGGTTTCAATATTTTACAAATCATCAATGGTCAATTTTAATAAAATATTTCATGATTGTGAAAAAATAAAATAATTTTTTAAATTATTAATTTAGAACAAAATTTAAAATTATATATTGACAATTAAAAATGATTAATTATAGAATATTTAAAAAATAATGTTATCAATTTATTTTAATTTTATAATTGAATAAAAAAATCTACTTTCAAAATAAACATTTATTAAACATTTAAATCCAGATTGAATCAGAAAATTATATTTCTATTTGAAAATAATTTTTTTGATGACACATTTAATTTAATAAGGAAATAAATAATTTGAGATTAATATTAATTCATAATTCCATTTTCATACAAAATTCATAATGTGAAAAAAATGATTCAATATAGTTTTAATATATTACTAGGTTAATTTCAAAGAAAAAACAATAAATATCATCTTTCTGTAACACATTACATAAAATGTAACATTAAAAATAAGAAATACAACTAGACTCGTGATATATCATATTAAATTTTTATAAATACACCACATAAATGTAAAAAGTCTGGTTATAAAAATATGTTTATAAAAAACATTGTTCCAAGTGAGAACTATTTTATTTTTTAGGCATGTTTTGGTAGAACATTTTTTCCATGAAAATTACTCATGGTTCCATTATCTATATAATGTTAATTATTTTTTTGTAATCATATATAATACATATATAAACATTGATAAAAATTCATATATATATGGGGATGAAAATTAATTGCAACACATCATGGATACATTAATCCTAACATACCTAGCAGTGATGTTTCGTCTTTTTGATAGATATATCAAATGATATTTTAAAATTAAATAAACATTCTAGTTTAAAAATTATTTCATATTTTTAAAATATATATTCAAAAAATCATTACATATTAAGATCCATGTAACATGGTAATGATAAATGAATATCGTCACTTCAGAGAGGTTGTAGTTCCTATGTATGCTTGTGTGATTTCATCTTTATACAATGAAATGGAATATAAGAAGGTAGATAAGATATTAAAATTACAGAAGAGAATTCATTCAATTATTATCAAATAAAAATATTACATCTATATTTTTTACCAATATTGCATGATAGTGATGAAAATTTATTCATATCTTAATATGTAGGTGGTATCTCACACATACACATTACTGATACATTCTTTTCCAATTTGTCATAAATGATGTATAACAGGGATGTAGTGAAATAATATTAAAAATATTATATCACAATATTTTAGATACTTGAATATTCATGTAATGATTTATATAATTGATTTATAAGAATTAAGAAGATTAAATATTATTTGAATGATTCTAGTTACATGAGAGACTCTTATATGGGTGTCATCGTTTTCCTTACAACTTATATATATTCCTAGGATTGAAATATGGGATGAAAAAAATATCATATAAATTATGCATGAATATGAAAATTAATGAGGATATATCATAGTCAAAAAATAATTATCTAACATTTTTTAATAATGGATAAGGGGGTCCCTTTTGTATGGAAGTGAAAAAAAACATGGAACTAAATAATAAATTAAAATATGATATTAATCATAATAATATCATATTATAAAAATGTATTCCATTGTCATGATAGAAATAAAAATAAAAAAAATTATTTATCCAATAAAATTTATGAATATATTGGATTAATTTTAAAAAATATCTTGTGGTTTAAATAAATCATTAATGTCTGGTATCTTTAACATTGGTAACACATTTCTAGCATACAATGGTCATAAGTTTACATTAATTTTGAAAACTTGATTAAAATTGGTACAAGTATGATTTTTTTACAATTTCACTTACGTATTTTTCAATTTAATTATTTTATTTATTAATGCATGTAATTAAATAATATTTATTATATAATACCAATATTGTAATATTGTTATTTTTTAATTAATTTTTCCACAATGGAATCAAGATATTTTTGGAATTAAAATATAAAAACATGTATTATAATTCTAACAATATAATTAAAATTTTAATTTTAACAATACCCCTAATAATTTATAATATATTAAATTTATTTTAAAAAATATATATTACATATATTTTTTTTAATGTTTGCGCCAACATTATATCAATGTTGCATAATTGTTTAAGGTATTAATATATTCACCCTAAATTATAAATAAATTAACATCCAAAAATTAATTTCTTAAAAATATCATTTTCTGTTTATTCCTAACTATATTATCATTTCTATAAATACATATAAGCTAATTAAAAATTGATGGCATGTCATTTTATATTTATCATTTTCATAAAAATGTTAAAATTTTTTAATATCTATAATGTGTATATAAATTAAAATATTTTTCAATTTTTGATTTATTTGGTTGAACACCACATATCTAATAGGTAATGTTCAAACACTGTTGTTATTTTAATACATTATAATAGTGTTTTAATACTGATTTCCCTATTTTTCAATAAATATTGTTTCAAATTTGTAGAATGATTACTGTTTATAATAACTAAAAAAGGTAAATCTATAAAAAAATATGTACTAAATAATTAAAAATATATAATATATCTCTAATTAATAAATATATATAAGTGTTAACAATTAATTTCAATAGAAATTCATAAAAATAAATAACAGATTGTATTTAGATATTTTCATTTTTAATAATAGTGATGAACTTATAGAAAAATATATAAATATAATTTACATATAAATATTTTAATATTTTAATAAAATCAATCTTATGTTAGATTAAAACCAACTTCAAAACATAATGATAATATTAAATAAATTTATATACTGAAATGAAATTTCTGTTTTTAAAAAATAAAAAATTATCAATATTTCATAAAAAATTATTCTTTTTTAAATTCTATAATCATTTAACACTAAAATTTTATTTACCACATAATTTAAAAAGTTTTATATATTTCATAAAACTAAATTCGAAAATGTTTTGAATGAAATATATTCTCAAGTCACAAATTCAAATGAAACCCATTTTCAAATAAAACAATTGTTTAACAAGTAAAAATGGATTTACAAAATGTTATCTAAATATTTTTTTGAATTAATTGATAAAATTTATTAATTTAAAACAATTATTAAAATTTTAAATAATTTAGTAATTAAAAATCATACTTTTTAATTTAACATCTAGTTTATTAAAGTCATATTTAAATAATAATATTTTGTTTCTATTGAAGTACACTTAAGGAATAATATTTTGTCTCAAAAAATAAATCAGTAATAGTATTCCTTCAAAATAAATTTTCAACATGACATTTTCTCCAATCAAAAATTAGTTTGACAATAAATTTTTATGAATTTTCTAAAATGTTTAATATTTGATAATTGATATATTGATAACCCACATTATGAAATGGGATTATAAAACTTATTTTTTCTTGGGTATTTGTGAAACATATATGTTACCTAAAATCACCCATAATTTCACACCCATATAATTTGAATAATAAATATAAGATAAAGTATGGATATAAAGGAAAAAAAATTATTCTATATCAATAATATATGTTGATTGGGAACATGATATCGAGAATGCATGTGATTTATGCGTGTGTGTGAGAGAGAGAGAGAGAAGTAAAAATACCATCAATTCATTAGAAATGAATTCAGTGTGATGAAATTTCATTTTATATTATCCTATTCATATAGTTGATTTATGTGGTTTCCTTGAAAAGGATAATATTTACATAAATTATATCATCATATCAATAAATATAATTTCATATTTTGGTTACATGATTCAATTAGTATCCACTTATATTCATCCCATTACCAATATATGAATTAAACATATTAATTTTTCTTTTCTAAAACACTAATATAATAATTTTATATTTCATATAATATCTATTATTTAATTTAAAAAATATTTCTCTTTCCATTATTCCATAACTATATCCAAAATTATTTAGTACATGTGAAGATAAGTGATAGGAATAACCTATCATTTGAATGTTTCATCTCAAATATTTCAATATTTCAAAATAAATATATACATAAATCTGCCTAAAAATAGTTATCCACAAATCTAGACTGAATGTTTTTTTGATGAAATTACACACCCAAAAAATCTAAATTATATAATGATATTTTTTCCATGTTCAGGTTTTACAGTTTCCCCAAAAATATAAAATAGATCAAAATTTCACATAAAAAACGAATACAATGATCTAAAATTATATTAAAACATGATTATAAAAAAATTTAACTGAATCACTATAAGGATTCAATTAAAAGATTAATTCTATTGAAAAATATATCTATAAAATATCTAAAATATTATCCATGAATAGAATAATGAAATATGCATAAATATAAACCACATTTTCAAATGATCAGTAATGAAAATTTATTTATATAATTAAAGATAATTTAATTTATAAATATCACTTAGATGTATTTATTAAAAAAACAATATTATCTCAATATCCTAATCATATATTTGGTTATATATTCATTAATAATTTTATTTAAAAAATATAATGTCCCAACTAAAAAACTTGTATTGGATGTTGGTACCATTCAATAAATATTTTAGGTTCCAAAATGAAAAACATATAACAAAACAATTTTTGATAAATCATGAAATATCAAAGCATAATATCATTGATAAAACACATCAACACTATAATTATAATTACTTTATATTTAATTATATTTATCCCATAAATAAATACTGTGTATGAGATCTTCCTCAATTTGCCTCACCAAATAAAAACAAAATACAAATACATGTTTGGAAAATTAATACAATAAATATGACTAATAAAACCTAGGTGTTGATTTTTTTTGAATTAATGAGAGAATAAAAACTATTATATATATTTTTAACTAGAATCAATGGAACATTTAATTTTATTAATATTAAATTAGTATAAGTAATTAATCATAGAAAATAATACTACATTAGGAAATGTTTTTTTAATATTGTGTATTTTCAAATATGTATATATGTATATTATGAGAAAATATATTTTAAATATTTTGAATATGTGAATAATATATTATTAATAATTTATATTATAAATTCTAGGACATAATTATAATGAATATTTAACATTTTAACAAACTATTTTTAAAATGATCATGTTTTTTCTATATTTCAGCATTTTATTTTAATAATTAATTATATATTTTTATGAATTTAAAATGTTATAATTAATATAATTTGATTTAATATTTATCATATCATATTATGATGAATTATTGATATTTAAAAAAAATAATTTCTTGAATATTATAAATTTATGTTTTTAAAACAAATATGAAATTTTGAAATTATAGTACATATTTGAAAATTAGAAATTTATAAGTCATTTATATAACACTATATATGTATTCTATAAATGGTTTTATAATTTTATATGTTTTTACATATTTTATAAAATCATAATTTTAATGTTATAATTTATATAATATTTTCAAGAATAAATTTTATTTAAATCAATAATAATTATTAAATTTTAAATTTAAATAATAAAACTAATTAAAATTGTTCCAAAAAATATTTATTTTATTTTTTAATAGTTATTTTCATATTTTGTAATATGGTTCATTATATTTTTTGTCATAAATGATAAATTACCATGTTAGAATCTTTTTTTAATAGTGAAAACCATAATGTTAAATGTGAAAACTATAGACGTAAAAAGAATTACATGTCAAATGCTTGTTTATATTTCAATTGTAGAGGCCTTAAAGACATTATGACCTCAATGATTCCTTATTTTTTAATTGTTAATGAAAATTACATGTGTATGACATTCGGGTATTTAAATACCTTGGTATTTTAAAAAAGTCCACTACATTTCACATAAGAAAACGAGAACTCATATCCCCCAATAACCTCAGTCAAGAAACATCCTATTTTAAACCGTCAATCTCCCAAATCCTATCCTCAAAACTCCTAGAAACCTTATGATGTTTCTTGTTTTCATAAAACCATCACTAAATTCTATAATCCTCTTCATAATGGAGAAAATCCATCATCTGTGGAGTAATCTCCTATCAATTTTTCACTATTATTTATCATGAAGAACACTTATTCTTCTGAGAAATTAATTTCTCTATCATTAAATCATTAAATATATTACATTATTAAAATGTTATTGTAACATCCAAAGTAAGTAATGAATAATAGTTATTTTAATCTATGTCTATTAATGAATAAGATAGTGTTTTAGATGCTTAAAATGAGAATAAATCCAATATTAAGCATGGAATACACTAATAATTTTAAAAGCTTGTTTTACTACCTTTTGATGGAAAACCATTTTTAAATGAATCTTTTGAAAATTTTATAAGCTCTATTTTTCAAAATAAACTTATTCTTTATGATTAGGAAATTGAAATTTACTTATTGTAAATTTTAGGTATTTTTCCGATAAAGTTCATTTTTAATGAATAGTGAAAAATGTTGTATTTTAATTCAAAACCTCTTTTTAGTATAATTTATTTATATGATTATATTATCTTTTGAATTATTTTTAAATTCTGAATAGAGTATATTTTTAACATTTAATCCAATAGTGGTCGTTGGAATTATTTTCACTTTGAAATTGGACTTAAACTAGTGTCAATCTTTTGATACTTATTCTTTCATAAAAACACTCTATTTGCTCTGATAGCGGTAATTAATTATTAAATTAATTAATGTAACTTATATGTTATGAATTTTGTAAAATATACATTATTTTTGAATTCATAATATCAAATATAGCTTAGAATGATGTTTTTTTATTTTTCTGAAAAACTTCAATTTTTGATGAATAGTGAAACCACTAAGTGGTACATACAAAACTAATTTTTTGTTTAAATGAAATTTTACCACCTCTGTGTTTTGAATTTCAAAAATCGTACATACATGTTTGTCATTAAGATGTAAATTGTGGTTCAATGATATTAAAATAATTTTATTTTGAATAGTAACTTTTAAGTTTTTAATCGCGATTAGAGATATTTAGTGTCATTTAAGGTAAGAATAATGTTTTAATAATATTAAATGAACTTCAAACATGTCCTAACAATATTTTATGTGTCATGTCCGAGCAAGACAATCCATGGGTCAACTTGGGACCTTTTGAATCCAAAAAATCATTTTATGATAAAGTAACCTTTTATAACATTCCAAGAGTGCCCCTCCTCTTCTCTTATAATAGGCCCCCACCTCTACCACCGTACCCACACTTCCAACGCCTTTGGCTCGGCCAACCCCTACCCATTTTGTCTCTCCACATTCCTCTCAAACTCTTAGAATCCTCACTTTGCGAAGAAGTCTTCCCAAGGAAGCCTTTGAGCTCAAATAAAAAAGAGTTATCTGATTTAAAGGCAATGTCTTCTCTTGGGTTCTTATGTTTTAATTTTCTTCTCCAATCCCCTAAACTATTTTTATTCATTTATTTTGTAACAAAACCAGTATCTTACATATACTAGGATGTTTTTAAAATTAGTATTTTAGCTATAATAGCACACATATACATCTAATGGTTAAAGAACAGATTGTTTCCGTGGATGGTGAATTTCTGCCTCACGAAACAATGATTATTCAATATTCTTTTAACACCTTAAAAGGTGTCCATTAAGATGACACTATATTTATATATGATATATAATATTTTTATGTTTCTCTTAAGTATCTTTATTTTTTATTTATGTCTGACGTTTATGGTTACCATTATGGATAAACACGATATCTTCATTTTAGGAAGTGTGGACTACCGCCCCCTCAAAGTGATTTTATTTGTTAATACCATATGCGGTACATATAAAGGGCAGATTTAATGATATTATATATGATACCACATTGGAATTATAATACTATTATGTATCATTATTTTTTAATTCCATTAAATATGAAATAGAAATGGAAGTAGCGTTCATGCATACGTACGGCTTACCGTCTCCATGAACGGTGCATTTCATTTCTTACCACTAAATGTTATGTAATATTGTAAATGCATGTATATACTGGATATATATGAAATATATGATATATACATCAAGAATATAATTTGGATATAATAGATATTTTACCACATGAACAGCTTGTAATTATAAAGAGTTTATTTTGGACTCAAGTACCAATTATCGAAAAACGACCATTATTAACATAAATAATTACATAGTGTTCATGACATTGTAATATCTGATATTAAAGGAATAATGAACATGAAAAGGGTTCTTAAGAAAGTAGAAATTAACTCAAGTTTATTTTTCAGTATATTAAAGAACGATCAAGTCAAGTCGGATATGAGGTAAGGGAACTTCTTAACACAATTTCCGTTCTATGGGTTAATATCCTAATTTCAAATTATGTCATGATATTATTAGGTCCTATATTGTATATTTACTTTATTGATGTGTACATATAGTGAATACAAATAATAGATCTATTTTATTTTAGAAATGATCTTTGTATGGGACTTAGTCTCAATCTCTTTTCATTGAGGAATATTTTGTTTTATACACAACCTTGTTTTATTTGATCTATAAACCCCTTTTACTTTTACGTTTATCCAAAAAGAATCTTTTTTATACGAAGCGTTTTACTAAACGACAAAAGGGAATGTTTTTGTTGTTTGTATGCAGCGACAACGACTTCTTTTTCGCTGTGACCATTATTTGAGTTTCAGATTCCTCTACAATCCATTCTGTGTTTTTAAAAGAAAAATAAATACCATGTTTTACTTTTATTTTAGTTTGGTATTGAAAATGGTTTTCATAATTTTTTTTATATCGGTGTGTTGTATTGATATCTTATGATTGAAATGTGGAAATGTTATGTTTCCTTTATGCATGTATTATGTCTTACGATTATGTTATGGTTCTTGGGAATTATTATGAAGATGGGTGGTTCTGTGATAAACTAAGGGCGGGTTAGCACGATATAGCTCTCCAATGCATTAGGTAACGCGAAGGAGTTAAATGTTAAGGTTTCTCTGAAGAGATTTTGGGAATACATTGTGATGGGTATTCAAAACGTATCCAAGAGGGTTACTCCATACGTAAACATGTTTTTAATGCCTCAAGTTACCTTTATGTCTTATGATTTCTATGATTTATTCATGATTTGATGAGGTATGTTAAAGTGCTTATGTTTTATGGGTAAAGTATGATTTCATTCATATGTATATATGTACTCATGTTTCCCTTCCATATTTTTATATCCCTTACTGATCTTTTTATGCTCATCCCATGTTTTAGAAATATTTATCACCGGTCAAGGGAAAGGTACAAGATATGATGATAGTGTCAAGGAAGTGTCAAGAAAGAATCCATGTTTTATTTTAAATATGTTTTCATTGATGGGATAAATGAATAATATCTTTTATGTAACCACTTTGTTTAAATGTGGAATGTAATGCATGTTTTATGATATAATTCTCTAATACTATAATCCTAAAAATATCCTCAATGCATAATCTTGTAATAACTATAGATTAAGTAATGATTAAGGCTGGGGCCTTATAGTTGGTATCAGAGGTTGGTTTAGATAACTTTAGGAGTTAGAATTTTATTAAATGATTATCCATAAATATTTTTTTATGGTCAAATTAAAATGATATAGAACTTTAAGATTACCCTGTTGCTTCATCTAAGACATTTTTTTCAGAATGGTTTTCCACAGAGGAAACAGGGAAGCAGTTCTAGGAAGGCATAAAGAAGGAAATAACCATCCAAATAAGGATCCTGAGATGGTCAGAATTGGAACTGAACTTTTTTTTCTATAATGGCGTAGTTGACTCAAGTGATAAATGGTGGCGGTATTCATGCATGATATCAGCCAGATCAACCACAGAAGAATATGTCAGTGGTGGAACATTTCATGAGGCAACATCCACCATCATTCAGAGGATCATCTAACCATGTGCTAGCTGAAGGGTGGATTAAATCATTGGAGAATATTTTTGATGTCATGGGGTGTTTAGACAATTAAAAGGTTAGTCTTGTAATTTACCATTTGGAGGGTGAAGCAGATCAGTGGTGGTCGATGGTTAAAAATATCTAGGACGCTAATGAGATTGATGCTCTCGACTGGGATGAATTCAAAGGTATGTTTCTTGAGAATTATTTTCCTAAGTCTGTTCGCCTTATGATGGAAAAACAATTCCTGGAATTGGGGCAAGAGGAAGACTCAGTGGCTGCCTATGAAGAAAGGATCACTCGATTGGAAAGGTATGCTCCAAATTTTATCTGACACATTTTTAGTAAAATCAATCGTTTTTACATAGGATTAAAGCCAAAATGTCGAAGGGAATTGGATTTTCCTGAGTTTAAAAGTTATGAAAATCATGTTTGATGTGCTGAGAAGTTTGAAATGGAGTTTTCCGATGATTAATTGTTCTATACCAACCAGTAGAAGAAGAGACCGAGGTGGCTATAGAAAGGAAAGGATTCTTCAAAAAGGTCTGACGGTATGAAAACTAAGTTTTCAGTTTGTGATAAATGTGGTAAAAGGCATGCTGGGGAACATGTTTTGAATTCTGGAAAGTGCTACCGATGCTGTAAGATGGGACATAAGGCTTGTCATTGCACTGAAAAATATCAAGGTGATGGTAAGAAAAAATTTGATTTATAGTTAGTGAAATGTTTTAAGTGCAATGAGATGGGGAACTATGAAAATGAGTGTCCGACAAAGAGCTCGACGGATGGGAAGCAGTTAGACTACAAGGAGAAAGTGGTGGTGAAATCCTTTGCAACTACTTCAGCTGATGTAGGGCAATCAAATGAAGTTGTATCAGTACTTTTTTTATTTTTTCCGATTATACCAGAGTGTTGTTTGATTCGAGGTCTACACATTCTTTCATCTCTGAATCCTTTTCTAGTAAAATGGGAATAACATCTCAAGAAATGACTCCTGAACATGTGCTAAAAACACCTAGGGGATATATTGAGGAAAAAAGAATTCATAAGAATCTTCCTATACTTATCCGTAGAAAGAACCTACTTGTGAACCGTATTTTTTTTACCTCTCGTAGAGTTTGATGTTTTCTTAGGTATGGATTGGATCTCTATTTACCATGATAAGATTGACTATAGGGAAAAAGATGTTTCTTTTCTGAAAGAATTTCAGTTTGTGTACCAGAATGAACCCTTACTGTTGATAACATATCAAGAGGCCGATAAACTTGTAAAATATGGAAATGAATGTTACCTTGCACATATCGTTGAAAACAAGGGAACTGTTCAGATTAATTCTGTGCCAGTGGTAAATGAGTATCCTGATGTTTTTCCTGATGATTTACCTGGAATAATACTAGTTCGGGAAGTTGAATTTTTTGTTGACATAGTTTCTGATGCTAAGCCAATTTCAAAACACCCTTATCGAATGCCTCAATTTGAACTTTTAGAGTTGAAGGAGCAATTGCAAGATTTATTAGAGAAAGGTTTCATTCGACCAAGTACATTACCATGAGGTTCTCATGTTTTGTTTGTTAAAAAGAAAGATGGTTCAATGAGACTTTGCATTGATTATAGATCCTTGAATAACATCAATGTTAAGAACAAATAACCTTTTCATAATATCGATGATTTGTTTGATCCGCTCTAGGGAGCTCAGTATTCTTCAAAGATTGACCTGAGATCGGGGTACAATCAGAAGAAGGTAATTGAAGCAGATGTTCCGAAGACTGCGTTTCGAACAAGATATGGCCATTATGAATTTTTTGTAATGCCTTTTGGGCTAACCAATGAACCTGTTGTATTCATGTACTTAATGAATATAATTTTACATGAGTTATTGGATAAGTTTGTTGTGGTTTTCATTAATGATATTTTGGTGTTTTCTAAAAGTAAACAGGAGCATGAAAGAAATTTAAGGGTTATTTTTCAAACCATAAAAGAAAAGAAATTGTATGGTAAATTCAGTTAGTATGAGTTTTGGTTGAAATAAATTTTTTTCCTTGGTCGAATTGTCACTAATGATGGGATAACTGTTGATCCTGAAAAACAAAAGTTGTTGAAGAATAGCGAAGACCCAAAAATGTAAGTGAGATTCGTAGTTTCCTTGTTTTGCAGGATATTACTGACGGTTTGTTACAAATTTTTCACCGTTATATAGTCTAATGACTAAGATAACTTGGAAGGGTGTTAAGTTTATCTGTGCAAAAGAATGTGATGATTGTTTTAAGGAACTGAAAAGAAAATTTGTGAATGCTCTAGTTTTGGAACTACCTTCTAGGAATGGTGAGTTTGATATCTACAGTGATGCTTCATTGAAAGGACATGGTTGAGTCCTAATGCATAATGATCTGGTAATTTCTTATGCTTTACGACAGTTGAAAACTCATAAGTTAAATTACCCTACACATGATTTGGAGTTAGTTGCTATTGGTTTCGCTTTAAAAATTTGGAGGCATCATTTGTATGGATTAAAGTGTAAAATATATACTGGTCACAAAATTTTAAAGTATATATTTAATCAGAAACAATTGAACATGAGACAGATGAGATGGCTAGAATTATTCAAGAATTATGATTTTACAATTCATTACCATCCGGGAAAAGAAAATAATGTGGCTGATTCTTTGAGTCAAAAATGTAAGGCTTCATTAACAATGTTGTGTTTGAAACATGATCATTTGGTTAAGTATTTGATGAAATTTGGTAAAGAAGTTGTTAGTGCAGGATGTCCTTCTGTTTTGTTTCAGGTATTAGTGAAATCTTCTCTATCAGATAGAATTAAGCAAGCACAAAAGCAAGACAACAAGTTGCAAAAAAAAAGGTTGAGCTGGTTCAGAAGGGTAAGTTGCCTAAATTCAACATTGATAATGATTGAGTTTTGAGATTTGGGAAGAGATTATGTGTGCCTTATGATTCACAGTTGAAGAGAGAGTTGTTATGTGAAGCTCATAGATCTCCGTTTTCAGTTCATCCAGGCAGTACTAAGATGTATAGTGATCTTTGGAGGTATTACTGGTGGGATGGAATGAAAATGGATATTGCTGAATTTACCCTGAAGTGTTTGACTTGTTAGCAGGTTAATGTGGAGCAACAGTTATCGAACGGGATGCTTTAGCCTTTACCAGTACCAGAATGGAAATGGGAAAATTATCCATGGACTTTGTTGTGGGATTACCGAAGACACCTCGAGGTAATAATGCAATCTGGGTTATTGTTGATCTCTTGACTAAATCTGCTCATTTACTTGCTATACGAGATACTTTTTACCTAGATCAACTTTCTCATTTGTACATTAAAGTGATAGTCATGTTTCATGGAGTTATGCTCTCTATTGTATCTGATCATGATCCCAGGTTACTTCTAACTTTTGGAAAGGCCTTCAGATGCCGTTGGGTACTGAATGAAATTTTCGTATAACTTTTCATCCACAATTAGATGGGTAGTCAGAACGAAAAATTATGACTTTGGATGATATGCTATGTGCTTTTTCGATGGATTATCAGGGAAGTTGGGTCCAACATATTTCATTGGTTGAATTTTCATATACTAACAGCTTTCATTCCAGGATACAGATGGCACCATTTGAGACGTTATATTGGAAGTGGTGACGAACTCCAGCTTTCTCGGATGAAGTGGGTGAAAGGAAGCTGATGAGACCAGAATTGGTAGAAGAGTTGGCAAAAAAACATCAGTTGATACAGAAACACATGAGAACAGCTCAGATCAGGAAGAAGAGTTATGCGGACAATAGGAGTAAGGGTCTCTCTTTTGAGGTAGGTGATCATGTTTTTATCAAAATCTTACCATGGAAAAGTGTGATGCGATTTGGTAAGAAAGGAAAGCTGAGTCCAAGGTTCATTGGAACATATGAAATTTAAGAGAGAGTTGGATAAGTTTCTTACCGAGTGGCGTAACCTCCGAGTTTATCTCAACTACACAGTGTTTTTCATGTTTTAATGTTAAGGAAGTACATGGCAGATCCATCTCATGTTTTGAGTCCAGAGGTCGTTCAGCTGGAAGAGAACCTATCTTATGGGGAACAACCGGTCCATATTCTTCACCACAAGGAGCAAGTGTTATTGAATAAGGCGATTAATCAGGTAAAGGTTTTGTGGAAAAACTACAAGATTGAGGAGGCAACATGGGAATCTGAAAATGCAATGAGGGCTAAATACCCCCACTTATTCGATAAGTAAATAAATTGTGGGGATGAAATTTTCTAAAGGGGGGAGGATGTAACATCCAAAGTAATTAATGAATAATAGATATTTTTATCTATGTCTATTAATGAGTTAGATAGTGTTTTAGAGGCTTAAAATGAGAATAAATTTAATCTTAATCATGGAATACACTATTATTTTAAAATATTTTGTTGCTGCCATTTGATGGAAAACCAGTTTTAAATGAAACATTTGACAATTTTATAATCTATATTTGTCAAAATAAACTTATTATTTATGATTGTGACATTGAAATTTACTTTGGGTAAATTTTCGGTATTTTTCCGATAAAGTTCATTTTTTTAATGAATAGTGAAAAATGTTGTATTTTAATTCAAAACCACTTTTTAGTCTAATTTATTTATATTATTATATTATCTTTTTAATTGGTTTTAAAGTTTAAATATAATATAATTTTACCATTTAATCCAATAGTGGTCGTTGAAATTAATTTTACTTTTAAATTGGACTTCAACTAGTGTCAATGTTTTAATACTTATTGTTTCATAAAAACACGGTATTTGATCTGACAGTGGGAATTAATTATTAAATTAATTAATGTAACACATATTTTTTGAATTTTTTAAAATATACATCATTTTTTTATTTGGAATATCAAATATAGATTAGGGTGAAGTTTAGGTATTTTTTTGAAAAACATCAATTTTTTATGAATAGTGAAACCACTAAGTGGTACATAAAAAATTGATTTTTCGTTTAAATGAAATTTTACCACCTCTGTGTTTAGAATTTCAAAAATTCGACATACATGGTTGTCATTAATATGTAAAATGTGGTCCAATTGGATTAAAATAATTTTTTGGTGAATAGTAACTTTTAAATTTTTCATCGCGATTATAGGTAATTAGTGTAATTTAAGGTAATATTAATGTTTTAATAATATGAAATGAACTTTACACATGTCCTACCATTATTGGATGTGTCATGGACGACCAAGAAAATCCATGGGTCAACTTGTGGACCCCATGGAGCCACTTTGGAACGAAAATGAAATTAATATCTTTTTATTTAATGTTAAAGTAAAAATGTCACAAACATGAGTTGTTTTACTAAAACAATTTTTAAATGGGGTTATAAAAGTCATATTTTTTAATATAAATATTAATTAAAAATATAAAAATATTTCCTACATAATGATTTTTTTTTATTTTTTAGACAATAAATAAATTAAATTATTTATGACATCATGATGATGCAACGATTACCTCATTATTTAACGATTTTACTAAAATGAAAAGATAATGTAAAATATAAGACCTACACATGTAAAAAATCCATTTAACTAGTATATTTATAACTCCTATCACCATATAATCTAAATAAATAATTTTGGGACCTTTTAAATCTGAATATCATTTTATGATAAATTAACCTGTTATAACATTCCAAGAGTGCCCCTCCTCTCCTCTTATAAAAGGCCCCCACCTCTACCACCATACACACACTTCCAAAGCCTTTAGCTCAACCAACCCCTACCCATATTGTCTCTCCACATCCCTCTATAACTCTTAGAATCTTTACATTGGGAAGAAGTCTTCAAAAGGAATCCATTGAGCTCAAATCAAAAAGAGGTACCCGATTTAAAGGTAGTGTCTTCTCTTGTGTTCTTATGTTTTATTTTGAGTCTCCAACCCCATAAACTCTTTTTATTCATTTCTTTTGTAACAACAATAGAATACTCCATATACTAGGACATTTTTATAAGAGGGATTCTAGATACACTTACACACACCTACATCTAATGGTTAAAGAACATATTGTTTCCGTGGATGGCAAATTTCGGCCTCACGAAAAGATGATTGTTCAATATTCTTTTAACACCTTCAAAGGTGGCCATTAAGATGACACTATATTTATATATGATATATAATATTTTTTTGTTTTAATTAATCTTCTTTATTTTTCATTTATGTCATACCTTTATGGTTTCCATTATGGGTAAACGTGATATCTTCATTTTTGGAAGTGCGGACTACCGCCCCCTCAAAGTGATTTGATTCATTAATACCATATGTGATATGTATAAAGGATGTATTTAATGATATTATATATGATACCATACTGGAATTATAATACTATTATGTATCATTATGTTTTAATTCCATTAAATATGAAATAGAAATGGAAGTACCGTTCATGCGTACGTACGAATTACCGTCTCCATGAATGGTGCATTTCATTTCATACCTCTAAATGTTATGTTATATTGTAAATGCTTGTATATAGTGGATATATATGAAATATATGATATCGAAATCATGAATATAATTTTGGATATAATGGATATTTTACCACATGAACAACTTGTAATTATAAAGTGTTTATTTTGGACTCAAGTACCAATTATCGACAAAACGACCATTATTAACATAAATAATTACATAGTGTTCATAACATGGTAATAAGTGGTATAAAAGGAATTATGAACTTGAAAAAGGTTCTTAATAAAGTTGAAATTAACTCAATATTATTATTCAGGAGATTAAAGAACGATCAAGTCAAGTCAGATATGAGGTAAGGGAACTTCTTAACCCAATTTCCGTTCATTGGGTTAATCTCCTAATTTCAAATTATGTCATGATATTATTGTGTCCTATATTGTATTTTTACTTTATTTATCTGTACTTATAGTGAATACACATAATAGATCTATTTGATTTTATAAATGATCTTTGTATGGGACTTCGTCTCAATCTCCTTTCATTGAGGCATATTTTGTTTTATACACAACCTTATATTATACAGTGTATAAACACATTTGAATTTTACGTTTATCCAAATAGAATATTTTTTATATGAAGCATTTTTCTAAACGATAAAAGGGAATGTTTTTGTCGTACGTATGCGGCGACAATGACTTCTCCGCCGCCGTGACCATTATTTGAGTTTCAGCTTCCTCTACATGCCATAACGTTTTTAAAAAAATAACATGTTTTACATTTCTTTTATTTTGGTATTGAAAATGGTTTTCATAATGTTTTTCTATATCAATGTGTTGTATTGATATCTTGTGATTAAAATGTGGAAATGTTATGTTTCCTTTATGCATGTATTATGTGGTACGATTATGTTATGGTTATTTGGAATTGTTGTGAAGATGGGTGGTTCCGTGATAAACTAAGGGCGGGTGAGCCCGATATTGGTCTCCAATTAATTGGGTAATGCGAAGGAGTTAAATGTTAAGGTTTCTATGAAGAGATTTTGGGAATATACTATGATGGGTATTCCAAATGTAACCAAGAGTGTTACTCCCTACGTAAGAATGTTATGAATGCTTCATGTTACCTTTATGTCTTATGAATTCTATGATTTATTCATGATTTGATGAGGTATGTTAAAGTTCTAATGATGTATGGGTAAATTATGATTTCATTCTTATGTATATATGTACACACGATTCCTTTCTATATTTTTATATCCCTTACTGAGCTTTCTATGATCAACCCGAGATTTTGAAATGTTTACCATAGGTCAAGGGAAATGTACATGACATGATGATAGTTTCAAGGAAGTGTCAAGAAAGAATCCACGTTTTATTTTAAATATGTTTCCATTGATGGGAAAAAATGAATACTATCTTTTATGTAACCACTTTGTTTATATATGGAATGTAATGAATGGTTTATGATCTAATTCTCTAAAACTCTAAACCTGAAAAGATCATGAATGTGTAATCTTGTAATAACTCGATATTGAGTAATGTTTAAGGCTGGGGCGTTATAGTTATGTTATTATAAATAAATAATAATCATTAATTACCCCTTTTTCTATCTACAAAAATGCAAACATTAATATTGTGTGTTGTGGACAACCACCCTCACGGTGAATTTTTTTTATTTTTCCTCACCAAAATACAATGATGAATATAATAGATAATTTAATAAAAAGTAAT
Source organism: Viscum album (assembly GCA_963277665.1). Classification (NCBI taxonomy): domain Eukaryota; kingdom Viridiplantae; phylum Streptophyta; class Magnoliopsida; order Santalales; family Viscaceae; genus Viscum; species Viscum album. Next base: position 1,681,304,991 of record OY728163.1, on the reverse strand, counting down.
AATATTAATGAGTTATTTTAAATATTATAATTTTAATTCATCTTAATCATTTTCAAAATTCAATGGGAAATAAAAATTTAATCCATGAGTACATATGGACTACTACCAACATTGGTTGTTTGATTTATGTTTTTCATTTCATAACCATCTAACATGGATGATCATGAAAATGTGATAAATTATTTATTATATGTGCATGATATCATTATGATCATTTTATAAAAAATTTTAGAACCTGTTAATGATATTATGACCAAATTATTATTCTAAATCAATCATTTTAAATAGGTATACTATGAATAAAAATTTAATGAAAATTATATATAATTTAATATAAGATTATTTGTAATATAATCCCATTATAAAATATATATATCACTATAACAAAAAATAAAATTTATGATGATGTCACATGAGTATATATTTTATAACTAAATGATGACACAATCATTGATAACCATGCTATTTTCAATATTTGTTCAATTTGACCACCTATTTGAACAATTAAATGATATTATCTATTGAATGACTATGGAAACATAATTACAAGTAAAATATGATAGATATATATATAAATATATCAATACTAATTTAGAATTTTTTCTGAAAATGATACATCAATATTTAAATGAATAATTCCAAAAACACAAATCATAGGTATAAAATCACCAAAAAAACATCATGTTTTCATTTTCATATATAGGTATAAAAATTAATAATATCATAATTGGAATTTAAAATTTCATAAATAATTATAATTAATACATTATAGCAACACTAATTAAATATTAACTGTTAATGTTGGTGGATGAGTGAATACTAATAGTTATCCAATGTAAATATAATATGACCCCAAAACTATAAACACCTCATGTGGATAGTATGATAAAAAGAAGTAATATATATGTGTATAATGATTAAAAATGAAAATTATAAATAAAATAGTTCACATTCTTATAATAAAACATTTTATTAAGATATTTAGGGTTTCACTCGTGACCTAGGTTATTATATAACTATGTATGAAAATAATATATGGTTATCTTTTTCTAAAATTTTAAACACATGATACATGTTCATGGAATAAACCATGTTTGCATTAAAATGGATTAAATGAAACCCTATAAAAAATATATATCATGATACTATTATATATCATCATAATAAATTTCTAATTAATATTATACCTCTAACATGGTTTTGATTCCAATGTCATGAAAGATGTAAGTATTTTTAATATATTATATTTTTTTCATGGGTAATAATCACCCCACTTTGACTATTATCCGTTTATGTAGCTATATTATAACACAAGATGGTATAATTTTTTATTTTAATCACATTTCATAGGATATCACATTGCACACTAATGTATTAATCCTTAATTATGTATAACTTTTTTAAAATTTATCCTTCTTATGAATAATTTATATTTTATTTAAGTATAGTTTCTTACATATATGTGTTTTTACTTCCAACCAATGTTCAAATTTCATTATTTTGAAATAAATTTTATCTATACTATATGATTCCATTTATTTGATACTAATCTTTTTAAATAATATTATTCATCATTTTAATGATATCGGGTTTCAACAATGTTGTTTTAATACTTTTATGTAATTTTCATTAAAATGATATAACACACATCACTAAAAAAACATTTTGATAAATATTTTCACAACATCTCATTATTCGATTTCATTTTGAATTAACTTTTTAATTAGTATCCCTTTATTAATTACAGAGTAGTTTTTTTATTATGACGTGAGAATTATATCATTCTTAAGATGATATTTTTAGAAAAATTAACCTTTTAATTTATCTCCAATTTTTTTAGAAATAATCTCTAATTGGAAATGTTTTCTGGGTTCATTTTATATTTTCATTTATTATGTTAATATTTTTTATTATAAAATTTTTTCTAAATATTAAATACATTATATTATATGATATCATTTAGATGCTTCAAAAAACCAATTTTATTTATGTTATTTCTTTATGAGATATTAATTATTTCTACATGGATGTGTTGAATCCCATAAATTTCTATGGTTACTCTAATATATAATAATTAATGTTTTTTTGTGGCACACCTATGTATGTATGAGTGATGTGTGGATTTGAGATAAACAAGGGACATGTGGTTACATTATAAAATAAGGTAATGTGGTCAGTTAGAAAATGATATGGTAGGTCAGTTTATAAATCATAAAGTATTATGTTTTTTAGGGAATAAATGAATAGGTTTAAGAATATATTTTACTAAATAGTCTCAAAAGTACATACTGAGTTTTTTATATAGATATTGTCTTGATGGGTATTCCATGAAACTTTATTTTGGAAAAAAATTATTTTTTCACATAAGAATGTGCCTAATTTGTATGATCACATTATTTTTAATCTTATTTGGGTTGGGTGACATTTCAATGTTATTTATCATGTTAAACCATGTTTGAAAGATTAATTTAATTTCCATGATATTCCATGTTATCATGATTACACATTTTTTTAATGTATTCAAAACTTTAATTCCATTCTAACTTAATATATGACTATTTGAGATGTGTCATCATCATGATCATTTTTTATTATATTCCTAATTATTATTTTGAAGATGTTATGATACTATAAAATTCAGTATGATTATAATCTTGGATATGTTGATCATTTAATTTAATATTTATTCCTTATGATGTTTACTTTATCTTATTAATTTTTTTCCTTAATAAGATTATAAGATCACACCATTCTTAATAATGAAATACCATTGTTATGAATATGACTATTTTAAGTGACATATCGTAGAAATGGTCAAGAGGATCTTCATTATGAATTAATATTTTTGGTTCTGTAAAATAATATTTTTATGTAGAAAATATAGAAGAAAATAAATTTTAATTCACTGGGTTACGTGAGTATTCTAGTTAATTATATAAATGATGATATTAATGTAGTATTTTATTTATGATAATATTTATTTTTTCTTAAATTAGTATCGATGCCGCATTTGTTATTTTTAGAGGCGAGTTTGTTTTAATTTTATGTTAGTGTTAGATAACATTTCAAAAAATCAAAGATATCAACATATTTATAGTATAGTTTCCTATAATATTGGGATTTTTTTTAAAAAATGGTTTTACATAGAAAGAAATACTTTTTTTGGAAACTAACAGTTGATTTAGACATTTGAAATATTTTAATAGGGGTAATGACCCTAAAAAGGGTATGTTTGGAATTATCTCAATTGTAACCTAATGTTTGTCATGATTCATAATGTCAAACCTATATTGACACTATGGGGAATATTATGGGGTTAATATTAATATCATTTAAAAAATGGATTTATATATTAAATATTTCATCAATGAGATAGGTTATAGAAAATATAGTACGAAATACAATGAGCGTTTTGTGTATTCTATGATGGTTTTCAATAACTGATTATAATAATGTTATTACACATAAATTATAATATTATAAACCTGATTAAAATTTTAATTTATATTTAATCAATATTTATTAGATTATGACATTTAAACCCATTTTTCATCAGTTAGTTAATAAAAAATGTGTTGCTTCATTATAATTATAATTAAACAATACATTGACACATTTTGGGATCATTATTTCATTATACTTCCATATGTATTATCTCAATAGGGAAAAAGTAACCCATTGTTCATGGATATTACTCTCATGGATATCATTCATTTTTCATTAAAACAAATATTTCTTTTATTTTTAGGAATAAAATCACTTTTATTATAAGCTAAACACTATAATTTACCATTATGTGACATTATTTACAACTCCGACACTCTCAAAACAATAGATCCTTTTTTGTAAACATCTTATTCACCCCACATATTATATATTTATTCACTAAAGGTTTATTTTTTCTATCATTCATGCACTAGAGATGTTTTTTCAAATAACGAATGTTTTTATTTTCTTGTTTTATTAAATTATCTCTACCAACACTAATATCAAACCACACTTCCGTAATTTTATTTATATTAATTGTTATTATTTCATTTATGGAAAAATTATAATTTATAAATTATTATTATGATTTTAATGGTTTAATAAATCATTATTTGAGGAATTGTTTTTATAAATTATAGTCATATAATGATTATTTTATGTCTAATGTTTTTTTGTACAATATTAATATTCATTTTGATGGTAAATTCAATTACAGGGTTTTGAAATCTATTATTGATAGTATATATTTATAACATCATCATAATTAAATGATAGGTTTTTGAGATTTTATGAATTAATGAAATGTAAATATGTTCAAATTTATATTTTGTGTTTTCAAATTAGTTTTAATTCTTTTATTTGGTCAATTAATTTATTGCATATTAATTTTTTTATTAATGTCTATTTGAAAAAAATTTAAAATATAGTAAACTAGTTTCAATTCATGATATATCATAATGATTAAAAAAATGGATACTATATTTGGAAAAATAATGAATATGAGGAAGGTATAGGTTTTTTCATTGAATATAATAATTTAAATGATCAAAATAATGAACTATTTATATTAACATGCCTCAAATGAACTAATATAATGATGTTAAAAATCATATATCTTAAATATGAATTACATTTCATGCATTTAATCTATATTTAGTCCATTGGATTTGACATGGTAAATGAATGATGAATTCATGATTTATAGATAATGTTGATTTTCAAGATGATAAGTCTAATCAAATTAATGAAATGATCAATTATAATTATGTAGATATTTATTGTAATGTACATATAATTTATCTCCTATATGGAGATTCTAAAAAACCAATGAATCCTATCTATACATAACTTTATGTTTCGTATATTTTTTTCTAACTGACTAACTTTAAGAAGAATGTTAGATGGTGTAAAAACTATCTTCATCATTTCATATCTATTAAAATAAATACATCCCAATAAATATTTTCATTATTCACATTATAATGGAAAAAATGATAGTTAGTACTAAAAGATTAATCATTAATTTCTAAAATACTTTGTGATATATAGTTAAGAATACTATGGAATTTCCGACTGTATTTATTGTGTAAAATCAAGATATAATTTTAATGTAATTTTAAATTCTGATTGAGTAGTTACTGAATCTCATGATTATATAATTTGGTAAAATTTTATAATTCCTATTTTCAAATGATTTTTTTTCAAATAAAATTGAATCAAAATGATTACAATCAAATGTAGATGAGTTGATATATGAATGAAAATTACATAATTTATATTATTATACACAATAGAAGAAAATTTATCAATAGATACCCATACATGAAAATGAATTTAGAAATCCAAAAAGTGGTAGTGATGAAATTGACTAAATATATATAGAATCCTTAGTAAAACATAGAGTCCATGGGTAATATTATTTTTAATTTATGAATTGTCTTTGTAATCTTTTATGTGGATATATTTTATCGTGTGATTAATTATTTATATACTAGAACATTCTAGATATGGTTTTGATGGCATTATTAACTGTATTAGTTAATCAATAGAAAATTTCACAGTATTAATGTGCTGAACTATATGATTCTAATAAAATAGACCATTTTTAACTGCATAAAATGATTATGTACACAAAACATGGCATCCAAACATAAAGAAATTTTTAGTGATATTTTGTTCTAGTGTATAATGATTGTCCCATTTGTAAATATAATAGTTCGAATTATAAAATACAATATTGGGGGATAAATACCAATGGTTCATATGAGGTTTCAATATATGGATCACACTTATATATTATTAAAAACGGCATTCAATATCTCATATAAATACTATATTTCACTAAAAATGTTTTCTATTGTTCAGTATTTTAGGATAGAAAAACAATTTCTGACACATTCAGTAACACATGAAAATATATTAATGAATAAAATATTTGGTTCAAATGATAAATATTTTTTTAACATACATATTGGAGAAATCCTATGGTAAAAAAATTGATTTCATGAATGAGGAGTCTATTATATGTTAAAGTTTTTTCTAACATTTATAGATATTAATCAAATGAATAATGATGGGGTGAATGCAATATTTGTAAAACTGCTAATTGGAATGCATTTTTAATTAGTTCTTATTCACAATAAAAGAAGAACATACATGCCTCATGATTTCCAGAAAATATTTTTATGGGAAAAAATAAATGGTTTTATTTTATACATTGTATCAATATACTAATTGGTTATTGCTTATATTTAAAAAATTATATTTTATTAAAATATCATACGATTACACACGTGAAATTTCATGGTTTTCCTATCATAATGCAAGAACACATACTAGTTGTATTGCATAAAATATTTCTCATCTATATAAGGATAATTATTATAAAGGTGTAATATTTGGAAATTCAATTAGTGACTAGGTGATTGATATTAAATAACTCATATATTTACAGTGTGATTTGGATTATACTAATATTGAACATGATATTTTCATTCCTCTATATTTATTATATCACGATTATATTTTTAGTTCATTTAATGAGTTGAATATTTCATTTAGGAGTTGTATATCTATATTGAATGAATTATTTTGATTAGTATACGTTTATATTTATGGGATAAGTTTTGAGTTAATGTTGAATTATGGAATCCATTGTTTATAGGTAAATTTCTATGCATGTTATAAAACATAATAAAAGATAATTTACAGCAGAGGATCACATTGGTTTTCTTACCATAATCCCATGAATGTTAATTATTGGGGAAATGTGTTCTTTGGGTTTAAGGCAAAATAATTGATATGTTAATAAGTAATTTCATGATATTTAAAAATCAATAACAACATAACTGACCCTCATCCATATATAGCATTTTATATTAACGTAATACAGTAATATTTTCCAAAGAATAAAAAATGTTCATTTATTACAGATCATAGAAAAACATTTCTTCTTGAGTTTTAATGGTACCATTAATGATTTTTATGATTCCATAAAAATATTTTGATGTTTATTGGTAATCATAATTTTATATTTGATAACATGGTCCAGTTAGGGAATCAATTTCTAAACATTTCATATTATAGAACATGACAATAGGAGTGCAATTTAGGATACTAGTGCATTAGTGTTATTTGACACAATAAATATTTTTAGTTTCAATGAATAAAACTTAATATCTCTATCATGTAAATATTACATATTAATTGATGAAATATGGATGGTTTATTACATTATGTTTCATGTAGAAATATTTTAGTTACAACTCCTTATTGATATCAAAAGTTTCCTACATAATTAATAAAGTATGGATATTTTTAATTTTAATATATTAAAATTCAGAAATGATCTTATTATCATGTAAAAACATGATAAACTAATATTCTATGTTCTCAGTCCATAAAATATATTGTGTTGTATCACATTTTGATGAAAAAGTGTATATTTGAGATGAAATACTTGACAATTACGACAATATATGTGAGATCTATACTTTTATGGAATAATTAATGGAGAACGTTATTCGGACATCATAGATATATATTTGACTATATATATATTTTACAAGGAATTAATATGTAAAAACATTCCTTTCTAGATTTGCAAATATTACATGTATCATAATTGTTTTTTCATTTCTCGTTTATAAAATTTCCAAAAATGATAAACATATTAGTATTATTATTTTAAAAAAATACATAATACAACAACTTTGTTATGTATATTTTCTATATTTAATGTAATTTTTATTTTTTAAATTTACTAATAATCACTTTTATATGCCATTGGTTGAATTTTATTTAATATTTACATCTAATAAATTTTTTTCTTGTTGTTAGGTGTATTTTTTAAATTTCTATTCAAATGTATATTTATAAATTAAATTTTTTAACCTTTATTTTTTATTTTCTACCAGATATCATTAATGATCGTATAATATTAGTTCTATAAATTAATAAATAATAATAAACATGTGTTATTTTATATTGATTTTTTGGAACTTTTACTTTTTTAATTATATTTAAATTTAATAGTTTGTTTTTTATAATATTGTACCAATTTTTTTTGTAATTAATGTTTATAATTTTAAATATAAAATATGAGTCACCTCATGCTTTTATAAAGTCCATTACACATATTACTACTTAGAATAAACCACATAATTAAGAACTCGAGTCATATAATTCTACAGGGGTTGATAAAGCATAAATGGTTTGTAAATGTGTCTATACACAATTAGAAAAATTATTAGGTGTCCATTTCTACAATATTATGATATTATTGTAGTTGAAGTAAATGATATTCCAAGGATTAAAAATTAGTAGAAAAAAATTATCTATTCAATGGAAGTTTAGTGAATAGTTATTATAATCATTTTTTTATTTAAATATGTCAATAATCTAACAACATCTCAATTACAGTTTAATATTTTGTTATGATAATTTGTTATTATGTTATATATCTTAACACTTTTCTATAATATTTATGTTCTCCTTTATATGAGATGTAATATTATATACCTAATAGTATAGGTAGTTGGATAAAATATCGAGATTTGGATTATAAGTTATGGATGGATTCTTAATTATCCTTCACCATAAATTTCATTTACATGGAATGACAAAAAAATCAATCTTACATATATCATTATATTGATAATGATACATAGAAATCGTTTAATGAAAAGAGATAAAAAATACATTTTTCTTAATTAAAATTTATTCATTTAAATTATTATGTAACAATAATGAATATATTAATTGTTTATTTATTATTTCGTTAAAAATTATGTGTACATATACTATATATATATAATAAAAACATACCCCCTTAAAATTTATCTCATGGTTTGTATACATTATTCGAGGAAAACCGATTTCCAAAAAACCTAAGTGATGAATCATCAGGAATGGTATATTTGGCATTTCTACCCTAGATAGATATGAACAATGGATGATGGAGATAATATGAAAAACATTACAATAAATTATTTAATTTTCAATGGATATGGTTGAGGGGATTGTGAGCTTTTTTTAATTAATTTATGTTATTTCTCTAAAAATGAATATATATAAATATATTTATTATTAAATGTCTAATTTTTTAAAAATATTATATAGTAATCACATTAGTGGTAGATAACACATGTGACCTTAATATTTGAGGATTTAAATATATATTATATATTTTAATGGGAAATTATAATCACAAGTGGAGTGTAAATGGATACACATCTGCAATATCAATAAAAAGTGTGTTTACTAATTTTGGAGATTCATAAATGGAAGATGTATTTGAATGAAAAATATAATATTTATAAGTTAATGATCAAGGTATGGGTGAGATAGTGGAGAGTACCTTCATAGATTTGGAATATTTATTGTTTATAGGCATGGAATTATAGTTTCAGGATATATATTACACTCCTACAACTCAACATACAAACATGACTCATCTACCTACACGTCATGATATAACTCCACCGCATCCTCGTTATTATTCAAATTATACACCTCATCCTCTAAAGATTCACATTTATTATGAGTCATATGTTGAGGATATCAATCATCATATTATTTCACAGGGTATTTTATATTATGCTATCGAAATCATTATTCATTAATAGATTGTTATATTGATGATTGAGGTCAATTAAAATGTATTACAGATAGTCCATAATAAGTAAATTTTCTTATAAATTATATCCATATAGATTGAAATTGTATTGTCCATATTTTAGTTTGGTTATTTTTTGATTTCCAATAAATTTCAATCGATATTTGTATAGATTATATAATTTATTTCATTGTGTTTTCATAATATTAAATATTTTAATTTATTTATTTATCAATATTTTATAATAATAATTTATTTATACCAAGAAAATATATATAAAACAACAAGTATAGGCTACTATGACATTAGATACAACTATTTTTGTTGACATTATTTATTATCAATATATTCATCGTTTTTAGAAGCTTCTAAGATTATAATGTTTTATAATATTTGGTGACATAATTCCACAATGAATATTTTAATGGGAGACATGATTTATATTTTAGCAATATATTCACTGGGATTCACCATTTTAACACCCAAAGATTTTACAATTTGTCACATCATAAATAAAATCATTTTTAATAGCTTGTATTATACACAACAATGATTTTAATCACATCACAATTTCTTATAACATAGCCATTAAAATAAAAAGTTTGAATTTAATGAACCATATTATATAAAATATAATTTTAAAAATTCATTTTTAATGTCTTATAGATTTAATATAAGAATAATTTCATTTTACCCATAAAAGTATTACTTTTCCAAAAAAAAATCATTTTTACACATTTTGACGAAGAACCAATTTTCTATCTTATTTTTTTCAATTTTATAAATTCTTTTTGGAAAATTATCCTTCTTACCTGGAAAAGAGACATAAAAATTTACATTGGATGAATTTTTTTAATTTTCAGATAAATATCATATTTAAGTGAATAGTGAAAATATTACATTTGAATTCAAAATTGGTTTTGAAATTTTCTTTATATTGAAATAATCTCTAATAAAAATAATTCAGTGTATAATTAGATTATTAATTTTATAAATAAAAAAATATATGTCATTAAAATCAATTTTAAATTGAAATTTGATATAAAAACATTTCAAACATTTGATTGTTTCACATAAAAAACATGCTTTTCCATTTTGACTACAATATTAATATTGAATATAAATTTCTCAATAATGTGAATTGAATTATGTAAAACATATACCATATTTGGTATCATAATTCCCATATTATGATATAAGGATAATTTCATTTTTGGTTGTAAAAAATAATTTACTATTGTATAGGTAAAATTGAGATAAGGGTTAATGTTAAAAAGAAAATAGCTTGGAATACCTAAAAATTGAATCTTTTAGTGTTTTATTGAGGTGTGTATCGACCCTAAAATTCCTAGAAACATTTATTTAATGATTACTTTTTTTTAATTAATGTCACGTCAATGTGGATAGATTTAAATATAAAATAATCAATAATTTAATAACATGAACCCACCTCTCCTAAAAAAATTAATACCTCCCCTAACCTCCCAATTTTTTCCCAAAAATCCTTGTAGTTCCTCAAATCTACAACCAAACATGTCTTCCTCACACTCCCCACATCCATGTTCTTATTTTATCACTAAAAGTTGAAAGACATGGTCCTCAAGGGTCTTTAAAGGAGGTGATATTCAAGAGGAAGTTCAAGAATCATCATCTCAAATGAATAACAAGGTATGCGTTACTTTTAAAATCTTTTTTTTATCTGATATTATTTATACATAAGTATTAGTTAACAAATTATTATCATCTAGTTAAATGTTTCATTAAAAATTTCATTATGAATCTTTTCAATGTTTTATTAAAGGACTTTTAAAATAAGATGTCATTTTTTATGAATCCAAGAGTTTATCCTAAATGAATTTTTCATTCATGTCCATGTTTTAAAAATTGTTATTATATATTTATTTATAAGGACATGCTTATTTTAAAATGATAATTTTTAAATTTATCTAAAATGATTCAATGTGGTATGGGAAACATTGATTAAAAAAATGTTTTTAAATGTATTCAATTACAAATGTGTTGAGTTAGAATATATTTGTTAAAAATGTATTTTTGTTAATAATTTTTTATGGTTTTTAATATGTTATGTTCTCAATGACCACATGATTTTTTGGTTCTTATTATTAATTTATAATTATTTTTTAAACAATATATAATATTTTATTGAATGGTTTATTATATATTTGATTTTGGATGTGCTATTTGGACACCCTTCATGTTTTATTATTAATAAAGTATCATTTTGTATTATATTTTTAATATGAAGGTTTGTTATTTTTATATTTCACCCTTCTTATTTGAGAAATGTATTGGACAAAATAAGTGATGTGTGGGGCCTTCTATCTCCCCTCGATGCATATGTTTGTTTTATGAAATAAAATATATATGGTTTTGGATGAGGCCTTACCCATTTATTATTTTCTTGGCTTGAAGCTATGACAAAATTATATTATTCTAATAAATCCTCCATGATTGGTTTATGACATCCAACATTACGCATTCCATATTTATGATATTTAATTTAGATATTCAATTTTATTTTTTGATTAGTAAAATATTCATGGTTCTGTTTTATTTATCATGTGATTATTATTTTAATAGATTGTTAATTGTTAACACGTTATGTTGATGATTAATATTCAGTGTCTTATGATTCAAGAATATTACATGCTTTAAATAATATGATTATTCACACATGGTGGATTCTTTTTATTATTTACCGTTTTGGAGCATTTGATGTCACCCCTTTAAATATTTTATTTTCTCTAATTTCCATCAAACGTATTATAACTATTATGTAGTGTTAATATTAAATAATAATGGTGTCTTTAAAGGGAAATCATTGATATATTTTTATGTTTTTAATTTTAAGGTATGAATCATGTATGTAATAAATTTTCCATGATTACTCAACTTATCAGCCCTTTGGGATTTTATTTATTCTAACCATGCTAATGAATTAAAAAATCTCACGGACTTCGGTAATCCTGAGTCAAGGAGTCTTAGTTGGTATTATGGGAATTCCAGCAACAACATTATAAATATAAATATGAAAAAAATATATTAGGGAACATAACCCAAAGATAAAAATTGATAATATATATATATAATAACATCCCAATGAAATTATGTTTATGGTTATCAAACAAGATACAAATAAATATTTCAATTTATCCCCTTAATCTGACTTTCTCTGGGATAATACATAATTATGTTATCTAAACTAGAGTATTCCATTATTTAGAAATTACTCATAGTTGATGGAATGAGAAACTAATCAATGACTATAGTCCATATAAGGAATTACATACTATAAAATATTATGATGTTGGTGCTCGAGATTCAACTACTGCTGATTATCAAACAACTATAGTGGGACATCTGACTTAGGTTATAAAAATTAACATTACTTATATAGATCATCCATATCGGTAACATGGAGGGTTATTGTTATATTTCTACATGAGACCTAAACCTCCAATTTCTAATCTGACTAAAAATCAATTACATATAAAAATGGATAAGTTATTTATAGAAGATATTTATTAATTTGGGAAGCAATGACCGAGAGACAGTTGTCATGGTAGTTCATCGTCTATACTGTGATGTAGATCACTGGTGGTCACTAATTCAAAACACTAAATGTGATGATGAAATTTAATGTTTGAAATTGATGTATTTTATGGATATTTTCTAGGAAATTGATTTCCCTCATGAGGAGACAACAGATATAGACCGAAAAATATTGAATCTGAGACAAAAATAAGATGATAATATTTATAAACATAAAGAAAAACTCATTGTATTAGCATGTCATACATAATACTACATATATATTCCATGGGGTATGATTGATCATTTATTTTATGGGTTACAGAAATTTCAAAGAATGGATTTAGTCTCCAAAAAAACATGTATCATATGAAGAAATAGGCTCCTATACTATTAATATAGATAATTAATTTTTATAACTTATACCATTAAGGGAAATAAATAGATGAATAGAACAGTGGAAAAAGAGAAAGATTATAATAATAATAGAAATAAGTATTTAACTACATGTGGAAATTGTAGAATAAATCAATGTGGATCCAGCTTAAATTGTTAAGCAGTTTGTTTCATACATCAAGAAAAATTCCACCATGCTTAAGATTCGAAGGAATATAATTGATTTTAAAATGTAAAATGTTTCCATGGAAAATATATGGGAAATAATACAACTAAATTAACAATGTGTCAATACAAAATAATATAGAATAACTAAAGGGATAAAGGTAATTATTATTAATTTACTACAATCAAAGAGGAATAATTAACATATTTATGTTTTTGGATTTAATAATTATGTTTCTATTTTCAGTTTATAAGAATTATGAGATATTAAAAGATTGTACTATTATTTTTTTCCATTAATTATTTTTGGATAAAATATTTTTTCATTATGGATTTAATATGATCAAGGTAATAATATATTTGGTATGTGACCAAAAGATCAAAATTATAGTGATTGAGTAAAATCTGATGTTATGGTAGATATTGAAAATATAGAGTCCATTTAAGACTGTTAATTTAAAAATAAGTATATTGTATTAGTAAAAAAGATGGAACATATTATATTGAAAATTATATAATATTTTATAATGTTAAAACAATTATAAAGGTTATTTTTGGAAGTTCCTAATAATATTGTTTTAGAAAAAGGACAATTTGTAGGTCAGGAATCAACCTTTTATGTTTAGTAAATCTGTGAGACCAAAACATGATATCGAATTGTTAGAATTTTGATTCAACTACAATATGACTACATGTTGTCCTAGTTAGTATAAATTTTTGTTTCTTTTAAAAAAATTTATATGAACAATATGTTCATTTTGTATCCCTATACATTTGAAATAAATACAATATTTTTAATTTGAATGATATTTTGGAGAGAAATTAAATTTTTTTGTTTGATGAAAATGTAGTTTTCAAGTGAGTATATTTCCATATGTTGTTATTTTAGGTAATAAATAAATTTGAAAAATATGAATTAAAAATGTCATCTAATTTCATTTTTTAATGGGAAATAAATTACCTTTTAATCAATCAATTAGTTGTGGTTTTTGTGATGGTAGACAATATCATGACCATTTTCCCTATCAATATCCGTAAAAAATATTATTTTGTTTCCCTTTGTTGTCCATGTTTTCATTTTCAAATATCTTATCCCCTATTTAAACACCTAATTTTATGTGAAACCTTGTATTGCCCATTTCCTTTAATTGAGAAATTTTTTTATTAACACTATTTCGGACATGGGATCCCTATAAAATAATTTTTAAGTATTAATAATTTATTTATTATGTTAAATTTCAAATTTAGAGGGAATAATTTATTTAATTTGGGGATAATGGAACACCACAATATTTTACACTATGTATCTTCCTAAAAATCATTTTATTTAATAGCTTTAATTCTATGAAACACCGATTTCAAACTATCCAAAATTTATTATAACCTAGTGATTTATATTTAAAGAATACATATTATTAAAAAAATTATATTAAATATAATATGTAACTATAATTTATTATGTTTTTTATACATAATTTAATAACATATTCAATTTTACACCTAGAAGGATTATTTTTTAAAATGCATTTTTAAAGATTTTAATGGAAATAACATTTTAAATCTAAATTTTTTCAATTTAATTAATTTTATTTGGTAAACATTAACAACATATTTGGAAACATAACCTCCAAATATACATTGTTTTATTTTATAGTATTTTTCCCATATTTATTTTCTTTTAGTTAATAATGAAAAATAATACTTTTTAAATAAAAACTGATTTTTCTTCTAATATATTTTTTATTTTATATTATTATTTAAATTGATTTTATATTCCAATTAGATACTATTTTTATAAATGATACGAGTATAGACCATTGAATCAATTTAAAATTGAATTTAGATATAAAAACATTTCAATCCTTTGAATGTTCCCCTTAAAACACAGCTTTTTCAATTTTTTCTGGGGATATAATATTAAATATAGTTTTCTCAATTATAAGAGTTCAATATTGTAACATTTATTCAATAATTGGAATCATTATATCAAAATTATATTATAGGGTTAATTTCAGTTTTTATCATAAAAATATATCACATTAAAAAAGTACCATTATATTTGTAAAAGTGTAAAAATGATTAATGTTAAAAGGTAAAATCTTTTCATAACTACAAATTGAAAACATTAATGGTTGATTGAGGTTTGGCTTGACCATAACCATCCAAATAAAAATTTATAAACTATATAATAAGTTGAAATAAATTCTATTCCATTGTGGTAATCTTAAAATATTAAATAATAAAAAATTTAGTCACTTGAACCCACATATCCACGAGTATAAATACCACTATCACCTCAACACCTAGACCCGCAAAGACTTATAGATCATGAAATTTCTTTACAAACCTCTTGTCCTCAGTCTCTTAGAATCCATGGCCTTCTTGTCTCACCAAAATGGCTAATACAAGGTTCTCAATTGGTTTTTAAGGATCTAATTTCCCAGAGGATGTTAAAGAATGATCACCCAAAAAGAATCAGAAGGTAAGGTTTAATATCTCAATAAATTTATTATCTAAGTTTTTTTTAAATTAGTATTTTTGGGTAATATTTATCACCGTTTTCCATGTCTCGTATATTTTTTCAAAAGTTTTATTTGAAAAGATTTTTATAAGTGGCTGTTTATTTAAGATAGCAATTTAAATGTTTTTATGATTTATTCTTATAAATCATTTTCCTTCAAGACCATGTTTTAAAATGAGTTTAATTGATTTTATTAACAAGGAAATTAGTATTTTTCGTTGTTTATTATTAAATTTCTCTCAAATGATTCAATTTTTTTTGGGATATGTTGATTCAAAAATCTATTTTTTAATGTCTCATTTAGTAAATCTGTGGATTTTGAAAAAAAAAATTGAATAACGATATTTTTTTCATGAAACTTTAACGAGTTTTAATTGATTATTTTCATCTATTTAAATACCCTTTTTTGGATTTAATTTTTACTTTACAATAGTTGTATGTACAATATACCATATTTATTAAAGGGATTCAGATATATTTGACTGCGTATGTGCTATTTTGACACCATTGACATTTTGTGGTTAATTTATTAACATTTCAATTTCGAGTTGTAATACAAATGTTTATGTTGTTTCTAATTCACCAAATTCATATAATGATTGTATTTAAATTATTATGTGATTGGTGGGGCCTATTTTAGCCCCTTGGTGCATTGGTAGGTTTCATAAAACAATATATATATTGTTTTAACTGATTCCTTACCCATTTATTAGATTCTTGGAATAAATCCTTGATTGTATTTGATTGATGGCATAAATCCTCAATCGAATGTTTCAGATGTCCAACATTATGATTTAGATTTTTATTGTATTATTTAGTGATATTCCATATGATTATTTTACTAGTATAATATTTAGTGATATGTTATATAGATCATGTGAGGTTTTTATTTATTCGTATCATATTATTCTTGAGACTAATATTATGTGTTTTCTGTATCAATTAT
Organism: Viscum album; assembly: GCA_963277665.1. NCBI lineage: Eukaryota > Viridiplantae > Streptophyta > Magnoliopsida > Santalales > Viscaceae > Viscum > Viscum album. The sequence goes on along the minus strand of OY728163.1, from coordinate 1,681,287,807 downwards.
ATACCATGACTTGAGGATTTTTCTTGTATACTCGTAATGTATTATATTGTATTATTTACCCATAAAAATCATATGAGATCAACCCTTTCTTATTTTTCATTTCCCTTAGATTCCAAGAAGTGTATTATGACTGATATGTTGGGATACGCTAGGAGAATAATTTCATTTTAAAATTATTATCTATGTTGTATTTTATGTTTGGAAATGTATTATAATGATGATGTATGTAATCTAATTTCTATGATTTCTAACCTGATCTAACCTTCAATATTTGATTCCATGAAACCATTCCAGTGTATTAAAACAATGCACTGACTTTTGGATTCTAGTTTCAGGGTACTACATGGATGATTCAATTATTATCAATGTTAGTTTACTATATTATATCATAATTTTATTTTCATTTTTCTTCAATTTAATAATAATTTTTTTATAGGATTTGTTATAAAATTTTTATTTAGTATAATGAATTGTATGAATACTATTTTTTTACACATAATTTATTTCACAAATATCATGTAAAAAAATGATACTGAAAAATTATCATACATGTGATGAAAAATTTCAAACAAATTCATTTTTGTGGAAGATTCATCGTTAACATGATGCTTGTGGAATAAATAATTCATTATTTTAAATTTATAAGAACTGAATTAACACTATTTTTGTATTTAATTTTATTAGAGGCCACTAGATGTAGTGATTTTTTTCCAATATATTTGAATAATTAAAGGTTATACTCATTACATGGTGAATATTGATATAATTTTTGAATATTATTTATCATATAATGCTGCATATTTGACAAAATATGAATTACGATTAATTTTAATCTATTTCATTATTATATCATTTATATATTACATGGAAATACTTTTGATATTTTAAAATAAATTAGAAAAAATGTCAAATATTAAAAACAAAATTAAATCTCTTTGATAAATACAACTTTTTAATAAAACTAAAATAAATGATTACATGGAAATATTAAATTAAAAAATATTTTTATTTATCAAAGAGTAATTAAATGTGGATATTATGTTATAATACTTTTTATTAATATATTTTCCCCAAAAACTATTAAAAAATTCAATACTGACAAATATTATTATAAACATATCATCAATTATTATTGTAATTATAATAAAATTACTTTTTAAATGATTTAATTTAAATTTATATACATGGATGACCCACTCCCTTATAGTGAATAATTATTGAATCTTTTATAAGGTGAATGGGTGGAATATTTCCCATGATTCATTGTATTTTAGTTTATATTTAATATAAAATTTAATGATTAGATTTATATTTTTAATGATTTAAGTATATGAATATAAGATGATTTTTTCTCATTAAATCTCAATTATTTTCTCTTTATGTAATATAGTACTATGAGAATATTAAATATAATTAATTTTTATTATTTTATCTTAATTTTTTATAATTACTAATTAATATTAATTCATTGCTAAACTGTTTTCGAATTAGTTTATCTATAAATGATATGATTAATGTCAGAACCATGACCATTCTATGAAGGAAAATTTGATTGGTTTGCCTTGGTTGTCTATCCATTATAATAGTTTAGAATGATTTATAGGAAATAGGATCATATAGTTCAAGAAGACAAAAGTACTGAAGGCGGTGTTGTTTTTTAGTGGTGAAATTTTTTTTGGGTCTTCTAATAGGAAAAAGGTAAAAAAATGTGTTTGGAAAAGGATGTTGTGAGAAAAATTTTAGGTTTTATGGAATCTTCTACTCAAGGAATATTTCAGGGTCAGAACATCAATAAATATCAATGGTATGGGCAGTGGAAAAAATCTAGAGTTGTGTGCGGAAAACTGTTCTTGAACGAAAATTAAGGCATAGTGAATTATAGGTTTTATAAGACACGGAAGGTTTTACGTAAGTGGGTCAGCGATGCTTATAAATAAGTGGTGACTCGTGTCTTTTTGTACGGATTCATTATTTGAGAATAATTGAGTTCTAATGTGTTTAAAAGTAGTGAGATATAAAATTTGCGCAGAAAAGTTGAAGTTGTGTGGAAATATTGATTTTTCATGGAAAAGTTAATGATTCCTGGAAAAGTAAAACATGTGCACAAAAATATGATGTGGAATATAAAGGGTGTAGATATTCACATGCTTGTCTTGGAAAAAATCATATCTTGCATACAAAATTAAGATCCTGTGCACACATTTTTGGTGTTGTGCACAATTGTCAGTGTAGATAGAACTCTTGTTCTAAATATATTGTTCAGTAATTCAGTCCTTTCATGTGAATCAACTCAGTACATGCATGAAATCATTGTATCATGATAAACATATAAAAATAATTCAATGAAAATCAATTGAAGCGACCTTCTGGTCGATAAACTGTGTTTGACTACTCTCATGGAAATGAGCTAGGGGGAGTCGAGGGAAGTGATCTGAGGGAAGCAGTGTGTTATCTCTAAACCATCGTAAAGACAGTGTGCTTGGAATAGAGTGACTATGACCAAATATTGTAATCATAAAACTAGTAAAAATTAGTGTATTTAGGTACAACGAACACACTATCAGTGCATTCCCCATTGACGTATTCCTTTGTAGTGAACCAAGTAAAAGTTTTGTGTCATCACCCTGATTTCATTTTTTTGGTCAGATTTAACACCTTACTACCAACGTGGGAACAAGATCCATTACTTAAAAAATAAGAACATCACTCCTTGATTTACACCTCCCCTCTCAGGGTGTTCCAGTGTCTTTCAATTAATAGTTGTTAACATCTATTATTTTTTAATAAAAAATAATTATTATTGTTTTTCCATATCAATTATAAGAAATTTAATATGGGAAATGTTCTTCATAATATTTTACTATAGTGTTTTTATGTCTGTATTCTAAAAATTTATATTAAAACTAATTTCATGATGTCCACTAAAAACCCAATGTAAAAAATAATTACAGTATCTCCAACACCAACATTTCGAGTTGATAGACTATATAATGCCAAAAAGATAACGTAAAACCCAATATTTTGGTGTCATGTAATAATATATTTACCATGGACAACCAATGATGAATTGATGGAGTTATAATTTTTACAAATATGTCATATTTGTTATGAATTTATCACAACATAGAATACATGTATCATTGTAAATGAAATCATAGGATTGGGGTTTCAACATAACATAATCTTTTACACTTATTATATTATATATTATCATATTATCATCTGGTTAGAAATTGGATCATTAAAATTAAATAATTAAAATTATATCACTACGAATGACAAATAATTATATTGAGGATAAATAAATTCATATTCGTAGTAACGTTATGTGACATGAATCTCTTAGTAAATCATATATTATAGGGTCCTGTTAGATCTCTTATGATTTTCATTTTGAAAATTATAATTAAAATTCTGTGACACTATCTACGTTTTTATTGGAGGGATATAAAAACTTGAGATTTAAATATACATTTTCATAAAAAATTATATTCTTTATTGTTCAATAAATAATAATTTATACTAACTTTGTTATATATATATAGGTTAAATATAAATTATAAATATTACCATTAAATCATAGTTGTTGAATTTTTGGGTATGCATAAGTTGATAAAATTTATAAAATATATGAATACATAATGTTAAGTGTACTTTTAATATTAATAAAATGAAATTTGTATAGCTAAAACAACATATAAAATAATTATATGCATGAGAATATATTTATCTTAAATTAGAATATTATTCCATGAAAATAGTATTTTATTATAAAGAACTAAAAAAGGATTTAAAATATTAAATAATGTATTACCAAAAAATTAATTTATTAACGATAGATAATCCTACAAATAAATAATTATCATTATAAAATTATATTTTCCAATATTAGCAGTTTTACCCTAAATTTGGGTTTTTATTTAAATTAAGATTACTAAAAATATAGAAATTTACCTTTAAAAAATCAACAATTTTCTTATATAAATCATAATATTGTAATCTTATGATGAATGTTTTATATTTTTTGGAAAATTTAATTTTTATTTCAGTATTTCTAAATTCTAATTTTATAAAAAAACATTACTTGATGTATTCATTATTATATCATCAGGAATTTTAAATATATAAAAAATATTTGAAGGACTAAATATTTATTTAATGTCTTCATGTATCATTATTGATATTTTTGTATTAATTTTTCAAACAATAATATTAATTTTGTATTTTATGTAATATATTCCTGAAAAATTTGTTTGCAATAAATTTTACATGTGTTGATTTAAATTTCAATTTCATCATTTTCAAAAATTTAATCAAAACAGTCATTCAAATTCTGAATCATTAAGTACAAATTATATAATAAAGACCATTATTTCCAATAATGGATAAACTACCCACCAATGATATGATTATTGTGGTGGAAACTAAAATGGTAAAATATAGTAACCAAATATGCTAAGGGACATAAATTATATAAATGTTTTTGTATTTCATCATAAGAGGAATGGATTGAATTTATATCCTTCCCACTAAAATAATTATCAATTTTTTTATAAAAATTACTTGTTCGTCGAGTTCCATTTATTAAATAATTTTTGGAATTTTCAAAATATAAAACTTGGTGTCATTAATGAAATAGGAAATCCTCTCATACTTTCCCTAAAAAACATATTTTTTTAACGTCCAATTATTAAAATATGGATATTACTTAAACATTAAATAATATTTATTACTCAACATATCTAAACCACTGCAAGACCCTATAGGTTTAGTTTCTTTAAAATCTAGGAATAAAAAAAACTAGTTTATAAAACATTCAATTATTTTAATTATTCGTTCATAATTAGAATCCTTTTTGAAATTTCATACTTAATACTCTTATTAATGACCAGGGTAAAATACAAAAATGAAAGTGTGCTTTAAAATTCTCAGTAACGGTTAATAATGGAAATATCATTCCTATAAATATCATTAAAACATAACATTTGAAAATCTTATTCTGAATATAAAAGATGAATGTATCATGTCATGGGATAAATAATAAAAAATTTAATCAATACCTATAGTTATAACATAAGACATGAAATTTTTTTATAATCAAATATGCATTGAATATCATTTCATAAGTGTTTAGGATATTTTTCTAGACCGTCATATCGATCAATGTCCATTATTGAACAGAGTCCTCTCCTCATTCCAGCCTTGTATTACTAAAACATATTTAATTTCCATTCTAGTCATTTTTATCTCAAGAGATATAAATCGTTAACCAATTCATTGGAGGGATATAGAGGTCCCACACATCTTATAAAGAAACTATTATTATGTGTTCCACTAATACATAAAAACATTTACAATATCTCAACACATGAAATAAAATGGGCCTCGTAATCATCATTACAACATAATTTATATAAAACAAATTGATTAACAAAATAACATTCTATTACAAAAATAATAAATTCCTAGTAATAATAGTGATACAAATATAACCCAATTTAAATAGTGGAATCATATATGGAAAATAATTTTGATAAAACACATTAAAATAATTCCTGAGGAAAATATAATTTCTTCTTCAAAAACATATTCTTTCCAAAAAATTAAGAAAAATATATTTATTTGATAATATCCTTGTGTTTTTTGAAGATATGAATTTTTAAAATATAGATTTATTAATGTGTAAGAATTATTTACTCCTCACATTATTAAAAAACATCGTTGTTATACTTTTTATAGAAAAGTCAAAATGTACCTCTTACCAAAAACGATAAAAGATTACATTCCTACTCTTTAGTAACAATTTAACACTACAAAAAAAAAATTTAAAATTATATAATTATATATCGAATATTTTTAAATATATATTTTGGAAACATTGACGTTGTTGATAAATATACCACAGTAAATACTTATGAATAAAAAATCTCAGATAAAAATAATATTGGAAATGTTATCAATTAACTTAGGTCTGATGTACTTTGTACATATCAAACCACATATATAATTATTTAAATAATTTTACTTATTTATTAGAGAATCATAATCATTTTTATTATTATAATTATGATCTAATATTTATTTATTTTTTATTTACATTTCATTGTTACTCGTTATTCAGGCATTAACTGCTTTATGATCAAAGACTTTTTTTTACGTATAATTACTTATTCATCTTTGTAAGATATAGTTATATCATATAATGAATTATACTAGTATAATATATATCATATTTATTCATTCTATTCATGTATATAATCATTCTTTAATGAGATCACGTAGGATGAATCGCATCCCATCTTGGAGACGGTAGGTCGTACGTATAAAAGACTGATTATATCATTCCAAAAATGATTAATGTTATTGAATTATATTTTGTTTAATATATCATAATATGTATAATGTTATGTTAATAATTTATAGTTATTATTTCCATCATTAAACATATCCAATTATGGTGGTGGTGAAAAACAAAGTACACCACAACGTGGAGATAATAAGTCATACGTACACACAGGCGGTGATTTTGTTTTTCATGGAGTGGATAGAAAGTGAAAAATGGTTCCCTGATATTTATAATAACATATAATTATATTATTTATATTGAAGTTATTAATTTATAATGAAACAAATAATAAACAGGAAGCACAAGATGATATAAATGTGAAATAATCAGTAGGAGAGATTACCTCTTCATTGATTTACTTCCTCAAAATCTATTCTTAAAGAACTAAAATTGATCTTTGAAGATGTCATGAACAACTAAAATTTAAAGATGGAAGTTGATAAACCCAATGATATTGGTTTGGCTGTTCATTAAGGCAATAAATTATTATACGAAGTGATGGATGATGTATCTTTTTATAATTGAAGTGAAGGGAAACTTTAGAAGCTCTATCAAAAATCATTTATAATAAAATAAAACCCTAACAAAAAACCTACAATTATTCCAAATTTATAAAATGAGATTATATAGGGTTTTAATATAGTCAACCAATAAATTTTTGAAAACTTTTATATTTAATTTAAACAATTTATTTTTAATTTAATCATAGTTATTTAGTAAATTTAAACTGTGGTAATAGCATTCTAAATTTTTTATGAATATAAATATTTAATTATAAGGTGTAAATTTACCATAAATAGATACTTGATGAAATTTTATACCTTTTAGTTTTATATTTTTAATTATTAAATATCTATAATTATATTAATATTTCCATAAAAATGTATTTTTATAAAATATTAATATAGTCAATTTTAAAACTATTAGTTTATATGACATTAAATAAAATCAAAACATAATATAAATTAGAAAAAAAATATTTAATATACTTTTAATATGTTATATTCACCTAGTAAATTCGTGGGGAATATTAATTAGATCTTATGATATTTATTTTTCTGTTTTAATACCATTTATTGGACATTTCATTTAAAAAACAAATTTTTTCATCACTATTGTCTCATCATTTATTATAATTATTTAATATCTGAAAATTATAAATAAGTTTTTATGATGTAGGTAATACTTTTATATATTCAGATACTATATATGGTCAATATTATATCATAGTTATCCTTATATTAAAATTATTACTCTTGTATAAAATGGGATTATGACATATTATCACATTCATTTTTTTGTTATATTAGTGTAATATTCATATATATGTGTCTATTAAATGATGAAATTTAGGAAAATAGATGATAAAGGTATAAGTTAGTCATATAATATGGTTTTACAGGTTTTATGGTAATTTTATAGTATTATTTTCTATATTAATTACCGATTTACCATTAATCGGTGTAATAAAAATAATTACCAATGTTACTATTGATAACGACAAAAAATAAAATAGCATATTAACATAATTTTGACCTAATAATTTGAAAAATGTAATATATTTTTATAATTTTAATTCGCAATAGATTCATTAATTAATTTAAAATTAATCTCAATGTTGAAATAATGAAACAGTTTTTAAAAGATAAAACATTTTAAAAGATTATGATATTTTAACCTATGATATAAATATAAAATATAATCTAATTAAATATATTATATTTAATTATAAAAATATATTATATTTATAAATTCAAAACATTCAATATTATAATTTAACAATATAAATTATCTGGTAAAAAAAATTTATTTAATTAAAATTTATCATATTTTTACAATACATCAAAACATGAAATTTATCAAACAATTATTACAAAATAATAAAAAGTTAATTTTTATATTCCTCATCAAAATAAAATGGTTATGATTTCATATAAAAATTATTAATGTGTAAAATTATTAATTTAAAATAGGATTTCCATTCAATGGTGTAAAATTATACTTTTGTAAAAAATTAGCTGTTTCTACATAAAATATAGTTTTATTCATACCCTATGACTAAAAGATCTATTGGATAAATGTTAAAAATATTTTATTTCTTTATAAAATTTATTACACCTGAAAATATAAATATCTACATGATTTATATTTCTCATAAATAATTGAATGAAAAATAAATGAAAATGTATTTTCAGAAGTTAGTTATAATTAATCCCGCTAACCTAACTGCTAGAATGTAATGGTAATTTTATAATAAGGGAATATTTTCATTTTTATTATAGTCGTGATTTCATGAAGAGATAAATGTTGAAGAATAAAAGTTATTTAAATTAAATATATGAAAACATTTGTGTGTTACATTCTTCTGACGTAAATCTGAATATATCTCTCGAAATTTGGAACATGGAATCAAAAAGATGATGATAAATTTCCCACATAATATTCTCAAGATAACCTATTACTTTTCCTAATTAGTGGTTCCTCCGTAAATCATTAACCAAGGGAGTATTATTCTTTCATTATACTTTTTTTCTATGATCCTGAATCTTTATCAATTTTTCTTCATAATATATATGTTACTATAGAGGAACCACTTTTTTCTTATTATAATGGAATGATAGGGTATGTACATTCACAAGAGAGATAAATAGAACACATCATGAACTTGAGGGAGATTCTGTCTATGTTCTAATTGGTATGATACCCTCCCAATATGATCCAAAATTTCAAAATGATTGATATGCATGGGCTTAATCATTTTCTTTCGTTCCAAATGTCATAACTTTATTCAATGGAGATATTTTTAAGAACAAATTATCACAAACTTCAAACTCTATGTCTTTTATTCCATTGTTTTCATATTTTTTAAAATTTAATTAATGTTATGTGTTGTTTAATAAATATGAACTCTTCTATCAATTCATAATCAAGATCATGTCTGGATAGCTTTTTTTTCCCAAATTCATCCTAGAAAGTTTATTTTATAAACTTATTTTTATATACGTATTCTTAAGTATACATCAAAATGTTGGATTGAAAGATACTATATTGAGAAAATTCTAGCTAAAGTATTTGTCGATCGCAACCACCTTTGAAATAAAAATATCAAGATATCAACATGTCTTCAAGAGTTTGAATTTTTCACTTAGACTAACTATTTTTCTGATGATTATAAGTAGTGCTAAAACATAACTCTTTATCCAGATCATGCATATTACTTTTGAAAAACATCATGGTAAACCACATATCTCGATTATGTATAATGGAATGTAGTAACCCATGAAATTATACCAATTCAATAAAATATATCATAGAAATATTATCAATGGATAAATAATCTCTAATAGTAATGAAGTGTAATGAGTTCATAAGGAGATAAACTATTAACCAGATAGCATTCATGCCTTTGGATGTTTTGATATATCAACTGAGAATATCCACAGTGAATTTTCCCCATTTATATTAGGGTATGGGTAATGGTTGTAACACCCCCTTATACATATATCCCTCGGCCTTATCTTTCTGAAAAACCTTAAATTGAGAAACCTATTCAATGAAATTTCTTTTAATTCTATCCCACCAGAAGTACTCTTTTAGGTCCATGTACATTTTTGTTCTTCCAGGGTGAATAAAGAATGAAAAACTAAGAGCCACAACTAGTAGCTCCTTATTTAATTAAATTATGGGAAGAATACAAATCAGTTCATGAACGTTACAATTTCATCACAATCATGGTTTAATTCAAGATCATTTCTTACATTAGTTTTTATCTCTAAATTTCTCATCAAATTGACCCTAATTCTAGAGGAAAACATCTATTAACTTTCAATTATTTTTTCCTTCAACAAAATTACATATTTTTATGATAATTTTTTTTCAAAATAACTTTATATGATTTTATGGTACTCTTCATAGAAATAAGGAATTATGAAATCATATAAAAAAATTAGGTCATAAAAGTAAAAATACATTCTTCTTGTACGTTTTCTAGAAATGTCAAAATACACCTCGTACAAAAAATGGCCAAATATTAAAGTAATGACGTATAATAAATATTTTAAAAAATGTAAAATTAAATTTTATAATTTATTGATGTTTTTATAGATTATTTTGATTTAAATATTTAGTAAACCTGGGAATGGATGATAAATATACACTAGTAAATACATATGAATAAACAATATCAGATAAAAAATGATTTAAAAATTTTACTTATTTATTCCATAATAATAATCATTTTTATGATATCATTTTTGTTCAATTTTTCATTCTTTTGTTTGTAACATTACATATTCACTCGTTATTCGGGTATTAACTCCTTTACGTAATTGGGAATGTTTTTGAAATGTGTTATTGTTCCTCCGTATAGGTTATAGATATATAAATATTATAATGACATTATTATAAAATATATCATATTTATGAATTAAATTCATTTATATAATCATTCACTAATGATGATAATGTAGAATGAATCACATCACATCATGGTGACAATTGACAGTACGTATACACGAGCTATGATATCATTTAAAAATTGTTGAATGGTATTGAAGTGGATAGTATATAATATTTCATAATTATTATCATGTTATAATAGTCATATATAGTTATTATTTTCTTTATTAGAACTATCTATTTAAGGTGGTTGTGAAAATGAGATTACACCCCAACACGGTGATTGTAAGTCATACGGACACATGTGCGATGATTTATTTAATCATAGTGTGGATATATGGTTAAATACAGTTTTTTAATATTTTTAATAATATATTATTAAATGAGTGATACATATTTTATTACATTATATTGGAAGATCTAATGAAGATTAATTTGAAGGAGGAATAATTTCAAAAGAATCTGTAGAAGAGACTACCTCTTCCTCAACGTGATTTCTCTAAATCTATTCTTATAGTACTTGAGATGGTACATGAATCTGACCATAACCTAAAAAATTAAAATAGGTTATATTATAAATAAATAGCCTTGGGGATATCTGATTTTAATGTCTTAAATAGAAGTGATGAGGAGAGGAAGGATGTGACCTTTTATAATTGACATGTTGGCACTTTAGGAAACTCCAAAAAAAAATTATAACAAAATCAACACCTATGAAATAACCTACATAATTTCCCTATTTAAACTATGGGATGATATAGTGCTGTAATATCATCAAAATAATAAAATTTTTTCATCATATTTTACTTATTTAATCCATATCTATTTAATTGACCCAATTTTATTATATTAAATTTTAATTGTGGTAAAAATATTTTAAATATTTAATGATTTTAAATATTTAATTATATATTGTTAATTGACAATAAATAAATATATCATGAGATTTTAGACTGTATAATTAGCACTATATAGTTTTTATATATTATTATAATTATTATATAATTTTATAAAATGTCAATTTTATAAACTATCAATAGTGACAATTTTGACACCATTCACTTATTTCACACTAAAAAAATCTATATTGATGAAAAAATCAATATAAATTATTTTATACACTCATAACCTAGAATATTCACCTATTAATGTATTCAATAATGTTAATTAGTTCAAAAGATATTTATTTTAGTAATTTAAAAACCATTTATATGAAATTTCCATTAATAAACAAATTTACATCACTATTGTGTCGTCAGAAATGGGAATTATTTAATCTCAAAAAATTATAAATAAATTTATATGATATATGAAATAAAATTATATTTTTAGTGGCTATCTATAGTTAATGTTATCTTTGAGTTATCAATATATAATAATTAATTACTTTTATATAATAAGATTGTGACATTTTGTCACATTCATTATGTTTCATTACATTTTTGTTATATAAAAATAACATGGCCATTAATTGATTAAATATCTACAAACAGATTATAATGATCAAATTTACTCATCTAGTGGAATTTTTACAATTCTTAAAAAATATTTATAGTAATATTTTTACCCATAATCACATGATTTTCCATTAATCATGGTAATAAAAAGAATTACAAAATTAACTAATCATAATGCCCTAAATTTAATGTATACTATTAAAATGATTTTTACAAAGTAATTAAAAATTTGTAATCCATTTTAAAAAATTTAAAACATAGATGTTTCATTAATAAATTAAAAATTATTCATGTTGATGAAATAAGTAATACTAATTTAATATTTAAAACATTAAAAGTATTGAAACTTTTAGACATTTAAATTAAATATAAAATTAATTATAATGATATATCTTATATTTAATGATAAAAATATATTCTATTTATAATTTAAATCCATTATATATAATAATTTTAATATATATATTATCTCAGTGATATATTTTTTTAAAATTTAAAATTTACTGTATTTGTTATAATCATCAAAAAATGATTGTTATCCAAAAACATATTTCAAATTCATTCAAGGTAAATTTTTATATCACAATTCAAAAATAACATATTTAAGTTTTCATATAAAAAATAGTATAATTTCAAAATCAAATTTTAAAATGGGTTCACCATTTGAATGTGTAAAATGAATCATTTAAAAAAAATGTTTTTATACATCAAATAGAATTTCATTCATACACTATGAATAAAATTTCAACAGAATGAATATCATAAATATATTATTTCATTACAAATACAATTCAATAAAAAATAAAAATATCAATTTGATTTATATTTTCATAAACAATTAATAGCCAAATAATTCACTATGTATTTTCATTAGATAGTTATAAATACTCCCTCTATTATAATGGACAAGGATATAACGATAATATTATAATAAGGGTGTCTATTGGTTCGTTTGAGCTCAAAATTGTTGGAAAATCAAGATACTGAAGAATAGAAATTATGTAAAAAAATATTTCATAAAAACATATAGTTGTTGTATTCTAACCCCCATAAACTGAATTTCTCCCATCCAAAATTCATCACTTGGAAAAAAAAAGATGATGATACATCTCCCTCATAATATCCTCAAGTTCCTATGAAGTTTTTTTTAAATTAGTGGTTCCTATATAATAATTAAACCAAACTATTCATCTTGTTTCATTGAAATATTTTGATGCAATCCAAATCTTTCTCGGTTGTCTTTCATAAGAACCATCTTACTCGAGATATGAGACTTTTTATCATAGTATATAGGAAGTATTCAGTACGTACTTTCATAAAAGGGACATATGGAAGACATCCTGAATATTAGACTGATTCAGTGGGAGCACCAATCAGTAAGAAACCTTCCCAACATGATCAATAATTTCAAAAGGACCATTATCCATAGGGAACAACCTACGCTTCTTTCCAAATATCATTACTCGTTTCCAGGGTGAAGTTCATAAGAACACCTTATCACCAACTTTTCAGTCTAGGTATTTTCTTCGGTTTTCTGCATAAAGTTTTTATCGAATCTTAGCTGATCATATGTGTTGTTGAACAAATATGTACATTTTTTCCATTTCATCTACATTATCATGTCATTAAGATTTCATTTCTCAACCCCATCAATAAATTTTTAGTTCTTCACTTCATTCCATAGAGGACTTTATAAGGAACCATAAAAATACAAAAGTGGAAGATATTGTTGTAATAAACTTCCACCAAATGAATTATTTGATCCCAATAACCATTAAAATCTAAAGAGAATTATCTCAACATGTTTTTGCCGAGTTTTAATTTTCCTCTTAGACTGATCATATATATGAGGATGATAGGTAGTTCTGAAACATAACTATGTATCCAAACCCAGTTTCTGAACATTGTTATTTAATCAAAATCAATGTTTAATTCAGGAACATATCTCGCCTTTTTTAGCACTACATCTTCCTTCTGCATGTCCTTAATGGTCAAATGTATATAAAGTTGAAAATTAATTTGAGAAATGATATATTTCTCCCCATAAATTAAAAATACAAATACATCCTTTGTAAATCCATAAATATTGGATATTTATTGATTCTCATCATGGATAAGATACATTGGTCAATTCAACTTAATGCATATTCTACCATGTTTTCTATTCTATGATGATAATTCTTTGAGCAGTCATAAACATTAATCAAATAAAACCATATTCTTTGGGGCGTATTTATATCTTTTAGTGTTAACATATACATTAAACATTCATGATCAGTATAAAAATCACACCATTAACCATTAAGATAATTCATCCATATCATTAATTCAAAGATTACAACAGCTAACTCTAAATAATGAGTTGGGTAATTTTTATGAATGTTTTGTTACTATTATGAGGCATTAGGTATCACCATGTTAGTTATGATGAAAAAATTCTCATCGCGTCCTTATATGGAAATCATTATATTAAAAATCATTCTTCATTACAGGGTAGTGTGATAACTGCTGCACATGATACCCTTTTTTAATTTCTTTTAAATTCGCTTCACATACCTCTGTCAAAATGAATATATCCCTTTTCCAGGTCAACGTGGTGAGGGGATTAGAAAATAGTGAAAAATCATTCATAAAAACTTGGTAATATCTAACGAAACTATGAAAACATATGATCTCTATTACCATTGTTGGTCTTGACCATCATTCAATAACCAATATTTTCATATGGATTAATAGATATCATTTCTCAAAACATTATGTAACCCAAAAAAGTAAACATTATGAATCCAAAATTTACACATTGTGAATTTGGAATAAATCTTCACCATTCTCGGTGTCTTTACTACAATTATCAAGTGATCTTAATATTTTTCGAAGCACTTTGAATAAACCAGAATATTTACTATAAGGACTACAAAAAAATAAACAAGATAGTCTCTTTATACTCAATTCAATGTATACATGAAGATTTTGGGGGCATTAGTAAGACAAATATTCATCACAATAAATGCATAGTGTCCATAAATTTTATGAGATCCCATCATTGTTATATCCTTATTTATAACCATTTTTGATGATATCACGAATAATCATCAATCATGAAAAAGAATTCAGATCTTCTTAGTTTGTCGAATAAGTCATCAATGCGGGGAAGATGATATTTTTTCTTGATATTGAGCTTGTTATGTTCTCTAAAATAAATCTAGAGTCTCATTAATCCATATTTCTTCATAACAAATATAATAGGTTCAACCCAAGGTTACACACTAGGGAATATGTATCCATTATCAATATTTTCATGGAGTTTATTCTTTGATTCCTGATACTCAATTTGGTCAATTATGTAAGGTGTCTTTTAAATAAGTATAACAATCGTTATGTGTTATTTGGGAAACTCTACATCAATATTTGGTGGAGTATTGGGAAATTCCAATGAAAAACATCATAAAATACTCGTAAAATGGGAGTATTATTATTTATGAGTTTATCCCCAACCATTTGAGTTATGTAGCCTTAATTTATTTTAATGATAACCCATTAGAAGGAATAAATTTCTATTATAAGGTTATATTAATCATTGCATCGATATATGATCATAGATTGACCTGGAATATGAAACGTGACTTCCCTTCCATGTAATTTGATATGATCTCCATATAGAGAAAGATAATACATTACCTGAATTACATTTAATTCTAAAATATTAATGATCACAAGATATGAAAGAATCACATTTCTACATAATTCAATCAGATAATAATTATAAACATTTAATGTGATTATTGTGTCATTAAGAGTTGTCACAACTAAAACAACATATAATTATCGATGTAATACGAAGATACAATTAAAAAATTCTTCAAAAACAAAATATTTGGTAGATATATAATTAAATAAAACATATTTTACTTTAGATTAAATTTTATGTGTATCTTTCAGCTCTCCATTATTGTACTCTATGTTGTCAAAACTGATATCATGTGATGTTCCTTTGTCATTGGCCATAAAATATTATTGACATATATCATCATCAACAACACTTTTATTAGGGAGTTTATTGGCATAATACCCCATTTCCTTTTACGTGTAACAACGATCGGTAGGAGGTGAAATCTATGTGGCCTTTTCTTTTTTCTCATCACTAGACATTTTTTACATCACTTCAACATTCATATTCTTGATGACCTTCTTCTCCATATATATAAAATTTACAAGTCCCTTCATGAAAATTTGTTCCATGATTCCTTCCACATGTTGATCGTAAGGGAAAATTAACATCTTTTTTGGGTGTTCCTTAGATATACCTTTAATTTTCATTTTTATCTTCTTACAAAATCTATGTGATAAATGGGTATCTCAAATATCCATCTCAACCTTGATAACACATCGAATAATTTTCAATATCCTTTGAATTCCCTTATGTCTAATTCACTTCAGATACATGGTTTTATGCCTCTAATGAATCGATCATTTTTACTCTAAGGTAAGATAATAATTACTGAACCATACCTTGAAAGTATTGTAAAATTATCTTCATAGGTACCAATGGATTCATCATCCTTTTTTTAAGTTCATGGAAGTCCTTCCCCATCATTTTTCGACGAATAAATGCAATTTACATATTAAAAAAATATATTCTTGACATGTCCCATTCCATAGAGTCAATTTCATATATTTTCCTAATATTAGTGATAGGATTCCACTATTTATCATATTTTATTTATATATGTTACACTAATATAATGGCATTATCATCCTCATAAATTGTAATACTAAAAATATATTTTTAGTGTCACTGATCCATTTTTCAACCATTATTGAATTAGATGACACACTAAATGAAGGTGGACATTGTCTCATTATGTACTCAATATAATTTTACTCCCTCTAATGGACATTTGGAATTTCTACATGATTAATAGAATTGGGAAGTTGTTTGAGTATGGTTAAAATATTTTTCATACCATCTCCCATAACATTTTTTTGGTCATAGGGACAATCATTTCATTTAATATCGCATTCAGCAATAACATGGTTCCTTCAGGTTTCATCTATAGACTAATAAAGTGAAGAATAGAGTGACAAACACTAATCATAACTTAAAAACACCTAATCAAGAATGAAATTTAAATTTATGTCATTGTAGGTTTTATCCTAGTTTATTAAAGAATATATTTAAAACACTAGGATAAAATTATATCCTATACTTATACATATACTTAGGTTTCTTACTAAGGTTCTCTCATTATAATTTCAAAATGTTAACTAAAACTTTTCTCTTATACCAACAATAAAGGACTATTATTCACATATAAATATTACTTCAACATTGAATAATATTTGTTACATAACATAACAAAACAATGTTATAACTATATAGGTTTAGTGTCTATCGAAACATGGAAACATAAAAAATGGATCATAAAACATCCATATTATATTCAACTTAATTCTTCATAACTATACTCTGTTTTGACATATCATTATTATACCCTTAATAATGACCTAGAGATATGTAACATATGAAAGGGTGAGCTCAAATGCTCAATAAATGTAATAAAGGGAAGTATCATTCATATAGTTATCATATGAACACAACATTTTAAAATCATATCTTGTATATAAAATATAACAATATCATATCATGGGATAAATCGTAAAAATGAAATGTCTTCCCAATAGTCCGAAGATAAGGCATAAAATTTCATGGAAAACACATATAAGTATAAAAAATCTGTTCATACTAGTTAAATATCACAACTGAGATCATTATAGCTGAAAATGTTCATTACTAAACTGAGTTCACTCCTCATTATAGACCTATATTACTAAAAAAATATTTTCATGGCATTCTAGTATTCTATATCTCATAAGATATAAATATTTATCCAATGAATTTTAGGAAGGTATATATCACACCCATATCTTAATGATAATATTTTTACATGTTACCCGAAAACATAAAAACATGTATTGTAACCTAACGTACGAAATAAACTACGTTTCATAAACATGAATCCACCATATTTGATATAATAAAAAAAGGAATTCTTAAATTAAATTCATTAATTAACACATAAAAATAATTATAACAAAAAATATTTAAAGGGTTTGATCGTAGATAGATATTAATTTTGAGAAAACACATGAAACAAATTCCTGAGGAAAATATCCTTTCTTCTTCAAAACTGAGTGCCTTCAATAAAATGCCACACCAATTTAGAATAAATAGTATTATGTGAAAATATCCTTATCACCTAGTACGGGATTCTTCATGGAAATAAGTAATTATGATAGTGTAAAATTCCCTTCATTCTATATATGTTAAAAAATATTCTTCTCGTACATTTGTTAGAAAAGTCAAAAAGTACCTCGTACCAAAAATGACAAAAGATTCATTTCATAAAATATAGTAAATTTTTTCCAATTGTTGAAAATGAATTTGAAAATTTATATAAGTATATAAATAATATTTTGGAATTCATATTTTGGATAAATGGAAATGGATGAAAAAAATACCCCAGTAAATACTTACAAATATACAATCTCTGATAAAAACGAGGTTTTCATTGTTATTCCTTAACTTAGGACTAATATGCATTGTATTTATATGAACTACCAATATAATTATTTATATATTGTTAATGATTTATTCTAGAATTATAATAATTTTTTGATAACATTTATGGTCTTATTTTTATCCGTTTGTTAGTAAAATTTCATTGTTACTTATTATTCGGGTATTAACTGATAAATGTTATTAGGCATGTTTTGTAGGATGTGTTCATGTTAATAAATTTATTTTATAGTGACATCATCTAAATAATGCTAATATTATAATATATATCATATTCTTTCACTCAATTCAGGCATATATTAATGTTTTAAAATTTTTAATGTAGAATTAATCGCATCACTTTGTGTAGACGTTATGTCCTAAGTACGCATGAGCGATGATATCAATCCAAAATTTATTAATGGTATTCACTTGGATCGTGTATAATTTTTTATAATAAAAATAATGTTATATAAATTTAATTTCTACTATTTACATCATTATTCCTATCCAAATAAGGTGGTGGTGGACAAAAAGATTACACCACAGCGTGGAGACAGTAAGATGTACACACACACGCACAGTGATTTAAATTTTCATAGGGAGGGTTGAAGAGGATATATTGTAGTTTAAATTTATAAAAATATATTTGTATATGATTTATAATTATTTTATTTCATTATAATGAAAAAAAAAATTTATGAGGGTGTAGAAGAAGAAATAATATTTAATGAATCTTTAGAATATATTACATCTTCCTCGATGTGATTCCTCTAAATCTCCCTTTAGAATACTATAGTTTGACTTTAAAGATGACCAGAACCACTATAATTAAAATTGGGATGTTTATAAGGAAATAAAGGTTGGTGTGAATGAGCATGATGTCTCAAAATGAAGTGAATATGTGAAGGAGTAGGTGTCCTTTTATAATTGTGGTGTGGGGCACTATTGGAAACTCCATAAATAATAATTTATAATAAAATAAAACCTAACATAAACATAAAAAGTCTCAAAATTTATAATATTTGATGATATAGGGTATAATATCTTTATACAATATATTTTTGAAAACATATTTTGTCATTTTAATCCATGTATTGTTAATTTACATTTAGTGATTCTATTAAATTTTAATTTCGGTAAAACATTCTATATATAAAATTATTATAAATATTTAGTTTTATGGTTTTTACAGACCATAAATAGATATATAATGACATTTCTGACCTTATAATGATTAATTTGTTATTTATAAATATTTTTCACTATTTGTAAATAATTAAATAAAATTTTATTTTATAATATTTCAATATTGTCAATTTTGACACAACTAACCTATTTACATTAAAAAAATCCAACGATAAGAAAAATTATGAAACAATTATTTAATGAACTCCTATCATATCATAGTATTATAGAATATTCGTTTAGAACATTAATTAGTTCACATTCAGTATTTTTAATATTTTTTAAACAATCTAATTGATATTTCTATTAATAAAATAATTTTTAAATCAATATCACATCAACTATAACAATAATTATTTAATACTTATGAATTATATATAAATTTCTATTATATAGGTAATTAATTTAGAATTATATATAAAATAAATATTTTATATTATCTATTATTTATTGAAATATGAAAATTAATATACTTATATAAAATGAGAATGTGAAATATTTTCATATTCATTAGCTATTATTGAATTATTGTAATATTCATTGGTATGTGGCCATCAAGTGATTATATATTAAAAAATATATTATAAGTTTAAAATTTAGTTGCCTAATAAGGGTATTATTGGATTGAATGTAATTTTATAATATTATTTTTACCCTTAATTACCCGATTTTTCATTAACATGTTAATAATAATAATTTCAAAAGTTACTATTCATAATTCCCAAAAATAAAAGTACTATATGAACATAATTTGGACCTAGTGATTCCAAATATGGTATCCATTTTAACTAATTCAAAAACTATTGGTTTCACTAATTAATTTAAAATTTATCCCATTGTGGAAATGAGGAAAAAAGATATGAAGATAATACATTGAAAAAAATTGAAATATTTTTACCTAAGAATTAAATGTTAAATTAATTATAATGAAACAAATTATATTGGGTGATAAAAATATATTCTAATTAAACATTAAAACCATTTGATATTATAATTTTGACATATAAATTATCTCACTAATTATTTTTAAAATTACAATTTACCATATTTTTACTATTTTAAAAAACATAAATTTAATCAGAAAAATATCCAAAATTCATGAAAAGTAATTTTTCATATCTCTTATGAAAATAAAATATTTATGGTACCAAAATATCACTATTAATGTTTCATATTCTTAATTTTTAATTGGTTCTACATTAAAATGTGTAAAATTAATCTTCATTTTAAAAAATTATGCTTTTATACATCAAATAGTTTTTTAGTCATACCCTTTTACAATAATATCCCTTAGATGGATATCAAAAATATTTTATTTCATTTTAAAAATTAATCATCTCAAATATAAAAATATCTAATTGATATAAATTTTTTATAAATAATTGACAACCCAAGAATCCACAATCCTTTTTTATAAGCTAGTTATAATAATTTCTCATTACCTAACACTAGGATTTAACCATAATTTTATAATAAGGACATCTTGTCGTTCATTTAAACTAACAACTTCATGAAAATAACAATAACCATTAATAAAAAAATTAAATAAAATATTTCATAAAAAAATCATGGTGTTACATTTACCACCATTAAACTAAATTTTATCCTCCAAATATTCCACATAGAAACAACTAGACGAGTATACCTATCCCTAATCATATCCTCAATATTAAATGTATCTTCTTCAGAATGTTGGTTTCTCTATAAAACATTAACCAAGCATGTTATCTTGTTTCATATAACTTTTTCTATATGATCCATGATCTTTATTGGTAGTTCATTATAAGAAATAACATGCTCGAGTTGTACGTCTTCTTATCATTGTACATGAAAATAATCGTGTATGTAGTTTCATTGGAGAGATTAATGGAACACATCATGAACATGACAGTGATTCAGTTGAATAACAAATAAGTAAGCTACCTTCCCAATATGATCCAAAATTTCAAAAGGATAAATATATGTAGGACTCATCCTTCCCTTTTTCCAAATCTCATTACTCTCTTCGAAGGAGGTATTAATATAAAAATGTATCACCAACTTCAAACTCAAGTCATTTTATTTGGTTGGCAGGATAATTTTTTTTCTACATTGAGCTACTACTATGTGTTGTTTAATTAGTTTGACATTTTCTACCATTTCATCATCAAGATCGTGCCCTAAAGTTTGTCTCCTACTAAAATTGACCCAACATGTTAGAGTTCTTCACTTCTTTCCATAGTTAGAATAATAAGGATCCATTTGACTACTACATTAGAATATATTATTGTAAGAATATTCAAATAGTGTTAGGTGTTAATCAAAACCACAATTGAAATCCAGTTAGAAAGCTCTCAACATGTATTCCACTGTTTGTATTGTTCTGTAAGACCGGCCATCTATATTAGGATGATATGTAGTGATAAAACTAAACTATGTATATAGAGAATGATAATGAATTATATTGAACATCGAGGTAAAAAATGGAACGCAATATATTATAATGGAAAGTGGTACCTCATGAAATTTTACCAATTCTCTTACATACATCCTATAAATCTATTTAAGAGTGAATTTATTACTAATAGAATTGAAATCTGCAGAATTCGTAAGAAGATCAACTATAACCCAGATAACATTATTACATTTGGATGTTTTTGGATGTCCTATGACAAGGTATATATTATTGTTTTCCCATTTCCATTATATTATGGGTAACAGTTTTAACATACCTTTGGACTTATTTCTCTTAGAATTAACATGATAACAAACCATTTATCAAGTGACATATTTGGTTACATGTCATTTCATGAAATCCCACCAAAAAAACTATTTTAGATCCATGTACATCATTGTGCCTCTCAGTTGAATAGATAATGAATAACATTAAACCTCATCCAGTAACTACTTCTTTAATTCATGAATGGGTGGAATAGAAACCTGGTTTCTGAACTTATTATTTCATAACTATCAAATTTAAATTTAGGAACATTTCTCACCATCTTTTGTAAATCTACATCATCCTTCTATGCTACTTTAATCATTACTTATTTAGATGGTTGAACATTTAATTAATGAATATAATATTTCCCCCTTCCATTAAAATATAATGATAAATCCTTTAAAAATAATTAAATATTAGATCTTACATGATCCTCATCATGGATGAACTAGTATGGTCTATTCAACTCAAAGCTTTTTCCACCATTTTTTCACATTCCATGGGTGACAATATATTGAGAGGTTATATTCTTTAATAAACTCCATCCATAATACCTGACACATATTAATTTCATTTAGTGTGAAAATATACTTTATACCTTTATGATTAGTATAAATATCACACTATTAAACATAAAGATAATTCATGCTTATCTTTAATGAAAATATTACTATAGCTAACTCTAAATCATGATTTGGGTAATTTTTCTCATGGATTTTCAACTGTCGTGATACATAAGCTATCACCATATCATTATGAACAAGAGAACATCACATCCCCTTCTTGTATGTGTCACTATATACCAAAAAACTTCCTCCACTACAAGGTATTGTGAGAATATGTGCACATTCTATCCTTTTCTTAGTGTATTGAAATTCACTTCAGATTCACTCAGTCAAAATGAACTTATTTCCTATTTGAGTCAAATTAGTGACTGGATTAGATAATCAGGAAAATTATTTCAAAAAATGTCAATAATATCCATCCAATACTTGAAAACATCTGATATCAGTTACCGTTGTTGGTCTCAACCATTTTTCAATAATTTTTTTTTCAGCATCCATATATATCCTCTATCTAAAGATTATGGGATCATAAAATAAAATATTCTAAATATAAAACTCAAACTTTGTAAATATGGAATAAAGACACTCCTTTCTCATGGTATCCTGTACAATTCTAATGTGATCTGCACGTTATTATTTTCTCAATTAATAGACTATAATATCATTTATCAATACTACCTCAAAAAAATAAAAATAGTATATAAAGACTCTATTCATTAGATCCATTATGATAAATGGGGTATTAGTAAGACCAAAAGGTATCACTATAAATTCATAGTATACATACCTTATACGTAATGTCATCATTGGTATATCCTCCTTTATTACCAATAATTTATGATATCCTGAATGAAGATCAATCGAAAAAATTATTGAGATCTGTGAAGATGGTCAAATAAGTCATCAATGTGGGGAAGAGGATGTTTGTTCTTGACAGTGATCTTGTTATGTTCTTGATAATCAATGATGAGTCTAATTGATCCATCATTCAACTTAATAAATAGAACATATTCTCCCTAATTCAATGCACTATGGTGTATGATTCCCTTATAGTGATTCTTTTTGAGATTCCTATTCAATTTCCACAACACAATGGGGACTATTCTATAAGTTGTCTATGAAATTGGCATAGCACCAAGTATGAGTTCTATTGAAAACTCAAATTCAACATTTAGTGGAAGAGCAAGAAATTCTTCTAGAATGTCATCATAAAACTCCTGTACAATTGGTGTATTCTTAATCATGATTTTCTCCCCAACCATTTTATATATATAACTTTTATTTATTGGAATCATGACCCATGCGATGGAAGAAATTTCATCTGGAAGGTGATATTCATGCATTCATTGATAAAGAATCATCTAATGATATGGAATATGAAATGTGACATCCTTCCATTGAAATTAATATGAGATATATATAGGGAAATCCAATCCATGTGATGAATCACATAAAATTCCACTATATAAAGGATAAAAATATATTTAGGAAACACATTCATATAAACCTCAACTGGGGAAGAATTCTATCATTTGATATGGGAGATGTTCCATTAAGATTTTTCACATATAACCTAACATCTAATTATCGAGGTAATAAGTTGATAAAATCAAAAAAATGAAAAAATAAAATAGTTGGTCGATCAAGAATCAAATATATCATTTTATACATTAGAGTTGATTGTAAATTTACCTTTCACCACTTCTTTATTGTACTTCGTGTCATCGATAGTGATTTCATCTGACTTTCCACTATATTTGGCCTTAAGAATTTTTTGAAATCAATCATCATCAATATCTCTTGGATTCGATCACTAATTGGAATAATTCCTCAATTCCATGCACTTTTAACATTTATATGTAAGAGTTGAATTATCTATATCCTTCTAATTTTTGACATCATTAGACATATTTTCCGATCACTTTGGCATTAAAATAGATAATGACCTTCTTTTCTACACATAAAACATGTATCCATATAATACTATTTTTAATCCTTTTAGGTAATTTTTAAAAATATTTTTACCCAAAAATAAAACATTTACAATTAACCATGGTTAAAAATTATAATTACCAATGTTACTAATATTAATTCCTAAAAATAGATGTGTAATATTAATATAATTTGGACCCAATGATTCCTAATATTGAATCATTTTTTCAAAATTTAAAAGAAAAAAGTTTCAGCAATATTTTTAAAATTAATCACATTATTGAAATGTGGAAACGAGTTTTCTAATTTAAAACATTCCAAAAGATGGAAATTTTCTTACCTATGAACTAAAAATATATTTAATTATAATTACATAAATTATATTTAATGAAAAAAAATTCTATTTGTACTATAAAAACATTCATTTTTAATATTTTACTATATAAAATATCTCAATGAAAATGTTTTTTAATGAAAATATAGTATATTTTTACTATTTATGAAAACATGAATGTTATCATAAAAATATGATAAATTCATCCGAAGTGAATTTTTATATCCTGGTTAAAAATAACATTTTATATTGTCATATAAAAATTATTAATGTTTCAAATAATTAATATAATAGGTGTTCATCATTCAAATGTGTAAAATTAACCTTTTATAAAAAATATGTTTTTATACATCAATTAGGGTTTTATTCATACCCTATGACTAATATATCCAATGGATGAATATCCAAAATAATTATATTTCATTTACAAGAGTAATTCACTGAAGAATAAATATATATAATTGATTAATATTTTTCATAAATAGTTTATAGACAATGATTTTACAATGCATTTTAATAATATAGTTATAATTATTCATGATATCCTAATGGAAATGATATTATAGAAATTTTATAATTAGGGCATATCGTGGTTCATTAAAACTGAAGATTGTGTGAAAAGATTGCTACTGGGGAATAAAAATCAATTATAGAAAATATTTCATTAAAAAATATCGATGTTATATGTTTGTCCCAGACATTATAATTCCTTTAATACTCACTCTATGTCACAAAAAATTTGATATTTTATTCTCAAAATATAATCCATATATGGATTAATTCCCTGCATAAAGGAGTAAAATCAAGAACTTGGGTCTAAGATCATAACTTATAATTTTATTTTATATTTGATTAAGATTATTTATTCCACATGAAATTTAATTTATCTATATTAAAAAGTAAATAAAATTACAATGTTTATACTTGTATGTTATTAGAATTATGGAAAAATTATTGAGACCCTCCCCAATTTTATTGACAACAATAAAAATTTGAATTCTCTATTTTAAAGAATACCACAACTACGATATAATGCTTATCATTTTCTTTCACAACCATATAAAGATGATTATAAAAAGAGATTTATTATACAAATCAATTAATATTTTGAAATTTTATAATAATAAATGACACACCAAATATTGGAACACCCTTTAAACATGGAGATGATACTATTTTGAAAAAAAATCATCTTGTGTTAGTGGAGAAAGTGGAGAAAACATACTTTACAATGTCAACCCTCTCAAACACACCTCCTCACACAAAAGGCTCATGAAAGACAGACCATTGTGTACTTGTATGAGCATGCAAAACCTACATGAGGGTCCTTCAGGAGACACTTCTTGATGGACATAAGCAGATGGTCCCCTTCATCTAGGGATTCAATTATTTATATAATTAGGACTCTAGGGATCCTAATTTGACAATACTAGAAACCAAATATTCTATTTGGATCTATTCTCAACCTTGTATCTCTCCCATTTATTCCAAACCCATTTTTTGTTACATAACCGCCAAAAATAAGGTGATATTAACAAAAGTCAAAGGTTTGAGGTTTTTCATGTTCTATAATATAATGATAAATTAGTGGAAACACCCCATGTCTTGTATACTACCGTGGATGTACATTCTAGCCCATAACATGACTGCATGTTTACCAAAATCAAGTGATGAGACCTTTGGACCCCATAAAAATCCCTCTTCCAAGTGTTGTAAATGAGGTTATATGTCACCCTAATCGAATACTTAGTTTAACAAGGTCCACCATGCATGAGAATCATTTTATTTCCTAGGTCCACCCGATGTGAGACCCTCTAGTTCAATGAGGTACTCCTCATATGAGACCATCATAGGCTTTCTAAAGACTCACTTTCCTCATCCATTCATCAATCCCACTTTCATTTCCTAAATCATTGGCCACCTATTTATCTGGATACCATTTTATGGGGAATAACCCAATACATCATCTAAAGCATCATGATGTTTGTGATTAGAGTACATGGAACATGGGAACATCCTATCTGTTACACAATCATGTTCTAATGGATATACTAAATTTATTCAACCCATAAGTGGGATGATCACTGTGTAATTAATTAAAAATTATCATGGTAACATGTATCCCAACCTTAAGTGAAAATGAAGGCACCTTGATGTTCAAAATAGAATGGTTGAGCTGGTAAATTACAATCTATGTCTCAGTCTTTTACACCCCCATAATTGCATCACCATCACCTACAAATTGACAAGGAGTGAATTTATGACAAGGTAATCCATTATAGAATAATATCTAAGTATTTATTGTGGGGAACTCTATCGAATTAATTATCCCATCCATTATCCTCCTAAGGAAAAAAATATTTTTTAGATTGAATTATCATATTCCTCCACTTATTTTTCATACCGATCATGACATACATTTTATTATAGGATGGCAGTGATCTTATCATCAGCAACATCAAATAAAATTGGATGTTATCCTATTTCGTAATATCCCAAACTACGTTTTAAAAACATCATATAGACATATTAACTATTATGAAAACCTTCTAAATGTAATATTAAAAATTTAAAAACCATATGACTCTTCTATTATTGTATCCCCCATGCCTTCCAAAAAATATATTTTTGGAATCACTTATTTATAGGATAAGTATTAATCCACATATAGGTCCAAACCCAACTCTTTATTACCACTATAATATTTATTGGGATAAATCATTAATATATTCATTTCCCTAACTCTAATGGTCACATTCTTTTTGTATCGTTCATTTTTCATATTTAGTGAACCAAATTCATGTAGTAGGATACATCAATACATGGGTTTATAACCTAGAATATTTACCAAGTGTGCCATTTTGGTGTTTTTCCCACATTATTTCATTCTAATCAATTTCATCTTATATGCGATTTCCATGGTACGTTAATCAACAAGTCATGTTCAATAAAACCTAACCATAAAAGGATGGATTTTGTCTATTTAGTGGAAATTAATTTCACATGTTGAAATGGTTTTTCACTAGGTTATGTAAGACTGTATTCTAATTATCCTCATACAATAATTAAAAAATTTACAACCCTCCGGGATGGAGAAATATTTCTAATCACTACATTTTTTTTCTTAAAACTAGTATCATGATAATAAATTATGTAATAATCTCTACTGTGTATAAAAAAGTTTCATTGACAGATAACCTAAGGCATACACATATCTCTTCATAGATGAAGAATAATATAAACATTAATGTGATTTTAATGACATGAAATGTTATTAATTAATATTTAATATATGTTTGACTGGAATCATATTTTGGATTCAATGAATTATTCACGAACATGTCTTAATTAATTCAATAGACTCCCATAATCACTAATACCCCCTCCACCCGAAGAAAGGTGTTATGAGATCAGACATAAATTCTAAGAGCCACTATGAGTCTCTAATTGTTGCAGTATAAATTTACCGATGATAAACTTCCATTAGAATTTATGTTCAAAAGACATTGTTAATAAGCGGTCAACTTGGTGTCTCTTATTCCACAAATAATTATTCTTTTAACTGCTCGGAAAATATTCATTAGTAAAGAAATAGTGTGATGAAATTGAAGGGTCACAAAACCACCACAACCAAACACCATTAAAAACACACATGATTTATATAATGAAACAATAATGGTTAAACCCATATGAATACTTAACCAATGTGAATATGTCTCCATCATGTTAGGAATATTTCATAATATCACAAAATGAATGAGAGCCAATCATGGTTCTAAAATGATATAGTAAACATGTATTTATTTGTTAAGTTGATTCTTTGATAGGGGTTTTCCATTTTTCTTCTATATTAAACACATTTAAAATACATATACATTAAATGAAAATTCATCCTTCCATATTAAAAAAATCGACTCATCAATTGATATAAACTAAATGTATTTTTTGTAATTGAGGACATTGTCGCAAACTTAGTATCTTCAAAGAAGGGTTTCAAAAGAATTGATTGAAAATTACCACCTGAATGGAAAAAAAACCTTAGAGGCTATTAAAAAATATATACAACACATGAATCCTCAACAAACATCTACTCAGATATGGTTGGAAGACTATATGTTGCTGATATATATGGTTTCCTTGAGAGAGATTCCCAGAAATATAGCACCACGTTACTCAGTTACATTAGATAATTTACCAAAGAGGCATTCAATGGAAACATTACAAATGAAATAGAAATACCCAAAAAATGTAAATTAGTAGCAGACACTACCACCAATTCAATATGAATTTATGTCTTCAGTATGATGGGGATGTATTTCAATAAGCTACTGCTAAGGTAACCCTCACATTAACTTCTTTGAAAACCCGTAGAAGATGGTGATCAAACAATAATGAAGAGTTCCAAATTCCATATACTACTATGGAATCCCACCCACAAGAAAATGAAAAAATTATTATCAGGCCCCAATACCACATCAAACACATCAATTCTCCCAATTAAATATCACATCATCAGGTAAAACCTTCTAGAACACCCTATCAGCCAATAGGGGTAATACTAGTGTGTCAACCCAATCCCTAAAAAAGTATTAGTATACTATAGAAGGAAATATATAACATGGAATAGGTCACATCATTTTTCAAACCACATATTGGTTATTAATTTACATTATGACTACAAAATTCACCCAATGTATAATAAAAATGATGGAATGGTAGTATTTTATGCCTTCTCACAATATACAATCTTTACAAGAGAAAGTAATTTCAGAATCTATGGTTCGGAATAGGGCATATAACCCTGCCTTCACATGTCGTGTGAAAAATAAACATAATCCTGAGGCAACTCTGGATAAGTCATGATTTCATACACCCATATTTAATAGTCATGGGTTGAATTCTGTGATAAATATACAACTAGATATGACATACATCCTTATTTGAATTTTAGTTCATATTTACATTATAATGACAATTATAGGGTGAGCCCAAAACTATTTTGAATACTTAGGGGATAGTTGGAGTGTTCTAGTAGAAATATAGTATCCTCTTAGACTGTATCACTTATATGAATATATCAATACACATTAGGGGATTCCATATTCTCAAGGGAAACATCATAAAATAAATCACACCTGAGTAAGCATAAAATGATGAAATAGGATCAGAATAGTTTTATAATAATGTAATTTATTTAATTCAATCAACCACTTTCCAATAGAATAACAAGATACAGTTGAATCATTACACAATTTATGACTATATTGGTCATCCCTATGAAGGTAATCCTCCAAACATCGTCACCAAAATACCTGGTACTTCCTCCCTGTAATATTTACCTTGATTGATCTATTTTTAGACACAATGTGATTGATAATGAGAGATCATATATGGGTAAAGGTTATGACACTCATCCTCATTTCTATTAAATCATATTAGAAGAAGGACCTTCATGGGTTATCATTTACCCTAATGTCCCACCATAGTGTAATGATTCATTTTGACAAGCATATACTCCCCATATATAATATATTATGAGAAATAAAAAATTTCCAAGGATAATAGATCTATAGGTTTAGTTATTCCTTATCCATTGTCATTTTAATGATAAATATTTCTCAAAATAAGAAATCAAGAGTCGATGTTCATCCTCTAATCCTAATTTGGATATTTTTCTTTCTATAAAAGTGAACAATGATTAAATCAACCACACAATATAAATCAAAGTATCATGGAATAACCAACCATCAGTATATCAGGTGGAGGAATCCATCAAATATGAATAAAACATTAAAGTAATTATGAGAAGGAAAAATTATGTGGATTATATGTCCACAGTTTTTTATCTCAACCACATCTCAATTTTACATTCCATGGTTAATTTTATAATAACGAATGCACAAAATTTATTTGAACCATATGAATAATTTTGAGCACCTGAATTTTCTTCCTTATATATGAGGGATATGTTGACCACCTTAATGTAATCGATGAACATTCTCCCCTAATTCATATTGAATATTATCCATTAGCATGATACCCAATATAGGGAAAAAAGAATAAAGATATTGAACATGTTTGATTTAATTTATTTAATGGAATAGGATATATTATTGTATATTAAAATCCATTTTCATTGTTAGATAAAGGGTTTTAGCACATACCATTTCATTTAAACTTTCTCTCTGTAATGAAAAATCAACCTTAAGTGGAAACAAGTAAAGCATATTCATCGAGTAAATCATCATATATGGGCATCTCTCAATAAATATAGTGTGATAATAAAAATAAATGAATGAAAAAATCATGTAGATTTTCGGATTGATAAGATAAATATATATAATAAATCCTTAACAATGAATCTATGAGAATTTGTCAATATTCTCGCATTGGGGAAGAAAATCATTGGATAACACTGATACAATGATAATAATTTTCTTTTTCTGGAATATATATTTAATCTATAAAACACTTAAATTATGAATCAATATATAAATAGAAAATAAAAGGAATAACAATCAAAAATGATTTAAAAACAACCCCAGCCAATAGGGAAGTGGGAATTTTTAACTTAGTTTTTCCATTCATGGATCAAAAATGAGAATGATGTGTGAGAAAATTTGAAGGGAAAAAACCCCATCCCATTTTGAAGGGGAATTTTTACCTCAACCTCCATTTGTATGGAAATAAATAATTTAATGTTTTAGATGAATTCAATAATATAAATCCTACTGATCCATCCCATCATGTGACTCGATTCCCTCATTAAGAGCATGTACAATGACATTATACATTTGTTCCCTTTTCTCCACCTTTTCAAAAAATATACAAAGTAATCCTATAATGTAGTAAATTGGATCTATAATGATAGAAGAAATTTACTTTTTTATAATAGATACAGATTATATTACTTCCATATGTACATATTATTTTGATAATCATCCATCCTATCATTCAAATACCAATACGACAATAAATATTAATTAGGTATTAGTGAATGTAATTGTCACAACTAATGATTATTTCTAAAAATATAATGACAATGTATATGAAAATGAAGAGGAAATTAACATTCACAAAAAAATATTCAATGAAATAAAAAATTAAGCTTTTAATATATAGAATGAAAAGATCTCAAAAAAGGTGTCTATTTCCAAGAATTGACAAACATAACCTTTTGAACAAACTTTTTCAAATGAAATTGTCAAGGGAATGAGTACATCCAATAATATTTTATAAATAATCAAATCCTTTGTGATTGAAGAGAGGTTTGAGTAATATGTAGAGTAAATGGAGAAACTATGAATGTGAAATGATGAACTTATAATAGGTAATGTTCTTAAGATAATTACATTCAAGAGAATCTCCATCTCACCCTATAGAATTATTACTCTATGAATGGCGTATTTATATCCATGATAGTGTATTTAGATTATCACTTCATCTGTATGACATGAAATCCGATTTATTATGATCCATTCATCTTAGGGTATCAGAAAATCCAGTAATTTGGGAATCAAACCAAATTTTACTAGGTGAACTGTAATAGGATGAAAATTAACAAGTGTTATCTACATGTATTTGTGGACACATTTCATTAATCCATATGTTTTTATTCCCCAGATAAAGATCATTTTAGCCATATATTCTATACAATCATATCAATACTATTGATATTTTAATAACCCTATTTGATGATATATTCCAACAATGTATACTATTATAGTCCACAAGGAATAATTAACATTAATTTGAGGATATGACTCTTTCTGTCCCCATTTAATGGGATCCTTATATCTCCAATATTTAATGTAATGAGGGCGTCGATATAGAATTTGACCCATTTTATTTAATATTATAGTCCCATGACGGGATCCCCTATTAAAAAATGAAAAGTGAAACTCATGAAAATATTATAATCATTAAAATCAATATGCTACGTATTGTATACCTATTTTTCTATCTCATTCAATCGTATTATGGGAAAATATCATTCAATTTTTTTTAATTTTGATAAATGTTGTATAATAAAATACTCCTCCTAGTATAAAATTAAAAAAAATGGAATGAGAGAGTCTCATAATTTTTATTATTTAAAGGGGTTGATTTAGTCTATAAAACTAATGATTCCAAAATATTATTATCCCATATAAACACTTATTCTTCACAACGTGTTGAAATATGGTCAGATTCGTATTAAATATTAATTAAGGTTTTGGGATGTTGTAAATTTTTCTTTTTTATTTAATGATTATCTATTCTAAACCAATGCCAATTTAAAACTAATTATATCCTCTTATTTGAAGTGAATATCAAATGTAGATGGTAGCACTATATTTGTTAACCTAGCCACTTCACAAAATCTAGATCTAAATCCAACACCATATCACTCATCAACTCAGCCTTAGTGTTAGTGATAAGTCCATCCTCATTAAGAAGAGAAAAATTTAAATTTCTATAATAATATTTTGGGATGGAGGATTAAATTTTATCCCTTCTGTGATGATAATTTCCCTTTCAATATCGTAACGTTTTTAAAAAAATAACATTCTCTTATTGAAAAATTCCAATGTGACTGATTAGGATAGTCACGATGATATCCCAAACTATGTACCATTTTATTAGATATATGGGATCATTATACATGAATTATATGTTTTAAAATACATAATATAATAAATAGAAGACGGTGGTAAAATTATTTTTGGAATACCACAAGAAAAAGTGGATTTTGTTTATGAAGCATCCTGATAGGAAGAATGTGATTCCGAATATTTTTCAAGGAAAGGTGTAAACATTTTCAACAATTGGATGACTAGAAATAATACAATGAATATATGATATACTATGTGTGTTGTTGAAAAAAAAATTAGACATCATTTTCTCATTCTTTGGAACACCCAATAACATATAATCAAAATGCACCTAAAATAGTTCCTCCACGAATTAGAGAAATCATAAAATCTAATGTGATTTACCATATGAGAATCATGTGTGGATGAAAAAACAATTATTTACACTTTCAATGATTATTCACCCATAATATGAGATATAATAATTTCCCCACCTAAATGTACCACATGAGTTGATCTATAATAAAAAATTATCATCCAAATAATAATTATTTATGGGTTTCATTAATTCCATTATCATAAAGTAAAAATTCTCCAATGTTTAAAATGATAATTAACCCATGTTCCCTACCAAAAATTGGGTACCTAGGGCAACATTTTGTAGAATCAAAGGATGTTGGTTAATCCTATTGAGTTATGAACTAAATATTCATGGAATGTCCCTTGTATAACTATTTATGTCTTAAAAAATCATGGTAGATCCATTATGTGTGATAAAATAATTGGAAGATGTTTCAGTACATATGGTATGAGTCTCATTGAATTCAATAACCTAGATAATCAATTAGACCAGTGTATGTAACAAATATATGTTTAAAATATGGTAAATCTATTCTTATAAAACGAAAAAGAAAATGAGGACAATCTACTTATGTTCTAAAGGATGACCTTCCAAAATAAATTACATCATCTACTATATAAATTATTAGAGATAAAACTCATGTTGATTATCCATACCTTTATCTAAAAAGTATCGTATTTTAAATAAATTTTCCGTGGTGGATTCTTGTTTTTCAATCATGTATGATTGATGTTTTCCAACAACCTCCAGCATTTGGACACAGAGGATTTGTAGAAACATCTTCTATTTAAATATGATATCACATATTTTGAAGATTATCATCCCAAGATCAATCATAAATAAGAACATATAATTATTTAATACATATAAATGTTAAATATGACATTATATAGGGGAATAAATTACCCATAAATGTTTCTGGATGAAAAAAGATGTTGATATATGGTAATCATTCATTAATAAGGGTTCAAGAGTCAACCACATTCCGGTAGGAACACTTCTTCGACTAGGATACAATGTGGAAACATTCCCACATCAATAATAATGGGACATAAGTATGGAAAAATGAAGCAATATAACTTTTGAAGAATAAATATATATTTTCAATTTGGGGATCTTTATTCGGAATAAAATATTATAGGTTTTGCGGATGTCATGGCCTTCAAGATTCTATTAGTAAATCAATGGATTACTAAAGATATATCTTTATCCTCATAATACAACCAATGGATCATTTATATCATTAATGGGGAAATTCAATCAATTCATGTAGATAATTAAATATAATTTTTTTTATAATCACTATATATTTTTGAAGTATGCCATCAGATAAAATATAAAAAATCTATGATTGACAATTTCCCATGATTCACATCCCCATGTTATATAGAAATACCCTCATCCTATCTATTTATATAGATCCGTGAAGAATATGTGATGCATATCAATCGGATCAAACCAATGAATCTTGAATCTATTTAAGTAATCAAAAACCTTCATATTTCCTATGATGATGATAGAGAACATCAGTTCTTAAAAGTAAATGAACCATCCATATAGTGGTAAATTATGAAGATAAAATAAATTCATTACATGCCATGAGATAAACCATATCCATTCCAGGTCATTAGAATTAAAAATAGTTATTGTCTCACTAGGCTCGGTTGTACATAATACTTCAATAACAATTTCATCCACTATAGAACATCAATGAAGCCATGTGACATTTTTAAGGTCAGAACAAGGTACTACATCTTCCAAATGACAAAAAAAATATAACCTATTAATTCCAATAAAATTCCATCATCAACAACAATCCCTATAAAGTAGTTGAATAATAATAGATTAGGTAAAATTAAGATTAATATGAATATGAAATGGATTATTACCATATGAATTATTTTCTAGCATTCATGGAAAATGTCTCTACCAATATTTATGAACTCAGAGAAATAAACATTGGTTCGGAGGAGGACCCACGAACCAAAATTATTGGAATATAAATTTCATCTAAAAAACATTAGGTATACTACACTATTAAAAATTATCATTTGGATAGTTTTCCATGGAATTACACAAAAATGATTGGAATTGGTCACGAGGTGGCCACTC
Source organism: Viscum album (assembly GCA_963277665.1). NCBI lineage: Eukaryota > Viridiplantae > Streptophyta > Magnoliopsida > Santalales > Viscaceae > Viscum > Viscum album. The sequence goes on along the minus strand of OY728163.1, from coordinate 1,681,251,283 downwards.
ACCACCTTGACATAACAAAAACCCTTTTCAAATATTCTCTTGATAATGGTTTTCAATGAAAAAATAATAATTTTCATTAACTTATGAGACCACACGTAGAATTACCCTAAATTTTATTTCATGGATTTGGTTATAGAAAATTTGATTGATCATGTATTGGTACTTTAAGACCTTTTCTTCATTAAAATCTATTTATGATAAAATGATTTATGGACACAAAATATGTGGAATACACAACCTTCAAATCACTCAAAGGGGAATATTTATATCACTTAATTTATTTTGGTTTGATGAATTATATTACAGCAAAACAATGATCCTGGTCTCTAAACCAAAAACACTTTTTGAAGTGGTTTTTGGGTGCTAAATCAATGATCTAATGGAAAAATATTTGAATACTTTAATCACATTTATATTCTTGAGGCAGTCATTAATGAATTATGAAAACATTTTCTAAAAATGAAAACAATGAAATGTGCTTTATGAGTTACCTAGGGATTGTTTCTAAGCATCATAAAATTTAGTTCCTTCAGTTATGTTGATATCAATAGGTGAAAATTCATCTATGATATGTCACCTCAAAGAATATTAAATGTGTTAAGGGGGTTACAATGTCAACTTTCATATATTCATAATTTTATAGATAAATTAATGGGAAATTTTATTCCATTAATGAAAATGATGAAATATGGGGTCGGAAATATGTTGACTAATGACTTTCTTTAATTATTATATTTTCTCAATAAATATATTTTACTATTAAAGTGTTGATGATGAATTATGAGGGAAATATAATTTTGAGTCTGAATTACCTAGAATGATATATTGGTTCATTCCATGCAAAATAGAATAATTTTTTGATTGAAAACATCTTTTTGTATCTTATTAGAATAATCATTGATAATGATAATTGTTATTTATATAACATGAAGAGATATATTTTACAAATATTTATAGTTCAATAGAATATGTACTACCTGAAACAGTCTTAATTACACTTGGTTTCACATAGTATCGCACATAAATACATACTCATATATTTTATGTTAATTATGAAATTTGAAAAAAGGAGGTCATCTTGGAGTAGTATGATATTATGTGTATTCCATGGAATCCATAAATGGGAAAATAATAAGCAAATATAAATCTATAAAAACTCCCTACATAATAAAATCTGTTGAGTAATTAATTCCATGAAGAAGTTATCATTTGCATCAAGAGGTTTCGTAGATCTTGGAGATGAATTTTGATGGGGAATATAGAAGTCCTATAATGAAGAGAGTAGAAATCCCAATGCTCAATAATATCTAGTTTTTATCAGTGTTCATATGCACAAAAATGTAGTCTCACGATACTCATAAAAATTTTAAAAATGGTTAAACCAATAATGATGAATTTTTTGAAGCATTCATTTCTTGGATGGAGCTAGAACATCGAATTAAGGAGGACCAAATTAATATAAATGGTGATTTATAAATTATAATCTATATGTTAAATGGTGATTATTCCATCAGAAAGGAATACAAAATCCCCATTATTCAATATGTATAAGGATATATGGATGAGTTACAAACAAATAATAAATTCACTCATATATCATGAACATATAATTACAATAAAGATTCATTGGAATATTAAATTGTTGATTTCAATGATCCATTATAGGATCAAATGGTCATTAGCATTTTGACCAAAAAAATTGTGTCCACATTTTTTCTTTTCTACAAAGAGAAAACAAAAAAAGTTAATTTTTGTCAAAAACATCATGGTCCTACAACCAGTTGGTTTATGCCCATCATGGACTACATTTAGTAAGAATAACTCCAATAAGATAATGTTTGAAAAGTGAAAATGTGATGATGATAAATTGACATTAAACATTATGACATCACAAATAACCATTAATCATTTATTAACTATAATTAAATGGTGTAATTTTCTAGTGTATTGATGGATAAGGGAATATTAATGTCATGAAAGGTGTACATACATGGTGTTTTTGTTCTCATAAGTCAGGGATCATGTGTTGACATCATATTAGAAGTCATGGAATCTTTATTCTAAAAATGATAACAGATTTCACAATATTAACCAAAAGGTATCATTCATTACATGTTCACATAATATTTATATATAAACCATTGGATTTTTAAAAACATAAAAATACTACTTGTCATTTTTTAATATAGGTAATTCATGTTATAGGTCCATATCATCAACCTATAGAAATGATGTTCATGTACATTTTCACTACCACCACTTTTCTCCAAGGTGTACAAGCCTATACCACTCAATGATGTCATGTAATAGAATATTTTCAATTTCATTAATTCCAATATCATTATTAGATTTGGTATCCCTCTTATAAAATTGATTAAAAATGTTAGAAATTTATATTATATTGAATTGAAAATTATATAAAAAGATTATTTTATCAAATCAATACATTCATCACATTAAAATTTTGTAGAAAATGGGATTATATAATCCTTTATAAATATATTTTTAATCATAATCTAAAAAATTGTTTAATTTTATAAAAATAAATATCTTGGAAATAATTTTTACTCATTATGGAATTATTAGACTAATATTGACAGTACCACATAGGCAAACCTGTATTCACTTTTATATTATATAGAAGCAGTCTTCTACATTGATATCCAAATTCTCTCACTTCTCTTTTTCATTTGGGATACGTTATATATATATGAGTAATAAAAAATTTATCTCAATTAATTGGAGTGACTTTATAACAAAATACCACAAACCTTTAAAAACATATAACACATAAAAAATTGGATTTTTTGCGATTTGAACAATAAATATGGTTTCCCATCATTTCTCTAAGGAGAATAGGAACATGCTCTCCTTTATTAAATGATACCATGGTTGAATCCTATATATAATGATTCAAGGTAGGAGGGACCAAATTTTAATTATAAGGTACACTATAAATGATATTATTGTTCGTTTTTGATGGATAGATAGCCTGAAATATGCCCAAAAAATACAAGGATTCTCAAGTAATTAATTTTATAGTAATGGTTAATTTTCTACATCACATGACCTCAAAAGGCATTATATATGGTTTTATTGGTACTAACTAATATTAAAAGACACTATTTCCAAAATTTTAATAATTTAAAATACATTTCCAAATTACTTATTGATAAAAAATAAATACTATTAAAATTTACATGATAAATGATATAAAACTATATGATTTTCATCTTTGATACTTGAAAAAAAATGCATAACATTTCAGTTTACCATTTAACGTATCAAAATTCATGGGACCAATATATAAAGAACGCCTATCACGGGACATCGAAAAAGACAATTTCTATATATTTTTAGTGCAGCAAAGAGGTTATCTAGGGACGTCTCACTTGAGGAGCTTTCTAGTTGGTTCAACCACTAATCTTAATTCCCCTATTATAAATATTTTGCGTGTTTTAAATATTTAATGGAAACAACGTTTTTGTGGGTTTTCCAAAATTTATAATTAAAACAATTACATGAAAAATTTAAATCACCAGCTGAACAAAATTAAATCAGGGAAGAAAGGTCATGGTCATATTGTTTCATAACATGGGTTAGTTTAATATTTATTATTTTTTAAAATTCAATTTGATAATTCATTTAATTAAACCTCATTAAATAATTATATTCTTTATATATAATGATTATTTTATTTTATCATGCCTCTAGAACACCAATCCACACGTTCTCCAATAGTCAACTAGGTTAACACCTCAACCATGAATGCTATCCCAAATAGAACCAACTCCATAGTATTTCGATTCATCATTTATGACAACCCCACCTCCACTATATTAAGTGTTCTCCTATGATTAGTTATGGAAAATGAATTAATCAATGTAAATTAATAAAAATGGAAATAGTGTAGTTGTTGATGACCGCCACACACGTGAACTATTTTTGCCTCCATCATAAATAGAATAAAATCATTTTGAATTGAAGATTACTAATTAAAGAAAACCATGAAACCTCCCCCAGTTTGAAGCCTTGAGTTGGTCACTTTTCATAGAAATGTGCATAGAGATCATGATGGAATGATGTAAGAGAGATAATTGTAATTTGATTTTTAAGAGAAAAGTGGTGTAAGAATAAAGGGGGACCCATTAATATAAAAATTAATAATTCCTTAAAATAGAAATGAAAAATAAAAATAAATTTAAATTTAAGAAAGAAAATTCCTAAATGGATATTTTACTCTTCTCATTGTTTCCCAAGATAGTATTGAGTAGTATTGTAATGATTTCATATATAGAAGCTCCACTCATTTTATAGGAATATTTTTGTCCTTCATATGTTGTCATGTTTTTGACCGAATTGTTGGATGTATAATTCTTGGAAACCATACTAAATGTTGCTCACTAATTTATTTACTATTGATCTAGAAAATATCATCTCAATTGACCACCGGTTATTGGATTTATGATTTTTTTATTCATTGGTTTATTTTTTTAGTAAAAGGTTCTAGGATTCTTCCTCGAAACGAAATACATACAATGGAAAATGTAATGAATTAAAATCTCACAAAAATTAATTTTATAGTAGATCCTATTTGTACTCATGAAATCCCCGGTAGAGAAACATCAATTTAAGGAATACAGTCTGAGGTGGATGTATGTTACCATGGTAGAGTCCACCTGTCCGATCGAAAAAATCATCAACTTCATTAAATTTTTATGGCTTCATGATAATCTATAAATCTCCTGGTTCAGAAAACTATATGTAGGAAATAAAATATATATTATATGAAAAACTTTATCCCTCAATTTGGAATTATATTTTTCAGGAAATGACCAAAATAATTTTGACATAAAAATTAATCAAAAATCTAGAATTATGCACATTTTAGAATTTAGCTCATTTTATTCTATAAACATAATTGCCCATTATTTCGATAAAACGATTTAATACATGGGTTTTATCATTTGAAAACATAACCCATTAATTATTATTGTATTGAAATTATGAAAATGAATTTTCTTGGTCAAATACCCACCACACATAAACCATGATTTCCCTCAAGCATAAAATCTCATCATGGAATTCAGAGGACCACAATATTAATAATATTCAATTTTTAAAGTAATAAAAAAATTTAATTTCCAATTAATATTTAATAATCATCATAAAATATAAATTTAATTCCCTTTTTTATAAAACAATTAATTCATATATTATACTTTTCCCCATGAATAATTTATGGAACTTATTCTTTCATTCATTAATGCTTATCGTTTCAATATTATTAAACATCCCACATCATTATTTAACTCACCATTTAATTTTAACTCTCATCAATCATGATATAATTAATGTTTATTTTTGTTCATATATTTTGAACACTAAACGTAACCATAATCTTATAAAATAACAACTTTGCAATCATTTTAAAGACAAAAGACGCATAAAATCATGAGGTATTTTCAATATAGGTTCAAATAACTCTTTGGCTTACGGTTGGTTGGATTTTATGTTAAAAATTATGGCTCAAGGAGATGGTTTATCTCTTCAGTACAATGTATGATATAAAAAAGTATAAAAAATTTCTCCCCTTCGATCTACCAACACCCACATCCCCCAAAACTCAAAGTAAGATCATGTTAAAAGTAAAGCATAATGAATGATAAATGCACCCTCTTGATTATTTTTATTTTAAACTTTTTTCATTTTTCTAAATTTATGGTTAGATCAAACCTCACCTCCATCACATAACTACATACAATAAGAGGACTACTAGTCTGTAAAATTTTGGTTTTTTGTTTTCCCAAATCACAAGCCAATTTTATCATTTATTTTTGTCAATTTTTAATGATTTTTAATTCAAGAGATGAAAATAATGAAATACAAGGAATGATTTCACAACATTTTAAGATCAGGACAACATAACCCCCACATTTTCCCTTAAAATATATAACACCCCTTACACCATGAACCCCTTCACCCCTACCATTTATTTTTAAAATAACATGAAAATACCAAGAGAACGGTTGGAATGGACAAATATGGCTTGAAACATGGATCATTCCTAAAAAATTCCTTCATGGATTTTATGGGCTAAAAGAAGGATTGATGTAAAGGTTGTAATTAAGGATAAGATCTTTTCAAATATGACCCAATAAATTTAAATGTTCTTTTATATAGTCATAACTTTAACAAGTTCAAATGCATTAGTAGTGTTCTATTGGTAGACGTGCACACTGGACTTTGTGTCGCAGAACCTTCCATCGGTAGCTCTTTTGAACTTGAATCAGTAAATCATATACCGGTGACTTTAGTTCCATCGATATCTATTGTTAATCGGTAGCTGTCTCTCTATTTGTATCTCATTGCATCAGAAGTCTATCCGTAGACTGTTACTATTAGCAGACTTCTATCGGTATCTCGATATATCAGTGACTATTCTTGTATCAGTAACTATCTGTGAACTGGCTCTATTGGTAGACTTCTGGCTATTGGTAGCTCTGGTCTGTTGTATATAGGTAGCTCGGTAGACAGGTTCTATTAATAGTCTTCCTCATATCGATAGCTACTAGTAGACATGCACATCAGTAGCTCATCTGTTCTGTCAGTAGACTTTGTTTCTACTTACTGGTAACTCTGGTGTGTCGGTGACTATCTGTCTATCAGTATATTAAATCTATCGGTAGACTGAGTTCCAGTAGCCCTAGCTAAACGCAAACCAGTAACTTAATACTTATCTGTTTCATACACAACATATCAGAATGGGTTAGAATTACATCAGAACAAATATAAACATGGATAAACAAATATTAAATTATCTCAGTGATTATTTTAATATTATTATCATCTTGAGCACAGATTGAAAGAATTAATATATAGAAAAACCATTGATTGATATTATTAAATTATATGAAAGCTTAATTGGGATTATCAAAACATGTGAGGTAAAAAATCTCCACCTTTTTGATAATCACAACTTATGGTATTATCATTAAAAAATAATATATCAAAGGATATATAATTAAGCTCTATTTTATCATATAAAACAAAATAGTATAAAAAATAATTTATTCGAGATAGAATTAAATGTATCAGAGATAAAAGAAAAAACCATGATGACAAAGGTAATATTTAGTGGTATAAGATAACATCAGAGAACTAAATGAAATGATATCAGAGAATGAGAGTAAAGGCACTGGTATTAGAAGATGAAATTCAGAGGTATCATAGAGGTAAATCATGATAGCTCTTAGATAAAATTACTCCCCCTTTCATTAATATCTCTCCCACTTTTGATACTTAGAGAGTATTTCTCCTCCTTTGTAAAATATTTCTCCCCCTTTGTGATAATCAAAAAGTGGGAAATAATAAAGAGAAGTGGAAAATAGGATAGAAGAAAATCACATGTATTAAATGTGACAAAAAGGTACAAATAGAGAAAACAAAATACATAGGATTCATATCAAACATTCCAGCTACTGGATCAATCCACATCCTCAATGTGATATTTTCCATTGGGGTCTGAAGAGGATTCAGGTGGTGGGGATTCTGGTGAAGGATTAGGAATTCCTGAAAAGACCACAGGAGGCTGAGAAAATGACATTGTGTCTTGCCTGTATTGATGAGTCCTTTTGTGTGATCATAGCTGTGAGCCTTCGAATGGCTTGGACATGAGTCATCTGAATTGGATAATTAGTAGAGGTAGAGGGAGGCAAAGAAAGAGGGACAATTACTGGCCTGGAACTAACATGCAGAATGGGTAGAAACAGATTTCAAAAATCTATAATGATTCCTCCTCCTCTCTCCATAGAGGATATGAAGTCATCCATGGTCTCTATAAACTTGTCCAAAGATGGATTCAATTCTCTTAGCTTTCTATCATGTTATCTAAAGGCTTGATTGAAATGAGGCAGTTTCATATTCTCAATCAGAAGCTTGTAATGATTGGTCATTTGGGTCTTTGTGTAAATTTTGGAGAAATAAGAGTCTCTTTTCTTTCAATTTTTTTTGAGAGTCAGCGGGTTCTCTCATGTAGTCTTGGAATATCTTCATAATTTTTCTGGCTGAATCTCAATTAGAAATAAGAACTCTTATCAGTTCAGATGAGTCCCCAGATCCAGTAGTTAAGGTAGAACCAAAATCTTCTTTCATCATAGCTCGAATTTGATTCAAATCCATCGAAGTTTTAGATGCAAGATAACCAACTGAGAACGATATAGTCTCTTTGAAGCTTTTGGTCAAACCATTGATAATATTTGGAACATTGGATTCCTGGGTTTTAATATGATATTTCATAGAAGTTTTGAATCCTTAAAATACTGATACCATCTGACATACAACACTCTTCACATAATCTAATTCCTTATCTGCTTGGGATTTTGAGCTCATGTAAGAGTCTAGATAAACAACATCTTTCTTTAGAGGTTCACGATTTGATTCATGTCTAAAAACTTGCGCCTGGAAATCATTAACTTCTTCATCTATTTCTCCCATAAAAGTTGATAAATTGCAGGTAAAATATAGTTCAAAAGATCTTTATAGCATAACCATTTCTTCAAAAAAACTCTGCTTCATCTCAGCAATTGAGGAACAAAAATATTCTTTCAGCTCATCCCTTAAGATATCCATATCAGCCTTGGTAACCAAATCAGCATGTGCAACTGCTGCAGATGCTCTTTCAGAGGCTAAACTGACCACAGTGTTAGTCAAAACTGATTGAATTGATGACACCATAGAAACATCCATTTTCTTTACCTCTTCCACAAAACAGTCCTTATGTTTTTCTTCAGATTATCCAGGTCATGCATTCTAACCACATCTTCAAACAATAACTCAGAATCGACCTCATATGTAATCTTAGGTCTATTGTGAGATGCCTCATTATTTGAATATGAATAGTCAAAACCACATACTATAAAACCAAGGTCTTTTGACCAATCATTAAAACCATCATCCCATGTGACACTTCCAAACATAGATCGATGCTCCCCCTCAATGGGTGCATCCTTAATTAAGATGAAAACATTCTCAGTAATATTCACAACAGCATCCTCAGCAGGACTTTCATCCTGAGGAGAATATTCCACTATCAATTCCATCAATGTAGTAGCAGGATGGTCTTCTGGATTAGGTAAGGGTATGTCATCTTCATTTTCTCTCTCAGTAGGTACTACAGATTGTCCAATAACTAAACTCAAGCTCAAATCATCTAATAGAGATGCTTCACTCTCATGAACATCTTCTTCATTTTCAATAGCAGATACTTCAACAACCTCTAAAGTAGCTTCTTTTTTATCTGATATATGTTGAAATGGATTTTCAAGAGCTGGGCTAGGAGGAAAGTCAGGGTATCCTCCTTCATCATCAGAGGAATATTCCTCTTCTAAATCATCATTATATTCTGGCTTCTCTTCATTCGGTCCTAGTCTTGGATCCCTCATATCCTTTGGTCTTGAAGGATGAGTCATAGGATTAAACTTGTCATACACCCTATGTTCATCATTGAACCATTCTCCTCTCCAAGGGATACAATTTATTTTCATGTACTTACAAAGTGTAGTTGTGACACAAAAGTTATTCTTCACTACCACTATCCCATCTTGAGACTCAGCAACCCCTTTTACCTTGATCATCACATAGATTAACTTAGCATAGAGTTGGGCTTTTGTCTTTGATTTTTTCCTTGCCATACCTTCCATTTGGAGCATCAACAATCTGGATAAATTAACCTTTACACAATGACTTAAGAGGTGCAGGAGATCGATATCCAAATGTCTAAAATTGGAAAAGTCTCCTCTCCTCAGTATCAAGACATGTTGAACAAAATTTGAACAAAAATCTTTTCTCTCCATCCATTTCTGCAGCAACTACTTTTCATTGACGTCCATCACCATTCAACTCTTCCAAAGCAGTCTCATAATCAAAAATCCCACTGGTAGGGTGCATGGCTCTCGCGACATATCCAGATACTCCTTCATGTGGAACTATCAAGTACTCAGCCCATTCAACAGATGAGTACGACATCCCCTTTCCATTCAAAAAATATGTTACTCGATTTAATTCTCTGATTCGTCAAAGGTTACAAAATCGTAAAACTGTTTCACTAATTTTGGAAATTAAGGACCATTGTTGTTCGAGAAACACTCTACCCATTTTTTATCTTCAAGAACTTCGAGCACTATGGACACTCTAGGAAGCATCCATTCTACACACAGTTCCTTTTCAATCACAATAACTCGATTTTTCAGATGAGGATTCACTGGTCGTCTCCCTGACCTAGTTCTAGAAACACTTCCACTACCACTTTCTTCTTTCTTGGTCCTTTTCCTCTTTGTTTTCGGTTCAATAGATTCATCTCTAATGGTAGGAAGTTTAGTTTTTGTCATCACTGGTTCGAAGGATTTAGGGTTCTCTAAGGATTTGGGAGATAAGGTTTGAGGCTTGGTGCATTTTGGAGTAGCTCAGACTTTAATTTTATCATTTAGGAATCATAAAATAAATTAAAAAAATGAAATAAAGTAAAAAACAATTCATATTCTGGCGGCAGACAGATGTTTTAACCAGTGTGCACATCGGTGAGAATTTCTTATCAGTGATGTTTTACATCGGTGAGGTTTTCTATTAGTGAGGTTATATCGGTATGAATTTCACATAGGTGAGAATTTCCTATCAGTGAGAATTTCACATCATTGAGAATTTTACTTCAGTGAGAATTTTACATCGGCAAGAATATTACATCGGTGAGAATATCTACAGATTGAGGATAAACATTCCTAACTCATGTCTAATGTAACATAACCTATCTAAACTCAAAGGATTAGTTAAAATATCGGCTAATTGATGTTTGGTGCCTATAAACTCAAGAGTAATATCACCCTTTTGGTAATGATCTCTCATGAAATGGTGCCTTACATCAATGTGTTTGTTCCAAGAGTGAGACCCAGGGTTCTTCGAGATATTTATTTCACTACTGTTGTTACAGTTGATTGACACGTTCCCAAAGTCATATCCATTGTCCAAAAGAGTGTGTTTCATCCAATGAATTTGTGCATAGCAACTACCATCAGCTATGTACTCTGCTTCGGCAGCGGATAATGCTACATAATTCTGCTTCTTACCACTCAAGATATGATGGACATTCCTAATAAATTACATGTTCCTGAAGAGCTCTTTCTATCAAAAATGCAACAAGAAAAATCAGCTTCTGAATAACTCCTTAACTCAAAGGGTTGTCCTTTTGGGTAAAACAAACCAAAGTTTACAGTATGTTTAAGATACATAAAAATTTATTAAACATCAAGTAATTGTGATTATTTTGGATTATCATGAAATATTGCACATATACGTACACTAAACATAATATCATGAAAACTAGAAGTAAGGTAAATTATGATTCCAATCATACCTCTGTAATTGGTTTGATCCACTAGATTCCCAGTTTCATCTTCATCCAATTTACAAATTGTACTCATAGGAGTTTCACTTTCCCTAATACTATCCAATCAAAATTTTTTTAAAATATCCATTGTATATTTAATTTGATTCAAAAGCATACCATTTTTATTTTGAAACACTTGAAATCCAAGAAAATATTTAAGTTCCCCATTATACTCACTTCAAATTCAATTTTCAAACTCTTTGAAAAATCATTACATAAAGAATGTTTAGAAGATCCCAAAATAATATCATCAACATAGTTTTTAACTAATAAAAAATCATTAGAATTTTTTTTAATAAAAATAGTAGTATGAGTAATCCCTTTAGTAAAACTTTTTTAAATAAGAAAATTACTATGTTTATCATAACAATCTCTTGGAGCCTGTTATAAACCATATAAATCTTTAGAATGTTTAAAAAATTGATTTGGAAAATTAGGACTAGTAAATCCAGGTGGTTGTTAAACAAAAATATTTAAAACAATAAAACCATTTAGAAAAGAACTTTTGACATCTATTTGATATAACTTGAAATTCAGATGAGCAGCATATGCAAGTAAGATCCTAATGGCTTCTAATCTGGCTACAGGTGCAAATGTTTTCCCATTGCCTATTCCTTCTTCTTGAATATATCCTTTTTCAACTATCTCGATTTTTTTCTAACTATGTTTCTAGACTCATAAACATTGTTTCTAAAAACCCATTGTGTGCCTACTATTAAGGTGTCCTTAGTTCTGTCAATTAATTCTCAGGATTTGTCTCATTAAATTTGATTTAATTCTTCTTGCATAGACATTTCCCAAAATTCAGCATTGATAGAATCATTGATATTTTTAGGTTCTAGCTGTGAAAGAAGGGCTTGATGTTCAACCTGATTTCTTAGAGAAGCTCTAGATTGTGTCCCTCTATCAAGATTACCAACAACAACATCCAAAGGATGATTCTTTAGAATCCTTGTTGATATAGTAAAGGTAGGACTAGAAATTTCAGGTTCATATATAGGTTCAAGTTCTATAGTAGAAGATTTTAAAATACGACCAGAACAGGATGTTTTAACAGCAGGTTCGTTAGATTTATCACTAAGGTCCATAATACTAAAATCTTCCTCAAGATTTTCAAGAGAGATTTTAGGCTCATGTGGATCAGTTTCATCAAACATGATGTGAATAGATTCTTCCACACATTTTGTTCTTTTAATAAAGACTCTATAGGCTTTTGTAGTTAATTAATAACCAAGAAAATTTCCTTCATCACTCTTAGAAGAAAACTTTTCCAGATTATCCTTTGTATTAAGAACAAAAACTTTGCATCCAAAGACGCTAAAGTAACTAACTTTAGGTTTTCTGTTATTCCACAACTCATAAGGGGTATTTTTAAGAATTGTTCTAATTAAGACTCTATTAATAATATAACAAGCTGTATTCACAGCTTCAGCCCAAAAGTAAATAGGTAGGTCATATTAATTAAGAATGGTTCTAGATATTTCTTGAAGGGTTCTATTCCTTCTTTCTACTACACCATTCTGTTGAGGTTTTCTATGAGCAGAAAAGTAGTAACTATATCCATTGTGTGAGAAATAAGATTAAAATTTATGATTTTCAAACTCACGACCATGATCACTTCTTAGAGTTTTAATCATAAGTCCACAAAGCTTTTCTACAGATTTGGGGTATTTAACAAAGTAAGAACAATCTTCACTTTTGTGAGCTAAGAAGTATACCCAAGTATATCTAGAAAAGTCATCTACTAGAACATAGATATAGTTCTTCCCATTTAAACTAGAAACTCTTGATGGTCCAAACAAGTCCATGTGAACAAACTCGAGATTTTGAGAAGTTGAAACGTCTTTCATTGATTTAATAGAAACATTATGTTTCTTTACCTTTTTAAAGGGACTACACACTTTGTCAATTTGGAATTCACGTTTAGGTAGGTCTCTAACTAATTTCTTTCTAGATAGTTTTCTATGTGAATTGATGTTGCAATGTCCTAATCATTTATGCCAAATCCAATACTCTTTATGAAAATCATTTAATCAAGTAACATTTTGTTTAGCTAGGGAATTTAAATCAACTATATAAGCATTATCATTTCACAAAGAAGAAAATACGAAAACATTTTTAGAATTAAAAACATTGAAAGAATTATTATCAAACATCACTTTAAATCCATCATCTCATAATTGAGAAATACTTAACAGGTTTTACATAAGTCCATCATCAAATAAAACATTAGAAATTAAAATTGAATCAGAGTTACCAATCTTGCCTAGGCCGATGATCATTCCTTTAGAATTATCACCAAAGGTGACATGTCCTCCACCAACCTTTATTAAACTTTTAAAGCATGAAAAATCTTCAGACATATGTCTTGAAAATCGACTGTCCAAGTACCATACCTTCTTATGAGAACTCTTTAAACATGTTTCCTACCAAACAGATTTAGATAGGAAATGATTTTGGTACCCAGATCTTCTTGGATCTACAAATGTTTGAAATCAAAGATTTAGGCACCCATATTTGTCATATGGGTCTCATAAAATTTATAGAATCTATAGATTTTTAAAGATAAAATTTATTTTACATATAACCATATGAATAACTGGTTGAATCATAAGAATTTCTAGAACTAGAATAAGTTGAATTTTGTCCAGACATAGGAAAAAATCGAGTTTTAGTGAACTGTCTCTGTCCAGGTTGGTATCCCAGACCAATAGTGTATTTAGGTGAAACTTGTTTACTTAACATTTGAGTAAGTGTGTATTATCCATTTGTAAACTTCTCTAAGTCTTTTCTATGTTTCTCATTTGACATTTTTAGTACTATATTTTCCTTTAACAGTTTAGCATTCTTCTATTTTTCAATAGATAGTTAGGTTTTAACATTAGTAGTGAGAGAATGATATTTCTTTAATGATTTGTATTTATCCTTATGTTCATTTCATGTCTCCTCCAGCATATTTCAGTATTCAAATAATTCCTTACTGGTCATCTTTTAAGAATCTGAATCAGATTCTCCATCATCTTCAGAATAATAGGAATTTAAAACAATTGTATCAAATGTTACCTTAGATGTGTTGGTCATGAAACACATGTTGGGATGATTCTTCTCATAATCAAAAACATCATATTCACTTGTGGTGTCTTCAGATGCACTCCAGGTATCCTTCATAGCTTTCTTGTACATCATGTCCTTTTAACCATATTTCTTGTTGACTTTTAATTTTGGACAATCAGCCTTGATGTGTCCTTTCCTATTACACTCATAAAAAACTATTTCATCATTCTTATTAGCTTTCTTCCAATCCTTATTCCATTGTCCCTTGTTGTCAAAATATCCATTGTTGTTATATTTCTTGAATAATCTCTTCTTCCTATAAAACTTCTCGAATCTACGGGCTATTTGAGCCATCTCAGCATCACTATATGAATCAGAATATTCATTGGTTGAACTCTCAGTAGGTAATTTCATTTTATCCTTTTCTTTACTCTTAGAGTCAGTAGACTTGAATGCTATGGATTTTCTCTTAGGTTCATCATCTTCCTCCTTATTCACATTGAGTTCTTCCATATACATCATTAATTTACCAATAAGCTCCTTTACTGGTAGTGCTCTATTGTGACATGACTTTCTGATTGAGACAGAGGTGCCTCTCCATCATTCTAGAAGACATCTCAGTATCCACATGATTTATTCCTTTGCTGGATCAACTTTTCCAAGTGAATACATTGTATTTACTGTCTCATTAAACCTGAGATGAATATAAGAAATAGGTTCATCAGTTTTCATTTTAAAATTGTCATTTTTAATAGTATATTTATTCAATCTCATTTCTTTAACATTGGTTGTTCCTACATGAGAAACACCCAAAGTATCCCATATTTAAATGGTAGTTTTATAAGCAGAAATCCTATTAAACTCTTCATCTCCTAAAGCACAGTATAAAGCATTCATAGGATTACAATTATTATTGTAAGCAGTCTTTGTAGATTCATCCCATGTTGTTCTTTCAGTTTCATGAATTTTATATTGAGAATCCATAGTAGTCCAAATATCAAAACCCATACATTCTAAATGAATTTTTATTTTCTGTTTCCACTGTGTATAATTTGTTCCATTGAAGAAAGGTCGTCGGTTAGTAGTAGCACCCTCTAGTCTATTATCCATAACTAGATATTAGAAAAGAAAAATATTTAATAGATATTTTATATAACTAACAGAAATTTAAGATCAATAATGATGCAACTAAAATCACAGTTAAAAAACAGAGTATTTCAAAAATCATTAAACAAAAATAATCCTCTGATACCAAATGCTGGTCAGAGTGGATACTCATGATGGGTGTGAATTGAGTTCCAATGAAAATTTCTGTTATAAATATTTCTCTTAAAATACACCAATTTAAAAACAAAGTAAAACATTAGTGAATGTATATAGAGTGTAAAGGTTAAATTAGTTTCTCAAATATTGATAAGGTCTCAGTTAACTTAATTTGAAGATTAAATTAACTTTTGAAACTAACATACTAGTTTACAATAAGTATAAATACTTTCTAATTTATCTATCAAAGTAGCTTTGAAATATTTTTTTTATTTCAATGTAATAGGAACCAAAATTTGTAAAATATATATGTAATAATTATAGACTAAAAATAAAGAACATCAATGTTAACCTAGAGGTTTAGTCTCAAGCCGAGACTAAGTCCTCTAAACAACTTATATAAATTGATCCACACCCTAGATCGAAGGTGAACAACAGTACACTACTGTCCAAGTACAAAGACCTCTACCACAGTTCATCGTGGGAAAAACAAACAATAGATCACAGGCTATTCAGGTCTTACTAGACCTCTACCACCATCCACAGTGGGAAACAAAAGAGTTATGAAGTTTGAGTGAGGATTTAAGAATCCTCTAGTTTAGCACAGGAGATAGTGTGTGTGTAAAATAAACAGAATACACACACTTCTCAAAGTGTAAATAAAGAATCACTAAGATAATTATGATTGCGATTAGAAATGCTTTAGTGATTAGCAGTGCATCTCGGGGCTCGTTTGGTTTATCAGAAAATATTCTGAGTCCTTCTCAGGTTTTCTCAGAAAATAGAGTGTTGTTTTCTTCATCGATTCTTGGTCCAGCTTAGCAGCCTGAGTGCATGAAATGTTTGTTGTATTTCTTCACTCAATATGCAACTTGTATTCACCTCTAGATTAAGTTTCTTCTTATATTTCCAGAATTATTGGAGTATGGATGTAGATTATAGAATACAAAATGCTCCGCTTTTGAATGCTTGTTTATCTCTTTCTCTTTCACCCTTCGTGTGTCTTAATTTTTTGCTTTCAAGGAGTGTCGTATGATTCTATTTTTTTCTATCTTTTCCAGTGTTCTCTTTCCATCACTTTATTGCTTCCAGATTCAGTAGAAAAGTATAAGCGCCTTTTTCATGGGTATTAGGTACGGTTCCCAAACATGCAACAGAAATCATTAAATAACATTAACCGCATTACAACCATCAAATGTAACTATTAGATAAATAAATACATAGTATAAAGAGTATAGGGTTTGACTGGTTGGACAATAATTAGTAGCGTTCTATTTGTAGACGTGCACGGTGTAATTTGGGTCATAGAACCTTCCATCGGAAGCTGTTTTGAACTTGCATCGGTAGCTCATATACTGGTGACATTAGTTCCATCAGTAACTGTTGTTATCTGTAGTTGTCTCTCCATTGGTAGCTCGTTGCATTAGTAGTCTATCGGTTGACTTATAGTATCACCATACTTCTATTGGTAGCTTGATATATCGGTGATTATACTTGTATCAGTAACTATATGTGAAGTGGATCTATCGGTAGACTTTTTTCTATCGGTAGCTCTGGTATATTCTGTATCGGTATCTCGGTAGACTGGTTCTATCAGTAGACGTCCTCATATCGGTACTTATTGGTAGACATGCACATTGGAAGCTCATCTGTTCTGTCAGTAGACTTTTTTTTTGCTTACCGGTAACTCTGGTGTGTCAGTGACTATCTGTCTATCGGTTGACTATGTCTATCGGTAGACTGAGTACCGGTAGCTCTAGCTAAACGAAGACCTGTAACTTAATACTTATCTATTTCATACACAACATATCCAAATGGGTTAGAATTACTTTAGAACATATATAAACATGGATAAACAAAGATTAAACTATCTCATGGATTATTTTAATATTACAATCATCTTGATCACAAATTAAAAGAATTTATATATATATAAACATTAGATTGAGACTATTAATGTATATGAAAGGGTAATTAGGATTATCAAAATAGGTGAGGTGAACATTTTGGGTTATGTATTGTCGCGAACATGCTTATGTAACCCACAAAAGATTAATTTATATGTTTCTAATAGAAAGGATGACCATAAATAATGAAAAATTAATTTCAATTTGATCCTCTCTATACTCGGGTAAGGCTATATGATAGAAACACTGGATTCTTATGGTTGAGGATGAAGAAAAATCATTTCCTAAAAATAATTAGTCATTTTAACTATAGTCATCTATGAGCCTCATGTATGATATTATTTAGATTATAATGTAGAATTAGCATAAAAACCAAGGGATAAGACTTTCTAATACTAATATCATACCCAAAATTCTCCACTGTATTATTATGAGGGAAACTAGTTGTTATAAAACAGTTAGGATAGGATGAAATCCGAGTATTGAATTACCTAGAGTATACACAAATGGATGCACCCAGTGGTGAATTATTAGTCTATTTTTTATATACCTCCAAAGAAATTTGGATCTAAAAGTTAAAATTTATCATTAGGTGTCTCTCAAATTACCCATGTATATGGAGAAGATGCATTCTACTATTGTAGACACTTTAACTCATATGAAACATTATGTGGACCATATGCTTCACATGTTACCAAACTATCAATATGGGATAGTTTCACATTAACACTTAATTACATAATTTTTTACCTCATGAATTCATCATTGTGGTCATTTTCAAATAATGATCTTATTATTGGATCACTCTAAGGGGAGATGCTAAACTCTCCCACTACATTCTGATTCGTTAGGTCATTTCTCTATTTCATTGGTTAGGGGGAAATACCATAAAATGCAAAATGAATGGGAGAACCCATCATTCATTGAAATAAAGTACTCAATGCACATTATTTGAACTAATGATGGATGTCATCTACATCATGAGATCTAGAAATGGTCCTATCATTCGGTATGGGGTTTTCCCTACGTATAAGTGAAAAAATACCTAGTAAATTTTCCCCAAATTATTTTGATAATTCCATATGTGCATCCCTTATACTAATTTATATGCTATAATATTTTCCCAAGACCCAAATGTCCTATTATTTTTTGATTGATAGAAGGTAGTTACTCAACCACATTTATAGGTTACTAGCCAATTAAGTACATGAAAATATCTCTAACATTACTTTATCTACCAACATATCATACTATCCTTCCTCTCATGTTTCCATAAATATTTTTTGAATTATATGATTCATAAATGAATGGAATATAGTTGGTTGCTGAAATATAGGACCCTATGATTTTTTACCAATGAAGGACATCATCCATGTTTTGGAAAGAATATACCCTTGGTTTATGGGACATCTTCTATAACATTCGGGCCATCATTATGAACTCAACATATAAAGAAAAAATAATTTTAATGTCATCTCATGTATATTTTGTTTTTATGAATTAATTATACATTTTATAAAGACTTTTCCCACTTGGTATCATATAGACTTCCAAATAATTTAGTTACAGCTTCTCCATGTGTCAGATGGAATGTGTTCTTCCGATGGATCCATTTTCTAAATTGATCTCAGATTATTGTCAAAATCAAGTACACATATGTTTTCAAAAACAACATAGCATCATAAATCCCAATCTAATTTAGTTATATCATAAATTATATATAATTATTATTTTTTAAATATTTTGACATCTAGTTGGGAATCACTCCTCATTTGGAACAAATCATCTAATCGTACAACCTTTATTTTCATTGAACTCTCTATGAAGAATGAAAGATCTAATTTTAGATATGGGTGTTTGATTCCATTATGGTTAGATTTAGATATGGGGCACACACATTAGGATTATTGATGCCTGAACAATTTAGTGTCCCTCCATTGATGAATATTACATTGGAAATGATATTTTCTGTGAGATTGATGGTGTAGTCAAAAAACTAAGGCTTCAGTAAATTTCATTGGGTATTTGTTATTAATGAATCATTTAGAATTATTTGGTCGTATATCACTATTTTACCAAATATCTTGTATTAAAACTATAATATATCGATAATTTTTCAAAATAAGGACGGGAGGAGGAAAAAAATGAAAATATGAAAGAAATAAGTCTTGAATTTCCTTATCATGTGTAACAATATTATCATATAAATTCATTATGTTTCCCTTTTAAATAAATAGATGGTAAACCAGTTTTTTATTATTTTTTTATCATTAATTATCATGACCTGTCATCGAGGGTTGTTCCATGACTATCACAAGCCCGCCTTCCATAGGCTAGGGGCTGGCGACTAGCACCAAAGGCGTAAATCCCAATAAAAAGGTAAGGCATTGCCTTTATAAAAGAAAACAATACAACATAGTACAAGCAGAAGCAAACACTAATTACAAAAGAAAATACTGAAAAGTAAATGGGCCAGAATACAAACCCAACTGGATAGTACATCTACAACTGAACGAAATTACAACAGAAAAGACAAGTAGCTGGAAGAATAGAAGTAGCTCATGGGCCATCCACCTTGAATCATACATAAAGGGTAGGTATAGATAGTGCAGCTCCTGGATCTTCCACCACAGATCCTACTTGAAGGGTAGGTACAGATATCCTCTTCAATGCTCTCACCCATCAACCTCCTCCGATTACCGTCTCTTCGTGAAGTCCACCTCCGGATACTGACATGTTGTGAGGTCCATATCTGGGTACAGTCCAGTCCACGAATGCTCAGCCTCTGTCTGTGTTGTTTGTCATCTGCATCCAACCCAACGAGGTGCAGGTATAGCATGTGTTGGGGTGAGTATAACGATACTCAGTAGGGACCCTGAGACCCTCAGGGTCTCACTAAATCCATCAAGGATAACCACAAAGCAGGATCTAAACAGATAACCCTTACATAGGTATAAACCCATACTTATACCTAAGTTATCAAGTAACCCATCTCAATCAAGAGGTATCACACAGATATGAAATCAACAGATAACCAATACCTAGTTATATTCACATACATATACCTAAGTTTTCATGTAACCTATCTCAATCATGAGGAAATCACAACGGTCAATGACTCAGCTCAAACCAAGATTTTCATTATCGAAACCGAAACTGCTGACGAGCTCCTCCTCTATCGAGTACACTGATCCTGTGACAACTCCGAGGAACTAATCTCTATCCTTAGACTGCTGAGATACTCTTCCTATAGAGTACCGCGATCATCCACCCAAACACATTAGTGCTCCCCGTCGGGGTCTTCCACCCAAACACTGTAATGCACCCCCCCCCCAAATATCCTGCAGAGGTACTCCTTCTATCGAGTACCGCGGGACTTCCACATAAACACAGTAGTTCTCCCCACCGTGGGTCTTCCACCCAAACACAGTAGTGCTCCCAACTAGACTATACAAGTCACTCCGACTCGAATCGAACAAGCATTCATCAGGTCTCAGCCAGCTACACGGTCTTCGTACTCCATACAATCGTCTCTGGGAGGGTCTGATCAACTATCTACCGTTCGATAATACAAGTATCACAAAGTCCCATGACGAAGTATCTCAATGTACTGACTTGTAATTGGTGTCTCAACGCAACAGGCGGCGCGTCAATCGGATGCCCAGTCTGTGAGTTATTACCCTTTTCGTCCCGGGGGCTCGGTTGATTTTGTGTACGAACCAACTGAACCATATATCAAATGTACCCTGAACACTAATAGGGTATTCTCAATAGGACCATTTCTCTACGTGATTACCAATGCTTCTGACAGTTCACCAAATGGTCATACGGTCTAAAAGTTATCAGCTTTTCCATTCTAGGGACCATATTGTATTTCAGGTTCAATCCAACATGGCCATATTCTAAATACGTTCAAACCTTATGTGATGTATTCCAAAAGATATGTCTCACCAAAAGGAATCCAAAAATGTCGACGACACATCAATCAGACATCTAGAGCTCAAGTTATAAGTGTTTCCGCTCTGAGGGCCCAGTTGGTTTCGGGTTCGAACCAACCCGGACATTCCCCTACTTCCCGAAAACCTTGAGTGTAATATACAGAAACGACTGTCTCGATCCAAGGATCCCAACACAACTTACGATGCATTGATCAGAGGCTTGAATCCCATGTTATGGTAATTTGAATGAATCTATCTGAAAATAGGGGGTTCGGGCCCGGTCCGACCTGGCCCAATACCCCTGGGTCGGCCCGAACCGGGTCGACCCGACCTGGGTCCTGGTCAGGCCTGGCTGGAAAGGCCCGGCCCGGCCGGTGTGGCTCACCCACGGGGCCGGCCGGAAATCATGGAGCAGGGGGGGTCATTCCCCCCGGTGAAACGAATCGGCGCATCATTAAAGTCATGCCTTCCAAATCTGTAACGGCTTTGCTGTTTCGGTTTGGCACTCGTTGTCGCGGCGGTCTTCTCCGGCAGTACGCTGCCACTGCCGCCTTCTGCGGACCACCTGACATGCTCCAGTGGTCCGTTTCACCTGTTTTCCTCACCAGCGGTCCTCCTGGGACCTGTTCTTCCCTGTGACGGACATCAAACGTCATTGCGGTCCTGTTTCATCATCACCGTCAATCTATGCATCAACAATAATCTGCGGTGGATCGTCAGGACGTGTTTATTCAGAAATCGCCCTCCGCGTTAGGCGTTATCAATTAACCAAAATTAAATCAAGTTTTAAAAAGAACAAAAATTCAATTCTATTTAAATAAAAATGAGTAAAATCATCCCACTATCTCTTAAATAAATTTGAATCATACTAATATTCCCAACCTTAAATTTAAAATACAACATTCGCTGGTCATCTTAAAATGAGTTGTTCCACGTTCATTGTTTTAGAAGGAAACAACCATTTGAATAATATTATTCTCTAATTAATCCCCTACCTCGACAAAAGTGTTCAAATGATGATCATCGAGGAAAATGGCATCGCGGGGTGAATCTCCATATACGTTGATGGAGAATGTCCGAGGAGGAAGTGGCATCTCCGTTCCGTTGATACGAAGAAAAGTTTGTAAGGATACTTTTATGGAGATTTTACATGTCGGTGCCTCCTCATTGATCATGGAAGAAGAAGATGACTAAAGAAACCGAGTCGTCGAGTCGATGCTCTCCGTTGGGGAAATATCGTTATTCATTGAAGTGGGGACGTTCTTTGCTGGAGAAGATGAAGTTCTTCTAAGGGACAAGAGTTCTCCCTCTCTCAATATCCTCACACAACTATCCAACCTAATAAAATAAGGAATCCCCCTTATTTTACTATGTTTTTAATTCCTTTTCAAAAACTAAAATTCAAACACTAAACCACGTAATTAATTGAGCTTGAGTTTTCAAATTAAAAAGGGGTGTTATGTTGGAAATATTAATAAGGGAGAGAGAGAGAGAAAAGAGATTTACTCACAATTAAGGGTAGTTATGGAGTTAAGGAATATAAAAAGGTGGGGCCTCGTGTGGGCCCCACCTCTCCTTTAACCTCTCTAGAGAAGTTGGCAACCTAGTGGGTCCCATCCCAACATCGACACATAGGTTATTACCACTTAGAAAATAAATAAAATGGTAACACATATTTTATTTCACTCTTCAATTAAATCACTTTTTTAAAAAAACTCCTCCCAAGCAAACGCACCTTCGAAAAATGTCCTCCTAAGCAAAAACTGGTGCTGCGGTTTCATCAGTGCCCTCAGATTTCCATTCCGAGCATCGGTTCAAATTATAGAAATACCCGCTACTTTTTTCACAGAACGTACCTGAGCAAAACATTAGAAAATTATTCCTGGAACATTGTGCCTCAAAATCAGGTGTCATCATAAACTAATTATTCGTAAAATTCCAATGAAATTAAGAAAAACAATTCCTTGAAATTTCCAAGTTTTACATTACTACCACCTCAGGGCTTTACGTCCCTGTAAAGCTTCAACACACACTAAGGAAAAAAAAGTGGAACTGAGCATGCATCTGAGCCTTCTTCTCCCATGTGCTCTCCTAGAGGTTCTTCTGCTATTAGTCAAAGAATACCTAATGAATCGACCGTCCACGTAGGACCCTCTACTGTTGATCCTCGTTCTCCACTAGAACATCCGTGCATGTCCCCCTGTCATCGACGTCCAACTCCCTATGGTCGATGATGTGTGAAGGATCATGCAGGTATATCCTCAGATGAGATATGGGGATGAAATCATGCACCCGGTGTAACAGCGTTGGAAAGATCAAGAGATAAACCACATATCCTTCCCTGCTGAGGACCTATAATGGCCCGTTGAACCTTAGAGATGACTTTTCGCCTCGGCCACATCTCCGTAAACCTTATCGTGTTGAGACCCGTATAAGGACGTGGTCTCCATCCTCAAACTCTAGAGGCCTCCATTTCGTGATTGGAATTGAGAATCAAAACTCATGTTGTCATGAGGGTAAGGCTGACCGACTCAAGAGTGATCGACCCCACCCTCCTGTGCATGAGTTTATCTTGTGCTGCATGGGGTTTCCTTTTCGCAGACCTCGGAAAACCTATCCCAACGTTGTAGATAATCCACAACCTTTTTTCCTAATACAGTCAATATGAATATGAATTGTGAATCCAATCCATACACAGACCAACGTCGTAAGGCCTCGACGTTTCCACCAAGGGATTCCAACCAAAACTCTCGCCTTGAGGGTCAGATCACACTATCAACGTAAGTGTGATCATCGAGTCTCCTCTTAAAGGTATTTACAGATTTGATGGTCATGTCATTGGCTTACCGAAAACTCTAGGACTGGAAAAATATTCGTTGAAGAAATGAATGATTCATATCAACATCTGTTGAAACAGCAACTAGAGATGGACACAAACTGTCCCTCGAATCATTCATAGAGTCATTGGGTCACACTCCTTGACCTCATGCAACTACTCTTTTATCCCTGCCCTTTTTCTCTAGGAACCTGGAAGGGATAAAAAAATAGGTTAGTTGTAACATGTTGAAATGTTTACCACCTCATGCTTCTCTCCTAGGTCTACCTCTATACCTACTACTCTATAGACTCATCTGTCCTCCTCAATTCTTCTTCTTGAAATATTTTACACACCCGAGTCTCTGAGACTGGCGCCAGTTTCCCGTTTATTAATTCATTGTGCAGACTTCATCTACTCCTGGATGATCTGCTCCTTCTCCGTCGTAGCTCATTCCATCTTTGGTCCGTATAAAGTTTTCCGAAGTGGTGTGTTGGTCAATGGACACCCTTCTTCGCCGAAAATCTATAAGAGATTCTAAGATTTCTACTTTACTGAAAATAGAAACTTGGTCTCATCCCCTGGATGAACCACACCCATTGCCTAAAATAGTCAATCCTGACCTGAATGATGCATTCATGCCATGGATGACGTCGTAAGCCATCGATGTTAATACCATGAGATCCAACCGTCAATCTCGCCTCCAAGGGTCAAGTCACACTATCATCATCAGTGTGAGGTCACTGGGTCTCCTCCAGTAGAAATCTCGAATGTTATGGTCAAGTCAATAGTTTTAACAGGGACCTCTAAGTATCAACAAAAAAAGGACATGAATGTAAACATCACAAAGATAAGTGTCTTTTATTATTGTAGCTCATAGTACAAAGACACAAATGCAACATCAACTTGGAACTAGAAGTACCACAAACAAAATGAATCCACTAGTTCCGCTCATGTCCACCTGTTTCTGGAGCTCCACTGCCTTATCCACCACTCGGCTGTTTCTCAAGCACCTGCAGCTACTTCTATCTTGGTGGCTCATCCAATTCATGGGGATCAGCTATGCGGGGAGTCAGACAGTCACGTACCATGTGACCCTTCCTGTCGCATGCATAACACTTTCCATTTCTGGCATGCCTGGCTCTAACTCGACCCTGGTTGCCCTGCACTACCGATCCTATAAACCGAGGTTTCCCACCTGATGTTCTGGTCCTCTTGGACCTCTTCATCATCTTTCTACTACCTACAGATGACTCGGCTACTGATGGAAAATCCTGCGGCAATGGTCGTAGCTCCTGAGCACGCTCGGAATGTAGAGTCGCTGGTATATTCTCCACCCTGAAGAAGGTCTCGAAGTCATTCCAGGTGAAGTTAATCTCATCGCAAAACTAGAACATGTGGCTCCACCACCTCTCATCTGCTCCATGGAAGAGGCTAACAGCTAGGTACACCATAAAGTCCGTGGGTGTCCCAGCTGTGTGGAAAACTCATGCTACAAACTCCATCCACTGCCTAACCATCTAAAAATTAACTCACATCGAAACCTTGGAGGCCTCTGACGCTGGAACTCGTGAATAGCGCTCAAGCGGCATACACTCTCTGCTGGTGTCTCAACTGGTGGATGACCATGTACTGAGGCCTCGATGCTCGGAGGGATATCATTGTGCTCCACACTCGGTACCCATGATGTCTGACTAGGTGAATTCATCCTGAAAGAAATAGATGTGACACGGTCAAACAATTATACATAGTGAGATGACCTGGTTTGAGCTGATTTTAAAGAATCATTTGAAAACACACACAATCAGTTTTTTGTGCACTGAGTCGGAAATCAGTATTCAGGTTCCTGGTGTATGGATACGTCAGCCACCTGTACCAACACTGGACTCCATGAACTCAGGATCACACATAGTACCTTTAACACTATTGCTTCTCCGAAAAGAAATATCAGAGTCCTAAGTTCTGCGGTAGAACCGACTCCTCTGATACCAATTTGTCACGACCGTTCCTCGGGGCCCGTTCCGTGACTACCCAAGCCCACATTCCATAGGCTAGGGGCTAGAGACTATCACCAAAGGTGTAAATTACCATAAAAAGGGAATCCATTGACTTTATAAAAGTAAACTACACAACAGAGTACAAGCGGAAGATAACACTAAGTAAAAAAAGATAATTTTGATAAGTAAATGGTCCAGAATACAAACCCAACTGGAAAGTACAGCTACAACTGAACGAATGTAAAATAGAAAATACAAGTAGTTTGAAGAATAGAAGTAGCTCTTGGGTCATCCACCTCAAATCCTACCTAAAGGGTAGGTACAAATAGTGCAGCTCCTAGATCGTCCACCACAGATCCTACCTAAAGTATAGGCACAGATAGCCTCTTCAATGCCCTCACCCGTCAAACTCCTCTGAGTACCATCTCGTCATGAAGTCCACATCAAGATACTGACTCGTCATGAGGTCCACCTCTGGGTACTGTCTAGTCCTCAAACACTCGGCCTCTGTTTGGGATGTCCGTTGTCTAAATCCAACACAACGAGGTGCAGGCATAGCCCGTGAAGGGGTGAGTATTACAATACTCAGTAGGGACCCCGAGAACCTCAAGGTCTCAATAAATCCAACAAGTATATCCACAAGAAGGATCTAAACATATAACCCTTACTTAGGTATAATCCCATAATTATACCTATGTTATCAAGTAACCCATCTCAATCAAGAGGTATCACAAATATATGAAATCAACGGATAACCACTACATAGGTATATTCCCATACATATACCTATGTTATCAAGTAACCCATCTCAATCATGAGGAAATCAAAAAGGTCAAAGACTCTGCTCAAACCATGATTTTCATTATCAAAACCACAATTGCTGAAGAGATCCTCCTCTGTCAAGTACACCGATCCTATCATGACTCCGAGGCGCTGCTCACTAACCTTAGACTGATGAGGTACTCCTCATATCGAGTACTGAAGATCATCCACCCAATCACATTAGTGCTCCATACCGTGGTCTTCCACCCAAGCACAGTAATTCACTCCCCCCCTAATAGCCTGCAGATGTACTCCTTCTATCGAGTAACGCGGGTCTGTCACCCAAACATAGTAGTGCTCCCCAATGGACTATACAAGTCACCCCGACTCGAATTAGACAAGCATTCATCAGGTCTCAGCCAGATACATGGTCTCCGTACTCCTTACGATCTTGTCTGGGAGGGTCCACTCCATGAGCTACTGGTCAATACTCCTAGTATCACAAAGTCCCATGAAGAAGTATCTCAATGGACCGCCTAGTCATAGGGGTCTCAACGTAATAGTCGGTGGGTCAATCAGACGCCCGGTCTGTGAGTTATTAACCTTTTCGTCTGGAGGGTCTGGTTGGTTTCGTGTACGAACCAACACAACCGTATCTCAATAATATCCCAAACCCTCATAGGGTATTCTCAACGGGGCCATTTCTCAATGTGAATACCAACGCCACTAACGGTTCACCAAATGGTCTTCCAGTCTAAAAGTTATCAGCTTTTCCTTTCCAGGGGCCCTGTTGGATTACAGGTTCAATTCAACCCGGTCATATTTTAACTACATCCAAACCACATGAAAAATTTAAAAAAGACCTGTCTCACTAAAAAGAATCCAAAAATGTCGACAGTACGTCAATCGGATGTCCGGAGATCAAGTTATAAGTTTTTTCCGCTCCGAGGGCCCGGTTGGTTTCGTGATCGATCCAACCCGGCCGTTCCCATACTTCGCATAAACTTTGAGTGTAATATATCAAAACAACCGTATCGATCCAAGGATCCCAATGCAACTAACAGTGCAATGATCGGAATTCCGTAGCCCATATTATCGGCGTTCGAATGAATCTGTTCCAAAATAGTTGGTTCGGGTCCAGTCTGACCCAACCCAATACCCACAGGGTCCACCCGAACTGGGTCGACCCAACCCAGGTCTGGGTCCGGCCCGGTTGGCTCGGCCCAGCGGACGTGGCCTGGCACGGCAGGCACGGTCTGGATCAGTTGTGTGGCCAGCCGGACGCTGCGGAGCAGGGGGGGTGTCATTCCCCCCGGTTAAACAAACTGGCGCGACATTATTAGTGTGCCTTCCAAATCCAGAATGTCTTCGTCATTCCGGTTCAGCTCCCGCCGTAGCAGCTCAGTCGCGACAGTATTCTTCAGTGGTGCGCCTCCTCCACCAGTCACCATCGCTGCCGCACTGCCACGACCTTCTACGAACCACCTAAAGCGTTCTGGTGGTCCCTTTCTCCCACCATCTTCGCCAGAGGCCCTCCCGGGACCTGTTCTTCACTGCGACGGCCTAAAAACACCATTGTAATCCCATTTCATCATCTCCCTTAATCCATGCATCAAAAAAATATATGGAGGGTCTTTAGGACGTGTTTATTCGGCCCGCGCCCTCCGCGTTAGGCGTTATCGATTAACCATGATTAAACATGGTTTTATAAAGAACAAACATTCAATTTTATTTAAATAATATTGAGTCAAATAATCCCATGATCTCTTAAATATATTTGAAGCATACCAATATTCCCAACCTTGAATTTAAAATAAAACATTCACGTATCAACATATTGTGAGTTGTTCTGCGTTCTTTGTTTTAGAAGGAAACTATTATGGGAATAATATCATTCTCAAACTAATCCCCTAACTTAACAGAAGTTGTCAAACGATGATCATCGCGAAAAATAGTTTCGCGGGGTGAAGCTCCATATACATCGATGAAGAACGTCCGAGGAGGAAGCAGTGTCTCCCTTCCATTGACGTGGAGAGAATATTGAAAGGGGACATCGATGGCGAGTTTTCGCGTCGGTGCCACCTCCTTTGTCGTGGAGTAAGAAGATGACGGAAGAATCCGAGTCGCCTAGTCGATTCTCTCCCTTGGTGAAATAGAATTCTTTTTTGAAGTGGGTATGTTTTTCACCTGAGAATATTAGTTCTTCCAAGGGGCAAGAGCTCTCCCTCTCTCAATATCCTCACACAACTAGCCAACCTAATAAAATAAATCCTCCCCCTTATTTTATTATGTTTTGTCATGAATTTTCAAAAACTCAAATTCAAATACTAAACCACTTAAATAAATGATCTTGAGTTGTCAAATTTAAATGGGTTGTTATGTTGGCAAGATTAATAAGGGACAGATAGAGAGAAGAGTTACTCACATTTATGGGGAGTTATGGAGTTAAGGAATGTGAAAATGTGGGGGCTCATGTGGGCCCCACCTCTCCTATAACCACTCAAGAGAAGTTAGGAACCTAGTGGGTCCCATCCCAACTTCTACAAATAGGTTATAACCAATTAGAAAAATAAAATAAAATTTAAACAGATATTTTATTTAACAATTCAACTAAACCACTATTTTTTAAACAACTCTTCCTGAGAAAATGCACCTTTGGAAAAGGTGCTCCAAAGCAAAAATCGGCACTGCGGTTTCATCGGTGCCCTCAGATATCAATTCCGACAATCAGTTCAAAAAATAGAAAAACCTGCTCCTTCGTTCACTGAAAGTACCCGAGCTAAACATCAGAAAATTACTCTCGGCACATCGGGCCTCAGAATCAGGTGCCTTCAGAAACTGCGTATTTAGAAAATTCCCAAGAAATTAAGAAAAAAATTCCTTGAAATTTCCAGGTCTTTACATTAATTTTGAATTTTCATTAATGATATAATATTTAAAATAATATTTATAAAGAAAAAGTCACATAATCAAGTGACCCATGAATGTAACTCTGACATGTGGCCTCATAAATGTCATTCAACCAACTGACATCATACAGGTCTAAAGAACATGATACCCATTGAATATTACTCATTAAAATGATTTGAAACTAGTGTTTATCTAGAATATTCTTAACATTAATGATGAAAAGTATTTGAGATGAATAGGGATATTGATATATGAAGATGACTATTAGAGTGTGATAGAAAAAAATATTGTTCAAGAGGAATTATTGCAATGGGCGATCTTATGTCACGACCCGTCCTCGGGGCCCGTGTCGTGACTACCCCATGCCCGCCGTCCATAGGCCAGGGGCTGGCGACTAGCACCAAAGGCATAAATTCCGATAACTGGGAAGACATTGCCTTTATAAAAGTAAACAAACACACAGAGTACAAGTGGAAGTAATATACTAAGTAAAAATGAGTACAAAAAAAGGTGCTGAAAGTAAAGGGGGCCGGAAATAAAAGCCCAACTATAAAGTACAACTGGAAGGAAAAACAACAACTGAAAGGTAAAGCCGCTACGCCGAGCTGTCCACTGGAAATCCCACCTGAAGGGTGGGTACAGATAGCTCCACTGCTCCTCGGGTCCCGCCGTCTGCCACAGATCCTACCTGAAGGGTAGGTACAGATAGCCTCCACAACGCTCTCGCCCGTCAACCTCCTCCGAGTGTCGTCTCACCGTGAAGTCCACCTCCGGATACTGACTCGTCGTGTAGTCCACCTCTGGGTACCGTCCAGTCCTCGAACACTCGGCCTCCGTCAGCACTGTCCGTCGTCTGCAACCGACACAACGAGGTGCCGGCATAGCCCGTGCAGGGGTGAGTATAACGATACTCAGTAGGGACCCCGAGACCCTCAAGGTCTCACTAAAATCAACAAGGATAACCACAAAGAAGATCTCAATAGAAAACCTCTACTTAGGTATATGCCCATACATATACCTAAGTTATCAAGTAACTCATCTCAATCACGAGAAACATAAGGATTATGAAATCAACGGATAACCACTACCAAGGTATATGCCCATACATATACCTAAGTTATCAAGTAACCCATTTCAATCATGAGGAAACTCAAAGGTCATTGACTCAGCTCAAACCAGGATTTTCATTATTGAAACTGTAACTGCTGAAGAGATCCGTCTCTGGAGTGTACAGTGGTCCTGTCACGACTCCGAGGTACTGCTCACTAACCTAAGACTGCTGAGGTACTCCTCCTGTCAAGTACTGCGGGTTTGCGGCCAACTACCGGGCGCTCCGTCCGCTGAGGGTCTGTCGCCAAATACTGGACGCTCACCCAAATAGCCTACAGAGGTACTCCTCCAGTCGAGTACCGTAGGTTTGCTGCCAACTACCAGGCGCTCCGTCCGCCGTGGGTCTGCCGCCAAATACCGGGCGCTCCGTCCACTGGGCTAGTCGACTCACTCCAAGTCGAGTCGGTCAAGCAGTTGTCAGGTCTCAGCCGGCTACACGGTCTCTGTACTCCGCACGCTCGTCTCCGGGAGGGTCCGCTCCACGAGCTACTGTTCGATACTCCAAGTATCACAAGGTCCCACAGAGAAGTATCTCAAAGGACCGTCTCGTCACAAGCGTCTCAACGCAACAGACGGGGCGTCGATCGGACGCCCGGTCTGTGAGTTATTAGCCTTTTCGTCCCAGGGGTCCGGTTGGTTTCGTGTGCGAACCAATCCCGGCTGTATCTCAACTGTACCCTGAACTCCCATAGGGTATACTCAAAGGGACTGTTACTCAACGTAATCACCAACGCCACTGACGGTTCGTCAAACGGACGTCCTGTCTGAAAGATATCAGCTTTCCCGTTCCAGGGGCCCGGTTGGATTTCGGGTGTGATCCAACCCGGCCACTACCAACTATATCCAAAACTCGGGCGAAGGATGCCAAAAGTTCTGTATCGTCAACAGGAACTCAACGCAACAAACGGTGCGTTGATCGGACGCCCGGTCTGAGAGTTATTGGCATTTTCGTCCCCGGGGCCCGGTTGTTTTTTAAGGCAAAACCAACCCGACCGTACTCCACCTGCGTCAAAACCTCGGGCGGAGTATGCCAAAAGATCCGTCTCACTAAGAGGAACACAACAATGCTGACGGCACGTTAATCGGACGTCCAGAGCTCATGTTATAAGCGTTTCCGCTCCGAGGGCCCGGATGGATTCATGTTCGATCCAACCCAGTCGTACTTCAAACGACACTGGTTAACCAAACCAGTCACACCATTGCGATCCATACGGAAAAACACACAAGATGGACTACCCATTGGTCCCAAACGGATAGCCGGTGAAAAAGTTGCATTTCACCGCATCATGCGCGAACCGGGCCTCGTGGGGCCCATGCATCAACCTCGACTTAAATATCCAAAATTAGTCTTGAAACATCCGTTGTAATTCCAGTGTCGCAACGTCACAGACGGTTCGTCATTCCGATACCGTATGAGAGAGATATGTCTGATACATGATCCCGTAATAATAATAATAATATTATTATTCGGTGTTTCGTGGCTCCGCACCACAAACTAGAATTTAGTATCCAACATTAGACTTGAATTGATCGTATTAATGACGGGATTATATCGCCACTGACGGCAAGCCAATCGGACGTCGCACGTATGAGTTATGGTGGGTCGAAGATTTAATAATAATATTAAATCTATTATTTTTCCGAGTGCTTCGGGTACCAGACCCAAAAACCCGAAAAAGACATCCAATATTGGACTCATAAATTCCGTCTCGAAGTCAGGGTCACACTGCCGCAAACGATTCGTGAAACCGAGGTCGCACGAAGGAGTTGCTGGCGAAAAGGTGTTTTATCAACAAAAGTAATAATAACAATATTTTATTGTTATTATTAATTGTTTATTTAATTATATCATTCTTAACTCCAAAAAAAAACAATCAAAACACGTTCCTTTTCCCCCGTGTGCGCCAAAATCAAACACCTCTCCCTTATCCCTTTTTGTCTCTTTATTTTATTTCCCAAAACTCTCTCTCTCCAATCTAATAACTTATTCAATCACAATTTCACGCAGCCTCTCCTCCGAACCCCAGCGGCCAACCTCTCGCACCCGCTGTATTTGCCAGAACCGCCTCTCGCACCCGCTGTATTCGCCAGAACCGTCGCGGCTGCCTTCAGCCTGCCGCACCGCTGCTGTCTTCACCGTAAACCCTGATGCGCCCGCTCCCGCATCACCTGCTTCCTCACACGACTTCTCCCCACGACCTGCACCAACGGCCTCCGCCTTCCGCACTCCATTCCGACTTCGATTTAACTCAGAAAAAAGATACGAATGCATTATTCATGATCCTCGGGTCGAGATCTTCGTGTCCGTATGTCGCGCTCAGGGAAACATTGAGTTTCCAGCGTCAATTAATATTTAGACGCCTCCTTCCACGAGCCATTGCGGCTTCTTTCCAAGCCCGAAAAATTAAACGATCACATAATTGTGATCCTTGCGTCGAGGGCTTCACATCCATATATTGCGCTCAAAAAAACTTCGTGTTTCCAGCGTCAATAAATATTTGGCATTGAAGAACGTACGAAGAACACGTGAAGAATAAAAAGAAAAAGGAGAATGGTTTATGTGCGGGACGATGTCCATGTTCATTTGGTCATCATCATCATGAATTTTAGATATGAAGAATCAATAAAACGAATTCAATCATATATAAAAACCCCTACCTTGATAGTCGCACGTTGACATAGTCGTGGAATATCAGTGTCGATTCCTTTGACGTTGGAGGAAGAGTCGTTTTCGATGGTGTTCGTCGCGGAAAACCGTCGCGAAAGAGATCACGTGGAAGAATAAAGTCACGTCACGGATACGGCGTCGCGGAAGGACCGTGTTCTTCGGCGAAGAAGTTCTTCGTTGAAGAACGGCGTTCTTTGTGTTCTTCGTCGAGGTTGAAGAAGATGAATAAACAAGAAGAACCTTCCCAACTCTCTCAAGGAGACAAAACTAAACACCAAAAAAAATAAGACTATCTTATTTTATTAACACAACAACACACTAGAATTTCAAGAGTTTGAAATTCAAAACACACACACAACTCACCCTATTTAAGTCTAAAGTTATAACTTAAGATATAATAACTTATGAGGGAGTTGAGTGGTTTTAGAGGATATGAAGATGTGAGGTTCGTGTGGGCCCCACCACCCTCATAACCTCCCAAGGGAGGTTTGGTGGTTACCCAACCTCCAACAAGAGATAACACTTAGAGTAAAATAATAAAAATTGTAGTGTAATTACAAAGTAAACATCCACAATTTTTATTATCAACACTCGTAAGAACGCAACTCCAAAACAGGAGTTCCTAAGCGTTTACCGGCGCTACGGTTTCATCGGTGCCCTCGGAATTCGATTCCGGACACCGGTTCAAAAGTTAGAAATTCCCGCTCGTTCGTTCACTAAACGTACCCGAGCCCAACTTCGGAAATTGATTCCGGGCACACCGGGCCTCGGAATCAGGTGCCGTCAGAAACCGTGCTCTTGTAAAATTCCAAAGAAAATTAAGAAAAAATTTCCCTTGAATTTTACGGGTCTTTACATTACTCCCACCTTAGGGCTTTACGTCCCCGTAAAGCTTCATCAAAAACTAGGGTCACAAAAGCGGTACAGAGTACGCATCTGAGCCTTCCGCTCCCATGTGCTCACCTGGAGGTTCCCGTACTGTCGAAGGAAGTGCACCCAAGGAATCGATCATCCTCGTAGGACCTGCTCCTGTCTATCCTTGATCCCCACTGGAACCTCTGTGCATGTCGCTCTATCATCAACGTCTAACTCCCTGAGGTCGATGATGTGTGAAGGATCAAGCACGTATCTCCTCAATTGAGTTACGTGAAAGTTATCGTGCACCTGGTGCAACTGAGGTGGATGGGTCAAGCGATAAACCACCTCGCCTACCCTGCTGGGGACCTAGAAAGGTCTATTGAACCTCGGAGATCTCTTACCGCCTCAGCTACATCTCCGTAAACCTCTTCGAGGTGAGACCTGTATAAGAACGTGGTCGCCATCCTCGAACTCTAAAGGTCTCCCTTTTTAGGTTAGAACTGAAACTCAAAACTCCTGCTGCCACGAGGGTAAGGTTGGCCGACCCAAGAATGATCGGCTACACCCTCCCATGCACGAGTTTATCTTGTGCTTCCCAGGGTTTCCTTTTCGCCGACTAAGGAAAACCCATCCCAACTTTTGCCTAATATCGTCAATTTGAGTATGATCAGTGATTTCCAAAAACATACTCAAACTAACGTCGTAAGGCCTCGACGCTGCCACCAAGAGGTCCTAACTGAGACTCTCGCCTCAAGGGTCAGATCACACTGTCGGCGTAAGTGTGACTTTCGAGTCTCCTCCCAAAGGTATCTCCAGACGTGAGGGTCAAGTCAACGACTTAACCGGAATCTCTAGGTCTGGGACTAGATTCATGGAAGGAAGGGATGATTCGTTTCGATGCCTGTGGCTATGGCAGCTAGTAGAAGATAAATTCCGCACTTCGAATCATCCTTAGAGCCATTTTTTTGGTCGCACTCCATGACCGCAAGCAGCTACCCTCTTTCCCTGCTCTCCAACTCCCTGAGTCTAGCGGGGACTACAAAGGCGGGTGATGATAACATGTTGAAATGTACACCACCACGAGCTGCTCTCCAAGCTCTGCCTCCATGTCTGATGTTCTGCAGATTCATCTGTCCTTAACATTTCCTCTTCTTGAAACATTTTACATGCCCAAGTCTCTGAGACTGGTGTCAGTTTCTTGCTTTCCAAACTTCTAACATTCTCTGGCTGTATTCGATCAGCAAAGAATTCTCAACCACAAAGGATCCTTCTAGCACTCTATCCTAAGTAGAAATGCATAGAGAAAAGGTACTGGCTCAGAAGCCCTTAAACATTCCATGGTCAGAGGTCCGACCTCTATTACACTGATCGAAACGCTTCCATCGAGTACCCGATATGTTCGGTACGCCTCGATGAATTCTCAGTTATCAACACGTCGTCCCGCCAAAACTGTAAAAGTTATAGAAAATTCTCGGCCACCTCCTCAAGCCAGTCCTCAGCCGTCTATGAGTCTGGTTCACCTCGGAACATGAGGGTATCTGAAGTTTGAACACATGTAAGGCAGTAAACTTACATGTGTCACCTACCGGTACCGCCGGTTGTAACTGCTAACCAAAAGGTAGTGATGTATAGCTGACACACTACCCAAAGGCACTATCTCAGGCATCGGTTCACGTACCTAAGCCTCATCACTATGAGGACCATCCTCATGGTCATTCACTGGAAAACACTAGTGGCAAAGTCCACCATCCACTCTACTGATGTCTCAGCTAGGCGGAAAACTCTAGCAATCGCCTCCAGCCACTGCTCTGCTGTCTGGAAATCTGCCTCGCCTCGTAACTTCTGAGGCCTCTACTGCTGGAACTCGTGCAACGCGCTCCACCAGCATGCACAGTTTGCCAGTATAGCCGTTGGCATCTGCTGCCCAACAGGTGGTGGTGCTACTGGTACACCACCCGAGGGTGCCAAAATAGTAAAAGGGGCCCTGCACCAGAGCCTCGTCGCTCGGTGAGCCGCCATCGAGTACTCTCTCGGAACTCCAAATGACTGTCTGCGTGGAGACATCCTGAACAGATGCGACACTGTCATCGTCTTATACCTGGTGAGCTGACCTGGTTTGATCTGACTTTAAAACTTTGGAAACACACACGCAATCAGTGTTTTTGTGTACAATGTCAGATATCAGAAGTCAGGGTCCTCGTGTACGGATACGTCGGCCGCCGCACCAACACTGGACTCCCTGAACTGAAGACCACACTTGGTACCCTTAACAGTATTTCTTCACATAGAAAAAGATCAGAGTCCTGAGTTCTGCGGTAGAACCGAACTCCTCTGATACCAATTTGTCACGACCCGTCCTCGGGGCCCGTGTCGTGACTACCCCAAGCCCGCCTTCCATAGGCCAGGGGCTGGCGACTAGCACCAAAGGCATAAATTCCGATAACTGGGAAGACATTGCCTTTATAAAAGTAAACAAACACACAGAGTACAAGCGGAAGTAATATACTAAGTAAAAATGAGTACAACAAAAGGTGCTGAAAGTAAAGGGGGCCGGAAATACAAGCCCAACTGTAAAGTACAACTGGAAGGAAAAACAACAACTGAAAGGTAAAGCCGCTACGCCGAGCTATCCACTGGAAATCCCACCTGAAGGGTGGGTACAGATATCTCCACTGCTCCTCGGGTCCCGCCGTCTGCCACGGATCCTACCTGAAGGGTAGGTACAGATAGCCTCCACAACGCTCTCGCCCGTCAACCTCCTCCGAGTGTCATCTCACCGTGATGTACACCTCCGGATACTGACTCATCGTGTAGTCCACCTCTGGGTACCGTCCAGTCCTCGAACACTCGGCCTCCGTCAGCACTGTCCGTCGTCTACAACCAACACAACGAGGTGCAGGCATAGCCCGTGCAGGGGTGAGTATAACGATACTCAGTAGGGACCCCGAGACCCTCAAGGTCTCACTAAAATCAACAAGGATAACAAAAAAGAAGATCTCAATTGAAAACCTCTACTTAGGTATATGCCCATACATATACCTATGTTATCAAGTAACTCATCTCAATCACGAGGAAACATAAGGATTATGAAATCAACGGATAACCACTACCCAGGTATATGCCCATACATATACCTATGTTATCAAGTAACCCATCTCAATCATGAGGAAACTCAAAGGTCATTGACTTAGCTCAAACCAGGATTTTCATTATCGAAACCGTAACTGCTGAAGAGATCCATCTCTGGAGTGTACAGTGGTCCTGTCACGACTCCGAGGTACTGCTCACTAACCTAAGACTGCTGAGGTACTCCTCCTGTCGAGTACTGCGGGTTTGCGGCCAACTACCGGGCGCTCCGTCCGCTGAGGGTCTGTCGCCAAATACCGGGCGCTCACCCAAATAGCCTACAGAGGTACTCCTCCAGTCGAGTACCGCGGGTTTGCTGCCAACTACCAGGCGCTCCGTCCGCCGTGGGTCTGCCGCCAAATACCGGGCGCTCCGTCCACTGGGCTAGTCGACTCACTCCAAGTCGAGTCGGTCAAGCAGTCGTCAGGTCTCAGCCGGCTACACAGTCTCCGTACTCCGCACGCTCGTCTCCGGGAGGGTCCGCTCCACGAGCTACTGTTCGATACTCCAAGTATCACAAGGTCCCACAAAGAAGTATCTCAAAGGACCGTCTCGTCACAGGGGTCTCAATGCAACATACGGGGCGTCGATCGGACGCCCGGTCTGTGAGTTATTAGCCTTTTCGTCCCAGGGGCCCGGTTGGTTTCGTGTGCGAACCAATCCCGGCCGTATCTCAACTGTACCCTGAACTCCCATAGGGTATACTCAAAGGGACCGTTAGTCAATGTAATCACCAACGCCGCTGAAGGTTCGTCAAACGGACGTCCTGTCTGAAAGATATCAGCTTTCCCGTTCCAGGGGCCCGGTTGGATTTCGGGTGTGATCCAACCCGGCCACTACCAACTATATCCAAAACTCGGGCGAAGGTTGCCAAAAGTTCCGTATCGTCAAGAGGAACTCAACGCAACAGACGGTGCGTCGATCGGACGCCCGGTTTGAGAGTTATATGCATTTTCGTCCCCAGGGCCCGGTTGGTTTTTAAGGCAAAACCAACCCGACCGTACTCCACCTGTGTCAAAACCTCGGGCGGAGTATGCCAAAAGATCCGTCTCACTAAGAGGAACACAACAATGCTGACGGCACGTTAATCGGACGTCCAGAGCTCAAGTTATAAGCGTTTCCGCTCCGAGGGCCCGGTTGGATTCATGTTTGATCCAACCCAGTCGTACTTCAAATGACACCGGTTAACCAAACCAGTCACACCATTGCGATCCATACGGAAAAACACACGAGATGGACTACCCATTGGTCCCAAACAGATAGCCGGTGAAAAAGTTGCATTTCACTGCATCATGCGCGAACCGGGCCTCGTGGGGCCCGTGCATCAACCTCGACTTAAATATCCAAAATTAGTCTTGAAACATCCGTCGTAATTCCAGTGTCGCAACGTCACTGACGGTTCGTCATTCCGATACCGTATGAGAGAGATATGTCCGATACATGATCCCGTAATAATAATATTATTATTATTATTCGGTGTTTCGTGGCCCCTCACCACGAACTAGAATTTAGTATCCAACATTAGACTTGATTCGATCGTATTAATGACGGGATTATATCGCCACTGACGGCAAGCCAATCGGACGCCGCACGTATGAGTTATGGTGGGTCGAAGATTTAATAATAATATTAAATCTATTATTTTTCCGAGCGCTTCGGGTACCAGACCCAAAAACCCAAAAAAGACATCCAATATTGGACTCATAAATTCCGTCTCGAAGTCAGGGTCACACTGCCGCAAAAGATTCGTGAAACCGAGGTCGCACGAAGGAGTTACTGGCGAAAAGGTGTTTTATCAACAAAAGTAATAATAACAATATTTTATTGTTATTATTAATTGTTTATTTAATTATATCTTTCTTAACTCCAAAAAAAAACAATCAAAACACGTTCCTTTTCCCCCTTGTGCGCCAAAATCAAACACCTCTCCCTTATCCCTTTTTGTCTCTTTATTTTATTTCCCAAAACTCTCTCTCTCCAATATAATAACTTATTCAATCACAATTTCACGCAGCCTCTCCTCCGAACCCCAGCGGCCAACCTCTCGCACCCGCTGTATTTGCCAGAACCGCCTCTCGCACCCGCTGTATTCGCCAGAACCGTCGTGGCTGCCTTCAGCCTGCCGCACCGCTGCTGTCTTCACCGTAAACCCTGATGCGCCCGATCCCGCATCACCTGCTTCCTCACACGACTTCTCCCCACGACCTGCACCAACGGCCTCCGCCTTCCGCACTCCATTCCGACTTCAATTTAACTCAGAAAAAAGATACGAATGCATATTCATGATCCTCGGGTCGAGATCTTCGTGTCCGTATGTCGCGCTCAGGGAAACATTGAGTTTCCAGCGTCAATAAATATTTAGAAGCCTCCTTCCACGAGCCATTGCGGCTTCATTCCAAGCCCGAAAAATTAAACGATCACATAATTGTGATCCTTGCGTCGAGGGCTTCACATCCATATATTGCGCTCAACAAAACTTTGTGTTTCCAGCGTCAATAAATATTTGGCATTGAATAACGTACGAAGAACATGTGAAGAATAAAAAGAAAAAGGAGAATGGTTTATGTGCGGGACGATGTCCATGTTCATTTGGTCATCATCATCATGAATTTTAGATATGAAGAATCAATAAAACGAATTCAATCATATATAAAAACCCCTACCTTGATAGTCGCACGTTGACGTAGTCGTGGAATATCGGTGTCGATTCCTTTGACGTTGGAGGAAGAGTCGTTTTCGATGGCGTTCGTCGCGGAAAACCATCGCGGAAGAGATGACGTGGAAGAAGAAAGTCACGTCACGGATACGGCGTCGCGGAAGGACCGTGTTCTTCGGCGAAGAAGTTCTTCGTTGAAGAACGGTGTTCTTCGTGTTCTTCGTCGAGGTTGAAGAAGATGAAGAAACCAGAAGAACCTTCCCAACTCTCTCAAGGAGACAAAACTAAACGCCAAAAAAATAAGACTATCTTATTTTATTAACACAACAACACACTAGAATTTCAAGAGTTTGAAATTCAAAACACACACACAACTCACCTTATTTAAGTCTAAAGTTATAACTTAAGATATCATAACTTATGAGGGAGTTGAAGGGTTTTAGAGGATATGAAGAGGTGAGGTTCGTGTGGGCCCCACCACCCTCATAACCTCCCAAGGGAGGTTGGGTGGTTACCCAACTTCCAACAAGAGATAACACTTAGAGTAAAATAATAAAAATTGTAGTGTAATTACAAAGTAAACATCCACAATTTTTATTATCAACACTCGTAAGAACGCAACT
Organism: Viscum album; assembly: GCA_963277665.1. Taxonomy (NCBI): domain Eukaryota; kingdom Viridiplantae; phylum Streptophyta; class Magnoliopsida; order Santalales; family Viscaceae; genus Viscum; species Viscum album. Next base: position 1,681,210,156 of record OY728163.1, on the reverse strand, counting down.
CCAAAACAGGAGTTCCTAAGCGTTTATCGGCGCTACGGTTTCATCGGTGCCCTCGGAATTCGATTCCGGGCACCGGTTCAAATGTTAGAAATTCCCGCTCGTTCGTTCACTAAACGTACCCAAGCCCAACTTCGGAAATTGATTCCGGGCACACCGGGCCTCGGAATCAGGTGCCGTCAGAAACCGCGCTCTTGTAAAATTCCAAAGAAAATTAAGAAAAAATTTCCCTTGAATTTTACGGGTCTTTACATCTTATTTATAGATTCGTAGTCACCTATATGGTAGATCTATGTTTCCAGCCAATATGAAAACATTCAAGGTGGACCTGTATGGTTGAGATATTTACATAATATTCTATCACAACGTTTCACAAAAGATATAGTGATGCTCATATAGAAACTGAGGATACAGAACAACATGGAATTATTCATCATACACATTCCACTCTACCTATATATGAAAGACACTTCTATCGAACGAGATCAATTCTACATGGGTGGATTTTTTATATTACCATTTTATATATTGTTGAAAATATTTAGACGTTGTTGCCTCAGTTAGTAATGAATAAGGTGAATTGAATAAAATTACCCTGGTAGACCTGTTAGTAAACTATATTCATAACAAGTAGCTCATGTAGGAACCACTTGTGTGGACCTACATGATGATACAAATCCAATGAAATGAACCATCATAAGTCACTAGTGATATGGACCTATGTTGATGGTATTATTTTCCCATGGTACTCAGTTATTCTTATAAATTGTTAATTTTTCCTCTTCACCTAACATGACATTACGAAGAAGAGAAAAATGAACTTATGATCTCCCATGTTTCTCACCCATGACCTCTAAACACCCTGGTATTTCTATAATTCTTCAAAAGAGTGATAAAATTATATTCATCATTGGTTTGACGTCCAAAAATGATTATAAATAGAATAACCTTTAAAGTAACCCCATATTTCAAAATAAATGTCTAATAAACCCGTCTATAGATTAAAACATTGAGTTCTGATCATCGATAGACAATGGTTATGTAACATACCTTTACTGATATATAAGTTATGTCTTCAACCACATAATTATTTTCAATTCGTTATTTGTTGTATAGGTCCATGAAATAATTTGGAGGACAAGTAATCAATAAGTCAATGATTTATTGAACCCATAGCATTATTTTATGTTTTTTTCATGTTGCAGAAGGATTTCGTGCCATAAAGATATGTTACGTTACCTTAAAGAGTTATTGGATACACTTCATGAAACGATTGCTGATATAAATGGTAACATGACATGTATATCTTTTACACATCATGATTTAATAAATAATAGGGTTTTTAATCCAAGGTGATGGTTTTTTCTTATAATTGGAAATTTAGATGTTACACATCATGTACCCCAATAACATTTCATGAAAAAACCCCTGTACAGTTTTTAAAATAGGTGTGCATATATTTTTTCATTTCATTCTCTAGACTCAATTTAATTTGACCGAGTTAAATTTCAATGTGATTTTTTTACACTTCATTACTTCTAGATATATTTTTTTAACATTCAATCTCCATTTCAGTTGTGGTGAATCTAATTGGGTATGATCCTCTACGCTTCTTTATTTCCATTGAAATATGTAGTCACCTTGGGTATTTTTAGTAGATATGTTGGTTTAAATAAGTTTTTATTTATGTTTTCATTTATATCCATTGTGTGATCTTATCCATGTGGCCTTTATTTATTGGTCATTGTGCGATTTTCATTTGATATTAAGTTATGTGTTGTTTCTTATTTTCCAATGAACCCTTTTTTTAAATATAATTTATCTTGAAGTGTGTATTGGATTTTAGGAGAATTTTTTCAATTTTTGGGGTTTCATTATGTGTTAAAACTATTATGGGAATGTGTGACCCCATATTTTTGGTAGGTGGCTCCATTTCTATCCATGTTGATTAAATTTATTTTTCATGTTTTACAAACTTATTTATAAAAGGAATTGGATCGATTCCATTATGTGTGTTGAAAATAAGTAGTAAATAATAATTTTTTCCCTATTTGTTGATAAATGGAATGAAAAGTTGAATTTTCTATGAATTGAAATTGATTTGTAAAATGTTGTTGAAGTTTTTTTCCAAGAACAAAAATGAATTGTGAAAGAGAACACATGGGTTACAAATTTTACTTAGGTGGAAGGATATGTTTGAGGCAGTTGTCCATTTATTGGATCATTAAGAGATTTCTCATGGTTATTTCCTTAATTTCAGAGGCTAGTTGTTTTAGGGGAATGATTTTTTAATTGGGGGGTTATCTGATGGTGTATTCATATGCTTCCTAGGCATGTGTTCTTAGAACCATATTATTATTTGGATTATTTATTGTTTGTGTAGTCTTCTACATTGATATATAGTGATACATTGTTCTAATTCCTATGATTCGATTATATTTTTTCTATTATTTGTTGTTTTATCCTTGATATTCGAGTTTATTCATAGGGATATATGATATGTAACATGTGATTTGAAAATGATATAAATGCATTTTTTCGAAATGGGATAAAATAGAAATCATTGCCATTTCATCTATAAATTTTTCACTAGTTATAAAGCTATGTATTATTTAAATTTATCAAACAATAATTTTTATACAGAGATTTATTATGGAATAAATATGTTTAATCTTACAGATCTTGTTATCTTATACAATTCACACCTCTTATGTGATATGTAGACTATTTATTTGTCTTCCATTAAATAAAATTCCAATTAGACAACATGAGGAATTGAGGATTCCTGTAAGATGGGAAGGGTAGCTAGTGGTGAGATGGTGGGGTTAATCCATGGAATCACATATGCTAGTTGTTTAGTTCAAGTCATTCACATTTGGAATTCTCCTTTGGAGTTTTGGATACATTAAAATTTGTACTATTACAGATGTCTTATTAGTGTTATATCATATATTTATTTGTCATATAATATCTATTTTTTCCATTTTCATATATTCCATGGGTTTTCTAGGTTGGGATAAAATTTTCCCTCTGGTTATTTGTTCAATGACTCGAAGCTTGTCGTTAGACCGTGATTATCATGAATGCAATTTCAGTATTGGGTGGATCAATTCTGGTTCCTGTTTTTAGGTTTACATGGGTTAGTTCATTAAAAAAATTAATAATATATTGTTATTCAATATGTTTCATGTACATGGGGCTTCAATTAGATAGTATATAATATTTTCAATACCTGATAGGTAATATGTGATAAGTTCTTGACCTACACTTATCTTGATTAGACTCAAGTTTCCAGGTGATTTTGGATAAGATTCTCTATTTTTAGGTTTTATTTAAAACAACATTTCCTACATATGGTTATTTGGGTAAAAATATTATTTATTCTATTTCATAATTATTCCATCTCTTTCTTTGTGTAGAAATATGCCATCAGGACTTCTTCCTTGAGTTCCTAAGAAAGGTGTTGTTGATACTCCACAAGTGAATCCAACATGGGATAATAATATCATCAAGAATATTATACAAGAAGTTAATATTGCTTACCAAAATACACCACATAATCAAACTTTAGATTCATAGGTTGAACCAGGTGTTATAGGGGAGAGAGATCAACTAGAAGAATTCATTCTCTAGAAGACATCAAAATTAAATTAATAAATGAATCATAAGAGGTAAAGGAGTTTCTTTATATGATTCATAAATTAATAGAGTTTCTTGAGAAACATTAGAATATAATGGTGATATTTTTAGTATTAAAACATGAGGTTTTTGAAATGTGATGATGGGATTCCATGGTCTAGGAAATCAAACATGTGGACTTCAGTTAGAAGGGTTTCATGACCATGTACTTTGAATAGTTTTTTTCAGAGTCAGTAGTGTTGTCTCTTGCATTTGGGGTACATTATGTGAAATATAAAAATTGTTTTGTGTCATCAAACACAAACCCTTTTTCTAATCTTTTCTATTTTTCTCCTAATGTATTGATGAATGACCAGTAAAAGGCTCGGAAGTACATTCTAGATTTGGAATAGTATATCATATCATATTTGATTATATTAAATCATTGAATATCTCCATAAAATGTAGACATAGTTATCTTTATGTGATTAATATAGAAATCATGGTTTTATTCGCCACACCTTCTCATCCGTTCTGTTGTAGCATCAGTGTCATGTATGTAAAGATGAGAATGTGGGGGGATAATTGCAGTATTGGTGGAGGTGGGTCCCATAATCGACATCCTTCACACCATATTCTATAACAATCAATGTTTATATGACTTTCTACACATGTTGAATGGTTGGAAGCACACAATTTTCATTAATTATTCCAATTATGACGTGAAATATTTGTGGATACATTGGACATTTATAGATCTTCTATTTGGATATGACTACACCTTGTTATGATCCTGTATTTTTAGATATAAAAACAACTGTAGTGAAATTATATGTTCCAAAGAATACAGGGCTCCATCAATAACCTCTAAAAGTGATTCACTTTCTTGTGGGAGACGAGGGTCCAAAAAAAGCATATTCATGGATGAATATAGTGAGGATTAATATCCTTATGTAATTATTAGTATAAATTGATTAATTTCATAATAGAAACTCCTACTCATTTATATATTCTTGTTTTATTGATATTATTAAACATGCAACTGAACTTAATCCCTTTGTAATGTATTTAGTGACACCCCTTAGTAAGTAGAACGAGCACGGGTTTGAGTGACCTTCTTGTTCATTAATGATAGCCGAGGAAGAGTTGGTTTGGGATTTTATCATTTTTTATATGGATTTGTTTGATGTAATCATCAGTACAGATTGGATTGTCGATAATCTAGATGAGGTTATTTGTTATCATTGTTGTTTTTCATTACTCTCTACAAATGAGTGATATCTTAGGTTTCAAAGGGAGTGAGATTGGAGATATGGTTGGGGATGACCGTCCTACCTAAATCTCATGAGTTTTTTGTCTACTCTTATGATTGAGCATGATGATTTATAACATGTTGTTGATATTCATATTTTTATATCATACTTTCCAATTCAGTTTAACGTTAAACAAATCTATTATTCCTCTAGTGAGAGTAGTAGGATTTTATAGGTTTCCTTTTGAAAGGTACAAAATTGATAGAGATACCATCATATCGTATGAATCCAATGTAACTAGGGGAGATAATGATTCTGTTGGACGAGCTATTAAAAAAAGTTCTATTTAACCTTGTGTTTCACCATGGTCATCAAATGTGCTCTCTTCCAAGGAAGCAGTTGGTTCACTTCAGCTATGTGTGGACTATTCGATGTTGAACCAGGTATCAATTAATAATATGTATCCTTTTCCACATGTGGATGATTTTTATGATCAGTTAAAGTGGAAAAAGTGGTTTTTTATGATTAATCATTGGTCGGGTAGTCATCATCTCATAGTACACGAGTCTGATATAAAAATGTTAGAATTTAAGATATGGTATACTCATTATGAGTATATAGTGATTTATTTATCTCTATCTATCTATCCTAGAGTATTTATGGCTTGGTGAGGAAATATACCATAAATATCCTCAAAAATTAGTTTGGGTGTTCATAGATTTTGCTATTGTTTATTCAAAATTTGATCCTGAGCATAATCATCATATTTTTTTGGTTCTCGATAAAATGATAAGTTCTAATTTTTATTTCATACATGTGAAATGTAGTTTCTAGAATCATGATTTGATGTTCATAGGGAAGAATATTTCAAAAAAAAATTACTAGTTGATCCAGATAATGTGAAGGATTTCATGTTAGGGAAAGATCCAAATAATGACTATGAGATACCATGAATCATTAGCATTGATAAATACTACTGATTTTAGTTAATAAGTTCTCTAAGATGGTGTCACATTTGACTACGCATACCAGGAAAATAGTAAAATTTTCATGGGATACAGAGTGTTAGTATTTTGTCGATGAAGATAAATGACTCATCATATTGGATCCTATTCTGATCTTACCAGATCCTAGTAAGGGGAAAATGGTGTATTTTTAATTTTCTCATGTTAGTATTGGAAGAATTCCAATATATAATGAATATGTGGTGGTGTATAATTTTTGTAATATCCGACCACAAGAGAAGAATTACACCTCTAATTATATAGGTCATTTTCAGTCATCTATTAACATAACTATTAGTGGTTCTACATTTTTTGGAAGAGATTCAAAATCAGATCTTATAAAATAAGTTTTTGTTATATCATTTCTTAGAATGAAATAAATATAAAATAGTTGATATTGGAAGAATGACTTCAGACGTCTGGCTTCGATATTTTCTACCCCATAGGTAAGGGGAATGTCATTGCAGATAGTGTTAGAAGGAATGTTCCAGCAGGGGTTGATCTAGATAAAAAATATGAGTGGAACCTTTGGGGGACATTATCTCAGCTCCACCTCACTTCTCAATAAGTTTTTTTAGGTATGGTCGTGACCAATTTTGAGTTATCATCATCTCTGCTAGAGTACATTTTTTCTTAGAAAATAGCAAGATTATGAGTTTAGAAAAATTTAGTAAATCATTTATGGTGGAGGGGACTATTTTTGATTGGTCTCTATTTAAAAATTCTATGCTTCACTGTGGGAAGAGGGTTTCTATCCCAATATATGTGGGGAGTTTATTCTTGTTTAATTATCATACATAATTGTGGGAATTCCATAAAGAATCTAAAATGATGCATTATTACATGAACATATGATTTCAGTGGCTAGGTATGAAGCATGAAATTGGAGATTAGGTGTCCCTCTATTACCCATACAAGGGGATAAAAGAATATGAATTTAAACCCTCGGGTTTTCTTCAGAATATTTTTTATGCTGATCTAGAAATGGTATTATGTATCCATGGATTTAGTTTTTGGTTTATCTTGTACTATTTTATGGATAATTTCTATTTGTTTTTCTTTTGATAGGTTGATGAAGGATTCTAATTTCATTTTCATCAAGGACCACACTATGGATGATAATCTGCGTATGTTGTATGTGTAAGTTATTATGATGTTATATAGGAGTCATTCATCCTTTCATTCAGATATGGATAATACCATAAACTAAAGGTTACAGAGGAGTCTCTATTAGGAAATGTAAACTCATGTTATGTTCAGCATATCCTACCATACATAGAAACCCAATCAAAAGGATCATGTGATTCAAATCTTGGAGGAGATTATTCATGCGTGTGTATAGATTTGGGTGTATCATGTGATATCCATATGGGACTGGTTGAGTATGTTTACAACAATAGTATTTAGTACTCAATAAGAATGGATCTCTTCGAGGCATTTTACTGTTACCCATGAAGATTGCTCTTTATTAATAATTGGTGAGAGAAGTATCTTTTGTTGGACCATGTTTGGTTTTGTAGATGTCAAAAATGATTCCGGATATACACAGAAAACTAGTTATATTTTAGAGTTGAAAGATGTTTTATGCAGATCAACACAAAAAACCTATGGTTTTTTCTTTTTACAAATGGGTTTTATTGAATGATTATCCTGTGTTGGTATATCATTATCATTGAATATAGAGAATGATGGCTCCACGTTATGTTGTACTTATTGGGGTCATTGAGAAACTCAACAATATTTCTTATTAGTTTGAATTACCAATTTAGTTGATAAGTATTCAAGATGTATTCATCATATCTTATCATAGGATATATCATCCTAATCTCGCTCACATCATGAGTTAGAATGAAATTGTGTTATATATAGATTTTTTTTTGGATAAACCAGTTGAGATCATTGAATCTCAAGTGAATTTCATTCATGGGATGCCAATTTCATTGTGCATGTTTATATGCAAATCTAGATCAATTACATATGATAATTGGGAATGTATTTTATTGAAAATGGAGTACTATTCCCATCTTCTTCCACGAAATATTTCAACCACCAGACATTATGGAGACAAAAAATGATTTATAGGGGTAGTTGGTAACATCATATTACCAATCTATCAGGTATGTCTTAATCATCATCCTGTTTATCCCTTTTTTATATGTATATGTCCTAGAAGGAATTCTGGGGATTCCTAATGGTGACATAATATATTTTTTTGACTCTTTTCTTGAACTCGTATTTTCTATAGACTGCGGGATGATTTCACATCATATAAGTATGTTACATGATGTGTATGAGTTTCTTAACGAATGTAGTGAAAGGATTCATGCTATGAAAGGTTACGTGATGTGATGTGGAATTACATTCCATGATTTAATAAAAGGTATGTTTTTCAATCTAATGTGATGGGTTTTTTTTGCATATTTGGGACATTGATAGTAACATTTCAAGTAACCAAGTTACACTTTGTCTAATAGCCCTCGAAAAATTTCCAAAACGAGGATCCATCTACTTTTGTTTTGGTTTATTCTCTTTACTCCAATTCTATCAACCCAAGGAAATTCTAAATAGATATTGAGAGACTCCACTCTTTCTTGATTGATATGGTTTCTGTTTGATCATTATCTCTTTTGTGGTGTGCCTCTCTATGTAAATGTCCTCTCTATATCTTCATTTCCATGTATTATTTTAGTTTTCTTGGATTGAATTTATAGACTGGTTTTCCTAAATTAGTTCTTCTTCATGTATTCCTTTAGATCATTTATGTGGTCTTTTCCTAGGGGGCATTCCTTTGTTAGTCATGGTGATACATGAATTCATTATTGAGTTATTTTGTGTTTCTTCATTTCCTCTAATACCATGTTATCATAATAGAATATTTCTTGAGATATGTATTGGATTCTATGACCTTTTTTCATCACTAAATTTTCATTGTTGGTGTATCTCATTGCGGGCATGTGAGACTGGAGTTTTGAGGTAGGTGGTTCGGTCAATAACCAATATTGACGAAAAATAATGTTTTGGTTTAATGATATAATTTATAAAAAAAAATTCATTATTTTCTTTTGTTTGATGAAAAGTGTTTATATATAATAATTATTATTCTTTGTTTAATGATAAATGGAATGAAATGGTTATCTTCAATGTATTTAAATTTAGTTATGAAATAGCTTAAAATTGGTTTTGAGGGAATTGATATGAATTTAGAAAAAATCATAAGGGTTACCTGGTGTATATTTTTATAATATATATCATTAGGGTATCACCAATTTTTTTGTGATTATAAGGAGGTGTTCTCATGGGGATGTCCTTTCTTTTCTCACCCCATTATTCTAGGGGACTGAAATTTACATTGATTTGGGGAACTCATGGGGTATTCCTATCATTCTTAGGAGTGTATACTAAGAAATGGATTGTGAACTTGATTGATGGTTGTAGGAGTAGTATTATTATCATATATTTAGTGATCCATTGTGATTATACCTGCTATTTAATTGTATTTTTCTCATAATTTTTGTTTTTTATATGATATGCATGTTTATTCATGAGTTTAAATTATATATAAAATGTTCTATAAAATTGAAATAAATTATTTTGTTTTAGAACTATATTTAATGGAAAATGATTTTCATATATTATATAGAATTTTTTAACTTATTTCAATTACATTTATTATTTAAATTAATTATACAATAGTTATTATAAAAAGTCAGGCATTTGTAAAACTAATAGGGATCCTACTGACCTTGTTATCTCACACACAACACAAAATTTTTGTAGTGCTTAAACCATTGTATTTATTAAATTACAGGGAAAAAAATGCACCATATTGAGATTGTGAGGTTTCTTCTCTTCCGGTTGTATTATTTGTTGGTAAAACAGTATGTGTTCTTTTATTTGATCACATGATGTAGATGTTTGGTTCCAGACAGTTGTAGTTAAACTTGTCATTTGGAGTTCTGGATAAATTTTCTGTTTTGTTTTTCATGGTATTATTATGGTAACGTAATATATTTATTTGGATTACATCTTCACTTTCATTTAACTTTGAATATATTCAAATAGTTTGTATAATCTGCGTGAAATCATTCCCTCTAGTTTGTTGTCAGATTATTGGGTGTTGGTCCCCAACACATGGGGATCAGGAACACCATTTGAGTATGTGGAAGATCTGGTCTAGTGCATTTTTTTTGTAACCTTGGTAGTTTTTTACATGATAAGTCATGTGGATACTATAACAAGGAATTTCCCTTGTGATGTTTCACATGTTTCCAACTTCAAAAGTGAATATTCATTCTATCCTGGTTCGCCTACTATGATACACCTTTATTTATCCGTGGTCCACCTTACACGAGACCTTATAACTCCCTGATATACAACATGTTCATGAACCTGTTTAGCTCTACCAAATCACAAATGCATGAACCATTATTTAATACCTATTACATTTCATAAAATGAATAGGACCTCATTCCATGGAATCTTCTTCAAATATGGAATAATTCAATACCTATTCTAAAACCTCCATATGTTTATAATCACATCACATGGATCATTTGCATTTCCTATTGATTATAAATTCTAACTATATCATAGGAATCTCATATATCTAAACTAATAAGTGGGATCCTTTCAGTGTTCTCACTTATACATTCCCATAATTTTTGTGTTATCATCAATAAAAATAATAAAAAAAGTCCTTTTATCGAATCATTTAGAGGAAACATGATATTATAAGCCTTATATCTCACATATTCCCCTACCAAGACATTATCCATTTTTACAAATAGAAATGGTATGAATTTATCTTGTGTATGTACCTCTAAGATTAATCACATTATATTAATTGAGGTTCATCCCACATTCAATATAACACATCCCTGAGTCACGATTGGATGAAAAAGATTGTAAGGATTTATAGATATTATCATTCCTCTTTTTCCTCAAACTAATATTGAATCCCATAACCATTGAGGTTAATATTAATCTTTTCAATAGCAGGATGAAATAGCATTTGGGGTATCCTATTCTATTTAATTTATAGATGTGTAATCAAAACCTGAAATGTACATATTCTTTGTGAGAAACACCATTGGAGAGATATATTCCTGATGAAAATACATTAGGACTCATCTAGATGTGTAATCCCCAGCCTTTGTAAACCATGATGGATTTGATTATGGAATTAATGAGATATTTAGGAAGACTCATCGATGTCTAAAAAAATATATCAAAACATAAAAATCTGTATGAAAAAATCTATCGAAGATAATCATTACCCCACAACAATGGACTCATTTTTTATAGGCCATTCGTATATAATAATTATCATCTATAATTCATGATGTATTTTATCTTGATACATGTCCATATATCCTTCCAGATCAACCATTTTAGTCATTTCTCAGTAAGTCATAGACTATCCTAAGCTAGAAACCTTCTGCTTAGACAATCTTGTCACATGATGTTAAATATCATTGTCTGGTCCTTGTCACATTACCATAAATGGTATGAGGTTCTTTCTTATGTGGCTGCAAACTACATGGGTTGTGATTACTTTTAAAATGGAACATATGAATCAAACCTCATAGAAAAATTCATAAAATAAAAATAACTCTCAACACCATAGGTGATGATAAGTTCTTTAGATCCCCACTGTGTGGATTCAAACTAGCATAATGAAAATAAATAAAATAAGGATATAAAAGCGTTATACATAATGAAACTATATCTATAGAGCCATTAATACATGGATATGTCTCCATCAATGAGATCAATGGATATATATATAGATGATTCTAAATAATATACATGGAATCAATCAATTGTTAATATTTGGGTGACCAAATTCATATTTGAGATTTAATAATGAATTATTGAATTTTACATAAATCAATAGGAGAGTCCCAAAGTAGACAATAATTCCACACAAAAATAGTTTTCTTGATCCTATAATATCATACCCACCATCAATGTTAATCCCAATCTATTGTTTGAACCATTTACCAATGGACTGATATCAATGGAAAGATGCATCATGAGACTTCCCATATAAGGGATTTTTTTCTAATTCCATGAATAATTATCTTTGTAAACATCTAAAAAGGACATGGAAATAAAATTTTTGTTTTAAATGATAGTAGACAAAACACCACCACCAAAAAATTCATTAAAACTCCACAAGATATTTGTAATGAAAAAGAATATTAACGAGTTTCTCCATTTGATGAAAAATGATATCGTCAACCGTGTGTATATGTGGAAAACCACATACATGGAATTATTAATTTATATTTTTCATTTCATCATCTGTAAATATTGATAATTGTGTGAATTTATTTAAATGAAATATATTGGCTTCATTATATAACCTATACTTATTTTATACAATTTATATAACTTATTAATTTTATTATAAATAAGTGATTTTCTTATATACAATCACTTAAAAATATGTATTTAGAATAAAATAATAAATTCATGCTATATAATATTGTCATATCAATTACTTCACTTATAATATGTTTATAATACATAAATGAAAACTAATAAACAGTAAATGAAACCATTATTTTTTGGATAATAATATTATAAATAAATTGACTCATATTCCTAAATAATCATTGTTTATTAATCATTAGGTTGGTTTAACCAACAAATTTCATCATATGAACAATTTCATCTTTTTATTGTTCTTTGATCAGCGTTCAAATCGCCTATTAAACAAAAAGTAGGATATTCATATAGATTTTTATACCCAAATGGCCATTACTATATTATCAAAAATCCATTTTTTCAATATTTAATTATTTATCAAAACCATAATGTATAGAAAATATTTTCCATAATGATAAATAATACACAAATCAAAAACTATAATATCCATAGTAATACTTAATATATTAAATGAGTAGTAACCTAAAGAGTCATCCAATGTACATTTATCCAAATTCAATGACCAAATTATTTTAAGGATTGTCACTAAATTTTCATAATCATCTTAACATTATATTTAAAAAATAATATAATGCATCTCTAATTGTCATAAATAAAATTTTTGAATATCTTGATTAATCCGTAAAAATCATAATGAAAAGTTTCATGCTTTTACATCAATAAAGAAAAAGTATGGTATGAAATTCCTTATATATTCCATAATTCTTTTAGCCATTACATGATTGATAAAATTGTAAAATTTAATCATTATTGAATCTATATATTTTAAAATTAATCATTAATATTTTCTCACGGTAGTAGAAAATTTGGACCATCATTCATTATCCATTTTTGGGGTATATTTTTTTGATGCATGAGACATTAGTTTTCATAGTGTCCCATATCCTTGAAGATGAAGCATTAGACATTATATACACTTTTATAATCCTTACAGTCCCATGTATAGTGTTATTTTTCTAGAAACTTTTAGAAATCTCTAATTCCTTTTTAAAAAGTAACAATGTGTTTATTTCCGCCACTATACATATGAAAAAATACTTCGTTCCCTTCTTCCCTTTATCAAATTTTTTTCCAAGTATACTATTTTTCTCATGATTTTCGAAAAAACCATAATGCATACGTTAATAATTGCCATTCTCATTATCACAAGATACTCTTCTCCCCATTTGATGAGAATGAATGATAGAGTACTTCCAATCAAAATATATTCTTAATACTTTTAAATACAAGATATTTCATACTATTTATACTATGTTACTCAGTGAGGTTCAAATTACTTATATTAGAAACAATTTCTAAATTATTACATAAAATTGTTTAGATCATATCATAATGTATTAACAAAAAACTAGAAAAATATGTAAAATATGTTGAAAAAAATAATATATTTTATCCTAAAAACCCTTTTTTAGTTTCATATTTATATTAAAATAATTAATTATGTGTTTTAAAGAAAATATGACTTTTACTAATAATATCCCTAAAGGGACTCATATCAGGTGCACAACAAGTCACATTAATGTGTATAAGGTTATACCGAGTTAGGCCTGATGCACCTTGTTAGAGGTATAAATCATATGTAAATAAATTCAAAAACCACATTCACATTAATTATCATGAATGGGATGTATTCTTATGAATAACCAATTCACATATAACATACCAAAATTGTAGAATGTTTTTATAAATCTTCCCTCAATAATTATCTTACTGTTATGATCTCATGTCAATGTGTTTTTAATATAGTTTGAGAGGATCCCCCTAAACCTGATCTTATATGAACGTTTACGACCTGGCCCATAGTATCTTAACACCAAGGACATAATTTAATACATTGGAATAGATAAAAAGGATGAATACCAAAGGACCTATCAGTTTATAATTCCTAAAAACAATAATACATATATGATCCTTACATTAAAATATAAAATACCACATAGAAAATATATTTAGAACACAATTATTCTCTTTTATTATCCCAATCGTACAAATCACTATACACATCATGGAATCCTATTAAACGTAAAACATAAAAAATAGGTGACATAATATACCCAATAAGGGTAAATTTTTTTTGAATAATCTATAATATGAAAACTAAGACAATAATGAAATGTGAATAGAGAAAAAAATTCTATTAAAACATAATCTTTAACATAATATGGTTGGAAAATAATATGAAACAATATTTAAAAATAATTAATCTATTTAAAATAATACACAAATATGTTTATTATAATGGTTTAGTAATAAAAATTTGTTTAAGAAATATTAATCTCATAAGGATGTATTCCCAATTTTATACATCATAAACATAATATTAAGGGTTCATCAAAGACACCAAACATAAACAATTAAGAAAATAGTCAAAAACCAAACAAAATTTTATTATGACACCTCATAATGACTATAGGGTGTATAGTGGGCCCCTAATGATAGTACGGAGTCAATTTCATTCATCTTATGAAAGAGGAAAACATAAACAACTTAAACATTTGTTTTAAAACTAGCATTTGAAATGTGAACAGTCTTACCATAAACCAATAATGACATCAAAATAAAAAAATACACAATCAAACCAAATCTGGAACCATTATATGAAATATGTTTAATAGTATCATAAGAGTTCAAACTAAACCACATATAAGATCCTACAATGTTTTTTGACATTTATTTTTGTATTCTAACAAAATCATTAAAATATTAAGTGAAATAATCATTTTTTGAACTATAATCATTTAAATAAAAGTCACGCAAATTTAAAAGAAAAGTTTAATAAAAAGAAATTTTCAATTAATTTGTGATATACCATTTTTAATATTTTCATTGAAATTAAAATAATTAATATTTTAGAAAATCCAGGTCCTTATAAAACCAATTTGAAAACATGGACACAAATGATTATAATTTTGAGGAATAATTATTAGAAATATTTAAAATGATGTTTTAGTTTAAGAGACTATAATATAATACCTTAAAAAGATTAATTTTATAATAATATGAATGAAATTAGAAATATACATAACATTTCCATTAAAATTCTTTTAATCGATAAATATAATTATATATAACAATATTTAAATAAATAATGAATTAATTCTTTAAACAATCAAATAATACCATAACACATAAAAATTTTAAATCATAATACAAATTGAAGATTAATATTTATGAAAACATCAAATAAATTGATAATAAATTAATTAATTATATGATAATACCAGGGGTTTGTATAAAAATTTCATAAAACATTTCGGTTGGATAACGTCAAATTATGCAACAATAGGAGATGATTGTCATGATGTCGCTTACCTTGTGTTTACTTTAAGTTGAATATATTTTAACCTCAAGTATAATTTTTTTAAACATCATTTAAACATATCGAATAATTATAATTATATTTATAATACAATTTCGGATCCTATTATATTATCTTATCACACATTTGTAAATAATTTTTTGTTATTGTCCTTGTTGTAGGTGTTAACGGCTGCATTTTCCATTGAATATTTTTCAAGAATTTCTAGATAATTTTGTATAAGGTATATATAAAACATATAATGAATAATATAAATTTTATAAATGTTCTATTTAATCTTAAAATACTTATTTATAATAAATTTTATAGTGGTTAACATCGAAAATGAATCACGTCATCTCGTGGAGACATAGACTTTACGTTCACATGAGAAATGATATCATTCCCTAAAATGTAATAGAGTAAGAAAAATTATTTTATATTTATAATATAGAATTAAGAACATATCACATTTATTATTTATATCAATTATATACATCACTATATCCATACAAATAATGTGGTGATCAAAAAAAATTACTCCATGACGTCGGGATGGTATGTCATGGGTACGCACATGTGGTGGCCTCTTTTTTAATAGAATGGAGAAATTTTTGAATAAGAAATTCCTTAAGAATAATAATATATCAGAATATATATGACTCTATTTTTTTAATTTATAATGGAAACAAATCATAAATATAATATACATGAAATAATAAACTATTTTGAGTTTGAAAAAATATTTCACTTTTCTTTGGCACGCTTCTTTTAGATATTTGTTAACGGATATTGGGATGGTCTTTTTAGAAGACCGAAATCTCTATAACATTAACAATTATGATGGGAGGAGAAATCATTAGGTATTGGTCATGATATGTGGCTCAATGTGATGTGATAAACGGAGGGTGGATGTTCCCTTTTATAAAGAATGTTAGCTGAAATTTTTGAAACAC
Source organism: Viscum album (assembly GCA_963277665.1). Lineage (NCBI taxonomy): Eukaryota > Viridiplantae > Streptophyta > Magnoliopsida > Santalales > Viscaceae > Viscum > Viscum album. Next base: position 1,681,193,577 of record OY728163.1, on the reverse strand, counting down.
TCCAAATATAACACTAATGTAAATTGATTGTTGATTTAAAATATAATCAAAATGTATTATCTCAAATAAAGATAAACATGGTTCTGAATCATATAAACTAGTGATTTTTAATCATGTTTTTATAACATAATTAATGTCATATCTTCATAATAACCCTTTATTAACCCATAAAACTCTTACAAAGACCACATGTCTTCTTACTGAATTAGATTAATATAGTTACAATAAAATTCCATAAAATCCCCAAATGGATAATAGATTACAAATTTTATCTTATTATTAATCATTTTCTTAATTATATATTTGTAGGAAATTTTTTTCATTTATTAATATTTTTAATGAATCATTTATGTCAATTTTATTACTATTCAATATTGATCTTATTAAAAATATCATAAAAATGATAAATTCATTTGAAAATTTATAATATATAAATATAATGTATATGTAATATATAAAATTTCTTTATGTCATTAATTATGACAACAAAAATTCATTTTAATATTTTTAATATCAATTATTTGATATTTCAATTGATTAAACATATACTGCATCACTATTATGAATGACATTAATTAAAGTATATATTCTTTATAAATTAAAAATAAATTATAATTTTGAAGATAAATTTACTATCATTCAAATTACAACTTATATTATTTCATATCATATGTATAACCCTATATTATTAATGATTTAGTTAATAATTAATGGTAAACGACATTTTTAACTTATATATAAGTAAAATATAATAATTTTCATTTTCTCACCCAAGTCGATTAAAATTTTAAAAATATAATAAAACTGATGTTTTTAGACAAAACCCCAAAAATCCAATGAAATTAATATGAGTGTTTTTGTAACATTATAATACAATAATTTTTTTATTACTCTATATTTTCCTTAATTGTGATTAATATAAAATTATTAATGAACTATTCATAATATTCGATGAAATTAATTTGATCATATTAAATTCAAAATAACATACTAATATTTTCAATTTGTTACCTTTTTTCTAAATTCAATTCATATGTGTGGATAAATTATGTTTAAATTTTTTTAGAGTCGTGGTGAGAATGTGGGTAAAATGAAAAGATCAATAGTCCAATACATTTTTATGTCAAATTTCAATATAAAAATAAGTCCTATGACCTAAATTCGATAAATATATTTATTGTTATTCTTTTTCTAATTAAAAACAATTTCAAAAATATAATATTTATTTAATCAAAAATGAATTTTTTAAGTACATTGAGGTATTTTTTAAAATTCATCAAAAATCAAAACAATTCAGAAAAAATACAAAAATTCACCCCAAACTAATTTTAACATTTTGTATTAAAAATTTATGTTTACATTGACAAGTTCAATTTTTAAAATTCAATATATTTATTTTTGAAATAGTTACTTCATTAATGGTGGAAAACTGACCTTTATAAAGAATATAGGTTTTATGAGTGAAATTTGATTTGTTCATATAGAATTATATCTAAAAAACATAAAATTAATTTTAAAATTATATGGAATATATGGAAATTTAATAATTTTTTATTACTTTTTATTTTTCTATTTAAATGGATATGTTAATAGATCATGGTTTTCTCAATCTCAGTGTTGCAAGCAACACAAGCTATCGAAATCAATATATATATAAATTGCTGAATAGAATAAAATCAATGGGGTGTTACCCTATGGGACATTGGGGATTTAGTTCACCATTAACATTTTGTTAACATGTCATATGAACCACCTAAATCCACATTACCAGGAGATTTTGAACCCTAGGGCCATGGATCCTCTAGGATGGACCACATAAGAGAAGTACTTACATAAGGTAAAACAAGATGTAGTAACCACTAGAGTAGAGCTTACATTATTGGAATAGTTAGTGTTTATGAAATTCACTATTAGTAGTATGAAATTTGTAAATATGTTTAGAGAAATTATATATAATAATCCTGGATATGTAGGGAGCTATGAACCTCCTATTAATATGATGTTGATGAGGGGTAGTTCTATTGTAGTTCAGTTTTATGAATTCATATTATTTATTGGGTCGTCTTCCTAAGGAAATTATTTCAAACAATAATGATTTTTTACTCTGGTCCTATAGAACATTTTTAGGATCCCTCTCAACCTATTTTGAATTTTATTTAACAAAAATAAATAAATAACAATTTTAAATAAATTATAACAATCATCCAATCATAATCATTCATATATTCCACTTGGGTCTCTTCATGATTTTAATTTTTAATATCCAATTCAAGAGACATCATATTTAGTATATTTTCTTTCCACTATTTTAACGCAAATCATTATTTAAAATCCATCTAAATCCCAAATAATTATTTTCATTCATTTTATTTTGTTCAGAAAATGAATTTTCATGATCTTTATCTTATAGGAGTTAGTTTTTTATTAATAATTATTATATTAATTAGATTTTATCTAATATTCGTCCAATGTAATTTCATTTTTCTCATCCCATTTTATGTATTATTTTATCTCTTAGGTTTTTTAAGAAACCCATACTCTAATAGGGAATATTGTTCTTCAATCTAAAAATTACAAATACTTTTTGACTCTTCTTAATTAGTGAGTTTTTAAACAAAAAAATTGTTTTTTAATGTCCTTCTTAAAAATAAAGGGTTACCCTTCATGAATGATGAAATGTTCATGAAAAAATCTAAAACATATAATATAACTTTAGAAATATTATTTGTAAAATCAAAACTTGTTTTCTTTATGTGTATGAGTCATTATATTCTCAATCATAAATGGTTTTGAGATTTGGGCTTCCATAATTGTACTTTGTTCTTAAAAAAGGAAAATTTTGAAAGGATCATTTTTTACTTATTACAGATTTCAATACATTGAAACTTATATGGATAATAATTTACCATATTTTATGTAGTTTATTGAACAACTGTTTCGTCTTCATCCATGATATGAATAATATCATTTACATATCGTTATTGTAAAACTTATTTTATTTCTTTTTAGGTAATTCAGGTTGTATTCTTCATCATTTCCAGTTTTTTCAATTTAAAATTTATAAAATAATTTAATAAAATCAATAAAATACTTTTGTTAACACTTCATATATATTCTTCCACTTGATTATGACTTCTGGATGAGCATGTAGAAAAATTAACAACATTAAATCATCAATTTTATGTAAATACAATCATATTTGAAACCACAGACAGGATAATTTTTTAATCTAATATGAATAGTTCTCTGAAAAGGGGGAATAATAGTGGTCTACTTTTTACTAATAAAAACATTCCATATCGTACAATTATATATTTTTTCTAGCTAAGGATAAATCTACATTTCCTTCAACGATGGTTTTTATTGAAATAACAATACATGTTAATCAATATAAAAATTTCATGTCGAAATTTGATAACATGATATACCATGACTAAGGTTGGATAAATAGCAATTGTAGGTGTTTTTTAACCAACACACACATTTTATATTTTTTATTAAAATGAAACTCATGAATTTGTATATGAAATTACATTTTATATTATAAGCAACCAGGTATAAGGCATGAAACCATCCCAAAAATCATGGACACATATTCCATTTTGAAATAATGAACTAATCAAATCCTACACATTTAATTATAAATTAATCATTTATATATTGATGTATTACTATTAATGTTACTTGTGTATTCACGAAACTAAATGTCGCTAATCTCTTTACTCAACTTGTATCAATATATATGGATTAATATTTTGTATATAAATAATATTGGGTGGAAAATATAATTTAATTATTATGACATGATGGATTATTAACATATATACTCAATGTAGACTTCTTTAATTCTCAAAATATTCATATCGCATAAAAAATGGATCATACATTTCCTTCAACATGTCAAATATTGTTAATAATAATATTAACTCTTCTAAATAAGAACCTCTTCATTTCTAGCAGTTTCTCATTATAATATCATAGAAAATATATTTTATTAGGAAGATATATAAAATGATAACCCTTTATTATAATTAATATAATTATATATCATTATAAACTATTTTAACTCATTTAAACTAATTATATGTATCTTATTCCTAATACTCTATATTTAACCATCTTGTTATATTATCACGAATATCTCATTTTGTAAGATGTTGAATATTCTCTCTAGGTGTGTAAAATCCCATGTGTGGTTGATCAAGCTGAAAAATAATTTTTTTGGACAAAAATTGAAAATTTCTCATCTCCATAATTAGAATAGATATAATAACATTTAATTCATGATGTATTTTTATGGGTATATATAAATTTATGTACATAGTCAACTATCATATTAATTATTTGATTTAATGATTATTGATTTATCTAATAAAGATAATAATTTTTCCCAATTCCAAAAAAAATATCGAACATACACATAGAAAAAATATATAATAGAATGGATGTGATTCAAAATATTATATAATGAATTTGAATATTAGGTGTGATCTTCAATAGAGAACATTAGAATTTATTTTATCATCATTAATAGGTTTTTCATAAAACATTTTCATCATTAGGATTGATATATTTAAAAACCCAACATGTCTTGTGGGTTATTAATAATAGTATGCTCATTAATTTCATAGTCCAATAATTTACATTGAGAAATTTCTGTTAAAAATATCATATTTTATGATGATTACACCTAATAGTCATAATTTTGACCATCAAATTCCATCTGAGGACCTTGTATATGTCATGTTGGGTCTAAAATGACATATTTACTAAATAAAATTATGAATATATTATTTTTTATTGATAATAATATCAAAATAATTATGAAATGAAAAAAATTAAAAAACAATTTAATCACCACTGAATTAATGTCTGTAATACCAAAGCATGGGATACATAGCCACTCATTATGCAAACTAAAAAATGTACTAATACCAATGGATTTCAATACATTGATTGGATGAATAGATAATTACATTCCACGACTAGAAAAATTCCTGACATTACCGAATTATGAGATTTATTATTCTTTTTTTCATAGATGATCTCTTCCTGAAAGGTAAATTACAACAATATTGGTTAAAAACCCTTATTTATATGGCCCTGAGTTAATATTTTTCTTTGGATGTCCATATTTATTAGCCATTGACTAGTTATGGGTAATATGAGAGTGTTTTAATGTCTATTGACTATTTCATGGTTAAGGAATAGAATATTTCTAAACATGCACCATCAGTGGGAATGGTTCATTCCACCTTCAGATATATTATCACTGCTATATGGGAGAGGACCATAGTTTATATAGACATAATTGACCTTGAACATGGTTATATCTCATATAAGATACACCGATCATATTCTCTAGAATACTTCTCAATGTTTATTAAAAATTTTGGACAAAATGTGAATGAATTCCATCATAGATTTTCATGCCTCACAGCTTCCTAGTATAGGTTTCTTGGTATATGAGTTTTACTACATGACACCCACCCTGAATAATATTTAAAAATTCCTATAAAATTCTAAGAAGACCCAATATTAATGAAATCTATGTTGGGATATATCTTATACATCTAATTATTTCCTCTAAAATCATTTCAATTGCACTTATTTATTAATTTTGATAAGATATACTATATTCATGTTCTGATTAATAAAAAATCGAAAAATATACAATCATTATGATACTCCCCCACACATGAAAAATTATTTTATATCATATAATTACATAAAAATAAATGAAATTTTACCACAAAAGAATCATTTTGAAATGTAATAAATTATATCATTAAAAATATACACATGTTTGTAATGATGACTATTAATGATTGGATAAACACCCTTCAAATCCTAAAAATCCTCAAACAATCCAAACAACATATATTGAAATAATATTTTCCTAATTTCAATAATTATTTAAATAATTATTTAGATATTAAATTAACCTCCAAAATTGTATTCTTTTATATATTATTTGTTTTCATCTAATAAAACTTGTTTATAGGTTAATCCGCGGCCACTTTGACCCCAAATGGTGGTATATTTCATTTATAGGTCACACTACATCATTTACTCAAGAAATTGGTGAAAAATGGGAGTTCATTATTATCATGGGTATTCCATTTGATTATCTAAAATTTTCAATAATGTTAGATACTAGGAATGTTTTTTGAGAACCAATCTGTCTCCAATTACTCATCATGATGAATTATTTTAAAAAGGCATGTGGTTTTGAAATTACGTCTGTATAATTATTACATGCATTATTTAAAAATTATCAAATATGAATTCCCCTTAATTATAATGTTCTGGCCTTAAACATTTCATAATCATGGTTTATGTCAAGAATTAAAATTTATGATCTTTTCATGTTTAGATTTTTAGTTAATTTGGATGTAACTATTTAATTACATCTAAAAAATTACACAGTAGATAGTTATTATCTATCCAATTTTTTCCACAATAATAAAACTCCTTAAAAACATGAGTGATTTTCATGATATAAATATTGTTGAATGCTTCCGTTCACTTATACATCATTATACCTTCTGATAATGATTTCAAAAATTGGGATGAGTATAAAAATATCAGTAAGGGTTTTAAAATAAATAAAGAAAACATTAGTACATTAATACATAGAAAAAATAATATCATTATCATACCTCATGAAATCAAATAATTTATGTATAACACATAAAAATAATAGGTTATAAGGGTATCTTGTGTCATCCATGTCATACTTATATTGTAGATTTCATAGCTATGTAGGTAGTTACATTTGGAATACTCATCACTGTATAATGGGTATATATAATAGTAGAAACATTATTATTTACCCATATCATGATATCCAAACCATTGGAGAGCTATATCTTGCACACATTCCCTATTTTTATCCTAGAACCACCCATATATGTAAAAAATTCGCAAACACTGTAACATAATAATAACACATAACAAAATCACAAAGGAAAGATAACATTACCACATTAAAATCACAATATATATTTTAAATATATTGGAATAATCAATCCATTATTTAAACATTTTCATCAAATATATAATTAAAAAGATTATATGGTATTTATTTTTCTTTTCATAACATTACATCATATTAAGAAATCCAAATATCAAATAATGACTGTGTCATGGGAAAGGGTATTGTCACAGTGTATTTTAGAATGTAACATTCATTTTGTTGATTTGTAAATCAAATCGAAGAGAAAAGAATCCATTGGATTCAATTTAAAGTAAAAGGTGTTTATATAATATATAAAATCATGTCATGTATAAATCAATATATTCCTCCAAAAAGGATTTGGAGTCAAAGTCCATTACCTTGTGTTCGACATGTATTGTTTATTTTTTATCTCCCTAAATAATAAAATTAATTTAATTATAATTTCATAAGAAACCATTTAATGTTTATTATTACTTTTAGATCACTTATTACAATGATATAAAAATGATATAATTATTCTTTTTCATATCAATATTTTTTTATGTTTGGTACTTGAGTCCTAAATCAACATGTTATAATTACAAATTGTCCATGTTGTCAAAAGAGCATTATCTACAGAATTGTGTTCCTGGATTATTTATCATATATATCCTCTATATATGAATTTATTTCTAGTATATTTTTATTTATAATAATCAATAACATTTTTATATAATAAAATGAAACACACAATTCATTGAGACGGTAAGTCGTGCATACACATGAACACTACTTTCATTTCATTATCATTTTAAAAGAATATAAACTAAATGATACATAGGAATATTATAATTATATTATAATATATGTGTTATATATGTTATATAATTTCATTAATTGTATCCCTTATATGTTTCATTTATAGCCTAAATGGGTCATATCACTTTGAGGGGGTGGTAGTCCTCACTTCCTCAAATTAAATTATCATATTTACGCATTATGGAATGTATAAGGGAATGGAGTAAATTAAAAATAGGGAAATATTTATACAATATAAATATATTATATACAATACATAAATATATTGGCTTCATAATGGGCACCATGAGATGTGGTAGAAGATAATTTAATAATCATCGTTTCGTGAGGCCGTAGTTCACCATCCACGTAAAAAGTTTGTTTTAAATCCATTAAATGGATGTTTCTGTGAATGTTAGTAGAATACATGGAATAAAAAAACCTATTATATTGATGACACTAGTTTTTGTATAACATAATTGAATAAATATAGTTATGGGGTTGGACGAGGGAAAAAAGGAAGTATGGTTGAGAGAATACATTACCTCAAATCGGGTAAATCCTATTCCTTTAAGTGAAGGAACAACCATTAGTTAACTTATTCCTAATGGAAGGATTATAGAAGTATGTTGGGAAAATTTTTATCTTCTTGTATTATTGTTTTAACGAGCCAATAGGATTTATAGGTGTGGGTAACAGGTTAGAGGTGGTGTCCTTTTAAAAGAGGTTGGATGGGGACTTTAAGAATATCTTGAATTATTATTTTATTATAAATTAAATTTCTATTATAAATGATTCAAAATTTAGTTATTTATATGATTAAATTAATATTAGTAGATATAAAACCATCATATAATAATTCGGAAGGTTTTGGATATTTTTTAATCGTTATCAATTTTATTTAACTGTTTTTTACACTTACTGTTTTACCAACCATTTAACACATTTAGAATCAAAATAGTTACCAAAACATGAAAAATATAGAATTAATGATTAAATTATTCAATTTTATTATAATGATATCTATTTTCCTGAATATTAGATTTATGGGAATTTTATAATATTTACTAAAATATTTTATATTTTAATATAAGAATTATATAAATTTTGGCAGTATTCATATCATGAGTTATTTTTTAAAGCCTATAACAACTTGATTAATTCCCAAAAACATCATTAATACAAATATAATATGTATATATCATCCAAAAAATTCGTCTATAACATCAAAATAAAAAAAAATCATTTATATTTACAATTATAATATCATTTATTAGAATCCTTTATTAATGAAGCAATCACTACAACATCATTATTTCAAAAATAAATTTATTTATGTAATATTTAAAATTTATATAAAATATATCATGATGTAGAAAATAGTATTATATTATTATTGAATATTTTTAGTTTAATAGATCAATTATATAAACCCATATAATATTTTTAGAAAAAGATATATGTTTACGTTACAATTTATTTAACATTACATTAAAATTAATTAAATGTCATATTTAAACACTTGTGGATCCATCGGGTCCATAAATCGACCCAAGAATTCCCATGGTTGGAAATATATATTAAAATATGTTTAAGAAATGTTTTATGGTAATATAAAATCACTATATTTTTATAATTTAACATTATTGACCAGATTTACCCTTTAACCATGGTAATTTCAATATTTACTGAAGTAACAATTCATATTGTCTAAAAATTAAACTTTTCAATTTAATAAATTTGTACATTATGATTTTAAATATTAAATCCATTTTACCAAATTCATAACACCTAAATTTCAGAAATATATTTAAAATTAATTCTTATTTTCAAAAAAAAGTGTGTTTTTAAGAAGTAAAAACTTTTAAAAGATTGACATGTGTTTATGTACAATTTTGAATTTAAAGTACATCAAATGACCTACATCAGATTAAATAATAAAAAATTATCTAATTATGATTAAAAAATATTTAAAATTACAATAGAACTATTAGAACAAATTAAATGAAAATGCAGTGTTTTCATAAAATGCAGTATTTTTCACCATTCATTAAAAAGGAACTTTATCAGAAAATTACCAAAAAAATTCACAAAGTAAATTTTGAAATTCCAGTATAAAAAAAGTCTATTTCTCCCAAATAGACATATATAATAGAAAAAATCTTGAATTAAAAATTATTCAACATCAAAAGGCTGTAAAATGACATTTTAGAGCATTTTATGTTTAAAATTTGATAAATTTAGAAACATTTAATTAACAAGTATAATCCTATTTTAGTTAGTTATATTCATACTCAAAAATATAAATTCTATTAATTAAATACCATTTAAAATAATAATAATATAATATTATTTTTCGGTATAAATCAATGTTTTGTGCAACGTAATATTTCAGAGAAATTTGTTATTGTGTGTTGAGTTTGTTATCGGACATACAATACCCTTTAAAGTGAATTTATTATTTAGTTCACAAATGTTAAAAAATACAAATATTCCATATTATTTATATACCTGTGATGTCACTTCCTTCCCCCCTTTGGGTTATTTTGCCCCTATAAGTCTATTCACTTATCATATAAGTGGGGGGTATTTATCACTCAAAGCAATTTTTAGATTCCCACGTTTCCCCTTCAAAAATATTTATTTCTGAAAAACTTTACATGATGAATAACAATATTCCACAACACATTCACTCTTCTTTCAATAATATTTACTTGTTGTTCCACCTAGGAAATATTTTTCATTTATAAAACTACCTTTGGACTTGAAACATGAGATGGATCTAGCATATACATTCTCCAAATTGTAACATGAAAAACATTGCGTAACTACGTTAATCGTGGAGGTAAAGCAATTTTTCAGGAAATTGATCTAACATTATCTGGGATTTCAAAGGTTCCAATGATCCATGGACTCAACTTTCCCTTCTTACAAAAACGCATCAAAAATTTCCATGGAGAAACATTGAGAAAGGCATGATCACCTACCTTGAAAGAAGGATCCTTCCTTCAGTTTTCCTATTATATTTTCAACATACTCTAAGATGTTCTCATGTTATTATGTATCACTTGAATTTATTTTCCCATCTCGTCTACCAATTTGGGTCCCATCAACTTCCTTTCACATAATTAATCCCAAAAAGATAGAGTTCAACAAATATTTTCATATAATGCCTCAAATAGTGACATCATGAAACTAGAATGAAAACTATTATTATAATTAAATTCAACCAATTAAATATGGTGGTCCAATTTTCCATGTTAATCCATTGAACACGAACATAGTGAATTTTCTATGGGCCTAACTGTTTGTTCTAACTTCCCATATGACTTGGGATGAGAAGATGTAATAAAATATAATTCAGTACCCAACGAATTATGAAGGCACTTACAAAATTTAGTAGGATACCTCAGTTCATGATCAGATAAAATGTAAATGGGAACATCATGTAACTTATATATCGCATTAATATGAAAATTATAATGTTTATATAGAGAATAGGTGTCTTGAATATGATGAAAATGAACAGATTTTGTCAATCCATCAATAATAACCCATATAGTATTATTACCTAAAGATGGATTTGGTAATATCAAGATGAAATACATGAAAACATTTTATCTTTTCTTATCTGTCGCATGTAAAGGATGAAGAAACCCTTTTGGTAACTACCACTCTTTTTTAACCTATTGACAAATCAAACATCTCAGGGTAAATTCAGCAATATCACTTTTTATTCCATCCCACCAGTAATACTCCTGATAATCTCTGTACATCATAGTACTACCAGTATGAATTGAAAATGGAGAACAATGAGCTTTAGATAATAAATATTTCTTTTACATTGATTCACAAGGAACACGTAATCCCATACCAAATCAAATAATACCATCATTATCAATGTTTAATTAAGGCAAATCGCTATTATGAACCAATTTTACCTTTTTCTAAAATTCACTATCATCATTTTATACATTTATTAATTATGTCTCCTTTAGAGGATTTCATTGACCCTAGAAACAGAAAAACGAAACATCCTACATCGACAACATCTTTTCCAATGTTCATCAAATCATTAATCAAAAGATCTTGTTCTAATCATAAAGTGGACAATTTAGCATAACCTTTTCAACTCTATGAATCAACCACTCTATTTTATTACCCTTGATGGTAATAAAATGTACAATCATAATCATTGATTAATTTTTACCATCTCATATGTCTCATGTTATATTCTATATAAGTGGATATATTCTTCAATATTTTGTGGTCAGTATATATTTCTCATTTTACTCCATAAATGTGATTCCACAATATTTTTTAAATTGAAAACATTATCAAACAATTCAATATATTTGGTATGTTAATTTAGCTAATGATGTTTCAACTAACGGGAAGCATAATCAATTTCTTAATCATTCTGATTTAGGACACACCCAAGTCCTTTCAACGAAGCATCACTATAAATAACAAATTCACCATTTTTGGAAGGCAGTTCCAAAACATGGGAATTCACCAATATTATATTCAATTTGTGAAAACATTCATCACATTACTTTTTTGTGGTGGACCTAACACCTTTTCAAGTTAACATAGTGAGTGAGATTGAAAACTGGGAAAAATTTTAAAAAATCCTCTGATAATAACCTGCTGAACCAATAAAACTATTAATCTAGGTTATATTTTTGGGTCTGAGACATTCATCATCATCTATGGTTTGAGCAAGATCAATAGTTTTCCATCTTTAGAAAAAATATTACCAAGGAATGAAATTTCCTGCATGAAAAATTCACACCATCTTAATTTCCCATTAAATTTATTTTCATATAAGGTTTTCAAGAAAACTCTTAGATTACATTCATGATCCTAATTACATTTGAAATATATAAATATTTCATCAGTAAAAACAACCAATAACTTATTCCAGAACACACAGAATATTCAATTCATAAGATCCACTAATACAACAGCTGCATTGGTTTTCCCAAATTCCATAACTAAAAATACATAATGTTTATATTTATTATGAAACAAGAATATCCAAATGTATTCTTCCTTTACATTCAAATGATTGTAACTCGACCCTAATTCAACCTTCAAAAAATAAAAAGGACCATGGAGATGAAAAAAATATCATTGATATGTGTAAAAAGATACATTTTCTTGACATTGATGTAATTAAAGGATCTATAATCAATGAATAGTGCCCATTAATGATATTTCATTATAAAAAACTAGACAGGGGCACCCCATAGTGATGTGGTAGGTCAATTGAAACCATTATAAAATAATACATGAAATTGCATCTTTAACTATAATGGTTCATTTTGAGCCATTCGTTAAGGGGATTGGAAATTGGCATAACATCAGGGGATAAGTAAACAATAAATTCAACATCCCGATAAGGTATTATACCATGAAACTCATCAAATAAAACATCAAGATACTCATTCACCAGTACTACATAATTATTCTGAAATCTACTTTTGTTTTCAATAATATGTTCAAGGTTTCTTTCATTTGCATCTTTTATTTTCTTCACATCATTAAAATATATTATCAAATGTAAGGGTTCATTATTGTACACGAACTGAAATTATTTAAAACTGAAACCTATTTAGCTATGAATTCAACATAAATAATAATAAACTAGCCAATCCATACAAAAGAAATCATGAATCTATACAAAAGGAAAAACAATAATGTGTGCAGGTATTTTCTATCCACAAATAACGATAGAAACATTCTTATAATTAGTTTTTCCTTCACATTTCCTTTTGGTGTTATTAACAAAAGTTCTGAATTCCTATCTTGAGATGGTATTCTCAATTTATTAGAAAATTTCACATAAATGAATGAATGTCTATAGTCTATTCCAAAAAACAAATTTTCATAATCTGAATAAAAAATAGTGTACCTGATGCTACTTCATTTGACGGCCTAACATATGCTAAAGTAGTAGAAAATGATTTCACCACCCCTTTCATCTGGTAGTCCAGTTACATTCCTTGAATTGAATTCTTCATTGGACACTCGTTTTCATAATGACCAATTATAACACACTTAAAAATTATTACTCATTTTAAATCATATTTTATGATAAAAATAACCTGATGTTTTTAGTGAAATTATGATCCTTATTTCACCTTTTACCACAACATAAGTAGTTACCATAATTCAAAAGTTATTCCCCAGTGCTATTTTTATAACAATTTTCATAAATTGTAAAGTAATAATTCTTACCATCACACATTTTTTAAGAATTATTCCCTTTTTTCTTCCACCTAAATCACTTATTCATAAGTTTTTCAAAGAACATTTGGTCATCGGTAATCTCTATTTCCACCTTCTATGAAAATAGAACATGTTTTTCATAACTTTTCAATTATAAAGAAGATAAATCCCTTCTATATATTTTCTTTAATCCTAAGTAAGAACAATTTAATTTAATATCATGATCCTATATGAAATTTGTTGCATACCTTGATATTCTAGTGATTTTTCTTCATAAGAAGCCATTAAGTCATCCTCATGCATATATTATATGAATGGATTTTCCATCCGATGTCAAACTACCTTAGGAATATATTTCTAAAAAAAAATACCATTTAAATCATCAAATAAAATAAAATCAATATCCTCACAATCATATTTATTCTTACCCATTAACCACCACAAATCGGTTTCATCTTCAAAACGGTAAACAATGAGACTGTCCTTTTGGTATTCAGAACAGCTGATGACATCGAAAATCTTTTCTAGTGCTTGAATCCTACATTCAACTAGCACATGTGTAGATGATCCTCTTAATGATGGTTATGCTACCTCATGAAATGATCTACTAACAACATGTCCTTTTTAGGTTGATCTGGCAAATCTCATGCATCGATACCACCATCACTAATAGCTTGAGTCAACTATGCCATCACTACAACATAATATTCAGTTCATATTTTGACCATCTCAAGTTGCTGATTTGGATGTTTTTTTCCATGATGTTATCACATCATAGCTGCGCTATTTCCTCTGTGGAAATCCATTCTGAACATAGTAATATCTTAGGTGAAGCAACATAGAAATAATTAAATGAAATTTCATTTCAATATTACCATAAAATAATTTATGGATATTCATTATAAAATATACTAAATCTTATTGATGTATAATCCTACCAGTTATTCCAACAATAAGGCCCAAAACATAAACATTACTTGGTCATGAGCTATGTAAAAACCTCTAATTGAGGATCTTTTCATGTATATTATTGTAGATAATTTTTCCATTATTATTAAATTACATATCATAAATTAAAGCATATATACTTCTATTCTATCCAATTTTTTCTTCCCAATACTAAATATCCATAAATAAAACAGATTTCTTTTCATGATATAAATATTTTTTAATACTTCCTTTCTATTACACATCTTTATAACATGTGATACACATTTCAATAAGTTGGGATGAATAAAAAAACATAGTAAGGGTTATAAAATAAATAAAGAAAACATTAGTCCATCAATATATACAAAATATAAGCTATTTAGTATACCTCATTAAAGCGTAAATTTTTTGAATAAAACAAAGTAATCATAAATCCTGAAGGTAACTTTTGGCATCCGTACACTACATACATTGTAGATTTTAATGATTCCTAAGGGGTTATATTTGGTATACCCATCATAGTTTATTCATTAAATTTATTAGGAGAAAAAGTAACGTTTACGTTGGTCATGTCACCCAATGCATTGGTGAGATATCATGGGATCATTTTCCCTTGGTTTATCATGAAACCAACCGTACATTTAAATAACGACCAAGAATCATAACACAATCATAACACATAACACAGGAATAATGTAATGTTAATATTTCAACATTGAAATCAAAAATATATCATATCAATATATGGAAATAATCAATCCATTATCAAAATCATTTTCCCTAAAAAATTCATAAAAAGATTATATGATATTTATTTGCCTTTTTAAAAACATTCAATCTTGTTATGGAATCCAAATATCAAATAATGCTCATGGAAACGTAGAGGTCATTGTCACTGTGTACATTAAAACGAATTTTTTTTCTCATTTAGTAAGAAAATTTGATAAAAAAATATTACCATTGAATGAAAATTAACATCCATTTGGTATATGAATATTAAAAAATAAATTCTTGTATAAATAATAATATTAATCAAAGAATAGAGATTAAGTCAATGTTCTTTAACTTTTTCCTGATTTGTATTGTTCATCATTTATCTCCTTCATTTATAAAATTATGTTAATTATACTTGTATCATAACCTTTTAAATTTTTATTATACTTTTTATATTACTTATTACTCTTCTTTAAAAATTATTTAATCATAAAAGTTCATATCAATATTTTTGTCGATGTCTGGTACATGAGTCATAAATGAACATGATATAAATACAAATTGTCCATGTGGGAAAAAGTCCTCTATCTCCAGAACAATATTAAAGATTTAAATTTAATATATATCCAATATATATTAATTTATATCTATTATATATTTATTTAGAATAATATAATACATTTGGATAAATGAAAATGAAATTCATAATTCTCCTCGTTGGTTTTTTCATCTCTCGATGGAGTGGCATATCATCTCGCTTCCAGAGATTACGATTTTCTCCTTTCTACTTTATGATTCTACATTGTCCTTATCGGTTTGATCTCTCTACTTTGGTGACCTAGGGTTTCCTCATTTTCACCACCCCTTCATATATTTCCTCTATTCCTCCTCTATGTTGCCGGATCTTGTAGTAATCATAGTTTTCTTATTTTCACTTCCTTCTTTGCATTTTCCCTCACTCTTCTTCTATTTCTTCTTCTGACTATATTATTCAGCTTGTTTTCTTTTGGTGAATGTTTTCTATTGAAGATGAAAACTACTTTAGTTATTTGATGGATTTTCGATGGTGTTTTGTTTTGTTTTGGTGCTGAAGGTTCCACAAATATTTTATTTGTGGGTATGATGGTACTGACATCATCATGGATCGCTTCTCACTGTGGAGGCACACTCCTCCCATACTCTTCTATGGCTTCGAGGTTAATAGTTCCTTCCCTGGTCGGTGGGGTCAGAAGGTTTCTGATGAGGTTTTAGTATTCGTGTGGTGGTAGTAGGGTGTTCCAGGATTCATGACATGTGTTGGATTTCTCCCATTATCTGGGATCTGTCGGAGTTGGTTCTACATTTTTCGTTTCTTCTAATGTGTGATGATGCTAGAGGTGTGACCAGTTTTCTAGTTTATGGGTTCTTCTTCAATGATTTTTTGATGACATTCATCATTGTTCTGGCGATTCTATTATGGAGGGTGGATTCTGGCTAAAATTCGATTCCAAATTCACACGAGAAGGAAATAATACTTGGAGGTGATTGCTGGAGATTCGTTCATGGTGAAGGCATACTATTGTATAGTCAAGCTCAATCAATGTGTGTGAAATGGTCTTTTAGTTTTAGAATTTGAAATTTGAATTCAACATTTCAAATTTTGAATTTGGGTGCTATTTTATAATGTGAGGGTATTATTTTGTGGGTTCCCACTTCTCCTTTTACGGTTGGTAGAAAATTACAAAAAAAATTCATATTGGAGTGTTTTGTATAGCCTATATGAGCCATATGAGTTTGAGGGGGCGGTGGTCCACACTTCCTCAAATGAAATTATCTTATTTACATGTTTTGGAAAATATAAATCTCTACCTTAAATGAAAAATACCAAAAAATAGAGTCAATATAAATGTTTTTTATATTATATATAAATATAGTTCCATTATATTGGACACAATAAGAGGTGGTATGTGATAATTGAACCATCATTGATTCGTGAGGTAGTAGTTCGTCGTCCAAAGAAATAGTATGTTATAAATACATTGGATGGAGGTGTTTATGAGTATAATTATACTACATGGAACACAAAACTCATAGTATATTTAATATAATTATTTTAATAATATAAACAAATAGAAAGAGTTAGGGGTTGGATAAGGTAAAATAAATGATGGAATTCAGAGAGAAGATGTTAACTCAAATCCGGTAAGTCTTTTTGATATAAGATTAAAGGCTTTCTTGTATAACGTTATGGAATGGGAATGATTCTAGGAATACTGGATGAATTTTTGTAGCCTATTAGAGAATATTAGGTTGAGACAATAGACTTGACATATGTGAGTAATGTGTTATAGGTGGTGTCCTTTTACAAGTGGGAGGAGGGTCACTTTAAGAATATCTTGAGTTATTATTTAATTATAAAGTCAATGTCGTTTATAAATGCATCCATATTAAGTTAGTTCTAATATAATATGAACATTCTCCTAAAAAATCATCCATAAAGAATTAGATAGGGTTTGGATATTTTTCTTACCTTATATATATTTTTTAACATTTTTTTAGTCTTATAGTTTTATAAAGAATTTAAAACATTTAGAATCAAAATAGTTTCCAAAACAAGACACATATCCAATTAAATAGTAAAAAATATAAAAAAAATTAATTATAATATTTGGACGAATATTATTTTTTAAAATTTGATAATATTTTATAAAATATTTTATATTTTATAATTTGAGTTATTTCAATTTTGACATAATTAATATCATGACTTTTTAAAAAAAAACATAAAAACTTGATTACCTTGAAAAAAACATCATTAATATAATTATAACATGAAAATATCATCCAAAAAATTCATATATGACATGAAACTAAACTGATTACATTTATTTTAAAATTTATAATATCATATATTTGAAAACATTATTAATAAAGAAAACACTTCATCATCATTGTGTCATAATTAAATATATTTTACTAATGTCTAAAAAATATAAATAGAAAATCATGATTTAGAAAATATTTTTATCTTTCTAATTAATTTTTATTGTTGAATAGATCACTTATATAACCCCATATAAAAATTATTTTAGTAAAAGATATATATTTTTGTTATATTTTCCATAACGTTAAATTTAAAGTAATTAAATGTGAATTTTTAACACAAGTGAATCAATTGGGTCCTAAAATTTACCGAAGGATTCAATGGTTGGAAATTTATCATCATATAATGTTATGAAGCGTGTTAGGGTAATTTATTATTATTATTATTATATTTTAAACACTTATTTACCAGATTTACCATCTAACCATGGTAAAAAAAATATTTACTGAAGTTAATATTCATAATGTCTAAAAATTAATGTTACCAATTTACAAAATTTGGACGTCCGGAATTCCAACATGTAATCCATTTTTCCAAATTCATAACATATAAAATTCATAAATTAATTTAACATTAAATCGAATTGTCGAAACCAAAAGTGTGTTTTAGGAAGTATAAAATACCCAAAAATTGACACGTGTTTATGTACAATTTCAATATGAAATTACTACCAATGACCAAATTTGGGTTAAATTATAAAAAAATAATCCAATTAAACCTAAAAACAATTAAAAGGACAATCTAACAATATAAATAATATAGATGAAAAGGTAGTTTTGTGATAAAATGTAGTATTTTTTACGATTTATTAAAAAATAAACATTATCATAAAAAGAGAAAAAATTGACACAATGTAAATTTTGACATTACAATTCAAATGATTAATTTTATTTTTTCAAATTGCACATAGAAAAGTTACAAAAAACAGGATTCAAAATTGTTACTCACCCAAAAGGCGGTAAAATAAACTTTTACAGTCTTCCATTCTAAAAATCAGATTCATTCTTTTTTTAAGCCTCTAAAATTTATTGGATAAATGTAAAGTCATTTATTAATCATGTATAATCATATTTTAGTTAGCTTTTTTATACACTCTTATATAATTTCTATTCATTCACTACAATTTAAAAGATTGGTAATAGTATATTTTTTAGTGTAACTAAATGTTGTTTGCATCGTATGATTTCGAAGAAATATTTTATTGCATAATGAGTACGATATTGAACATCTCATCCCCATTAATGTAAAATTAATATTAAATTCACAAATATTCATAAATTTGAAAATTTCATATTTATTATTTACCTGGTATGTTACATTAATGCAGAAATTCTTTTTATTTTCAGAGTTTTCTTAATTTAAAATTCTCAAGAAAAAATATCATCCTTAAAAATAATGATTAAGATGAAAATTTATTGACATAAAATTGTATAGAATAATATAAATATATCAATATTATAATTCTTATAATGAATCACAATGAATAATTTTATTATCACTAAAATAGAAATGAGAAATTTTTACCATCCATTACGCGGTCTTGATGAAAAATTTGTTATACTTTGAAAGGACTAGAAAATTAACATATAGGGTTAAAAAATTTCAAATCCCCAAACCACAAACCTATATATGATAATGGACCCCCATGACTGAATATGGGAGACATGGGCGGTAATGGAGAATCAATGTGAAATGATGGCTGATGAAAATATAAAATGAATAAAACATATAAAATGGTACAAAAACACCCATGGAAGATGAATTATAATTATAAATATGTATTATTTTGAAGGGCTAATGAGCATATAAGTGTTCATATATTGTCAGAAGTGGTCCACCAAATGCATATCAAAAAATGGAATGGTAAAATATAGTACCACATGGTTACGCTTAACAAAACTATCACATAGTCACACAATAGTATAAAAATAGAACATAAAACACACAAAAACAATAGTTAGAGGAATTATCCTAAAAAATATCAATTATAGTGGTTTGGGGGGATAAAATGATAATTACATGGGTGAAAGGAATATTATAATTCTAATTTGTTTTGTGGGATTGTATATTCCAAATAGATTTAGTAAATTTACTAATGTGTCCACATTCCATTTCTAACTAGCACTTGTGGGTTCATATTCCATTCCCTATGTTCTAGTGGGTATAACACCAGTACCTCTATAAAGCCCTGAACTCAATTTTAACACCCAACTATTTCATAGTACGTTATCTATTTAATGTGATTTATTTCCAACGCTACAAGAAACACCAGGTTCAATCACATCAAGACTTACCATAATAGACATTAAAAAATCATTTAGTAATTTTATTAACTGAATTATTAATTATATATATTCTATATAATATTTACACCAATGTTATGTGTTTATTATTCATAATATAAGATCAAATTCAATTTTTCAAATAAAATAACTATTTTTCAAATACTAAAATTTTACCACCTTTCAATGGGGAGCCATTTTTCAATTGAATAATTAAAACATTTATAAATTTAATTTGATGAAATAAACTTCTTCCTTATAATCGGGACATGAAATTTTATTTTTCATAAATTTTTGGTGTTTTTCTGATAAATTTCATATTTTGATAAATATTGAATGATAATAAATTTTTATTGAGAACAACTTGTTTAATCAAAATAATTTATATTCATAAATTATATATTTGAATTGTTTTGAAGTATAAACATATTATATAATTATCGTTCAATCAAATATTAGTCATTAGAAGTAATTTCACATCTAAATTGTACATAAACATATATCAATATTTTAATAGTTTTTTATTTTTTAAAAACCCGCTTTCTGGTTTTGACAATTAGAATTAATTTTAAAAATAATAATGAGAAATCTATTATTTTAATTTGGGAAAATAATTATCATTTTGTAATTTTCAAAATTATCTTAGGGTGAATTTTTTGTATTTTTATGAAAACAATCAAATTTTTATGAATATTGAAAAACACTATGTCAATGTTTAAAACTGACTTTTTATTTAAATAATTATTTTCTTAATTTATTTTTTTAAATATAAATAGATACATAATATATATATTAGTCTAATGTACTTCATTGAAGTAATTTTATAATAATATTTGATATATATAATTTTATTCAACATTTAAACGTCTTTTACCCAACTTCTATGAAAATAAACAAATTTGCATAAAACAAAATTTCATCACTTCTGTAATTTGTATTTCAAACCACCAATACACACAGTTGACATCTGAAGATAATATATAGTTCAATGGGATGAAAATTATGTTTGGTGAATAGTAACTTCTAAATTTTATGTTCCACGGTTAAATGTAAATAGGTTAATAAAGTGTAAAAATGATATTATAATTACACAAAAAGATATCTAAATTATATTGGATAAGTGTTTTTTTGATGATAATAAGCCTTAGGAATAAAATATTATCTTCTTTGATCTATATGAATTTTATTATGATATTTATTATTAATTTATTTAAATAAGAGTTATAAGTGTTAAATTCAAATTTTTATAACAAAGAATATTTTTAATATAGGTTTATACATAAGATAAATTCAACTATAAATATTAATTAGAAATTTATAAATATTTTTTACATAATGTTATTTTATTTATAATTTTTATACATTAAATATTTAAATTTATTTGGGACACAATGATGATGCAGTAAGTACCTTATTAATGTAAGATTAAAATAATTGATATTATAAATATTCAAATAAATATAAATTTATACTTTTGATGGATTCCCCTAATTTTATAGGTTAATATGAAATGTTGGGGATAATTAAATAAAATTTGTTCAATGTGATAACGTTTTTATTACTTTCACAAAATCAAAATACCAAATTGTGTCAAAATTGACATAAATGAGTTTTGAAAATAAATATTATATTATTAAATGATATAATAATCTTAAATATCTTAGACATAGTCAAATGAAATAAATATGGTTTGATATTTCAATAATAAACCTTTTGGGGTACTATTGGAAATTTATAGTAATTTTATTAACCATGTACTAAAAAAATACAAGAAGTCATGGGAAAAGATAAACTATTTAACTAAGAGTTAAGTCAATAAGATAGGTTAATATGGTGATCAAAACCTATCCAAAACCTATTTTTTGAGAGTTTTTTACCCATCCACACATTTTCCTAGAAATAAATCATTTTGGATCCATTATAAACATTATATTATTGTTTAATAAATTAATATTTGAAGCTCTTCCAAAAGTGACTCTCACCTCTCTTATAAAAGGGTATGTCCCCTTATCTCAAAATCACCATCCTAAAGCCAGTTTTCATTCCCAATACCTACCCAAATATCCTTCCAACTACCCTAAACTCAGAATATAGGCTTTACACTGATAAAAAATCCACCATATGGATCTCTTTTGTTCAAATCAAAAGGATGAACCCTGATAAGAGGTAATTATATCATTACTTATTTCAATGTTCTTTTCTTCTTCAACATTCTATTTCATTATTGTTTTCAAACCAAAATAATATATCCCATACCTTATACATACTATTATGTTATTATAAATATGGTACAAACATAATCATTATTCTATCCATCCTATGAATGACATTGTAACCATATGTAGGTACGTACAGCTCACAGTCTCCACGTCTTGGTGTACTTTGATATTCCACACATCATTATTTGTATTGGTATAATAATAAAAATAATTGATGTAAATAATAAATATATAATTTTAATTATTCTGTATATATAATATAAAATCCAATTACCTAAGATTTCACCATAAATATAATGATAAAATAGCTCATGCGAACGTACGACTTTCGGTCTCCCCGACACGATGAGATTAATTTCCATGTTCACCATTCAATGATGATTATAAATTTATAAATTATTAACAAGAATTTAATATATGACATAATAATTATAATAGAAATATATATATGTATATATACACACACACACACAAATATCTCATTCACTTACTTTCGTTCAATATGATATGAAAATAGAAACATCTTTTATTTGTATGTACGAACTACCATCTCCATAAATGGTATTTTCCAATTAATTTATCTATATATTGTACATAAATATATTATGAATATTCATGACACAATAATAATTTTTTATATCATTGAATCAGTGATATCATGATATAAGTATCATGATCAAGAATAACAAGTTAAAACAAGTATGATAATGAAATCAATTATTACATGAATTGTTATTTTAACATTGAATGTATTATTATATGGGTATCATAAAGACATAAATTCATATATTATGATATCATCAATCTGAATATGGTTTATGAATTATTTAATAACATAGTGTGATAAATATACAAGTGGTTAAATGTACACTCAGCCAATATATTGTACAATTTAAGTATTATTTCCTCAATATCATTATTCTCCAAGATTGATTATCTATAAGTATCTAATGTGAAATATTTATCATTTATGTAAATGATTCATTAAAATGTTTTAAAAAGATATATTTTAATTTTTCATGGAAGGTAATATTTTACTATATCATCATTTTAAATGTTTTTAATTATTTATTATTCTAAATCATTTAATTAATGGCCATGTTTTCAAAAAGATTATAAGGATTTATTTACATAATCATTATTTTTTAATATTTTAATTTAAATCAAAATTTTCAATGTGGAATGTCACACATTGATTAAAAAACTTTTTTTAGTAAATTCCTTTATAAATTGTGTGACATTTTAATGATTTCTTGAAAATAGGTATTTCCATGAAATATTTTTTTTGATTATTTTCTACTATGTCAATATCCTTTATTTGATATTATTATTGATAGAGGTTGAATTACTATAATACAATCGTATATATTGTTATGAATGAGAAATGATATGATTGACCATTGATGTTCTATTTTTATACCATTCATAGTTTATGGTTAATGTATTAACATTTAGTATAATAGTTTTAATATGAATGTTTATCTTATGATTCAACCATTTCATATAAGGAAATCATTAGACATAGTGATTGATCTGTGGTGCCCTCTATAGATCTTTGATGCATCGGTAGGTCTCATGAGACGAACTAATGTCTTGGCATAAGGCCTTGATAGAATCTTATTGTAGTCGGGGCACGAGGCATCTAATATTTCATTATGATTCCTGGCATTATGCATTCCATCATTGTGAAATTAACTATGGATATACATTGTGATTATTCGACAAGTAAAATTTAAATGTAAATAAGTAAATTGGAATTATTTCATTTATCTTTCTCATATTATGCTGATGTTTAATTTGAAATAGCTTTTGTTTTAGACTTGTACATTTCCTTCAATGTTTAATCTAATTTAGGAATGTTTCCTCTATATTTATACCCCTACAGAGCATCTAATCTCACCCCTTTATTATGTTTTAATTTTCCAATTATTTGAATAAGTATATTATGATTGACAAGAAGGGATATAATATGGGATATGAGTGTGTTCAAAGGGGACACAATTATGTTTTTATTTAATTCATGATGTACTGTAAAACGTATGTATGTATCAAGTACTTCCAAGGATACTAATCAAATCGGTCATTCGAGACCATAAATATTGTGATCATTCTAATGTAATGTAATAATGCACAAACTCTGGATAACTAGTGTTGGGGCATAACATTTGGTATCAGAGAATGTTTAGTACAAAACATGGAAACTATATTAAGAAAATTCTTATTAGAGAACAATACCCTTCGATATACTTTGAGGATTAGTATAGAAGAACTTCCAAATATATTGGTAGTATAAATATTATTTGTGTTTTCCATGAAAATACATCCCTTTTTGGATACAAACAAGTAAAAGAAGGATTTGTCAAAGATGTACCTAGGAGTGAATACTCCGACAATGAGTTTTGGGCTTGACCAAGGGTATCCTGGTATATAACAATGGTCTTCCCTACACTCTTGGTATTGAAACACCCAAGATATATGCATAGAATAATTCACATTTTAATAGAATCCATTATGAAGGATTTATATGTAAATTTATCCTCAAATAAAACATTTTTATGATTATTGATTTTATGATTAATCATTTCAATTTACGTTTCGTATTTTTCAATTTTGGAATTATGAATTTCAAATCACAAACTAACCGAGTGTATTCCATTGTTTATAAATGGCGCCTAGTAGAAGGAATTAGAACTCCAGGAATACGTATGATCCAAAGAGTAAGAAGGATCATATCTTTCATGGTCATAATCCTACAATTAGAAGATAAATCGTCTCCCATGTATTCTCATCATATGCAGAAATATTATAATGTGATAATAATATAATTAAAGAGTTCTACAAGTCCTATGGATTTTAAGGGAATCCAGAGAATAAATGGATGGTAGAGAGAATGATGGATAAAGGGAAAAATGAAAATGAATATTTTCCCATATGTGATAATTGTGGAAGGAATCACCTTGGTAAATGGCTGAAGGGAATGAGAGTTAATAACAAGTGTGGAGAACAAGAACATAAAGTATGTAATTGAAAGGGTAAGAAGAAGGCTTCGAATGTACAATGCTTCAACTATAATGAGTTGGGACACTACGCAATTCAATGTCTCAATCATTAGAGTACACACCAAATTATCCTATTGGATAATAATCAAGTTATGATAACACTACATATGAGGAGTATTAATTGGTGTTCATATATTTTTATTAATGAATTATGTCATCGGAGTGTTGTATCAATGATGTACTTGTTATATTAATTATTGAAATAATTAATTATTGTACTTTAGTGTTATTTCATTGAGGATTTGAGATTATATGGAACTTAGAAATGTGACTCAACCGTACGTTAATATTTGTGGAAGATACATGGATGAGGGATTGATATTACATAATATACTCCAGATACTATGTTAGTAATTTTTGAATAAAAAATTATTTATTTGGATAAATTATATTATATACTATTGACTACCTTATAACTGATTAATGGTGTGTTTATTCCACCATTATTAAACTATACAATTTTTTTTGGATTTAAGGAGTATATCTAGTGTTTTATAAGGAATAAAATATCATGAATTTAATAGATAATGTTTCTTGGTAATTCAAGAGGTTATCATGTTTTAAGAGAGTACATCATGAAGGTATTCACATGTTAATACATGGGAAAAGTGATCATCATTTTGATAACCTTCCTTATAAATTTTAGAATGTGAGTTTTGAAAAAAGTATTTTGGATAAGTTAATGTTTTTAATGAGTTATTTGGACATTGGATATTATGGTTCAAGGTGACAAAATATCATAATATTATTTGTGGAGGAAAAACCAGAGGTCGGTTGATTACTAGTCCTATCTGGTAAATGTGTGAGACTTAAACCCTCAACTAAAGGGGGACAAGGGTGCATCACCTAACAATGGCCTACACGACATCCTAGTTTGAATAACATTGTTTTTATAAATGATATCATAGATGAATTAATAATTCATAATTTTTTTGGAAAACTATATGATTTAGCTAAATAAAATATTCATGAATTCTATTATCTTATAGAGTGAAATATGAGTTTGTTGTAGAAGTTAGTTGAAGGATGGAACTCTATTTTTCGATTATATTTCTTAACATATTCTATAATGAAATTAATTTTTAATCATTAGGGAATTGATATTAATAACAAAAATGTGTTATCCTAAAACCTTGTTTTATTTGAACTGATGATTTTTAAATTAGTAATGGTTTATGGATTTTAGGCCTTCAATATTAAATTTATTTTTCACTTTGTTGAGATTGATGATCTTAATCACTCCCAATAATTATTTAAGTTTTAGATCTAATTATGTGTCATTAATTTCAACCAATTTTCTCTAATTCGAGATCATAAATTGTTGGTGATTTTTTAATTTCCCTTTCCCCCTTGTTAATACTAAATTTTAGTAGCCTTATTTCTGATGTTGGTTATCCACAAAGGTATTTTTTATTTTCATCGTTTTATTTTTAATGATTATTTTAGAATTTCTAGGATGAAATTTATTAAATTATGGAAGAATGTAACACCATAGGACATCAAGGTTTGTTATCTTTTTAATGTAATTCAATATCTTCTATGACACAAATCACCAAGTTCGAGCGCACCACGACATGCCAAACTTGCCGTTAAAAAAGCTGTTATGAATTGTATTAACTAAATTTTGAATTATATATACATGATATAATTTTAACATCCATATTATGTGTTTCTTACACAAAATATATGAAAAAATTATCTTTTTCAGATAAAATAAGTATTTTTCAAAAAATAAAATTTTACCACCTCTTATTGGCGAACAATTTTTCAATAAAATATTTTACACTTTTTCATATTTAGTTAAACAAAAAAATCTTCTATATAAGCGGGACATAAAAATTTAGTTTGGGTAGTTTTTTTGTGTTTTTATAATAATTTTAATATTTTGATGAATATTAAAAGATACTAAATTTTAATTGAAAACAACATCTTTAATCAAAATTATTTATAGTTTAAAATTATATAATGGAATTTTTTCTAAGTATAATAATATTATAGTTTTATCATTTTACCTAATATTGTTCGTAGGAAGTAATTTCCCATTAAAATTTGACATAAACACTTATCAATCTTTTGATAGATTTTATTTCTCAGAAACCAACTTTCTCATTTTGACAATGGGAATTAAATTTAAATTAATTAATTCTACTACTATGTTTTGAATTTGGTAAAATAGAAATAAGTTAAGAATTCAGAGTATCAAAATTATCTTAGGGTGAATGTTTTGTAATATTTTTAAAACATTTTATTTTTTATGAGTTGTGAAAACCACTATGTTATTGTTTAAAACCAATATTTTATTTAAATAAATAGTTTTTAATTTAATTTTATATTAAATTCCTAATTGATTAATAATAGATAAATTAGTTTCATGTTATTCATTTAAGTCATTTTATAATAACATTATATATATAATTTATTGTTTGAATTTTTTAACATCTTTTACAAACATTGTAGGAAAATTAGAAAATTTTCATAAAACGAAATTTCACCTCTTTTGTGAGTTGAATTTCAAAAATCCATGAAACACCATTGACATTTCTGGGTAAAATGTAGTCCAATGGATTGAAAATAATTTTTGGTGAATAGTAACATTTGAATTCTATTTATCATGGTTATAAGGAAATAGGATAATTTAACATAAAAACTATATTATAATTACATTAAAACAAGTACTAATTCTATTATATTAGCGTTTTTATACCTAAATAAACCTTAGGAATTAAATATTATGCTTTTTGTTCAACAAGGAATAAATCAAGACATTTGTTATTATTTTATTTATAGAAGATTTAAAAGTGATAAATTCATATTTTTATAACATAAAATAAATTTAATATAGGGTAATAAATAAGATAAATTCAAAAAAAAGTGTTCATTAGAAATATAAATATATTTTATTCATAATTGTATGTTATTTATAATTTGAAAAAATTAAATTTAAAAATTATTTGTGACTCAATGATGATGTAGTGATTACCTTATTAACGAATGATTAAAATAATATATATTATAAATATATAAATAATTGTAAATTAATACTTTTGATGCATTACACTAATTTAATAGTTTTATATGACATTTTATGGTTGATTAAACAATTTTTTTGAAGTGATGTAGATTTTATGTCTTTCACAAAATCAAAATACAAAATAGTGTCAAAATTTACATAAATGTGTTTTTATAATGAATACTATATTATTAAATGATATAATGTTCCTAA
The DNA here is from genome assembly GCA_963277665.1 of Viscum album. Classification (NCBI taxonomy): domain Eukaryota; kingdom Viridiplantae; phylum Streptophyta; class Magnoliopsida; order Santalales; family Viscaceae; genus Viscum; species Viscum album. The sequence continues at coordinate 1,681,164,315 of OY728163.1, read as the reverse complement.
AAATATAATGTTCATCAAAAATACTTACATATCGTTATATATGTCTATAATTAACCACTTGTTGTTCGATTGGTATTTTATAGTATGTTTATTGACAATGTAATATAAAAATACAAGAAGACAAGGTAAAACATAAACTATTAAACTTAGAGTTAATTAAAAAAGATATTTTTAATATAGTGACCTAAACCTAACTAAAACCAATTTTTTGAGACTTTTTCGACCCATAAATAACTTTTCCTCAATATAAATCCATTTGGGGCCATTAAAAATCAAATATTATTGTATAATAAATTAATATTTCAACCACTTCCTAAAGTGACCCTCACCTCTCTTACAAAATAGAACTTACCTTCTCTCAAAATCACACCTCCAAATTTATTTTTCATTACTACCCACCTACTCAAATATCCACCCACCTACCATCAATTAATCCTATTGGCCATACAGTGATCATAAATCCAACCTAAGTATCACTTTAGTTCTAATCAAAATGAAGAACCTAAAAATGAGGTAATTATTTTGTCACCTATATCATTGTTCTTTTCTTCTACCACTTATTATTTCATTGTTGTTTCCATTAATAAAAAATAACTCAATTACCCTTTATATATTGTGATGCTTTTATAAATACGGTACAATCCTATTCATTATTATATCCTTCCTATGTGTGATAAAGTCACTATACGTACATACGTACAACTTATTGTCTCCATGCCGTGGTGTAGTTTGTTAATAAACACTTCATTATATAGATGTGTATAATAATGAGTATAATTGACATAAATAATAAATATTACAAGTTAATTATTTTTTATATATAGTATACCATATATTTAAATATAATTTCACCATCAATAGAATGATATCATCCCTCGTGCATACGTACGGCTTACCATCTCCATGACGCGATTATATTCATTTCCATGTTCACCATTGAACAAATATTATAATGATTTATTATTAATATGTTTGTAATATATTAAATGAAAATTATAAATTAAATATATATATATATATTTATTTATATCTCATTCACTTAATTCTGTTAAATGCGATATGAAAACGGAAACAACGTTTATGCATACATACGACTACCGTCTCTGTAAATGGTGCATTCCATTTCATATATATATCTATTATACATACAAATATTCTTAATATATATGATATATAAATAATTTTTTATATTCTTGTATCAATAAAATCATGATAAAATTTATACTATCAAGAATAGCAATTTAGAACAATTATGATAAAGAAATGATTATTACCCGAAATACAATTTTAACATAGATATTATTATTAATACGGTAGTAGAAATCCATAAAATAATAATTTGTGATATTATAAATATGAATTTGGTTCTGGAATAAGTTAATAACATACTATGGTCATTATACTCGAGGTTCAATGTACCCTTAACCAAAGTAAAATACAAGGTAAGGGTTATTTCCTCAATCTCATTATTTTCTGACATTGTTTATCTAAAAGTATCTACAGGGGAATATTTATCATATATGTCCATTTTTCATTATAATCATTTAAAAATGAATATTTAATGTGTTTTTCATGCTAATATAAAACTAGGTCATCATTTTAAATGTTTTAATTATTTATTATATTGAATATTTTAATTAATGTACGTGTTTTGAAAATGATTTTAAGCAATTATTTACATAGACATGGATTTTTAAAAGAGTAAATTTATTTTGAACATTTCCAAGTTCTATGGGTCACTTTGAATCAAAAATCACATTTAAATTACTTCCTTCATTAGTTTTTCGACATTGAAATGAATTTTTAAAATGGTTATTGATCTCAATGAGTTTTATTGATTATTATCATTTACTTAAAAATCCTTTATTGGATATTATTTCTGATTGAGGTTGATTTATTATAATAAAATATTCTATATTGTATTTAATATGTTATGATATGTTTGAAAATGTATGTTCACTTTTTATATCATTCAAGGTTTATGGTTAAATTATTAACATTCTGTATGCTATTTTTAAAACAAATGTTTATGTTGAGTTTCATCCTTTTTATATGAGGAATTCATTGGACTTAGTAAGTGTCAAGTAAGGACAACTATATCTCCTTGATGCATCGGTAGGTATCATGAGACAAACTAGTATCTTGGAAGAAGGCCTTCATAGAATTATTCAGATAGTCTTGGAACAAGGAAAAGACTATGTGATTGTGATGTCTAATATACTGCATTCCATTATTGTGAATTTAGCTATTGATATTACATTTGATTATTTGAATAGAAGAATATCAATGTGAATATCTAAATGTAGTTATTTAATTTATCTTTTCTATATTATCCTGAAGTATAATTTTAAAATCAATGTTTTTTAGACTTATAAATTTCCCTCATTTTTTATTCATATTTATTATTGTCTTGGCTGTATTTTTATACTTACTAAGCATCTGAGCGGACCTCATTTTTTAATATTACTTTTTTAGTTGGTGAAGAAGTATATTATAATTGACCTCCAGGGATAGGCTATGGGATATCAGTGTGTTCAAATGGGGACCAATGTTGTTTTTTACATCAAGAAGTAATGTAAAACTTTAGTATGTATCTAGTACTTCCAACACTACAAAACTAATCGGTCTATTGAGACAATATCTCCTGTGATTATAAAAATATTATGTAATAATGCACTGACACTGTGTATCTAGGGTCGGGGCATTACATTAGCAGCCTAGATCTAAGGTCTTAAATTATTAAAATATTATAACATAAATGTAATCACATCCAAATGGACGTAATATTTGAATAGTATTGGTGAAATACGTACATAGATGATCCATTTATTACATTTTAAAATAACTATAAAAAGAATCTTTTTTACAGAATATTATTATGCCCTATTCATTATCCCATTATATCAATCTTATTACACTTCATCGTATCTATGGGAATATAAAAAAATATTTCTCATAAAATTTTCTCAATAGGGGTTATTTTTAGAGGATGTCATGATGAATAAATAAGAAATATTGATATGAAAATTTATGTAACTAAACACACATGCCATTAATATAATTTTTCTAAAATGATATGATAAGGAATAAAAAATATGTAAGTATGCATAACTAAACTAAAATTATATTTAATCAATTAACATACAATGAAATGCATCTCGATTTGTAATCATATAAAGAGTTTCATTGATTGTAATAATAACTTAATTATTTATGAGGGAAATAAATGAAAATTTTGATTAATATATTAATAACCATATACATCTACCTTCGTTATATATCCTAAATTTTTTTTAAAACTAATGCTTATTAACTCATACGGTTTGGCCAAAAAAATTTATTCTATCACAATTATTTTACACATGATACATATCAATGTATTGAGGTGATATAAGTTATTTTGGGCCTACCATTTTCCATATTTTCCAAGCATTATTCATATATATAATGATAAATTTATTTCCAAGATAATGAGTCTTATCAAAAAATATCTATATCTGGTTGTTGATACTAATTATTATACATTTACAATATAAATTAAATAACATTTTGTTAGAGAAAATAAGTTAAATTTACATAAAAGTTATGAAATAATCATATTAATCAAAAAATAATTTTAATATTTAATAGATATTTAATAACAAATGAAAAATGATCACATCTATGTGATAGTTTAAAGAGAAATTTAACAATCAAAAAAGAAAGTGAGATTTTCTCAAAACTTTGACAACTTTATAAATTTCAATTCAAATCCCCAAGGATGGGGAAATTTGAGTTAAAACTTATAATATAGTGATGTGTGAATGAATCATGAAATTAATTTTCAAATGGGTATTATATTCACCATATACATGTAAATTGGAGGATAATAAAAGATAAATAACTATGGTACATTAGTAGTGAAACTAAATCCCTTACCTCATGGTTTCCTTTTGATTAGTATGCCTAAACTCCAGCATTACTATATTAAATATGTCATGAACCTATTCAATATCCATATAAATATTTGTAATAACTTATTTTAACCTTTAATAAATTATTATCACACATCCGTAAATAATATTCAATTTTTTCCATTGCATTGTCTGTTAATGGCCTTGTTTCTAATATTCTAATCATCAAGAATGATCCAGTTCTAAAAAATATTATATAGTTATAACATCTAGGAAATAATAATAACGACATTATTGTTTTTTTTATATATGATTTATACATTAATTACCATTAATAAATTATGGATTTGAGAAATAAGATATTTTATGATTTTTAAGATTGATGGTCATACGCACTCTTGAGTGTAGTTTTCATTTTTTAAAATTCATAAAAATATGATAACTTGTATTTCATCATTATAATAGGTTCAAGATATCATAAATAAAATATAATTTTTTACACATAAAAATATATAAAATCCATGTGGTGTGGTTATGAAATCATAGTCGCATCACTTTTTGAAGGTAGATTTCAACATGGTCACTAATGATGTTATCTTCTACCGGTGATTGAAATATAATAAAAAATAAAAATGTTGTATTATTATATAATAGTTATATATAATTAATTAATATAATAATTAATTATTTTATATCACGTATATTATTTATCATTAAACATATAATCATCCATATAATGATTTTCTGAAAAAAAAATCACATCACATTATGAGGTGGAAGTCCACCATACAAATGAGCGAATTTATTATATCCTATAGAAAATGTAATTTAAAATGATATATATATATATATATGAAAAAATGAATATATTGTTATAATTATGTGATAAATATAATATATAAACTTTGAATCCATAAAAATACAAACCATGAGTGTTTTTAAATGAAAAATGAAATCCATAAGTTCACAAAGAGATAATCATTTCATTCTATGGATGATGATTTCAAAACCCAATTCATGGAAGTGGGAATGGATTTAAATGTTAAACTAATTATAAAAAACTAAAATTATATTTAATAAATTGAGTTTAATATATCACGTAACATAATAATATATTAATGATGTGGATATGTGAATAAAATAAAAAACCATATCGAATATTGTTACCCATTGTTCTCATATATTCTTTAATGATTCAGGAAAATCCATACTAGCTTATATTTTTTCCTAAAATAAGGAATCTATTAAGAGAATAATTTTTTTATTGTTATTAGTGAAGGGTTTCATTGATCCAAATGTATTGATATGTTTGATGAATTAAAGTAAATATATTACCTTTTATAATTGATATAGAGTCTGATTTTTCTAATTTCTGAAAACTACTCAATAATTGGAAGTCACCTAATCCCCCAGTGGACAAAAAATTGATATTTAATATTTTTTATAGAAGATATATCCTATAAAATCATCCAGCATAGAATAGAGACATTTTTTTAATCATGTGGTTTCTGGACATCTAAATCATTAATGGTTAACCACAATGGGGTTTTCTCTACAAAAATTACAATTTTTAACCATCATATTTTTTAGTTTTAATTAGAAAATAATATAACCTATATAATTTATTTTTGACATATGTATTAGAAATATGAAACAAAATTTTTCATGGAAAATACACTTTTTTAAACATAATTTTATTGGAGGAACACGAAACATTAAAAAATAATTTTTAACCTTAAAAGATATTACATAGTTATTAATATCTAGGGGTCAATATAGTAATTATAAATGAATAATATGTCGCTCAATGGTCCATGATTGATATTTCATAAAATTTATAAAACATTTAAATAACAAAATTAGGTTTATGAAATTTAATTCATTTTATGAAATATCATTCATTATAAATTTTATTTAATGTAAAATTTTAAATTATTAAGGTAATTTGAATTAAATAAAAATCAAGTCAATTATGGAATTTGAAGTGTAAATATATTATTTCTAAATTAAAATTTTAAAATATTTGAGTAAAAAATTTATTACATGACATACCATTCTCCAACCACACTGTAAATCACAAGTCTATTACAGGAAAAAATTAAAATTTTGAATTTTTCACCCTATGTAATCTCCTTGAGATGGAGGTTACCATCATGTATAGAAAGTATTTGATGCAATAATCTATGAGGTATGAAAAAATATTAAAGGTAATAATAAATTATATCAAATATTTTCCACCATTGATTCCATAAAATAAAATTTGACTATGTTTATGGGTCAAATAAACATTTTCACCATCAAAATAAACTCATATTTATCTCTCATATGAATTATAATTTTATACCAATGAAATGATAATATGAAAATTGTAATATTCCATCTATTTCATATAACTTAAGGGAATCATTAGTTCAATATCCTCCTCCCATGCCTCCTTTTGGGCATCATCATGGGCCACAAATCCAACAACTGGTTATGATGTTCTATCCTGCTTGTTTTAGTTACCTATTCCTTGTCACATTAAACATCTGATTCATCACCTATAGATGTTCCAAGAATATAGTTATCATAAATTTAAATAAAATCATGATCTCTACTTGTAACATGATTCCATTTTGTTCAAGTATTCCTCAATTTTGGAATGTATGAATAATCATTCCAATCCCTGGACATTCTCCATAAATTCAATGGATAGTCCACTATATCAATCATATTTTTCTTTCCTTTTCGTCAAAAAAATATTTGGAAAAAAGTGTTTTCTATCCTCTTCATACTCTATAGGAGAATTTGGAGCCAAAGTTATGATTTACACTTTTTTTCATATTCCCCCACTGGGGATTGACCCATCATATTAGCATTACAGCGTCTCACCATTTTATACCCCCTTGTTCATATGTCTAATCCAATCTCTTTTGAAATATAGGGAAAATGATCATCAGGAGGGCTGATAGGATATTAATTGGGGATAAATGTATATATTTTTTCCAAAGTATCGAAAGTGCATCTTCATTTCTCGTTGAGTGATCCTGAGGGTCCGATCCTTGGTTCTGGATAACTAATGTGTCCCATGGAGTTCCCATCACCAATTATATATTTGATATAATTGGTCCACCTCTATCATATTCAAAAAAACCTAGTCTAACTCTTAATGGTAGATATGACCCAATATCTTAAGACCCTACTTTGTAACTAACCACATACTCCCCATAAGGAACCACTATTTGTGGATCAAATCAAAGACTGATCGAACCACACTTACAAACTTTTAATATGTAAACCTATTAATGTAAAAGAATCATAAGTAAAACAAATATTTGAAACATACCTCCATTAACATTTAGAAATAATTCTTCATCTTAGTCAACACATTGTAAAAACAAGATTTGTAAAATCAATTTAAACAATGATATGAAGAAAAATAATATTATAAATGGATAGGGACATATTTTCATAGAATAGAAATAATCCTACCAATAATCCATGAACAAATAGAATTGATACTTATTTAAAAGCAAATAGAATTTTGGAAAAAAAAATCCTATATTATTGTTTTTAGTGTATGTTGTTTCATGTGGAAGTACAAAGACCAACATAAAAGGTTATATCAAACATCATTAAAGGAAATTCATCTACCATTTAGAGAAGTCATAAGTTCATCTTCTACCCTGATTTGAATAATAATATAGAGAGGCTCCATGAAACCTATTACAACATGATTTTTCATATCCCACAAATACAATATTAATTGATCAATAGTGTGAACTAATGGTCGATACTAAAAAAATCCACCAAAGAGATCTGATAATGGTTCTATATAGTTATGAATTCCCTTACATATATCAGACGCATATGAATACCAATATAGAATTATGGAACCCTGGGGTCGAGCTCAATTATGTGGAATAAGGGGAACTTATATGGGTTTCTGAGATGGAAATATACAATTGGTTAATATGAGACTATGTGACCCACCCCCCTTGAGGGTGGTGGAGGGATGAATTTGGCATCATGGAAATTTGACCATGGCTAACCTAAATGAGAGGAAAAGAGCATATATCCACATATATATACTCAGTTTTTTTCAGTCATCGAGGATAACAGAGAAAATGATGTTAATTTTATAAAATGGTGAAATTTAAATCTAATATATTCACACCACTATTACAAGATATCATTATATAAAAAAATTAATGCAATAAAATAATTCATTTAAATTATTATGTTTTAATATTATGGTAATCATTTATATTATTTTAATAAAATCATAATAATTACTAATTTGTTGCTTATTAAAAATTTAAATTGATTATTTAATGCATAAATATTGGAAGTAATAACCATGATAAAACAAATTCATTTATATTAATAAAATATTATATTATATCTGAAATTTTGTGGTTTTCATTAGTATCTATAATCATTTACAATTTTAAAATCAATAATGGTTCCTGTTTATATTTTTATTTACTTAACTTATTATCTAGGTCAACTACATGTTATGGGTTACAAGAAACAAAAAGCTATCTCCTAAATTGATAAATGTCAAAATATTGATATTATGATATAAAAAATTATGTTTATATAATAAAATATATTTTCTAAATATTTTTAAAATTAATTTTAATTTATGTGTGAAATGTGTGAATAATCTTTCTTTTATAAATAAATTAATCTTCTTTTGAAAAAATTTATTTTATTAAATTAAAGGATTCTTATGTGGTCTATTATAGATACATGTCCATTTTTTTCTCTGTTTAATTTTTATTTTTCATACCTTGTTACTTCTATTACTAGTTGATAACTATAACATTATGTTTTAATATTGTAATTATATGTCACATTTCTTTTAAACATAGTATTAAATGTAATGAATGTTAACATAATGGTTATTTATTATAAAATATAACTCCATGTTTCATGAAAATACATATATTATAGATAACAAATTTATATAAAATATTTATTTCATCATATATCCTTTGGGTGTTATATTTTCTTTTAATATTGGATTTTTATATCATAAATTCTATCCAATAAAAAAATTATTTATAATTTTGTAGTGAAAAATTCTCCCAAATAAAAATAAATTTCATCATCATAATTTAAAATTTAAATCTATTGTCATGGGATATATATTTGAAAATTATTTTTCTAAAAACAAAATATTAATAATTGTTAAAAAAATCACTTTATTAAGAGATAAATTGAAGTGAAAAGGTCCAATTGAATGACACATAATGTAGTTTCTATATTGGAGAACATTTTTTCAATATATTCTATCGGCATGGAAGAAAAGAATAAATAATTATTGATAGTGATAGAGGTTATTGATCACATAATGGTGAGTGATAAATAGAAATCAAAGGACCTCAAAAAAATATATATTTAACGATATAAAGAGAATTATATTCATCATATAGGAATGAAATATGGTAATATGTTTTCATTATGAGATCATCATTAATTTTGATGACTTATATTACTATCTATGAATATAATATTTTATAATAACATTACATGTTTCTATTTTACAAGAAAAATTTAATTCTTTGGTTGTTTTTCTATCAATTACAAATTTATTTGCGACACAATTAAATGAATATATAAAATTGACTTTTATGCATGATTCTATAAAATTAAATTTTAACAGATCTTAACATCCATAATATAATGATATGTCATTCATTAAAAATATTTATATTATTCAGAAAAAATGATGCAAATATTATCCAATTTACATAAATACATGTATGGGGAAGTAATATATTACTCTCTCAAACCACATCGAACATTCTACTTAAAACACTTTATAAATAGTTAACCATATGGACCTTTAATAATATTAATATATATTTTTTTAAATAAGTTCCAATAATTCCAAAAATTAACACATCATTAATTCCTAGGACAACCAAAAATATCTCATCATTATAACATTCAAAACTTCATCATACCTTCATTGTTTTTATCATGAATATGTGTAATAAATTGTATATAAATGACACAATTTTAATAACATAAATGATTCCTTATTCCTTAAGTAAAAAATAAATTATATGATACATTCCATAAATACTATGATTCAATAAAATAAATCATTGATAGTATAAAACACATTGTCCAAAAATGATTAATAAATCCCAAGGATGTATGTGATAAGATATTTAAAAAACCCTTATCAATTATATAATTTAAAAAAATATATTTATCTAACCATCTAGAATCTAAAAATATTTTTAATTAAATGATGTTTTTATACAAGATGTTAAAATAATCACTAAATCATATTTTTGGTCATTGGTACTTTTTAATGTACGCTTTCGAATCCTTGATGAAAAAATAATGCCATAAAATCAATTGATTAATAAATAAATAATATTACAAGTATATAATTAATAAAATATTAAATTTACATAATTCATGATTCCAAATAGAAAAAAATTACTAAATTTTATTCATTTATATAAATTAAATAATCATATCAATTATCCATTGTCATGTTTTGATGTATATTTCATTTAATCTCTAGTGAAATTAATTGGCATAGTTCCCCATCTCCATATTATTAATTTATTTCACATTGAAAAATTATTTCATTCCTATTAAATAAAACAATATATTATTTTTTATATAAATGTAGAAAACAAAAATTCCATAAAATATATAACTAGTGTTTTTTAATCCCAAATTATATGATGATGAATAATACTTCTTTCCCTTCTTCCATTTGTCCTTAAATATCTATATCATCAAATTATTCTTTTGTTTCCCTTGGAATCAATAATACAATGATAATATTTTCCCTATATTTTTATAATATGATACTATCTATTTATATGATGAAATTTCATGGAATACCAGTCACCATCAATGGAATGGATTAATCACAACAGTGATATGATTATTCATACTCATTGGAATAAATTGTTTTAGTTGGTTCAAATTTCATATTCATGGTTCAATTTTTTTAATTATGTACGAATATATATTAGATAATGTCATGATTAAACCTAGTTTATGATATTAGAAGTTGTTAAATACATGACATAAATTAAAAAACATATTCATACCTAAATTAATAATCATAAAAATTAATTATTTTGGTATATATTTATTTTTAAATACTTTCTCATGGTTTCTAAATGAAAAATAAAATATCCTAAACATATACCACGGGATGGTCGACCTAGTTGCATATAATGAACTATTGTAATGTAATATGTGATAATTGGGTCAATCCCAATGAATCCATTTTGAATTTATTTCATAAAGTCACCTATATGACAAAACTACATTTACTTGATGTATCTATACAAGGATTTATTGTTTGTAAAAATAACATAATTTGTTCCAATCCTAAATATAATTTTTTTCAACATAAAATTTTCTAAAATTATTTTACTTCTTTATTCCCTAATATATTATTTCCAAAATCTATTTTCAATGGGTAATAATAAACATCATCTCACACCAACCGTAATTACCTAGACAAGTTATCCCTGAGATAGTGTCATAGTTTATTACATTGTCATACTATATAAATAATTACATCCCAAAATGAATGAATATATTATTATACATAGTAAAATTGAAAAAAAAATAATTTATTTCATGTCAAGAACCGTTTCCTGGGGCCCGTGTCGTGACTTCCCCAAGCCTTCCTTCTATAGGCCAGGGGCAGGCGACTAGCACCAAAGGTGTGAATCCTTGAAACTAGGAAGGCATTTCCTTTATAAACTGAAATCACACATGTTAGAGTACCGGATAGAAGTAAACACTATGTAAATTTTTATACAAAAGAAGTTCTGGAATGTAAAAATAGGCCAGAATTACAATCCCAATAGTAATGTATAGGCACAACTTAATTGAAAGTACAACTAAAAAAATTAAAGATGTTACTAAGTTGTCCATCAGGGTTTCTACCTGAAGGGTACGTACACATGGCCTCCACAACACTCCACATCCTTCAATATCCTCCATGTACTGAATCATCGTAAGGACCACCTCCGGGAACCATCCAGTCCTGGTACACCGGTCATCATTCAGTGATATCCGTTTTTGGAATCCAATAGAATGAGGTGTGGGCATAGTGCATGCAATGGTGAGTTGAATGATGCTCAGTTGGGACCTCGAGACCCTCACGGTCTATAAAATAAAACAAGGATAAATTAGAATAATGAAATCGACATATAACCTCACTTAGGTATATGCCCATTCATATAACTATGTTACCATGTAATGTATCTCAATCACGAGGAAAACACAATGTTACTAAGTCAGGTCAAACCAGGATTTTATTCTAGTAGTAGTATGACGTAACATTCCCAATCATACTATTGAAACCTCGACTGATGGATTACTCCCCCTCTATCGATTACAGTGGGCATTCCACATCACACAGTGGAGATTCCCACTATCCTTGGACAGATTAGGTACTCCTCTTGTCGAGTGTCGTGGGTCTATTGTGTCACACAGAGGCTCTCCCCACCCTCAGTATGCTACGTCACACAGAGGCCCTCCCCCTTATTGCTGGATGAGGTACTCCATGTGTCAATTATCCTGGGTTGGTCGCTCTCATACAGAGGCCCTCCCCACCGTGGGTCTACAATGACACCAAGGCACTCCCCACTGGGTAGTCGAATCACTCTGAGTCAAATCGGTTAGCAATCTTTTGGTCTCATCTAGCTACTAGGTCTCTGCACTACGCTCACTCGTCTCCCAGAGGATCCTCTCCATGAACTACAGGTCAATACTGAAATTATCACGAAGTTCCATGTACAAGTATCTCAATGCTCCACCTCGTCATAGTGATCTCAGTGCAACTAACGACATGTCAATCAGATTCTTGGCCTGTGAGTTATTATCTTTTTAGTCTCGGGGGCCCAGTTGGATTAGTGTACAATCCAACCTCACCGTATATCAACATTACCCTAAACATCAATGGGGTATACTCAAGAGACGGTCATGCTCCAAGATTTCTAGCATCATTGGCGGGTCGTCAAATGGGCATCCGGTGACAATGATATGGAAAATGGATGTAAAGGGTCAGAAATGGGCCTCGGCCCGGTCCGACCTGTCAGACCGACATGGCCCAACCCAGATTGGGTCGTCCTAGTTTGGGTTGACCCTATCATACCTGTTGGGTCTGACATGTCCCGTTTGGTTTGTCATCCTACTAGGTTCAGCCCAATCTGATGGGCCCAGCCTGGTGGACATCGTGGGCGGCTCGTCCTAGAGGTCGTCGTAGAGGCGGCTTAGCCCAAAGACAGTGGTCGGCGCCATGAGGGGCTCGGGTCTGTGGCTCGGCCCAGGAGGACAGCAGGGGTGCCGATAGGGTGCGGGGAGGCCGCGTAGAGTGCAGGAAGTGCTGCGGGGGAATGGTCGTGGTGCTGGGGGCTGTGCGGGGTGTAGGGTAGGCCGATAGGGTGCCTGGAAGGGCGCAGACAGGCCGCGCGGGGCACCAGGCCTGCCAGCAGGGATCCAGGTAGGGTGTAGGCTGGCTGGCGGGGTGCAGACAGGATGACAGGGTGCACAGGCAGCATGCGGGGCTGGCTGTCTGGGTGCACGGGCAGAGTGCGGGCATGCCGATGGGGCGCCCAGCATTGTTAAGGCAGGCCGCGGGCTAGCAAGCCGGCATCCAGTGGCGGCAGGGGAGGCTGGTTCAGCGCGGCTTGGGCCGGCGGTGGTCGACCGGAAACACTAGTGTGTCGTAGGGGTGGCACGGTTCATGAAGGATGCAGGTAGCACAACCTTTTTCGTCGGCGCCATCATTTCCTCATTGTCGCTTTGTCGCCATGCCGAATGAAACATAACAAAAAGATAAGTGGAGGGAATCAGGCCATGTTAGTTTGTCCCACACACTCCTAGTATAGAGATGATATGAATTGGTTCAGCAAAGATGAAGACAGTTGAAGAAAAAATATTTACAATATATCACATCAATTTATTTTAAAAAAATATGAGAAATGGAAAGGAATACAACTCAAAGTAAACCCCCTAAATTTTATTTTTCTTTCATCGTTCTTTGAAAGAGTCGCGGAATGTAGAGGAAGAAGTTCTCCATTTGTAACATTTGTTGCATGCTTCCAATCCCAAGCAGCATCGGCTCTTAGAGGACGATCTACGTCGGTAGGTGTTTAGGGAAAAAGTTGAAAAGGGATCATTGTAGGCATTCTTCATTGGAAGAACACGTTCTTTATTCTTCGTTCTTCATTGGGAGAATTCAAATTATCTCATGTTATCCTTTCAAAACACCCAATGTTTCCATCGTAATGAACAATGCCCACTAAAATAATAGTTCTATTATTTTAGGTTTTCACAAAAAATTCAAAAGGAATGAAATAAAATAAATGGCCCCACCAAATTAATTCACGAGGTTGGCACAATTAATACAATGTGTTTTGTGAATAATTAAAGAGGAGTATTTAGAACATTTAATTAGAGGATTTGGTGGTGCCATTAAAGTGGGGGGTGTTCAATGACTTTCTCCCCATTTAACAGGGAGTTGAGGAAATCAAGAGGCTCTCCATCATTAATGAACGATATTTCAGGGGTTTTTCTCCCCCTCATTAAAAGGGGGTTAAAGCACCATGTGGTCCCCACTACATTGAACTTCTAATGGGAGGTTGAGTTCGGGAGGGCCCCACCACAATAACCTCTCATGAGAGGTTATGGTGCAGTGGCCCCACCTCCATCCTCCATGAGGAGGTTTCAAACTCCACACACCAAAAGGTGGTTAAAAAAAATAAAGTGCTCCACACTTTATTTTATTATGTATTTATTTATGAAAATCCAAAAACTAACTTGTATTCTCGACTAACTATCATTGTGTTGAATGTCACCTTTAGCGAATACTAGCACTACGAGTACAACGTTGCCCTTGGATTTCAATTCCAAGCTTCAGTTTGAAAGTTATTAAAACCCACCCATATGTTTACTGAATGTACCTAAAAAAAATTTGAAATTGATTCAGGGCACATTGGGCCTCGGAATCAAGCACTGTAAATTTTTACAGTCTTGTAAAAATCCAATATATTTTACAAAAAAAATTTCAGGGAATTTCCTGGTCTTTAAATTCTCCCCACTTCATCGATTTACGTCCCTGTAAGATAAAACTCAATCTTTGGGATCAAATGGGGATACTGAGAATGCATCTGAGCCGCCCGCTCGGATGTGCTCTCTTAGAGGTTCCTGTGATGCCAATGAATGTGCACCATAGGTATCGACCATCCAAGTAGGACCTGCTCCTATAGATTCTCAATCTCCATTGGAAGCTCTATAAAACTCACCCCATCATCGAAGTCCAGCTCCCCATGGTCGATGATGTGAGAAGGGTCGTGCACGTATCTCCTCAGTCGGGATATGTGGAAGATGTCGTTCACCCAGGTTAATTGAGGTGGAAGAGCCAAGCGGTAAGCCACCACGCTTACTCTACTGAGGTCCTAGAAAGGTCTGATGAATATCAGTGATAACTTGCTGCCTCAGCCAAATCTCTATAGACCATATCAGGATGAGACCCGTAGAAAGACGTGGTCGCTATACTCGAACTCCAGAGGTGTCTGTCTCCTGTCGACAGACATCCTCTTCCTACTCTATGCAGGCTTCATCAAATCCTAGATTATCTGCACCTTCTCTATTGTAGCCCGTACCAATTCTGGTTCCACTAGCACAGACACCCTTGGGTTTGTCCAGCACAGTGGTGATCTACAAGGTCGACCATACAAGGCCTTAAATGGTGCCATACCAAAGGTGGATTGATAGAAGTTGGTGTAGGAAAACTTCATCAACGGTAAGTGATTCTCTCAGCTGGATCTGAAGTCGAGGACAAAAGCATGTAGCATGTCCTCGAGGGTCTGAATGGTCCGCTCAGTCTTATCCTCTGTCTGAGCAGGGAAGGATGTTCATAGGAAAAGATGTGTTTCAAAAGCCTCCTACAACCCCTTCCATAGCCAGGAAGTAAATTTTGAATCACTATCAGATATAATCGTCAATGTTATACCATGTAAACACACAATATCCTGCACATAGAGGAATCTTAGGCTCTCTTCTGAACCCTACTCTCCTATCGGAGGGAAGTGGACTAACTTGGTGAGTCGGTCGACGATCACAAAAATCAAGTTGTGTCCCCTGGATATACATGTAATACACATCACAAAATCTATGGATATCCCATCCCACTTCCTGTCAGTGACATCTAAAGGCTGGACCATGCCAGCTAGTACCTGTTGCTCCACCATCACTTGTTGATAAGTCAGGCATCGAGAGACAAACTCCCATACCACTTTCTTCATTCATATACACTAGTGTTGTCTTCAAAGGTCCTGGTACATATTCGTACCTCTTGGATGTACCGTTAGAGGGGATGTGTGGTGATCCCTCAACAATTCCCCCTAAAGATCCATTGGTACAAAGTTATGTCCTATGAATAGGATGACATGCTCCCCACCTTCAAAAAATCAATCAGGTGGCTGCCCTTTGGATATCTAAGGATATCGTGTCTTGTAGTTAGTGTCCCTATGATCTGGCTCCCTGACACACTGAATAAGTTGAGGAGTGACTGTAAGAGACCGAATGAAGGATTCTCCATCTCTATCCACAAAGGATATCGGTAAATCAGCCGGCTACTCTATCGCCACTTCTAGCAGCTGTATACCCGACCTCCTGCTGAGTGCATGTACAACAATATTCCCTTTCCAAAGAGTATATACTATCTCAAAGTCAATGTCTTGGAAGAACCCAATACATCATTGATGTCTCAGGTTCAGGTCCTTCTGAATGATGACATACCTACAACTCTTGTTATCAAAGTACGTGGAAAAATGTTCTCCCACCAGATAGTGTCACCACATCTTCAAGATGAAGACCACTTCTGCTAACTCCAGGCCATGGGTAGCATAGTTCTTCTAATGTTGTATTTGCTTCCAAGATCCATATGTGATCACTGATCGATCTTACATCAAGAAGCACCTATGTCTGGTCCATGATGCATCACAATAGAATACATACCCTATTCATTTTTCTAGATTCACATTTTGAATAAATGTCCCCATGTTCTGTAACTATTGTTTGGAACTAAAAACTCATAACTTCTGCTACCACGAGGGTAAGGTTTGGTGACTCAATAGTGATTGGATACACCCTCCTATGAATGAATTTAATGCGTGCTGGATGGGTTTCCTTTTTCACTGACTAAGGAAAACAAAATCCCAACATTAAAGATAAACCACAACCTTTTTTCCCTAATATAGTCAATCTGTGTATGAAATGTGGTTGCAGATTTCATACACAAACTAACATCATAAGGCCTCAACGCTGCAACCAAGAGGTTCCAACCAAAACTCTCACCTTGAGGGACAGATCACACCATCGGCATATGTGTGATTATCGAGTCTCCTCCCAATGGTTTCTCCGGACGTGAGAGTCAAGTCAACAGATTAACTAAAAAATCAAGGTCGGGGACAAGATTTATGGAAGCATAGAATGATTGGTACCTATTTCTATTGATACAGAATATACTAGTAGAAACAGACCATACATCGAATCATTCCTAGATCCCTTGTGTCACACTCCTTTTCCACATGAAGCTACTCTCTTCCCCTTCCCTCTATATCCCTAAGCATGGCATGGACAACAATGTCAGGAGGTTGTAACTTGTCGAAATGTTCACCACCTAATGATTCTCTCCTAGATCTGCTTCCACATATGCTTCCCTACAGATTCATCGGTCCCTGTCACATCCTCTTCTCAAAACTTCTTGAATGTCCATGTTTCTTAGACTAGGGCCAGTTTCTAACTTTCCCACTACTAAAATTTACTAGATGTATTCGCTCTGCCAAAGAACATTCAATGGTAAAGGTTATCCATAAAATATAGGGAAAAGGTGCTTGCCTGTATGACCTTAAACACACCTCGCTCGGTATTCTGAGACCCATAGCACTAGTCTTATTGTATTAATCGAGTACCTGGAATGATCTGTACGCCTCGATGAATACTTATCTACTGACATGTCGAACTGATGAAGCTATACATGCTCTAGAGAACACTCAGCCACCTATATTGTTCAATCTTCAGCCGCCTGTGAGTCAGGCTAGCCTAAGTACCTGAGGGGTATCTAATGCTAAAACACGTATAAGTCACTAAGCATACATATTTCATCTACCAGTATCACTGGTTTTAACTACTGACTAACATTCCCTTATATAGTTGACACACTACCTAAACGTACAAAATCGGGAAATTATCCACGTATAGACGCTTCATCAATATGCGGACCAATCTCATGGTATCTCACTGGGAAAACACTAGTATCTATGATCACTATCTTCTCTATGGGTTTCACAACTAGGTGGATAACTCTAGAAATCACCTCCATCCAGTCCTCTACTGCCTGAGAATCTATCTAGCTTCAAATTCTTGGAGACCTCTACTACTGTAAATCATGCAACGTGCTTAGTCGAAGTTTATCATCCACTAGTGCGGCTAGAGGCATCTACTTCCCAATTGGTGGTGGTTCTTCTATTACACCACCCGAAGGTGCCAACATATTAAGAGCGCCATGCACTGGAGCCTCGTCGCTCGGTGGGCCATCATCGGGTACTCACTTGGAACTCTAACTGGCTGTCTGCATGGAGGCATCTTCAACAGATGCAACACAATCAAAATATTATACCTGGTGAGATGACTAGGTTAAGATGTCATAAAGAACACCTTTTGAAAATACACATGCAATCTATGTTTTTGTACACTGAGTCAGAAATCAGAAGTCAGGGTCCTGGTGTATGGATACATTGTCCCCCGCAACAACACTAAACTCCCTGAACGGAAACCACACTTAGTATGCCTAACAATAATGCTTCACAGAAAAGAACGATAAGAATCCTATGTTCAGCAGCAGAACTTACTACTCTGATACCAATTTTTCATGGCCCGTCCCTTGAGGCCCATGTCATGACTACCCCAATCTCGCATTCTATAGGATAGGGGATGGGGCCTAGCACCAGAGGAGTGAATCCCTAAAACTGGGAAGGAATTGCGTTTATAAACAGAAATCACACACATCAGAGTACGATCTAGAAGTAAAAACTAAGTAAAGATGTACAAAAAAAATAATAGTTGTAAAGTAAAAATGTATGGGTATAACTAAAAAGAAATTTCTACTGAAGATAAATACAGTAGGTATAAGGTCCTCCTCCAGGGTTCCTACCATAAGGGTAGGTACATGTGGTCTCCACTTCACTCCATGTCTGTTAGTCTTCACTTTATACCGACTCGTCGTAAGGTCTACCTATGGTTACTAACCAATCCAGCTATACTATTCCTTAGTCTGTGATGTTCTTTATCTGCATCCAACACAATGAGGTGCGGGAATAGCATGTGCAACAGTGAGTATAACGATACTCAGTATGAATCATGAGAACCTCAAGGTGTCACAAATCCATAAAGGATAAAGAAAAAAGTATGAAATCAAAAAATATCTTCACGTAGGTATATTCCCATACATATACATATGTTACAGTGTAATCCATCTCAATCACTAGGAAAACACAATGTTACTGACTCAACTCAAACCAGGATTTTATTCTGGTAGTATTATCACGTAACATCCCTAGTCACACTGTCTGAACCTCAGCTGATGGAGTACTCCTTCTCTATCGAGTACAGTGGGCCTTCCACATCACACAGATGAGCTTCCTAATATCCTTGGACTAGTGAGGTACTACGTTTGTCGAGTATTGTGGGTCTGCCACGTCACACAGTGGTGCTCCCCACTGTGGGTATGCTATGTCACAAAGAGGTGATCCCCCTCGTAGCCTGTTGAGGTACTCAACATGTGAAGTACCATGGGTATGCCTCACTCACACAGAGTCACTCCCCACAGTGGGTATGTGGTGACACCAAAGTGCTCCCCCCTGGGCTAGTCGAACCACTTAGAGTCGAATCGGTCAGTAGTCGTCAGGTCTCAGCCAGATATTAGGTCTCCTCAATATACTGGCTCATCTCCATGAGGATCCACTCCACGAACTGTAGGTCGATACTTTAACTATCACGAAGTCCCATGTTGAAGTATCTCAAATGTTTTCCTCGTTATATAGTTCTCAATGCAACTCACATTGCGTCAATCAGACACCCAGACTGTGACTTATTAGATTTTTAGTTCCGGGTCCCCAGTTGGATTTGTGTACAATCCAACGTGTCCATACCTCATATTTACCCCCAAACTACAATGGGGTATAATCAAGGGACCTTCATGCTCCAAGATTACCTATATCGAAGACAGTTCGTCAAACGGACGCCCGATGCCAATGTTATGGCCAATGGTTCTAAAGGTTCATAAATGGCCCTAGGCTCAGTTCCACCCAGTCGGACCAACTCGGCCCAACCCAGACTATGTTGACCCGGTCAAACCCGCTGAGCCTAACCCGACCCGTTGGATGGGTCAGCCCGCTAGGTTCGTCTTGGTCCGTTGGGCCCGGCCCAGTGCACTGCGGTTGCGGTTTGGACTGGAGGCTGAGGTCGACACCGTGAGGGACGCAGCTCGGCGGCTCGGCCCGGGAGGTCAGAAGGGTTTCGATAGGCCGCATTGGATGTGGGCAGGCCGGTGGGGCGCCGGGCAGGGCATTGGGAGGCCACGCGGGTTGCTGGGTAGGCCGTGCGGAGCGCATGGTAGGGAGGTAGGTCCCTGAGCTGGGCTGGGACAGGGTGATTGGGGTGCGAGGCAGGCCGGCAGGGCCCCGAGAAGGGCGCAGACATGCCAACATGGCGCCAGGTAGCACACAGGTTGGCCATCGGGGCACCGGGCAACGTTCAGGTAGGCAGGTGGGGGGGCCGGTGGCGACCAGGAAGGATGGTTCAGCTCAGCTCAGGCGGGCACGGGCCGGCGATGTTCGGCTATAAACACCGATGCACTGTGGGGGCGACGCAATTCACGGAGGCCGCAGGTAGTGCGTCCTTTGTCATTGGTTCCTTCATCGCCTCGTTTCAACTTCATCACCATGACAAAATAAACATCACAAAGATATCGGTTGATGGAGTCGGCCCATTTTAGTTTGTCCCACAACCTCCGCGTTTAGGGATGATAAATATTGGTTAAATGAAGATGAAGAATGTTGACCATAATTGTTTATAATACATCTCTTCGATTCCTTTTAAATAAAGATGATAAAAAAGAAATGAATAATACTCAAATTAAACCCCTACCATTTAATTTTCGTTCGTCGTTCGTTGATAGAGTTACGTATGGGAGACGAATAAGTTCATCATTTA
Organism: Viscum album; assembly: GCA_963277665.1. Lineage (NCBI taxonomy): Eukaryota > Viridiplantae > Streptophyta > Magnoliopsida > Santalales > Viscaceae > Viscum > Viscum album. The sequence goes on along the minus strand of OY728163.1, from coordinate 1,681,143,160 downwards.
TCGCATCTGTCGCACACTTCAAATCCCGAGCTGAGTTATCTCATGAAAGACGATCCACGTCAGTAGGTGTCCGGGGAAGAAGTCAAAGAAGGATCATCTCCAGTGTTTTTCATTTGAAAAACATGTTCTTCGTTCTTTGTTCTTTGTTGGGATAATTCTAATCATCCCAAGATCTCCTCATAAAAAAACAACGGTTTCAACCATAATGAACAATGCCCACTAAAATAATTGTTCTATTATTTTAGGTGTTGGTACAAAATTCGAAATGAATGAAATAAATTAAATGGACCCACGTAATTAATTCATGAGGTGGGAATATTTAATTAATAAGTGTTGGATCAACAATTAAAGAGGAGGATTTGGAAAATTTAATTAGAGGAGTTTGAGTGGTCAAGGAGTCTCTCCCCATTTAATGGAGAGTTGAGGAAATCAAGAGGCTCTCCCTCAATAATGAGTGAGAGTTGAGATGTTTTCCTCCCCTCTCATTAATAGGGGGTGAAGACCAGTGTGGTCCCCACCACATTAATCCTCTCATGGGAGGTTGTGTTCTGGTGGGCCCCACCACCATAACCTCTCATGAGTGGTTAGGGTGCGGTGGACCCATCTCTAACCTTCATGAGGAGGTTTTAACCTCCACACCCCAAAATGTGGCTCAAATAAAATAAAGTGTTTCACACTATATTTTATTAATTTTTTTTTATGAAAAACCAAAAACAAACTTCTATTCTCAATCAACTACTGTAAAGGTAAAAGCCTTCTTATGTGAATATTGGCGCTGCGAGTTCAATAGTGCCCTATGTTTTCAATTCCGAGCACCAGTTCAGAAGTTATAAAAATCCACCCGTACGTTTACCAAACTTACCTGAACAAAATATCTGAAAGTGATTCTGGGCACACCGGGCCTTAGAATCAAGCGCCGTTAATTTTTGCGGACTCCTCAAAAGCCCATTTATTTAAGAAAAAATGTTTCTATGGAATCTCATTGTTTTTACATTTCATTTGAATAATAAAATTATAAAATAATTCATTAAAGAATTGTATTATTAATTCTATCATATCATTTCATATCAATCATAGTACACAAAATATAATTCTAGGGAGAATAAAAAATAAGGGTGATATCTAATTCCATATAATGGTTAAGTATATAATATGCTATCATGAATAAATTAGCCAAACCTAAATTGAAAGATATATACATGAATGATCATTCTATTTAAGTGACATTACTATCATTATAAGATATGGAATAATCAATATTTAAATGAAAACAACATATATCATATGATGTTAAATTAATAAAATTAGTATGAAATATATCCAAAAAAACAACATAGATAAAATAGAAAGTATAATAATAATTATTGACTCCTAAATGATTTATATAATTGATTATTAGATGTCTTGTTTCAATCATGTGATATATATACTATCAAAACCTTTCCTCAAGGCATCTTTAAACTACTAGGTGAAAATTCATATGGTTTTGGAAATCAATTTTTTTCTACCATAATGATATTTTTCATGAGATATATCAATGCATCGATGTTATATCAATAATGGGTCCCGCCTATGTCTACATGTTTATATAATTCCTCACATATTGTATGATCGATTAAATTCAATAATAATTTCATTTATAAGAAAATTTATTTATTTTTTACAGGATATGGAATTATCTATATTTCCCTTACAAATAAAAAATATTCATAGTGATAATGAAGTTTATGAACTAAATATGGTTCAATAAATAATAGTATCCATAATATAATAATATATATTTAATTGAAATTAAATGATATATGGAAATTGATATCATGAAATTGATTGTTTCATGAGAATGTTAACAGTACAAAAATAATGTGAGATTTCACAATAAGTGATATCACATAATAGTTTAATAATTAGATCCCCTTGGTTAAAGAATGTCAAATTGAAAAATAACATATAAATAATAATAAATTAATTATGATCTTCTAGCTCAATTTTACATTATCTACTCACCATAAATGTGAATAAGTTAATAATAACAATGAAGTTACAATAGAATGTAATTTCAAATGAAATTTGATATATTGACCTTTCATTTTGTTAAACGTTATTTAACATCATGTATAAATGATTAAAAAAATTATTAACTTTCCCCAGAACCATATTAATATTTATAATTTAATATATGATCCTTTTATAATGTCTAATTACCCAATATTTAATAATCATTCATTATTTTAACTGTTTTAGGTGTATATTAATTTTTTCCCATGCATGTTTCATCTTGAATGATCCAGTTCATGAAAATATTATATAGCAATTTCATAAGTACAATAAAAATTATGAAATAATTATAATATTTTTATATAAATTATATATTTATGTCCAGTAATGGATGACTGTTCTGAAAAATGAAATATGTTATGATTATACAGTCATTCGGTCATACAAACACCGGAGTAGTGTTTCCATTTTTGAATGATCATAAGTTATAGTTTTTAAGTAATATTTAATATATGAAGAATTATCCTGACATGAATAATAACATATTATTTCCTTAAATATTATTATTTTTATATTTTATTTTCTATGGTGACAAAAGGGAGTCATAATACATCCTGAATGTTGTTGTCCGGACGCAGAAAAGCATTGATTTCATCTTTCTGTTAGTGATATGGTTAAATAATTAAATGTAGTATTTAATATTGAAATTGATAAATATTTCATTAAAATCACATTTATTTAATTCTTATAACAAAAATTCAATAAATATAACCCTATTTCCTTCAATGTAAATCATTTATGAAAAACTAATCACATTTCTCTATCGAGCAGTAGTCTTCCCAAAATATGAAATATATTACCATAACCCCTTATTAGTGGAAATGTAAAGAAATGAATATATGATAGAAAAACTCCAATGGTGTAATTATTTTATTTTTATCATATATATGTATATATAATTAATATTCATCATCACAACCAAATTTAAATGGTAGTAACAAAAAATTAATGATATTAGTTCATGATGTGTTGGTCCTCCATAAATATGAATGATGATATCATAAACCATTTGATAGATATGGGTATGGTTATAGTTAATTTCAATCATATTGAAAAATTAATGAATATTATTATATTGAGTATATTATTTTATGATTATATAACATGAATTTAATGTGGTGGTTTATGAAATAAAAAAACACTCAACAAAAAATGTTACCTATTTTGAGGTATATTCTTTTTCATTCCACTAAATGCTATACAAGGTTAGATATTTTACAAAAATAATTATTTTATGATGATATTATCTAATTAGGGATATGATTAGGATAATTTTTTATCAATATGAATGTCTTGAGATGTTTATATATATGAGGGGAGTGAATTCCCATTATAATTTTAGAGGAGTGGATTAATTTTAAATCCAAAAAAACATTCAATAATGGGAATTGAACATGACCAAATAAATTATAACCTAGTTTTTACTATATAGTCGTAAATATAGTCAATATGAAAGAATATTTGATTAATTAATGATCCATGTTTTATATTTTTAAAAAATTAAAATTACCAGTAAGAAGATCATATTTTTAATTTTTATTCATTTTATACAAATATTATTTTTCAGAAAATAAAATTAACCATAATATTTTCATTATTCAATTAATTATAAATTAAAAAATATATAGACAATTTTTAAATTAGATTATATATTTTTAATCCTTTATAAATTATATATTTTTCTATAATATTATAGGAACACAATAATGCATATAACATACATTACATTTTATATTTTCATAATCATTAATTTTATATTTCTATTAACTCAATATTTATTATATCCTAATTTTTGAAGAATTATATGTAATCATTTCATACTTCAATATTATATATAAATTATCATGAAAAGAAAATAACATTTTTCTCCAAAATGTAATCTAAAACAAAAAAATATGATTTATTTTTCAATATCTCACGGATTTATAAATATTTAAATATATTAATGTTCTTTCTTTGTGTCTTTCTAAACATAAATTTTTATATTTGACACGTTAATGGTAATGTGTACAAATAACCATAAAACAATGTCATGATCTCATGAGGGTATAATTATTTACATCTAATGTGTTTTAGAGTAAAAATAATTTTTCATTTTAACTCAATTAATTGTAGTCTAACTGCATTATAAACTTATTTTTACATTAAACACTATAAATAATTATTAATATTTTTGAAAAAATTTTGGGTCCATTTTTATGTTTACATTATTATACAATAAATAAATTTTAAATTTTAAAAATATAATTTATTATTAAAATGTTCAAACATTTATGTGGAGATAATTAAATTTTAAATTATCATGTTGACATGATGATAACGTGGCATTTTTAAAATGAAAATGGACAATGGTTTATAATGATTTATATCAAAGTAAATTTAAAAATCCTCATGCTAACTAATATAGGAATAATAAATATATATTTATCTAAATATACATCAAAAAAAATAAAGATAATAAATTTTTTAATAAATAAATTCTTTTGCAAAATATTTTTTTACATAAAATTTTTCATTTTTAGAAATCATAAAAAATTTAAATTTCCCAATAAATCAAAAATACTCACCTATTGTAAATTGTGATATTCTGATTTAAAAAATGATATTTATTTTTCATAATAAATTTCATATGTGAGGTAAAAATTAATTATAAATAATGAATCAAATGAGTGACTAATATTCCTTTTAATATAAAAATTAATGATATGTAGAAATCATTTTTTTCATATAAATAATTGTATTTTTAGTTATAATTAACAGATAACCATATTTTTTTAAACCATGCAATTAGAATTCATACACTCAAATTTTAATGGATTGGATATTCCATTAAATTTTAATAATAATACCAATATAATATGTTATGTTTTATTTAAACATAGTAATGTGTTTAACACAAGATAAACAAAGGGTTGTGTATATCTCAAGACCTAAAGACATTTAATTTATTTTAAAAAGTAATTTTATTCTAAATTATTGGGGTTTATTATGTTCTTCTTTTAATACAATGGTTTATCAATCATTGTATTTATTAAAATTCTCTTATTTTGAAACTTTCTGTTTTACTACCTGTTCAAATATAAGAATCAGTGACATAACTATCAATAGCTACACTATTAAAATCATATTTTTCCACTATATAGTATTCTTAAAATATTATAAGATGATTAAACTGACCACCATAGATGAAAAAGATGGATTTTTTATGGGTAATAAAATGTGAAGGACTGAGGATGGGAGCCCAGCCATGGTGCCCCTCTATATACCACTTATCATATTTGACATTATATTCATGTATAGAATAATGTTATTGATAATATTTATAACTGATATGGGATTGGAATAAAATGGTGAACAAATATTCATACTATAATGGTATGGGTAATATTTTAATGGAGGCTTGGTGGTTGAAAAGTGGGATGGTTAGTTTGTTTTAGTATGAGAGGGAGAATACTACTACTCCTCAAGTAATGGGGGAGTGTAATTGGAGCACACATATGGTGTAAGGCCATCATTATTTAACCATGGTGTTTTTCTAGAGAAATTTTATGTTTATAATTTTTACCATCATAGTATATATTTCTCATCTAACTATTAATGTTGATATCAGAATGTGTAGTATGGTGTGATTTTTGAATGCATGGTTGACAAAATATATTCTGAGACACAAAAAAAATTGTAAAATTTATGTCCCTACTATGGCTTCATCCTTATTCAGGTTGAATATATAAGATAATTAATAAATATAGATAAATTCTATGTTAATGGGTTAACGATATATCAAAACAATACAATATATATTACTCTCACAATTTCATATTTTCGTCAATGTCCAAGCTTGTTGTAAACAAGGTATTGTTGACCTAATGTAGGATGTAGTGATCTATATTGATCATGTTATAATGCATTTAATTTTTTTTGGATAGATGGAATCCCTATTGGGGTGATGAAACCCCAACCCCCCCCCCCCCAAGAAAAACAATTTAGGGACCCATGTAAAGGATTATATTGTTTACACAATTATTTTCATAAAATCCTCATCATAAATCCATATCAATGATGAAAATTAAGCAAGTTTAAGTTCATCTATAATCTTGATGAATATTAATGTGACATATCATCCTTTTATAGTCATCCCATTATCATAAAGGATATATTTATCATTTCAATGTATAGTCGCAAAAAATTCCAATACTTTGTCTTCTTATTTTGATTCATAAACCATGATGTAATTTGTGAGATAACCTCTTATAGTAAAATATTTACGATGAATATATAAAAAACAGTGGTAAAATTTCTTGTATCAATGTAACGATGTGGTATTACTTCTTAGTAAACTAATATGAGGCATATGTTGTGGTAATCATTATTATATAATTCAATGTTTTGGATGAATGAGTTTTCATGCATGAAATCTTTAGGTATATAGAATGAGTACTTTTTGAGGTCATGGATTGAGGCAAGGTAACCTACAAGTAGAAAACATACTAAATATTACATAAAATTTTTAAAAAAATTAAATTTAATTAAAAAAATGGAAATAAAAAGAACATATTATCATTATATCTATAATGTTCGTAAATAATCAATTGTGGGTATTAAATTAAATATTTTTCAAAATTTCTCTGATGTGATGAAATAGAGGAAAGTTTCATGAAATAACATGAATGAATAAATAGTGTATTAAAAGTAGAAAAATGAAATATGGAGGGTATTATTTCACAAATATTTGAATGGTGGAACATGAAAAATAGAGAAATGTGATTTTTGAGGATGAATATTAAGGGGTTGGAAAGTTGAACATATCTGGGTAGCATTCACTATTGTAAAATGTTGTTGAAGATGAATAATAAGGTTAAGAAAATGAATTGCAGAGGGTGGGTGGGGAAGGCTGTGTTCATGGGATGGTCATGTGTTTTTGGGATAAATTTAAAATTATCATTGAAAAAACAATAATTTTATGGGAAAAAATAAGTCACACTATCAATATTCCTGTATTATTTAAATATGATGAAACCATAAACATTTTATTTAGATTTCATGGAATATCCTTGCATGGTTCTCATCCATGTTTTTGTTTAATCATGTTACATACATGTGCAATTTCATTTTTGAGTATCTATATAAAATTGTTATTGATCATTGTTTATCCAACAAACCAAATCCATAAAGTACTATCTATTGAAAAAATTTCTATCCAAACATAGTTTTTGAAATCAATATTATATCCATTAGAAAATTCAGATCTCAGTATGATTTCGATAAACATTAATGCTCATATAATTTCTTTTTTAAGAGTTACACAATTAAAAATCATTCACAAAAATTACATTTATTATATTGTCTATATCTATGAGAAAAAAATAAATCACACTATCATGATACCATAACAATTGAGGAACATTCAACAAAAAAAATATTTTTAAAAATTATTAAGAAATGACATTTTAACAGCCGGTTAGTGAAAAATTTAATGTCTCGACCATGATATACCTATGCCAATATCTTATTCATAATTGAAAGTTTGTATCATTACTAATGTTGTATCTATAATGAACTATGGTTTTAGTCATTTTCCTCTTATGTTAAATGTGGATCCATTAGTTCACACAACATACATAAAACCATGGTGTTTTGTTTTAATGAATTCAATGATCCCAAACCAGTATATCATAAATTTACTAGGAATTACTATAATACATGATATAGAGAGAAATATATGATCTCCATGTTAGAATTATTTCCATGAAATCATTCACTCATGAAACACCATTTAATTATTATTATAATTTCATGCATTTTCAAATGAACACATTTTTAAATCAACAAGTCCATTTCATTGTATATATTTTCTCATTATAATGGTTTTTATATCTCTGCTTTTTTCAATTAAAATCTAATATCACATGTTTTCTAATTAACATTATGAATTATATTTAGTCTAATAGACTAAAAAATTGATAAATGACAATAACAGTTTTATATGATATTTATATTCCGATAATGTAGAACTGAGCTTCTTTGAACAGTCCTTAATTCATTTAACATTTATATATTCCTATATATGATTATGATTCTAGTTTAATACCATAACTTATCCACTACATTAGGGGTTATATTTTTTTCCAAAGTTATACATAACCATGAACATTATTATCACATTCAATAACATGTCGTTGAGGAAATTAGTTCCCACATCACATATTTAAATTATTTGAACCATAAAATATATGTATATGTTAATCCTATAGAATTATATGACTACTTTGGATTTTTTATCAATATTTATTGAATCTTATAACATTTTTTATGAATTCTTTAAACACAATTTTGTATGTGTTTCTGTAATATGGTTGGAATGTCACTATCGTGTTGATAGCCAGAACCTAATATTTACTATGTTTTATAATAGTTTCATAGGGGTTATTATCTAGTTATCCAATATTCCTTATATGTTGACATTGATCACATGATTGTAAAATTAAATATGAAAAACAGTGCATAGTGGGTTAGAATAATCCTGATTCTAAAACATGGCTATAATGTTGTCTATCCCATGGTGACCCCAAGCATGTAATGTGTGAATGAAATCATGTATTACATGATTGTATCTCCAGTATAAACTGATAAATTATATTTTATTTAACATATTAGAAAAAAATAGGATCCTCCGAAAAATTGTATTATATTTCATAATGAAATTTTTCATGACCCAATCTAGTTGGGCATGTACTGCAACTCCCCAAGCCCTCCTCTAATATGCCTATGGATGTTGACTAGCACCATGTAGGAATATCACTATCATGGGAGACATTTCCTATATACTTATACGCAAAGAGACATATCCAAGCCCAAAAAATGCTGAAATGTAAATACCACTATTTATATAATGCATGTGTAGCATTATAATCCACAACCGCAGTACAGTAGAAAGTAATGTAAATTAAACAATTCCATAATAACATACCACCACTGAGAGTCTATAACACAAGTTTAAGTAATATTATATGAAGTCTAAAATGCACCAAGGGTGAGAATAATTCTAGGTCCTCTCTTGTTAAGCACCTCAGTCATCCTATCTCACATTATGCTCACCCACCCCTAGTCCTCTGAAGTCATCATCAAAATGATATTCATATGCACAAGACATGAACCATGATAGTATGGTCTATCCCATTGATGAGTATAAAAATATATAGTAGGAAAACCCCAAAACACAGAACACTTATCACTAAGTACATCAGCTCAATAAAGGATGTAATAGTTAATGTGTAACAGATTCAAATAGATAATGTTAACATAGATATACCAAAGAATGACACCACACGACCTGGAGGTCATAACTCTCTACTAGCCATTTTATTCGGCTCAAAGCAATGCTAGTTCTAGCTTAAATTTCTCCACAATCCATGTTATCATTGGCGACACTCGATTAATATGTCAATATCATTTGGTACACACACAAAGAGAATGAATCGGTAAAAGAAGACTATTATACCCATTTAGGGGGGGTCACATCATGGAATGTTGGTGGACACCACGAAGCCAATCTGGATAAAACATGATACATATATAGATGATCATTCTCAGAACCACTAAAGAACACCATTACTCCATATGTATCAACCTTGAATCATGAAAAAGGGGTCATTCCCATAACTATTGAGGGCACCACACACCCAATCTAGAATATACTTGATATAATGATTAAGGTCACTCCCAGTTCAATTTGGGGACACTAAGAACCAAATATGGATCAACCCCCAATGTGTTGTTTCAAATTAAAATTATTCCACAAACCCTACTTATATGGGACACTAGATATATGATCAATTCTATGATCAGGTAGTTTATGTCGATTCTTGAAAATACAATAAGGAGGATAGTGGATCATACTATAGTCAATGACTATGAGAGCTCAATCCATTACAACCCCGTTAATGCAAACAAGGTGGAAGATTCACATCATTGAATGGACACAATGATTCTATCATTGATGAGAATTTAAAAGGCTCAAATCTTCATAAATTTGATTGATATGTACATGGGGATCATTATGTCTACATTTTCGCACCTCCTTATGGCCATGATGATCTGAGATCTATGATATCACATCATTGAAAAAAAGAACAATTTTGAAAATATATATTAATCATGAAAAGTCGAGTAACGTTCCAGTAACATAATTTCCACTATTAATGATGAATTAGGGGGTGAAAGCACAAAAATTTATAGGAAGAAACCAAGATCAATGTTCTTGTTGATCTCAATTTTTTCCAAAAGATAAAAAATGATGTCATTGAAATTTATTATCCCAAATAAACCATACAATTAAGCCATCCTACATGGTTATCAATCGAAAAAAAATATATTCATATACTAATATGTGATCATCGTAGAAATTAAGAGATGTAAATTAATCAAATTAAAACACCTTACCTTCATAAATTCATAACTATCATTGATAATGAACTAAGATGTCTTGTATTCATTTGAGGGATCCTTCAAAATAGATATGGGTAGATCGAGGATACTTGATCGATCATCATTCATTGGATTGTATTTCAAAAGATCCAAATATATATCCATTATCCTCTATAATTTATAGGGTATTGTGGGAATCCATTAAATTATAACATAAGTGTACACATATATAAAACTTGTAGATTTATTATTTCATCCTTAAAATAAATAATTTACTACATTAATTTTAATCATGTGATTATTTTTTAGAAAATGACCCACTAAGAACTATTTTAGTAATAACATAAGATAAATACTCTTTTATGGCATCTATATTTACCACATATATATACTACATGAAATTGTTTTGGATATATTCCACTTATAAAATAAAATCATGTACATGTGCCATTAGTAGTTTAGTATTTTTCAATCATTATTTCAGGTCACACCGAGGGCCAGAATAACCCTTGTCTCAGTTCTTGGTCTTGAATATAATTCATATAATATATAAAAATAAAAGATGGAATATATGATATGTTATATTCTACCCACATTGAGGCGTTATGACCCCAAAATAGAAAAAATGGCCACTCAAATAGATAATAGTACTAAGAATGAATCTGACATTTTCCATACCATCTTCTCTACTATAGATTCACATTATTCCACTAGACATGGATTAAAGGATTTTAAAATCCTTGAAAGATCTTCTCCTACCGATCCTTAATATCCGCTGGCCACCCAACTAATGTATCTTGGTCCTTAATGTCTCCCTCACCCCATTTGATGACATGAAATTGGTCATGCATGTACATCCTCTACTATGACACGTGGAAGACATCATTTTCTCGGTCTAACTACGGAGGTAGATATTATAGGTATTCCACTTCACCATCAAAAATAAATATTTGTAATGGGTCGATAAACCTTAGAGATAGCATGTTTCCCCAATCAAATATCCATAATTTACATTGAGTTGAAATCTGTAATAACACATGGTATCCTTACTAAAATTCTAAAAGGCCTACCTCGCCTATAAATGAAAGACATATGATGGAATTTTTTAGTCCACATCCAATCAAATAGGATCTAAACCATCTCTATAGTATGTTACACTATCATCAGGACCATGACTGTTTAAAATCTAGGGCTAGTTTAGCAATGTGGTTACCTAAAGGGTCACATATACAAAGCCTTCAATGGTTCCTGAAAAAATGGTGGAATGGTATGTGTGGTTTTATGAAAACTCCACCAAAGGAAGGCGATCCTCCCTAATATGATCATTGTTAATTATAAAAGACTGCATCATGCCCTCCGAAAAAATAATGGTATGCCCCATCGCAATATCCATTTGGGGGAGAAACTATGTGATCAACCGTAATTGGGTCCCAAATTAAACTTATAATCCCATTGATATCCCAAATGAAAATTGATCACTATATTATGAAATAATTATTGATGTAAATACATGGATTTGAACTGACTCTTTAATGTTGAGTAATTCTGAGCTCTCTTCATAATTTTTCACTTGGATAACTCATAAGTGGGCCGACAGGGTGAGTCAGTCAACGATTGACCATATGCTATATTTTCTACCTTAAAAGGACCCAGATATTCTATCATTGATAAATTTTTAAAAGGCTCAAATTTTGTTATATTTGATGGATCTGGACATGGGAATCATTATGTCTCCATTGTCTCCCCTCTGTATGGCCATGATTATCCGAGATTTATGATATCAGATCATTGGTTAAAAGAAAATTTGTGAAATTAAATATTAATCAAGAAAATTCAATTCATGATCCATACCCATAATTTACCCGATTAATGCTGACTTGGGGGATTAAAGCATCAATGGTGATAGGAAGAAACCTTGATAAATTTTCATGTTGATCTCCATTCAGTAGAAAATATTAACAATGATGTTATTGAAGTTGATTCTCTAAAATAAACACAACAATAAACAAATCCTACAAGAGGATCAATTTGCAAAAAATCCATTCATCTATTGATTTCTAGCCATCATTGATATTAATAAATGTAAATAAATAATATTAAAACATATTCTTTTCCTCAATTCATATAGATCATTGATAATGACCGAAGTAGTGTTGTATTCATTGGATAGATACTTAAAAATATATGTGTGTAGATCAAGGATACTTGATCTATCTACATTCATTGGAATGAATTTCTAAATATATCTATCTCTCTCTATTATCAACCAGAATGTATTGGAAATAGTGGGTAAACATGAAATTCTAACATAAGGATGCACCTAAAGTAACAAAGTAGAAGCATTATTGCAACTTTAAAATAAATAATTTACATTATTCATTTTACTCTAGTGATGAATTTTATAAAATATACCACTTAAAAAAATGTTAGTCCTCACAAAAGATAAATACTCTATTATGGTTTCAATAGTTCCCTCATATTTATTATATATTTAATTAATTAGGATATATTCCATTTTTAAAAGAAAATCAATCATGTGTGCTATTAGAAGTTTAATATATTTTAATAATTTGTTTTTGTAACACTAGGGCCCAAAATAACCCATGTATTAGTGCTTGGTCTTCATTATAATTCATATAATATATAAAAATAATAAATAGGTAATTAGAGATGTTACATTCTCCCCACCTTGATTTGTTACGTCCCAAAAATAAAAATAATGGCTACTCAAATAGATAAGGGTACTGAGCACGAATATGACCCTCCCCTTCTATGCACTCTACATGATATTCACATAATTCTACTAGAAACACATCAATGATTCGGAAATTTCTTAATGATCTTCACATAATTATCCTCAATATCCACTTAGTTCCTAACTAATGTTTATTCATCCTCAATGTCTCCCCCACCCCATTCGATGACTTGTGATTGGACATGCACATACATCATCAGCTATGACACGTGGAAGACATCATTTTTCTGGTCTAACTATGGAGGTCAAGAAAATATGTATAACAGCTCACCATCCCGATCAAACATCTGTAAAGGGTCGATAAACCTCATAGATAACATGTTTCCTTGATAAAATATCCATAATCCATTTTGAGTTGAAATCTTCAAGAACACATTGTATCCAAACTAAAATTCGAAAATTCTTATGTCACCTATAAATGTACAATTTATGATAGATTGTTTTATTCCTCACCAATTACTATATGATCTACACCCTCTCTGTAGTATGTTAAACCATCACTAGCACCACGATTCTTTACACACTAGAGCTAGTCCTGTAATGTGGTTACCTAAAGGGTCACCTATACAATGCATCCAATGGTTCCTTTGAAATGATGGAATGGATGGTGATGTTGTATTATGAATCCACCAAGGGAAGGTGATCCTCCCATCTATGTTCAAAGATGAGTATAAAATCGTGAATCATTTACTCTAAAAATAGTATTATCTCCTCCATTGAGATATCCATTTGTGGGAGAAACAATGTGCTCATGCATAACTGGGTCCCAAATTCCACTTATAATCACTTTAATAACCCAAATTAAAATTTATCACTATAATATGAAATAATAATTGATGGAAATCCATGTATTTGAACTAACACTTGAATGTAGAAGCATTCCAAGCTATCTACTTAATTTATCTATTGGATATCTTAGAAGTGGGCCGACTTGGAGAGTCAGTCAACGATTGACCATGTAACAACTTTTCCCTTGGACTTATATGGTATGACCATCACAAATTCCATTGATATCCAATCCCACTTCATATTTGTAACCTATAGGGGTTGTGTTAAACCCATTAGGTCATGGTTTATAGACATTACTTAATGGAAATTATATCACCGATAAACAATATTTGCAACACATTTCTTCATTCTTGGACATCAATTCTTACATCGAAGGTCCTGATACATCTTCAAAATTCCATGGTGTACCACTTGTATGAACATATAAAACTACATAATAACATTTTCCTACGTCATCATTGTTAACATTGGGCATACATATAAAATAATGACATTATACCCAACATTTTAATATCCATTGAAAGCATGCCATTTGGACATCTAAGGACCTAGGGTCTCACAGTTGGTTTCACCAAGATATGAATCCATAACTCTCTATATAAGTGTAGTGGAGGAACCATTTACAAGAGGTAATATTCTCCATCTATATCTACACGAGATAATTACATCATGTCTAACTACAATAATGAATCATTCAAGAAATGTGACGTAGCACTCCTCCTATGTGAAACTTCTATTACATTCCCTTTCCTAGGAGTATATATATTGGTTTATAACAAATATAATTTACAAAAAAAAAGGAAGAGATGGACTCAGCCGGCAGAATTTCTACATATGAAGCCCGTTTCTTAGAGCTCAAAAAAGAGGTACCATTAGTGGGCTTCGCACTTGACCAATCCCAAGATGATCTTTAACACATTAAGCTTGAACGAAACCGCTAATGGGAGAAATGGATGTTAATAGAGATTACCATCTGGGCGATGTTATCTAAGCCTCCATAAGAGTCTATCAACATTATACACATTACCCATAGGTATTATGTGGGTGATATAAAGTGTTATGTAACAAGAACCTAACACTAAGATTATGTGCATTATTTTTGTATAGAATAAATAATATAAAATCATTTTATTATTATTACGTTGAAAATATTTATTAAAGAACAAATATGATTTTTAGTTAATATTGAATTACGAAATATATTTTGATGAATTATTGCATATTTTAATTAAATGAAAATTAAATAAAATATTTTTAATAAATTTATTTATATTAAATAATTTTTATGAATAATATAGAAATTTTTTTATAGTGTGAATGTTGTACCTATCAAAACCCTTTAATTTTTGATAACTGTTAGTTATTATATAAAAAGAAAATATTAACATGTTTAGAAAATTATTTAGATAAAATGAATATTTTTTTAATCAGGACAACAAAATTATCTGACGGTGAATGTTTCATAATTTTAAATGATAGTCATATTTTTCTGTAAAAACTAAATACCGTTTTAATATAATATATGCTTTAGGAAATTATAAAAACCAATAGTGAGGTAATAAAATAATATAAATCTGTTTTCCTGAAAATATTTGTCTTACCATTAAAATGATATAATTTTATGAGTTTTTTATTTATTTTACCAAGCATTAGTAGACCCTCCATGACTTATAAAACATTTATCATTTTAAAATGTTTTCCTCGATAGTGTGACTCGCCTCCAAATATGAAAGAATACTATTTAATTATTTTAGGCCATTGGACATATAAAATATTTTTCTCCAATCCATTTTGTTAAAAACCATTGGAAAAAATCATGAGGTGGTTCATGGTTTTGATTAGTTTAATTTTTTGTGTCAAAAACATAATTATAAACTAATTTATCCTCTTTCATATATAAACCAACTTAGTCCCCCATTCCTCTAAAATAAAATTATTTGGAACATGAAAAAACAAAGCCCTAATCTATTTAGGATCCTCACATGGCTCCCAAAGATCTCAATAGGACTCTATCATACATCACCGAAGCCTTTAGGATCACACATCTAAGTAATGGATTTCGTCCTTTATCATTTTGGTCCAGATTTATTTATGTTGTTATACCATTTTATCTGAAATTAAAAATGTTGTGTTATGATTTCAAACCTACCCCATACATCCCTCCTTATGTTTTAATGATGATATACCCATTTATATCTCATTAATACCTCCCATTTAATCATGTTACCATTCCAAAATTTCATCAGGGATTTCATTCCTTCTTAATTTTATCCCAGTTTGATTATATTTTTACAACCTTTTATTTTAAATTTAAAATGATGGGGTATTATTTCTAACTTCCCACATACTTCCCTTCTTAATTTTGAATGACGAGAGACCTATTTATCTCTCATTAATCCCTCCCATGTACACCTATTATGATTTAGAAATTTCATAAGAGTTATTTCATTTATCCCATTTAATATTGTTTCTTTACTATGTTACACCTTTTATATCCATATTCCATTTTCTCAGACAGTTATCTGTATTAAAACATATTATACATTTCAGGTACATATGATGTGATACCCATTTCTCTCTCATAAAACATTTTTATTAATCTTTATGTCACATTGTAATGTTATAGAAATTGCACAATGATTTTCCAATGCAAAATTATTGGGTTGTGAATACCATATCCATTTCTCTATAATGGGAATTCACCAATATGTACATATACATTTTAAATTTTACATTAATGTATGTATTCATAATTCCCTAATCATTGAATAACATATGATGTTAACTGATTCCACATTATATGATCCATGTGGCACAATTATAAATAAAAGAAGTATCAATAATGGGTGTTCGCTGATAGAGCTCAAATGCATTGGGTAAACATTGGTATCATGATAATACAAGTGAAATGCGAGTTTAATCGGGGCAATTCAAGTGAAATGAGTGATTACACATTCTAATTCATGTGAAAATTGGGTTTACTCATGCTCCAGGTTGAATGATCCTTGGATAATGCTAATGTCCTATTAAATGGTCTTCCTACATTTCCATGTTATGATAATAATGCTATAGACTTTATGATCACATTTGTCTACAAATCAATTGAAATACCTATTAATTAACATTACTATATTCATCATTTAAGGTTGTTCTTACTCACATACAAGGATTTATATCTTACCTTTTTCTTATGCATGTCCTCAAGTTACCAGAATTAATGCTTTGTACGACGGAATGTTGTGGTCATGTAAAAGAAGTTTTCAAAAATTTTGTTTTGTTTAATGTTTTTAGTTGTTCTGTAATGTTCTTAATTACATCATACACTATACATCATGATACAAACATTTTTATTATGTGAATTTTTTTGTATAAAATAATGATTATTAATGTAATAAAGATAAGTATGGTTATAGTAGGTATCAGAGTATAGTTTTAGTTATGTTGGGATTAATATAAGAATAGCCTAGTGAAATCCTTAGGGATAAGACTATGTATAATAAAAACATCCCTATTTATTGGTGAGTATTGTGTATGGGTTTTGTCAATAGAATACATCCCTATCTGCATAAGAGAAGGTAGAGGTGGCTTTGGCACTGATGTATCTATGGTTAAAACCCAAAAACAATTCTTTAATCAAGACATGAATGAGAAATGGGGCATGATAATGGGCATTTATTATCTCTTGGTTATTACACTCTAATGGGATAAGATTATGTATATTCATAGTCTTATTATAAACCATTAATATTGTAATTAAAAAAACGCCTTTATGAATATACGATTGGAAGTAGATAATGGATAAAATAGATAAGTTAAGGACAAAAATTAATTTATAAGTTATAATTTTTTTTCATTGGATTCCCCTTTATGTGTTACCACTATCTTTCCTTTTAGTACAACCAAATTCCAGTAATAGGAGGACTCATGATAAAAATTTATGTGAATATCAATGTGATTAATGTTCTAATGAGATTCCCATTCCGATGGGAGTAAGAATCACAAACATTGTTATGATACTCTCTCACATAACTCATGTTTTGAGTAGAAACAAGGTTCAATATGAATGTTCATCCCCCCCCCCAAGAAAGAACGAGCCACAATTGAGATATTAATGTGATAAAGGCCTCCTACTTTTAATTGATCATCTTATCACTCAATCGTAGAACAATGGATCAACTACATAGAGAAGATCTTCTCCATCATTCAATGTTATGAACAAGAGATGGTACTTTTGGCTGCTTTTTGTATAGAGGGTGAAACTGATCAATGGTTGACAATGATAAAAAATATGAAGATTGTGGAAGATATCTATGTATTTTAATGTAAGTATTTATGAAAAATGTTATTTGATATATATTATCATATCACCCTCCATATTAAATTTGAAAGGGTTTTCATTTACAACAAGAAAAAATATGAGGAGGGAATCGAAGAATACGAGGAAAACATAACAAATTTATTGAAATTCTACCTAAATTGTCGTTAACCCTGAATTCAAGGCTGACTGCTTCACTGGTGGGATAAAACCTATCCAATGAAAATCTCTGACAATCAATGACTTCTAGTGCTATGAGGATATTTCTTGATGTTACCTCAATGTTGAAATTGATATCAGAGAATCACATGGTTATCATGGTTATAAGAAGAGTATGCTAGACTTTAATTATAGAAGTCTGATGGATAATTCCAATGGTGCTATCAAATTCAAGAACCCCGCATACCAATGGTGTAGAATGAAGAAACCCAGAAATCGCTTGAACGGGATGAGGAAATTCACTTGGTGTCGAAGAAAAGCGCACCTGGATATAAACTCCCTAAAAACATTCTACTATGATAGTGGAGAGGAATGATCTATTTTAACCTCTATGCATTTTCCATTCCATCAACTATAAATAACCAGATTACTTTTCAAGTCAGTTCTCTATGCTAAGGGATATAGGAGGAAACCAAAAACCTCTCAGGACACAAAGGGTAGCTTTTTCCATCTGTACTAACAATGTGAACCCTGACAATGAAGTGGTGACATGTACTCTAGTCATTCATTCTAGAATAATGAACATACTTTTTATTATGGTTTAACACATTAATATATATCTCCAATGTTTAGTAGAACAATCCCTACACCAACACAAATCATGGATGTAAAGATGTAGGTTAGAATATAAAATGGGTAAATCATTACCTCCCCTGAATATAATTCCACCCTATTAAAATTTCTGGTTTTAACTTCATGGATATCATCATCATGCTCCCTTGGGTGGAATTTGAGGAAATTCATTGCATGGATTGGATTTCTCTATATAAATCCAGTATATTGAGAGGGAAATCACTATCTCTATGGAGAATCGACCTCTGATTATGTACAAATTCAATTATGAGGATGAACATTTTTTATCACAATCATCTCAAGCATGGAAATTTATATTCTATGACCATGAATATCATTCTCAGATGATTTACTCTAAGGAAGACACAATCCATGAAGACATGGCTATTATGAGAGAATTTTCTGAAGTGTTTCCAGAGAATTTTCATGGTCTTATTCCAATAGGAGATATTGAATTCTCAATTGATCTTATACCTGGGGTGTTGTCAATATCAATGAATCCATATATAAAGGTTGTTTTGGAGCATTAGGAGCTGATGAAACAACTATAGGAGAATCAAATAAAGGTTTTATACACCCATGCCATTCACCACATGGTGCACTAGTCCACTTCATCAATATGGATGGGCCAATGCGCCTTTGCATTGATTCTCGTTTGCTCACAATAATCTTGATAAATAACATGTATACTCTTCTATGAAATTCTGACATATTTTATCATTTATTTGGTGTAAAATACCTATCAAAGTTGGATTTTCAGATGGGATATTACCAAGTAAGGATGAAGAAGGAGGATATACCCAAGATCGATTTTTGTACAGGGTATACGCATTATGAATTCATAGTAATTTCTTTATAATTCACTAATTCTCCAGCAATAATCATGGACTTGGTTAATAGATTATAAATGCATTACCAAAAAATTTTGTTTTAGTCTTTATATATTTTATTCTATTAAAATCCTTTACAAAGGAGGAGAATGAGGAACATCTATGAACTCCAATACAGACCATTAAAAAGTGGAAGCTCTATGAAATGTACAAAAAGTGCGATTTATGTTTAATGAATGTCTCGTTTTTATATAATATCATCTCAAAAAATGAGATATTATTGGAAACCTCCAAGACAGATACAATTGAGGGATGGATGAGGCCAATATCAGTGAAAAATATCTATAGATTTTTGGGTTTAGCTGGATATTATCGCTGATCTGTGAGAAATTTCTCACGATTGTAAAACCCTCATAACAAGATAACATAGATGGAAGTCTCGTATTCAAGGAGTTAATAATGAGAAGAGATCTTCATGTAGTTGAAAAGGAGGATTATCACTACTCTCATGCTCACACTAATGAAAAGTGGAGAAATTTCTGGGGAATTCAGTAATGATTCAAAGAAGGTTCTCAGATGTGTGTTGATGCAAAATAACAATGTCTTTTCCTATGCTTCAAGAAAATTGATTTTCCATGATAATAAATATCCAACAAATTATCTTTAGTTGGGTTTATTGATCTTCTATTTAACAATAATGTGAAATTCCCTCTTTAGGGATAAGAGTGAAATATATATGGATCACAAAATCCCCATGTATATATTCACACCCAAAGAGTTGAATATGAATATATGATGATGGATACAGTAGATGTATGACTATTCCATATCAATCCATTACCACCTAGATAATGAAAACAAGGTGGATGATTCTGTACATTGAAATGTCCCAACTATTCTATTATTTATGAGAATTAAAAAGGCTCAAATATTCTAAGATTTGATAGATATGGACATTGGAATCATAAATAAGGGGACATCATCAATATTTTCACAAATGGTTTCTAAACTGTGTCTTTTTAAAATGTTAAATGATTCTAAAAAGGATGACGTTGGATTTTAGAAAAAGTGGAAACTATCATAAAATGGAAATATTTATAGATTAATGTTAATGAAGAAGATACTATGAGATTTGGGACAAGACTATGAGTTCCACCAAATCGAAAGTTAATGAAATAATTTTTGGATTATATACATAGATCAAATATCTCCATTCAACTAAGATAAAGAAATATGTTTTGAGATCTTCAAGAGAATTATTTGTGGGATAACATGAAAAAAGAGATAATTGGGTATACATCAAAGATCCTGGTATGTCAAAATGTGAAGGCTCATATGCATAAGTCTAAGGCGATGATGAAACCATTACCAATATCAATGTGGAAATGGGAGAACATAAAAATGGACATCATCATCAGACATCTAAATAAATCCAAAAAAAAATGATATCATGGTTGTTTTGGATCATCTTACGAAGAATGTACACTTCTTTTCAATTCAAAAGGATTTCTCATTGGCTCATGTGAAAAAGATATACATCAGATAAGTGTTAAGTCTGCATGAATAACCAATATCTATTGTATCTGATCGAGAACCAAGATTCTCCTCTATGCTCTAGAAGACTCTCCAATATGTTCTAAATACTGAGATGAACTTCTATACAACATATCATCCTCAAAGTGATGGCCAATCTGATAAGGAAATCCAAATAGTTGAGGACATGTTGAGTGGAATTTCAATGGACATCAATAGAGGTTGAGATAAACATATACCTCTTATTATGTTCTCTTACTATAATATTTTCCACTCAAGAATCCAAATGTATTTTTATAAAGCACTATATGGGAAGGGGTGGTGAACATCAACTTTATGGGGTGATGATGGGGATCCAAAACTCATATATCCAGAAATGATCGAAGAAAGGTTGTATAAGGTTATTACCATCTAGCTCCACATTATTGTTCCTCAGAGTCAACAAAAGAGTTATGATGATAATCATCAACGAGACCAATATTTTCATGTTGGAGACATGGAATTCATTTGCAGTTCATCATGGAAGATATTTATGAGATATTTGAAAAATGAAAAGCATAGTCTTAGGAAAATCAGCCCATTTGATATCCTTGATGGCATTGGAGAAGTGTCTTATTGGCTAGATCTCACAGCGAACCTATCTCTAGTAAATGATGTATTCCATGTATCTCTCTTGAGGAAGAACATACCTGACCCATCACATGTTCTCCATCTAGAATTGGTACCACTATAGAATGACCATTCTTATGAAGAGATATTGGTGAAGATATTTGATCGTAATGAAAATGTTCTACGAAATAATACAATTCCCCTCATCATGGTGTTATAGAGAAACCACATGTTTAACGAAGCGACGTGGGAATCAGATAAAGTGATGAAGTAGAGTTAACATAATCCATTTTTGTGTGGTAAAAGGATTAATCATGGCTGAAATTTCTTATGGGGGGGGGGGTGGGGGCGGGATATTTTATCAACCCAAAAATTTATTAATGAAAATTCATTATGATCAAATAAAATATATTATAATGTAAAATGGTTATATAAGACATATGACCTTCTATGGTTTTGTGTATTTGGATTTTAAAATACCATTAATAATTCTTTACCGTCATAATATTCCATTGAATAGTGACCACATGATTAATATTAATATATGGCTTTAAAAATCCAATTTACTCAAACAAAGGAAGTGATGGCCTCATATAGTTTAATTTCTCCATACTAATCCCATTTTTTGGAGCTTCAAAATGGGGTAGTGTCCCATGATTTTTCTCTTGAGCATGCCCAAGCTGAGCTTTGTCATGTTAAGCTTGAACGGAACAACCTACAGGATAAATGGAAGTTGATGGATATTTCCACCTGAGCTATGTTATCTGAGCCTACCCAAGAGCCTTCACCATCACACACCTTACCCTTAGGTTCTATGCAGGTGTTATAAGAGGTTATGTAACATGACCCTTGAATTATTATTATGTGCATTATTTTTGTATAGAATAAATAACATACATCCATTTTATTACTATTACATTGTAAATTGTTTTAAAAAAATAATATTCTTTTGGATAATATTCAATTAATAAATATATTTCAATGTATTAATGGAATTTTTAATTAGATAGTATTTTAATAAAATAATATTAGTAAATTAATTTTTATTAAATAATTTTTATTTTTATTTTTATTAGAAAGATTTTTTTGTCAAAACATATTAATTATTGAGAAATATTGGTTTTTATATTAAAAATAGAAATACATATATTTATAAAAATATTTTGATAAAATACATATTATTTTTTTAATCATGATGTCAAAATTATCCAACTGTGAATTTTTCATAATTTTATGAGACAGTTGAATTTTTGGGTTAAGATTAAATATCATTTAAATATATAATGTGTTTAATGACATCATAATGAGAAAATTGTGGTGTAAAAAATACTATAAATGGTATTTCCATCCAATAATTATTATACCATTAAAATAATTTGATTAATTGTTTGATTAATTTAATTTACAAAGCAATAGAGGGCCCTACAAGATATATACAACATTTTAACATTTTAAAATGATTTCCTCAAGAGTGTGACTCACCTCCACTTAAAAAGAAATAATATATTAAAAATTTTGGTGACTGTCAGTATAAAATATATTTTTCCACTCCACATTGGAATAGACAATTGGGAACTACCATTTGATAATTTGTGATATTGATTGGTTTTATGTGTGTTGTCCAAAACCTAAACAATATAAAATTCTATATTCATTCCATTATAAACCAACATTATCTCCAATTTAATTCTCTAAAATAATTTTTTTCTCTCCCAGACCCTATTTTCCTCTATTTAGAATACTAGAGAGGTTCCCCAATCTCCCATCAAGCCTCTATTAAGTCTCTCCACAACCGTTGCGATCATATTTCCAAGTAAAGTATTTCTTCCTTTCTAATTTTTTCCAAATTTATATTTGTTGTTATAACCTTTTATATGAAATTAAAAATGTTAGGGTATAATTTCACACCACCCCTATACCTTCCCTTGTATGTTTAAAAGATTATATCCCCCTTTCTGTCTCTTTAATTACTATAATGTACATCTATTACCATGCCAAAATTCGGTAAGAGATTTCACCTTTTCTCATTTATATCCAAGTATCTTTTTGTTTTTATAACCTTTTATTTACAATTAAAAAAGTAGGGGTATGAATATTTTCCACCCCCATACATACCTCCTTTTTTGGATAATGATATACCTTTATATCTCCCATTGAACCCTCCCATGAACACATTTTTCCATAATAAACTTCTGTAAGAGTTATTTCATTTCCCCACTTTATACTTGTAGCATTATTTTGATACAACTTTTATTTCCAAATTACATTTTCTAGTAAATGAATATATATTTCCCCCTTACTTTTCATTTCTTATAAATATTATGGGATAACCATTTATATATCATCATTGATTGTTATGAATTTTAACGTGATGTTGTTATGGTACCGAAATTAAACCATGATTTCTAAAGAAATAATAATTATGTATTGAATACCATACCCATTTTTCAATCTATTGTACTCACCATTATTCATATATATATATATTGAATGTTACATACATTAATTTTCCCTAAATTCCCTTATTTCGGAATAACTTATGATGTTGAATGATTCCACATTATATGATCCATGTGGCACAATTATGCATGAAATGAAATGTTTTTAAAGGGTGTTCCATGATAGGGATCCAATGCATTTGGTAAAGATTGGTATCATGATAGAACAAGTCAAATGTGTTTTTAATTATGATAATTATTCTTAAACGAGGTTTTACTCATGCTAGTTAAATTTTAATGAGGGTTTACTCATGCTCCATGCGCTATGATCATTGGATCATACTAATATCATGTAAAATGTTTTCACCCCATTTCCATGTAATGATAATAATTCTATATCATGGATTTATGTTGATGTTTATTTTGTGCTCCATTTATATGAAAATTTCATGACATGTACTATATTCTTCATGTTATTCCTTTCATAATCCCTTAATAAGATTTATAGCTCACCATTTTCATATGCATTTCCTCAGGATATCCAATGAAATTATTTGTAATAAGGAATGTTGTGGTCATGTAAAAGATGTTTTTAAAAAGTGATATGATTAATGTTATAAGTTGTTTTGTAATGTTCTTTATTTACCAAGTCATTAGAACCTTCATTCCTCATAGTTGTATTAATTTGAAGTTTATGTAATAAATCATATTAATTTGTGTAATATAGAGATGGGTTGTTATAACTCTATACATAACCTCTATCTCAAATTCATATCCTTCTATGAGAATATATACATTATAAACATATGCTGAGAGTATATGGAATTTCCATCATTCATCAAGTAGTTTTCCCACATCATCAATGATAATAATACCACTTCTTACTCAAGATAATAGATTTCAAAATTATGCTTATAAGGCCTCAACTAGTGTGAACATTATGGAATTTCCACATTCCTCAATATTTGGGCATAACCATGCTCAGTTGCCGATGCATTGTGGGGTACTACATACTTGACACCTTTCTCCGAAAATATAATGATTTGTTCTCATTTCAAAATAAACCTAATATTTTGAATATATTTACCCGAGGTCACCCATTGAGAACCATCATTTCTATATCAACTGATCAATGGGGGGTAATCAATCCATGGTATTTGATATTTGTTCATCATAAATATATGGTTAATGATTCTATAGAATATACAAATCCTCAATCTCATTTATCACTTTATTGAAAAAAAATATGTAACCTTGGGAGAAATAATGGTTCTCACAAATCACTTCCTCTTCATGTCCTCCCACTGATCCCTCTGTTGGAAATGATATGTTGGAGTCATATGATATGATGGTTCCAATATAAGTTACATACCACAGTGATTATAAATGTCGATGTATATCTCATGGAAGGGAAGTAAATCCATATCAACTTTAGGAAAGACCTCCTCATAATCTTCCACCACTATAGGAAGATGGAATCTCAGAACATCTACTAAACCAAGGGTCAGGATATCCCAAAGATGAGTTATTGGCTCCATCCTCCCATTAATGAGTTCATCTTGTACTTTCATGGTTTACTATTAATCCCCATAGGAAAATATCATTTAATCACTCAAAACAGTCCACACACTACACTAAAAACAGTCAATCCAACCATGAAAAATGGAATCAATAAATACTAAGACCGATGTTTTATGGTATGGATGCCACATGCAGTTGTCCATTCCCCTATCCTATATCTCCTAATGTCTAGTTTGGACCACCTAGTGGTGGTGGTGGTAACATGTAAAAATGTTGAATAACTTTTACTTCTATCCCAGCTCCTTTATGAACATGGCCAACCTACATATCATACTCATCATATCGATTTCATTTCCACAGCGGTCCATCAAAATTATACATATCAGTATTAAGAAGGGTCAGAAAATATTGACTGAGAGAGATGTATGTTTTCCTCACATGAGTTTCATCACCTATCTATATGATGAATGGACCCACAGAGTGGGCCTTCAACAACATATAAAAAGTTTTGGGTTTTCCTCTTATGATGTATCCTATGTCCAGGTATATGAGACAAATGATGGCTTCATGGTTCAAATTAGTCTAATTCTAGTTGACCACGTCGGACTACCACTTGTAGTATATGTGCGTAGAAGTAACTCTCAACCTCCAAGGCCCACTCTAGCTTACTATAATAACAAATAATTCACATTGGGGTAACACTAGATCTAATATCTCTACATAGACCTTTCTTTAAGGACTGATTCCTATAGTACCGATCATTTATCTTATTTTTTGAGTTCCTGGGAAATTTTTTATTCCTCAATGAATAATTTGATATTAACATTTCATCCTTATAGATCCATATAATATCATCGATATACATTACCCATAGCTTCTATAGTGAAAAAAACGATATCAAATGGTCCTCAAACACTATCCATGAATGAGTCACCTTTTCCTAAGATCATGTTACGAAACAACACCATCACCCTAAAGAGTTATATAGATTTATCTCATCTTGATCCACCATCTGATCTCCTAGTCTCGAAACCAGGTACAAAAATTGGTTCATCCCCTCAAGCCTTTCCTCATTCTCTTATTGCTCAAGCCCTCCTTGGACACATAGGGGTTTCTAACACTTAAAATATTAAAGTGCGCTCAACCTATGCTCTACATATGCTATTATTTTTGGTACCATGTGATTTTATATAGGTTGTCTTATAGATAGTTCCCGACCTAGAGTTCCTATCTTCTATAAAAAACATTGTAATGATGTCTCATCACTCATTAGATCATCCTCATGATCGTGCGGTGGAATCATGGAAGGTTTTCTATGTGGAGACATCGTATATTGTAAAGACCCGATTTATCCATGTAAATTTTCTGTAAAATAATTACAAGGAAAATTATGAGTCTGCATTAAATTTATGGTGTGTGATTCTGAGGCCTAGTATACCAAGAATGAATTTATGAACTTTTTTGGGTTTGTTCAATAAATGTGTGGGTTGATTTTTTTAACATTTTAATCAGTTATCAGAATTAAAATATGAGGGACCCTTTTAACACACAACACTAGAATTCACTTAAGAATACCTTCACCTCTACTACACTTGTTTGAGGGTAGAAGTTTGATTCTTCATCCTTTCGTGGAATAATAGTAAAAGAAAATATTTAACAATTTTATTTTTCTTCTAACCTCCATTGATTTATAGTGGTGGGGAAAACAAGAGTCTTAATTCTCCTACTTTTGAATTCAATGTGGGTAAAAGCCGACCATAGACTCTTCATTTAATGAGGAGCATTAAATGAGTTGTTACACAAGAAGTGTAAGCATCCATTTAATGATATTTCTTATTTGATTATTTTAATTCCTTAAGTTAAGATCGGTTTATATCTCCACTTCATGTAGTTGAGTTTTGGGTTAGAAAAGTAGTTCCTTGGTGGAGAAATTTCTAAATTGAAGATAAACTCCATCAAATAGGGATTATCCGATGAACTGACGAACGATCCTGGGGTCAGAGGTGTTTTGAAGACATGTCGAACGTCGACATCTTCAACTTCTTACTCGCTCCAACACCAATAAACAAATGAGGTAAGGTTTGATCATTATTTTTCTTCTTGAATAATTCATGAAATTCCTACTATCAATCTTAGGCAGAGGGTATGAGCCAAATGAACATGACCCAATCCCTCAACAACTTTCCTCTATGACCTGTTAATTACACTGTGTGCGAGAATGGAGGCAGGCATCCGCACCACCGGAAGATGTGAAGGTTGTGGCTATCGAGCTACGAAAGTGAAACCAAAGGGATGTTGGCACCTGGTCGGCTGTGGTTTGATCATGCCCCACACCAAAGGGCATCTAATGCACCAGCCGGCCGCACGGCAGGGAGGCAGCGGTGACTGCACTACCACAGTAGGAAATCAAGGCCAAGCAGACACGATGGAAGCTGAATAGTGGCCGACGCTTCGGCTGGCCACAGAAGAAGGGGCGGCATGATCATCGTGCCACCATTAGAGTGGAGAGTCGCAGCCAACATGGCTGCCACAAGAGGTGGAAGGTGGCCGGTGTTTAGAAGACTATAGAGGGGTTGTGTAGGATGCACCTTCATGAGGGAAGGAGTTAGCAATTCCAGTTGGCCATGTTAAACCGAGTGGGACACACAGGTCCCGCGTGCTGACTGGAGACCAAATGGATTCGTCAGTTCAGGGTGCCAATGAGGGGGTTTCATGACTCCCCCTTACATGTGGCTAGGCTGTGCCACCTAGTGTGGGTCGGGTCTACCCGAACTGGGTCGTGTCGGCCAAGGCAGGGTCGGGCCGAGTAGGTCGGACTAGACTCGAACCAGTTTCGTCCCATTCAACTTTTTTACCATAATTTTGGCACCTGGTGTCCATTTGATGAACTGTCTACATTTCCAGAATCCATGGAGATAGATGGTCCTTTTGGTATATCCCACATGAGATTTTTATAATGTCTGGGTATGGTCAGGTTTGATCGAACATGAATCCAACCGGGCCCTTGGGACTAAAAGGCTAAAAACATACAGACCGGGCGTCGGATTGATGCACCATCTGTTGTGTTGAGACTCCATTTACATGGAGGCCCTTTGGGATACATCTTCGTGGGACATCATGGAATTTGGGGTATCGATCTATTGCTTGTGGAGCGGAACCTCCCAGAGACAGGTAAGCTTATTGTGGGAATCCTGTAGCTGGTTGTAACATGTACTAGGATCTTGTTTGGGTCTGACGATGTACTAGAATCATGTGTGGGATTGAGCATGTATTAGGATCATGTGTGGGTCTGACGTTTTAGTAGAATCCCTTATGTGTCTGAGAATGTAAAAGGATCATATGTGGGATTGGAGATGTACTAGGATCATGTGTGGCTTTGAGCATGTACTATGATCTTATGTGGGTCTCACGAAGTACATGGGTCCAATGTGGGTCTGATTATGTACTAGGATATATTGTGGGTCTGATTACATACAAGGATCCTACGTGGTTCTGTTATCATTGATCCTATGTGGTTCTTCCTCTTAAAAGATATGATGATTCAGTAGTCACATCTAATCATCTCTACTACTGTACATAAGATATACATGGAATGAGCTGAGTCATTACAATCATGGTGATACCATGGTGTTATTATTATATTTGGCGTACATGTGTTCTAATTTCCTTCGTGATATTCCTTCTTTTGTATAATAGATGATCATTGGGATTTTGTGTTGGACCATGTGCTTCCTCATATTGGTATACTTGATAACATAAGTATATGTGTGTGAATATACCTATGTAGGGGTGTAATTTGATTTCATTCTTTGTGGTTAATACTTTTTAGGTTTTGTTATACCATTAGGGTCTTGGGGTCCCTTATGAGTATCATTATACTCACACCTACAAGGGCTATGCCTGCACCCTGTTCTGTTTGGTGCAGACGATGGACAACACCAATTGAGGACGAGAGTACCAGTACTAGAGGTTGTTCGGAGGTGGAAATTAGACAGGGCGTACCTCAAATACGATTGATTGGGATATGTACCTTCTCTTCAGGTAGGATCCTTCATTGGTGTTCATAGGTTTTGTTTTTATTATTCTTGTACTTTTCAATTTTTTGTACTTTATAGTTGGGATTCTATTCTAGCCCCTTTTAACATTTTATACACACTATTTTTACTATAGATTTACATTCAATTAGAATCCAACTGTTTGCATGGTTGTTTGTGTTTATAGGTTATAATGACAATGCCTTCCCTGTTTAGGGAAATATGCCTTCAGTGCTAGTCGCCAGCCCCTGGCCTATTGAAGGCGAGCATGGGGTAGTCACGACACATGCCCCGAGGGACGGGTTGTGAAAAATTGGAATAAGAGAAGTTGGTTATACCATAGAACATAAGACTCTGATATTTTTAATGGAAATATAGTTAGGTGTAGTGAGTGTGGTTATCAGTTTAGGGAATCTGATGTTGGTGCGGTTGGCGACATATCCATACACCAGGACCATGAATTCTAATTTTCGATTCAGTGCACGAAAACACTGATTGCGTGTGTGATTCAAAATGTTTTCTTTGGGATATTATTGAGTTAAATTTACATGTCTAACATATTGACCATGGAACACCTATTTATTTTCAACATTCTGGCACGCAGACAACCTGATAGGGAGATGGGTATAGTACACAATGATATCCCACCGAGCGACGAGGACTCAGTGCATGGATCTCTTCTAGTGGAGGCATCAGTGGAGGCACCGACGGTACTATTACCCATTGGTCCACCGATGCCACCAACCCAAATAGCAGAGAGTTCATGCTTCTTCAGTGCATTGCATGATTTCCAGAGCTAGAGGCCACTCTAGTTTGGGGGTGAGACGGACCCACATGAAACTGAGGATTTGATGGAGGTTGTAGTGAGAGTCTTCTGACTGGTAGGGAAACCAACTAATCTCATGGTGATCCGTGGTTCTAGTATACTACTGGCAGTAGTAGGATGATGGTGTAGCATGATGCTCTAGGTTAACGACGAGTTGAAAATTCTCTGGGTAGACATTGAGTGCATGTTTGAATCAGAATTTTTCCCAGTGACTCTTCAAGCAGTACGCATACTGGAGATTATTCATCTGTAGTAGGGCAGCATTACTGTGGTTCAGTACTCAGTGACGTTTACTAACCTCTCATGCAACTCCAATGATATTGTACGTGACCTATTTTCTGGGGCCCAGACCTTTGAGCAGGGTCTCAGGTGGGAGATCAGGGCTTCGAATATTTATCTTATCATATTGATGTTAGAGGGGGTGTTAGAGAGAGCCCTCTTAGTGAAGAGTTTTCTTGATGAGCAGTCACCAGTAGTGAGACCCACCACTGGATGTCAGATATCAGAGTCTTCTATAGCTGGAAGCCGATAGATGTCACAGAGGTCCTAGAGGACTAGACCTACAGGTGGACAAACGTATGATTCAGGATCGATTGTGTGGGGCTCCAGAGACAGATTCAGTCATGCGAGGAGCAGGCAGTGCATGACATGTGGCGGGTAGGGTCACATGGATCGTGACTGTCCGACCCACCATACGGATTATCAGCAGACGGTTAAGGTACAAATTATGCAGAGATATTGGTTCGACTGAGGAGGTCTGTATGGAGAAGGCATATATAGAAGTTGAGTTGGTTGTATAGATAGTGGTGGGTGACGATTCAATAATTTACCACCACCACCACAAGGTGGTCCACCCCGACCATATGGAGCAGGTGGACATGGGTGAGATCAGCTCCAAACAAGATGAGGCCTACGACCTTGGAGCTCAGAAGATGCAATGAAGTACGATCTGTGTCTACTCCACCTTAGTTGTCATACATGTGGACACGTGTTCCAGTAATTCTTTTATTTCCACTACCCTCATTTGGATCTTAGAGACTCTGACAGAGTCGTTGGCTCGATCCTTATAGAAATTTACTCTTATGGGAGAAGATTCGATGATTATGTACTAGTTCCGGCTGTGCGAGATTACTCTAGGAGGTGAGAGCTTCGGTTGGGCTCTCGTAGTAGTGGCGTCGAGACCATACGACATCATATTGGGTATGGACTGGTTATCTACATAACAAGCTCAGATCGACTGTATTGGGTGCAATGTCTTGTGTGTCTACACGGATGGACCAGGTTTACCTTCACCGGCAAGAATAGATCCCTTACAGTATAGGATGAACTTACCCAGAGGAGTGTACAACCGACTACACATTAGATGGCTAGTCTTACCCTTGGAGCGGTTGATGTGTAGAGTCTGAATTATCCTGTAGTAGTGGACCAGTACACAGGTGTCTTCACTAAGGATGTTTCATGTCTTCCTCCTCCTATAAATGTGGACTTTTACATTGACATGACACCAACGATGGTGCTGATATCTACACTAACGTAATAGATGGATCTCGTGGGGCATCGTGAGCTGCGGGTAATGCTGGAGGACTTATAGGAGAAGGGGTTCATTCGGCCTAGTATTTCTCCTTGGGTAGTCCATATTTTGTTTTTCATGAAGGCATATGGGAGCTTTAGACATTTTGTTGACTATTGATGCCTAAAGTAGGTGACCGTGGAGAACAAGTACCCACTTCTAAGGATTGAAGGCCTCTTTTATGAGTTAATGGGATCACGATGGTTCTCAATGATAGACCTGAGATCAGGATATCACCATATCATAGTGCGATATGAGGATGTGCAGAAGATGGATTTTTGATATCGATATGACCATTATGTGTTATTGGTCATGACTTTCAGCATGACCAAAGCTCAAGCATTGTTCATTGGACTTATGAAAATTATCTTCCAACCATACCTTGATCACTTTGATGTAGTATTCAATGACATAATTATGATCAAATCAGCTACTAAGGAGCATGCCTATCATTTATAGATAGTTCGGGACACAATATGAGAGCACCAGCATTATGGTATCCTCCCGAAGTTCCAGTTCTTGATCGGAGAGGTTCACTATCTGGGACGTTTCATCTCGGAGGCTAGAGTTGTGGTGGATCCAGTGAAGATTGAGGTGTTACATTCATGGGAACCACATAGGAGTGAAACTAATTTGTGGAATTTCATAGGTTTGGCTGAATAATACTAATGTTTTGTACAAGATTTCTCCATAGATTTATCACCCTTAACAACATTGAAAAAGAAGGGTAAACCCTTCGTGTGGTCGTAGAGATTCAAAATGAATTTTCAAGATCTGAGGTATAAGATGACTAGTGACCCCCATCTTAAGGCTTCAGGAGGTGGGTGTTGGGTACATAGTCAACTACGACACAACATGGACTAGACTCAGATGATTCTTGTAAAGACCCAGAAATTTCACGGAAAATTTTGTTTCTTAAATAATTTCAAATTCTTACAAGTACGCAGTTTCTGAAGGCACCTGATTCCGAGGCTTGGTGGTCCTGGAATTTTTTTCTAAAGTTTAGCTAAGGTACGTTCAGTGAATGAACGAGCAAGTTTT
The DNA here is from genome assembly GCA_963277665.1 of Viscum album. Taxonomy (NCBI): domain Eukaryota; kingdom Viridiplantae; phylum Streptophyta; class Magnoliopsida; order Santalales; family Viscaceae; genus Viscum; species Viscum album. Next base: position 1,681,109,628 of record OY728163.1, on the reverse strand, counting down.
TGTTTCTTTTGAAGCGGTTCTCGGAATTGAAATATGAGGGCACCAATGAACTCACAGCACTGGTAATTTCATAAGGGGACCTTTACCGTAGTTTCGATTTATGCGGGTTGTATGTTAAAAATTGGGGTTAAATTATGAAGTTAAATAAAATTGTTAGAAAAGATTAATTTATATCTATGGAAGTTAATTTCTCCCAAGGGAAGTTATTTTGTGGGGACCACACCCACCCAACTTCTACTTTGTGGATATAAGAGGGGTGGGTCCCACACAAGCCCCAACCCTTCATCTCCCCATAACTTCCCTTAAACCCCATTAAAACTCTGTTGTATTAAATTCATGACAACCCTATTAATTATGAGGACACTTCCTCCCCCTCTCTCCCTCTTTAGTGTTTTCCAAAATACCTTAATTAATGAATGTACCTTCTTCAATTAATTAATTATGTGATTTGAACTTTTGAATTTTATATTGCATGTGTTAATAAAATAATATGATAAGCATGTTATTTTATTTTTGGTGCATTCATTATGTTAAGGAGGTTTGGGAGAGAGCTCTTGAGAAATAGAGAAAAGTATTCCTCTCCTCAATGAATAATGGGTTTCTTCTTTGATGAAGAACACCCACCTTCAACAAATAACGACTCTGAAAAGAATGCTCTATGATTCTCCATCCTCTAATTCTTCCACATTAGGGGAAGAAACACATATGCGAGAAACTCACCAATGATGATGGTTCATTCCTAGAATTGATGGAGAGACATCGCTTTCTGCATATATATTGAGCTAACCATATTAGAGGTAGGGGGTTTATGTTTAATTTTAATGGATTAAAATTGTTCCCCGTTCGTTGTTGTTTATATTTGTTTGTCCCCGCCCATTGCTATCACCTAACGCGGAGGGCACAGGCTGAATGAACTCAACCCAATGACCATTCGATGGATCTTATTTATTTAATTTTTTTTGGAATCGGTGACCGGAGGCGTAACGTTGAAGAGTCCAGTGTCCCAAGGGCCGTCGTCGCACATGTAAATAAAATCTGTGGCCAAGCGGGCTGCGGCGAAGGAAGAAATATTTTGTTACACTATGCCGGGAATGTGGAGCTACAGCCAGAGAAGGCCATAGAGGAGGAAGCTGGCGCCGTCGTGCCGGCTTTGCAGAAGGAAAGCCATGCAGGGAATGTGTAGCCGCGACTAGGGCTGGATGCTTCGGTGGATGAATCGGTCGGCCCGTCGGCCGGCCGGGTGGAGGAAAGTCGTGACGACAGGAGAGTGTTGAGCTAGATGAACCACAACCCACCCAAGTAGGCCACTTGCGCCAGGAGTCCGTCTAGCTTCGCCTAGCCGATTAGGGAGGGCGGCGCCGCTTGGCGCCATCGGTTCGGGCAGCCATGGGGTTGCACCCCCCCCCCCTCGGATCGCTCGACCTTCGGGCTGAGCCAGCAGGGACGAGCCCAGCTGGGTCATGCCCAGTCGAGCCGCGCTATTCCTCGGGCCAGTCCGACACCCCTACCGGGTCGGACCTTCCAAAACTGGTTTAACCCGACTCATGGGCCCACTGGTCTTAACAGGTCAGGCCTTTTTTCACTTAAACGTGAATAACATAAAGATCATGTGTCTGATAGATGCACCGTCTATGGAATTGGGACCCTTTCGACGAGACGGACCTTTTGTGATACTTTAAGTGAGTTTTGGACAACTTTGGAAAATTCCTGGGTTTGGAATGAGGATGATTCCAACGGGTCCCTTGGACGGAAAAGCCAATATCTCTCAGACTGGGCATCCAATTGATGCGTCGTCTGTCGGGTTGAGTTTTTATTAACCAAATGGAACATTGGGATACATGACCTCTGGATATTGACATAGTTGTTGTATCAACCCCCCTTGACTCGAGGAGTGGACCCTCCAGAAATCGAGCATGCTGTGTGCGGGAACCATAGAGCTGGCTTCCACTGTGACGACTACCGTGCTGGGATCCTCCGTGGGTTCAACAACGATGACAACTATACATGGATACATCATGGGTTTGGAAGCGAGGAAGACTGTGCTTGGATCCTCTGTGGGTCTGGCAGCGATGACAACTGTACTTGGATCCTACGTGGGTTCGGCCCTGATGGTTAATGTACTAGGATCCTATGTGTTTTCGGCTATGACAACTTCTATACTAGGATCCTACATGGGTTCGGTAGAAGAGATGATTCAGAGGCTACACCTAATCATCTCCACCCATCTTCGTGAGTAGTATACATGTGTGAGCTGAGTCTTGACTATTGAATCATTTTCATTGGTGTGATTGAATTCTTTCCTATGTGGACTAGGATGTGCATGGGCTCTAGAGTTGGAGTCGAACTGGAATTGATGACATAGGTATATGTATGGGTATATACCTAAGTAGAGTCTTTTGATACTTCGTGATTGTATATTTCCATTGTTGTTTATCCTTTTTGAATTATGGGAGACCTTTGGGGGTTTCAGGGTCTCTACTGAGTATCGTATACTAATTTCTGCATGGGAAATGCCCGCACTACAATGTGTTGGATGCAGAAGACAGACAACACTGAGTGGGGTAGTGTTTTATGGAGTTGGATGGTACCGGAGGTGGACCTCTTGGTTTGACATACATAGGGCGGACGGCCGGACCAAAGGAGCGGAGGTGACCATCTGTACCGACCCTTCAGGTGGGATATCCGGAAGATGACTCAGTGGTTACTGATTAACATACATCTGTTGTAATTTCTTTTAAGTTTAAGTGTACTTTCAGTTGGGTTTGAAAACTGACCCATTTACATTTCAGCACTTACTTTTGTACTCATTTTTACGTATTGCTTACATCACTTGCATACTCTGTTGTGTTTGTTTACATTTATAAAGGTAATTCCTTCCATATTTCTGTGATATAGGCCTTTGGTGCTAGTATCCATCCTTTGTTATATGGAATTCGGGCTTGGGGTGGTCATGGAATGGGTCCCGATGATGGGTTCTGACCAATTTGTATCATAGGAGTCGGTTCTACAATAGAACTCATGAATTAGACCTATATTTTCATTGAAGAAATTGTGTTAAGAGTATTGAGTGTGGTTATCCGTCCAGGGATCCCGGTGTCAGTTCCATGGCTGACGTATCCACACACCAGGACACTAACTCCTGATTTCCAACTCAGTGCACGAAAACATTGATTGCATTTCTGTTTCAAAAAATTTCTTTGTGATAACTTTGTGTCCGCTCACCATGTATACCGTTTGACTATGGAACCCCTGTTTTCTTTTTAGGATGGCCCCACAAAGGTAGCCAGATAGGGTTCCTAGTTACGTGGGAGATGGATTCCCAAAGAGCGACGATGCCTCTGTTCAGGGCCCCATTACAATGGAGGCACTAATGATACCACTACCCACTGAACCACCAATTCATGCATCCCCTACAGCAGATAGTACACGCCGCTTTAGTGCATTTCACGAGTTTCAGCGACAGAGGCCGCCCATGTTCTATAGAGAGACAAACCATCAGGCTGCCGAGGATTGTATGGAGGCTATAGTTAGAGTCTCCATAATGGTAGGGACACCAGATGGCCTTATGGGGATCCTTTCCACGAGTCTACTACACGCTGTAGTAGATAGATGGTGGAGCCTGAAGCTATAGGTGCATGACGAGGTATCTTTTCTTTTGACGGACATTGAGAGTCTCTTCCACTCAGAGATTGTTCCAACCACCCTCTGTGTGGTGCGCATCTAGGATTTACATCATCTGCGGTAGGGAAGTATGACAGTAGCTCAGTACTCGACGAGATTTACTGACCTCTCGCACTACTCCATGTACATGGTACGAGACCCATTATTTGGTACCCAGATCTTTGAGTAGGAACTAAGGAATGAGATCAGGGATTCGATGATCTTCCTCAGCACTCTGATGCCGGAAAGAGTGCCGGAGATAGCCCTTCTTGTGGAGAGATTTCTTACTAAGCCGATGCCAGCATCGAGACCCACTGTTGGGTGACACATAGCAGAGTCTTATGTAGCCGACAATAGACAGATGTCGTAGAGGTCCAAGAAGAATAGGATATCAGGTGGGTGACTTCAGGATATGGGTTTGGGTGTGCGGTGAACATGAAGCAGAGCCAGCCATATGAGGGGAAGGCAATGCTATGCATGCGGCAGAGAGGTCCACATGGCTCGTGACTTCCTGACCCGCCATGCTGAGTAGCAGAAGACAGAAGAGGGACATCTCATGCAGTGGAAGAGGTTCGACCATGGCGGTCCATAGGGTGTTGGGAGATGTGGTAGAGGATCTGGCTGAGCAATGGGTGGTGGAAGTCGCTTCGAGGCTCTACCACCACCACCACCAGGAGGACCACTCTAACCACAGGGAGCTGGAAGACTGGGGTAGGCTCATCTATAGGACGTCGAGGCCTATGACCATGGAACATCAGAAAATATTCATGGTACTATTTGTGTCTACTCCACCTTTGCTGCAGTTCTTATAGACACTGGATAGAGTCATTATTTTATTGTCGTTGCCCTTGTTTGGAGCTCAGATATTCTGACGGAGCTGTTGGCTTGATCCATACAGCTAGAAAATTTTACGGGAGAAGACTCATTGATTATGCACTAGTACCGACAATGTGAGCATACTCTAGGAGGCGATAGTTTTGGATGTGATATTCTTGTAGCGGCGTCGAGGCCTTAGAACGTCATCATTAGTATGGAATGGTTATCTACAGTTTATGCCCAGATCTACTATATTAGCTGCAATGTGCTGTGTGTATGCAAAGATGGGAGCAGTTTCAACTTCACCGGTGAGAAGGGTGCATTATTAGCACAGGATGGATATAAAATGAGGAGAGGAAAACCGATCACACATCAGTTGGCTAGTCTCATCCTAGGAGCGGTTGATGTGAGGAGTCTCAGTTTTCCTGTTGTGGTGGATCAGTATGTGGATGTTTTTCCTGACGACATTTCAGGACTACCTCATCACAGATAGGTAGACTACTACATTGACCTATAACCCGGGACAACACCGATATCTACTCCAGAATATTGGATGGCTCCCACTAAGCTTCGTGAGCTTCAGGTATAGCTGGAGTACTTGCAAGGAACATGATTCATCTGACCCAGTGTTTCACCCTGGGCTTCTCTGATTCTATTCGTCAAGAAGGAAGATGGAAGCATATGACTTTGTGATGACTACCGTCTCCTGAATCTGGTGACTGTGAATATAAAGTACCCACTCCCAAGGATTGATGACTTCTTAGATCATCACAAGAGAGCACGATGGTTCTCGATGATATACCTCAGGTCAGGATATCATCAGCTAAGAGTTCGAGATAAGCATGTGAAAAAGACGGCCTTCAGGTGTTGGTATGGCCACTACGAGTTATTGGTTATGCCCTTCGACGTAAAGAACACTCCAGAAGTATTTATCAGTCTCATGAAAAGGATCTTCCAGCCATAACTCGATCATTTTGTCATAGTCCTCATCGACGACATACTGATTTACTCGACTACTGAGAAAGAGCTTTCCTACCACTTGTGGGATGTACTAGACACACTCTGAGAGCACCAGATTTATGGTAACCTCTAAAAGTGTTCGTTCATGATTTGAGAGGATAATTTCTTAAGACACACCATCTCTGTGGCTGGGGATGCAGTAGAATGAGCGAAGATTGAGGTAGTACATTCTTGGGAGGCACCCATGAGCGTGATAGAGGTGCGGAGTTTCCTAGGTCTGGCTGGATACTATCTGAGATTTGTGTCAGACTTCTCTAGAGGTGAAACATCACATTAAGCTTTGAAAAATAAGGGGAAACACTTTGTGTGGTCAGATAGATATAAGCATATATTTCAGGAGCTAAGATAGAGATTGAATAGTGTGCCGATCTTGAGGCTACCGGAGGAGGACGTAGGGTATGTAGTCTACTGAGAACCATCAGGGACCAGATTCTGGTCTGTCCTGATGCAGGTGCGAGAAGTGATCGCTTATGGTTCACGGTAGTTGAGACAGCATGATCAGAACTATGCTACCCATGACCTGGAGTTAGCAGCAGTGGTCTTTTCCTTGAAGATGTGGTGACATTATCTTATGGGCGAGCACTTTACAGTCTACTTTGGCCACCAGATTCTCAAGTACATCTTCTCACAGAAGGAGCTGAACCTGAGACAGTGGTGATGGATTGAGTTCTTCCATGACTATGACATTGAGATTGTCTATAATCTTGGGAAAGGGAACGTGGTAGTAGATGCTCTCAGTAGGAGATCGGGAATTCAGCTACTTGGATAGGCGACAGAGAAGCTAGCCACTTTGATGATATCCTTCATGGATAGAGATGGAGATGCCTTTCAATAGTCTCTCATAGTCACATCTCCACTACTTTAGCAGGTCAGAGAGGCACAATGAGGGGACGTTGACTGTGAGACACGACGTGCTCAGATTTCCACAGGGTATGTGCCTGATGGATTTACTAAAGGAGGAGAGAACGTCATCCTTTTTAGGGGGCGTACCATGGTACCAGTTTCACTACAAGAAGAAGTGCTGATGGAATCACACACTTACCATCTAGTGGTACATCTAGGAGTGGCGACGATGTTCCAGGACCTCAGACGAGAGCACTGGTGGCTCGGTATGAAAAAGGTTGTAGTAGAGTTCGTTTCATAATGACTCACAGTCCAACAAGTAAATGTGGATAACCAGGTATCAGCAGGATTGGTACAGCCCTTAGAGGTACCATAATGGATGTGGGATGGGATATCTGTGGATTTCGTGATGGGGATTCCACGTACTTCCAGACGACATGACTATATCTGGGTGATCGTCGACCGACTCACCATGTCGGCCCACATCCTATCTACCAGAGAGCAGGGGTCAGTAGTGACCTCGAGACGCCTCTACGTTCAAGACATCAGACGACTTCATGGTGTGACCTCGACTATCGTCTCTGATCAAGATGATCACTTTACATCCTATATTTGGAAGGGGTTATAGGGGGAATTTGGAACATAGCTACGCCTGAGAACCTCCTTTCATTCTTAGAGGGATGTCCAGACAGAGAGGACCATTCAAAACTGTGAGGACATGCTCCGAACATGTATCCTTGACATTGGTTGCTGCTTGGATGATCACCATCCCTTGGTGGAGTTTGCGTACAACAACAACTACGACTCCAACATCGGAATGGCACCTTAAGAGGCATTTTATGTCCGACCATGTAGATTACCTCTGTGATGGACTAGACCATAGGGAGTCAGCACATGTAGGACCAGAAATGGTTCAGGATATGACAGAGAAGGTGCAGATCATCCAGGACTAGATGAGGACTGCAAAGAGCAGACAGAAGTCCTGTGAAGATAGGAGACAGATACCACTAGAGTTCTAGGATGGCGACCATGTTTTTTTACGGGTCTGACCTCAACGTGGATTACATAGATTTGGCCAGGGCGTCATGTTATAATTTTGCTTCATCGGACCATTCATGGTCCTTAGTAGGGTAGGCGAGGTCGCTTACTGCCTGTCCCTTCCACCAATGTTTCACTGGGAGCACAACTTCTTCCACGTATCTTAGTTGAGGAGATACATGCCCGACCCATCCCACATCATCGACCATGGGGAGATGGAAATTGATGATGAGGCAACTTTTGAGGAGGTCCCGGTGGAGATCAAGGATCGACATGAGTAGTTCCTACATGGACAGTTGATTCCTATTGTGTGCATTCATTGGTAGAACAGGAACAACCATCAGAGCACATGGGGGAGGGAGGCTCAGATGCATGCTCAGTACCCTCATTTGTTTTCCTAGTGATTGTTGTAGGATTATGGAGACGTAAATCATTAAGGTGGGGTTAATTTAATTGTAGAGACCCTAATCTAAACGTACATGGACATTACATTACATTTGTGGAATACTTATTACATAACTAAAACACACACACACAAGGTCCATAATAGTTTAGTGTCTCTGGAAACTCAGAATATAATCTTCTAATCGTGGTGAAAGATCATCAACATCTCCCATAAAGATCTTTCCTGTTTTTTCTAACCTAAAACCTTTATTTATACCCTGGGGAAAAGAAAACATAAAAGGGTGAGCTCAAATTCTCAGTAAGGGTAAACAAAAGAAATATCAATCACATCATATTCATAAGAACATCAAATTTTAGAAATCATAACCTGCAAAAGATATCATAATATCATAACATGGGATAAATCATAGTAGTGAAATGTAATCCCACTAATCATAACATAAAACATGAAACATTGTGGCATACACACATAATAATAGAGAATCATTTCTTATTAGTAAAGAGTCGTTTCCAAGACTATCTTAGTGGACAAAGTCCATTTCTGAACCGAGTTCACTCCTCGTTTCAGTCCTGTTTCACTGTACCGGTTTAACCTGCCGTTCCAGCCATGTCTATCCCATGAGATATGAAATATTTACCCAATGCATTGGAGGTAGATATAGGTCCCATAAATCTCATAATGATACCATTATTATGTGTGCCACAAAATCATAAACCATACATCATAGCATAAACCATGTAATATAAATGGGAATCTTAAACATCATGACATCATAAAACAATTCATATATGATAAAGGAAATCATAAAAACAATTCCATCACAACATAATCAAATCAATGTAATAATAGGGAAATAAACAGAACCCTTTATTTTCTTATATTGAAAATAATTTCGATAAAACACTTGAACTCCATTCTTGAGGAAAATATCCTTTCTACTTGAAAAACACATTTCCTTTCTTAACATGTCATAAAATTCTATACTAAAGGAAGTTAATTAAAATTATACTTTAAAACTTGTAAAGGAATCTTCTTGTAAATATTGTTTTAAAAATCCATTCATGTCGTATAAGTTAAAAATACATTCTTCTTGTACTTTTGTCGGAAAAGTCATAAAGTACCTTGTAAGAAAAACGTTAAAAGACTCCTTTCATATCTTTTACTAAAAGCTCACCGAAGGGTAAAATAGGATTTAAAAAATTCTAGGTGGATTTAAATATTACATATTTTGGAACCATGGATGTGGATGATAAAATACACCCTAGTAAATACCAAAGTATAAACAATCTCGGATAAAAATGAGAATGTGATATTTTCTCTTACCTTAGGTATGATTTTCTTTGTAAGTGTCCGAAAATCCTGTATAATGATTTAAATAATGTCATTGACTTATTCCTAAATCATATTCATTGTTATGATATCATATATTTTTCACTTATGACTTTATATGACCTGTTCTTTTGTAAATTCCATGTTAATGCTGTGTTTTGGTTAAAATCATTTCATTTATCGTTTGTGTTTCGACTTGTCGTTCTTGATATTATTACTTATATCCTGATTTACATAATTTCAGAATTTAAAACATGATTTAAATATATTCAACATATACATATATATATTATAGGTCTATAAATGGAATGAAATACACCGTTTATGGAGACGGTAGGCCGTACGTACGCATGAACGCAGTTTTTGTTTCCTTATTGAATTGAATGAAACTAAATAGATGACATATATATATATATATACATAAATACAGTAGAATTATTATTTCATATATTTCATTATTATTAATTAAATAAACTTTATGATCATTCATGTATGGTTAACATGGAGAATGAATCTCATCACGTCGTGGAGACGGTAGTCCGTACGTACGCACAAGCGATGATATCATTTCCATAATCATTGAATTGAATTGGAGTGGAAGATACAATATATCAGAACCTGTATGATATTAGAATAACAATTTATAGTTATTATATACACCATTATACCCATCCAAGTAAGGTGGTGTTGGAAAAACATATTACACCACGTCGTGGAGACGTTATTCTGTACGTACACACGCGCAGTGATTTCGTTTTCCGTAGGATTGATAGATAGTGAAATAGGGTTGTTTCATACTTATAATAACATATCAGTGTATTATTGATACTTATGTTATTACTTCATAATGAAAAAACCTAAGAAGAAGAAGTGGAAGAAGAAATAAAGTTGAAAGAATTGGTAACGGACATTACCTCTTGTTTGAAGCGCCTCTTTGGAGATATCTTTTTTGGGCACAAAGATTGGACTTTGAGGAAGCCCAGAACCTCTATGATGTTTCTAGGGAAGTGGAGAAGATAATTTGGTAGGGTTTATCTGAGATTAAAGGTTCAAAGTGGTGTGAGGAAGAGAGGGAGGAGGTGCCCTTTTATAAGGGAGGAGATGGGCACCTTTGGAATAACTATAAATATTGTTTTATTATAAAGCCAAATTCGGTTTTAAATAGCTCCAAAATGATTTATTTAGAAGCTAAGGTGGGTATGGGTCGAAATATTTTCATCCAATAGAATTTATACAAGTTTATGTTCCTATTTTAACATTATCATTTATATTTAACTTTAAGTTAGATAATTTTACTTTTACTGTGTCTTTTTGTGTTCTTACAATATAAGGTTAATAAACATAATATAACAAGCCAAAAGAACCCCATGTTGTTTATAATTAATATATATAACCTTATCTAAGTCATTTGGCCAATACATAGATTTTTAGGAATAAAATATCAATTAATAATATAATATTTGTTTTAAAAACTATTTTATGTCAATTTTGACACTATTTAGTAATTGATTTTTGTGAAAATCATAACAGACTGATTAGTTCGAAAACATTTAAGTATATATATAATAACATGTCATATTAACCTAGAAAATTAGTGGAATTCATATAAAGTCTCAAATTACATTTATTTTGGTATTTATAACATCAATTATGTCAACATTGCATTAATAAGATAACTACTGCATCCTAATTGTGTCATAAATAAATTAAAGTATTTAATGTCTCAAAATTAAAAATAAAATACCATTATGTAGGAAATAGTTTTATATTTCTAATTAATATTTATAGTCGAATTTATCTTATGTATAACCCTATATTAAAAATGATATACTTATTAAACTTCGATTTTAACTATTTTAACCCTTCTTTAAATAAATTAATAATAAATGTCCTAATCTAATCCAAGTGGGACTAAATGGTCATATTTTATTCATAAGGTTGTTTTTGTTCTAATTAAACTTATCCAATAGAATTAGGACTGTCTTAGGGTAATAATAATATCAATTTTACCCTTCAATACCCTATTTACTTTTAACCGTGGTAAAAAAAAGTTAAAAGTTACTACTCACCAAAAAATATTTTCATCTCATTGAACCAAATTTTACTTACTGACTTCAACTGTGTCTCTTAGATTTTTTAAATTCCACTCACAGAAGTGGTAAAATTATGTTTTATGAAAAATTCATTTTTTTAACAACCACTTAGTGGTTTCACTATTCATCAAAAAATGAAAGTTTCCAGAAAAACTACCAAAAATTAGGCCTAATATATATTTGATATTATGAATTCAAAAATGATGTATATTTTACGAAATTCAAAACATATCAGTTGCATTAAATAATTTAAAAATTAATTCCCGTCGTCAAAACAAATAGCGTGTTCTTAAGAGATAATAACTATCAAAAGATTGACATTTGATTATGTCTGGTTTAAATGTGAAATTACATCCAACGACCAAAATTGTATTAAATTTTAAAAATATATTCTAAATATACATTAAACCCACTCAAATTAATAATTTATCACTATTAATTATTTCGATTAAAATTTTTTTTTAATTAAAATTTAGCAATTTTCACTACTCATCAGAAACTGAAAGTTATTCCAAAAGTACCAAATTTCACCCTAAGCTAATTTCGATATTCCGAATCCAAAAATGAAGTCCATTTAGAAAAGTAAAATTTAAAAAATTTCATAATGTGGTTATTACTATTCATAACGGCTAGTTTTAATAATATTTTAATAGCATATCATTGTTTAGCGAAACTCGGTATTGCGTACAACACACACTATCACGGAAGGTCGTGCTTGCATGTAATGCAAGGAATGTCAAGGATGTGTGTTGTGAAATCTTCTTTTGGTGTAGCGTACAACAAAAGAAATTAATGAAATTAAAAAGAATATTTTTCATAAAATCTCGGGGTGTTACATTCTACCCCCCTTAAAATGAATTTCGCCCTCGAAATTCGTCGGGGTTATAAATGGTTTACTACTAAAAAATTTGTTTAATAGAAACCCACATAGTAAAAAGGAATACCAAAACATGGCTTTAAAAACTAATGTATCAAATGTAACGGTTACCCAAATTAACTCATCACTGGGTTTCCACGTAGGAGAACATAGGTGAAAATATGGATATGGAAGAAAAATATGACCATCAAGTTCTGATGGAGAGTGGTAGAGAACATGGCTATGAAATATCCAACAATCACAATGCCATAGATTTGTGATGATCTAAGGTACCATTTGATTAATCAGATATAAGGGCACTAGGACAACATTTATGGTTTTCAAGATCATTTCCCTTATGTTGGTGAATTAAAAGAAATACTTACATGATTTTGGTACAATTTCACTGTTGTTCGTGCATTGAACAATTTCCACTTCATCTCTTAAAGAAATGAAGTTGAATTTGTTTTTCATGAAGTGTTAATAGATCATGTGATAGAATGATGGGTCATTCCATCTATTTCAAACAAAAGGTTAGCAAAAGTTATCAAATATACATAAGTCCATCTATGGTGAGGTTAATTGTTTATGATTACAAAAATGAACTTATACTTTATATATCATACCGCGTAATAAAATAAAACTAGTTTCAACTAACTAGGGACTTCTTGTAGGCCAGTGATAGGCGATAAAGTCTAGTCGCACTTCTGTTGTGGGTTCGATTCCCACAGCCTTGTCCGACGCGATGGGATGTCGCCTATCCTGCAGGTTGTACTTTTTCTAAAGCTATATTACTATAATATCCCATCAATAATATCGAAAAAAGTTCTATCCTAATATATTTCCAACATAACCCATTCCAATATTTAGGCTTATCTAAAAAACTTTGGTCCATGTTCATAGTATAAAGAAAATGATTACTTGAAATGTCACATAACGATCACGTGAATGACTTCATTTATCCCCCATATATCATAAGATATATCTTGTTGGTCAAATTACAAACATGTGAATACCTTAATCATGCATTCTCTTGAATAATTAATACCCAATAATTGAACCATAGTGAAAACATGAATGCAGTCAAAAGTTAACTCTTTCCACATTCCAAAATAAAAAAATTCTATATACTCAAACCATGATATAACCTTATCCTTATATCAGTATTGAGCTCATGAATACGGTCAAACATTTCATTTTCTCATTTTCCATTCATTATGTTCATATCATCTTTTTTTCAAAAAATATCTCAATCACATTCTATGGTTACCGGTACCATTGAAAACCAAAATAGACCAATACATAAATATTCCAATATTCCACGATACTATATACAACATTATTTTGGAATCCCATTACATAAAAACTTAATCATTCCACCAAATCGTTGTCATATTCAACATCGCCAATAGTGAACGCATGTGACTTCCCTTTGTCCTTTTCCTTAAGTGGTTCCTCATTTCGATCATCACTAACCCTTGGATTATGGAATTTATTTGTATAATTCCCCATTTCCTTGCACTTGAAGCATTGAAGTGTTGTTGGTGCGTTCTCTGCAATCTTTTATTTATTCACATCATTAGAAACCCTTTTTCCATTACTTTGACACTCAGCTGCTCGATGGCCTTCCTTTCCACAGTTAAAACATTTTCTAGTCCCTTTAATAAAATCACCACCATTCTTATTTCCACACTTTGAGCATAAGGAAACATTCATATTCTTTTCACCATTATTCTGAGATTTCTCCTTGAACTCCATCTTTCATTTCTTGTCAAAACTATGAGATGGATAAGTAACACCAACTTCCATTTCTACCTTGATAGCACAACGTACAATTTCTTCATAACTACTGAAGTATGTTATAGCTAATTCCCTTTAAAGATTTGGTTTTAAGCCACTGAAGAATTGATAAACTTTACTTTCAGGTTGGATGATATATCCAGATGCATACCTTGCAAGCCTTCTAAAATTCGCTTCATATATACCAACAGATTCATAATCCTTTTTCAGTAGTTCAAGAAACTCCTTCTCCATCTTTGTTCGAAGAATACAAGGGAAGTACTTATTGAAAAATAAGTTCTTGAACTCGTCCCATTCCATGGACTCAATTTTATCTCTTGGCCTCGTATTCTTGATAAGATTCCACCATTGATCAGAATCACCTTCCAAACGATACACATCTAAGATGACTTTATCATGTTCAGAACATTGAATAACTAAAAATATCAGTTCAATAGTACTGATCCCTTGTTCAGCAGCATGTGGATTAGAAGACCCACTAAAAGAAGGTGGGCGTTGCCTCATGAAGGACTCAATAGAATATTATACCCTTCTCTTCTCATTTGGAAGTCTATAATGATTCATAGCTTGTGTAAGTATTGCAAAAATATTTTCCAATCAATCTCCCATAACATTTGTTTGTTCAAGAGGACAATCATTTCATTGTCCCTTACATTGATCAATATGGTTCCTTCAGGTTCCAACCATCGTCTAAAACCCAAAAAGAATAGTGTCAGAAGTAAAAATCATAATAAAGGGGGAGTAAATTCAATATCTAACATCTTTGGTTTAATCTAATATCGGTACCATAGTTCTAGGACTATATCATATACGTATACTTATCCTTAGGAACATCCCTAGACATACCTTAGAAATATCTCTTGGGATCTCACTAAAATTCTCGCATCCTAGTTTCCAATGTTTGACTAAACCTTTCCTCTGATACCAACTATAGTGACCCTAAGCTTAACGTACATGGTCATTACATTATTTTTGTGGAATACTTAGTACATAACAAAAACACACACACACAAGGACCGTAATAGTTTAGTGTCTTTGGAAACTCGGAATATAATCTTCTCACCGTGGTGAAAGATATTCAACATCTCCCATAAAGACCTTCCACTTTTATTATTACCTAAAACCTTTCTTTATACCTTGGGGAAAATAAAACATACAATGGTGAGCTCAAATGATCAGTATGGGTAAACAAAAGAAATATCAATCACATCATATTCATAAGAACATAACATTTTGGAAATCATAACCTGCAAAAGAGATCATATTATCAGAACATGGGATAAATCATAGTAGTGAAATGTAATCCCAATAATCATAACATATAACATGAAACATTCTGGCATACACACATAATCATAAATAATCATTTCATATTATTCAAGACTCATTGCCAAGACTATCTTAGTGGACAATGTCCATTAATGAATCGAGTTCACATCTTGTTTCAGTCCTGTTTCACTGAACAGGTTTAACCTGCCGTTCCAGCCATGTTTATCTCATGAGATATAAAATCTTTACCCAATTCATTGGAGGGAGATATAGGTCCCACCCATCTCATATTTATACCATTCTTATGTGTGCCACAATATCATAAACCATACATCATAGCATAACCCATGTAATAAAAATGGGAATCTTGAACATCGGGACATCATAAAACAATTCATATAAGATAAAGGAATTCATAAAAATAATTCCATCACAACATAATCAAATAAATGTAATAATAGGTATAGAAACAGAACCCTTTATTGTCTTAGATGGAAAAGAATTTTGATAAAACAATTGAACTCCATTTTTGAGGAAAATATCCTTTCTACTTCAAAAACAATTTTCCTTTCTTAACATGTCATACAATTATAAACTAAAGGAAGTTGATTAAAAATAGACTTGATAACATATAAAGGATGTTTCTTGGAAATAATTTTTTAAAAATCCATTCATTTCGTATATGTTAAAAAAACATTCTTCTTGTGCTTTTGTCGGAAAAGTCAAAAAGTACATCGTACGAAAAACATCAAAAGATTCGTTTCATATCTTTTACTAAAAACTCACCGAAGGGTAAAATAGGATTTAAACAATTGTAGGTGGATGGAAATATTACATATTGATGAAACATGGATGTGGATGATAAAATACACCCTAGTAAATACCAAAGTATAAACAATCTCAGATAAAAATGAGATTGTGATATGTTCCCTTACCTTAGGTCCGATTTGAATCATAAGTATCCGAACCTCCTGTAAAATGATTTAAATAATGTCATTGACTTATTCCAGAATCATATTCATTGTTATGATATCATATATGTTTCACTTATGACTTTATATTACCCGTTCTTTTGTAAATTCCATGTTAAAGCTGTGTTTTGTGTAAAATCATTTCATTTATCGTATGTGTTTCGACTTGTCATTCGTGATATTATTACATATATTCTAATTTACATAATTCAATAATGAAAAACATTATTTACATATATTCTTCATATAAATATATATATTATAGGTCGATAAAAGGAATGAAATTCACCGTTCATGGAGACGGTAGGTCGTACGTACACATGAACACTGTTTTCGTTTCCTTATTGAATTGAATGAAACTAAATAGACGACATACATATATATATATATAAATCCAGTAGCATTATTATTTCATATATTTCATTATTATTCATTAAATAAACTTTATGATCATTCATGTATGGTTAACATGGAGAATGAATCTCATCACGTCGTGGAGACGGTAGTCCGTACGTACGAACGAGCGATGATATCATTTCCATAATAAATGAATTGAATTGGAGTGGATGATAAAATATATAATAATCAGTATGATATTATAATAACTATTTATAGTTATTATTTACACCATTATACTCATCCAAGTAAGGTGGTGTTTGAAAAACAGATTACACCACGGCATGGAGACGGTATTCCATACGTACGCACGCGCGGTGATTTCGTTTTCCGTAGGATGGATAGATGGTGAAATAGGGTTGTTTCATACATATAATAACATATCATTATATTATTGATACATATGTAATTACTTCATAATGAAACAACCTAAGAAGAAGGAGTGTAAGAAGAAATAAAGTTGAAAGAATTGGTAACGGACATTACCTCTTCATTGAAGCGCCTCTTTGGAGATCTCCTTTTAGGGCACTAAAATTGGTCTATGAGGAAGACCAGATCATCTAGGATGTTTCTAGGAAAATGTAGAAGATAATTTTTCATGGGTTGGATGGGCACGAAGGCTCAATGTCGTGTGAGGAAGAGAGGGAGGAGGTGCCCTTTTATAAGGGATGGGAGGGGCACCTTTGGAATAACTAAAAATATTATTTTATTATAAAGCAAAATTCGGTTTTAAATAGCTCCAAATTGATTTATATAGAAGCTAAGGTGGGTATGGGTCGAAATCCTCTCATTCAATAGAATTTAAACAAGTTTAGGTTCCTATTTTAACCTTATCATTTATATTTAACTTTAAGTTAGATAATTTTACTTTTACCATGTCTTTTTGTGTTCTTACACTATAAGGTTAATAAACTAACTATAACAAGCCAAAAGAACCCCAAGTTGTTTATTATTAATATATATAACCTTATATAAGTCATTTTGCCGAACCTTAGTGTTTTAGGAATAATATAACAATTCATAATATAATATTTGTTTTAAAAACTATTTTATGTCAATTTTGACACTATTTAGTAATTGATTTTTGTGAAAATTATAACAGACTGATTAGTTCTAAATAAGTTAATTATATTAATAATAAAATGTCATATTAACATAGAAAATTATTTAAATTCATAAAAAGTCTCAAATTACATTTATTTTGGTATTTATAACATCAATTATGTCAATATTTCATTAATAATATAATTACCGAATCATCTTTGTGTCATAAATAAATTAAATTATTTAATATCTAGAAATTACAAATAAAATACCATTATGTATGAAATATGTTTAGATATCTAATGAATATTTATAGTCATATTTATCTTATGTATAACCATATATTAAAAATGATATACTTATTATACTTTGATTTTTACTATTTTAACACTTCTTTAAATAAATTAGTAATAAATGTCCTAATCTAATCCAAGTGGGCCTAAATGGTCATAGTTTATTCCTATGGTTGTTTTTGGTCGAATTAAACTTATTAAATAGAATTAGGACATGTGTTAGGGTAATAATAATATCAAATTTACCCATAATTACCCTATTTACTATTAACTGTGTTAAAAAAAAGTAAAACTTTACTATTCACGAACAATTATTTTCATCTCATTGAACCACATATTACTTAATGACATCAACCGTGTCTCTCGGATTTTTGAAATTCCACTCACAGAAGTGGTAAAATTATGTTTTATGAAAAAATCATTTTTTTAACTACCAATGAGTGGTTTCACTATTCATCAAAAAATGAAAGTTTCTAGAAAAATACCAAAAATTAGGCGTAAGATATATTTGATATTATGAATTAAAAAATGATGCCTATTTTTCCAAATTAAAAACATATCAGTTTCATTAATTAATTTAAAAATTAATTCCAGTCGTCAAAACAAATAGCGTGTTTTTAAAAGATAATAACTATCAAAAGATTAACATTTTTTTATTTCTGGTTTAAATATGAAATTACATCCAATGAACAACATTGTATTAAATTTTAAAAATATATTGTAAATATACATTAAAACCATTCAAATTAATAATTTATCACTATTAATTATTTCGATTAAAAAGGTTTTTTTAAATAAAATTTAGTAATTTTCACTATTAATCAGATAATGAAAGTTATCCGAAAAGTACCAAAATTTCACCCTAAGCTAATTTCGATATTCAGAATCCAAAAATGAAGTACATTTTGAAAAATAAAATTTACAAAATTTCCAAAATTGGTTATTACTATTCATAATGGCTATTTTTAATAATATTTTAATAGCATATCATTGTTTAGAGAAACTCTGTATTGCGTACAACACACGCTATCGCGGAAGGTCGCGCTTGCGTGTAATGCAAGGCAAGTCAAGGATGTGTGTTGTGAAAGATTATTTTTGAGTAGCATACAACACAAGACATTAATGAAATTAAAAAGACTATTTTTCCTAAAATCTCGGGGTGTTATATTAATGACATGGAAATTTCACGGAAACTTTTTTTAATAATTTTTTTGGTATTTTACGAGTACATAGTTTTTGACAGCACCAGATTCCGAGGCCCGGTGTGCCCGAAATAATTTTCTAAATTTTAGCTCGGGTATGTTCAGTGAAAGAATGAGGGGGTTTTTATATCTTTTGAAGCGGTGCTCAGAATTGAAATCCTAGGGCACCAATGAACACACAACGCCAGTAATTGCTAAATAGGACCATTATCGCAGTTTCATTTTATGCGGGTTGTTAGTTAAAAATTGGGGTTAAATTAAGAAGTTTAATAAAATTGTTTTAACAATTTTATTTATATCAATGGAAGATAACTTATCCCATGGGATGTAATTGGTTGGGCCCACACCCACCAAACTTTCCATGTGTTGATATTTGATGGGTGGGGGCCACACGAGCCCAACCCTTCATCTCCCCTTAACCTCCATTAAACCCCATTAAAACTCCCTTATTTTAAATTCAGGACAACCCCCTTAATTATGAGGACACTTCCTCTCCCTCTCCCCCTCTTTAATGTTTTCCAACATACCTTAATTAATCAATTGAACCTCTTCAAATAATTATTTAAGTGATTTGATCTTTTCAATTTTATATTTCCTGTGTTAATAAAATAATAGCATAAGCCTATTATTTTATTTCTAGGGCATTCGTTGTGTTAAGGAGAGTTGGGAGAGAGCTCTTGAGAAAGGGAGAAAATTATTCCTCTTCTCAATGAAGAACGGTTTTCTTCTTCGATTAAAAACAAACACCTTCAACTTATAATGACTTGGTAAAGAATTATCCATGATTCTCCATCCTCTACTTCCTCCGCGTTAGGGGAAGAGACACCGATGCGGGAAACTCTCCAACGAAGATTGTTCTTTCCCTACATTGACGGAGTGACATAGCTTTTTGTGTCTAAAGCGAACTAACCATATTTGAGGGAGGGGGATTATGTTCAATTTTAATTGATTAAAATTGTTCCACGTTCAACGTTGTTTATCTTTGTTTGTCCTGACCTATTGTTATCGCTTAACGCGGAGGGCGCGGGCCAAATGTACCTGGCCTGACGACCCTCCACCAGATCTTATTAATTTATTTATTTATATTTGGAATCAGTTACTGGAGGCGGAATGAGGAAGATTCCAGTGGCGCAAGGGCCGCTGTTGCACACGCAATGAAAAGCCGCGGCCAAGAGGGCCGCGACAGAGGAAGAACGGTGCCATTACGCCGTGCCGGGAACGCGGAGCCGCGGCCAGGGCAGGCCGCGGTGGAGGAAGCTGGAAACATCACTCCGGTTGTTCAGAAGGAACCGTGGCCCGCCTTGTAGGCCTCTTTGGTAGAAGAACTGGTCGGCCCGTCGCCTGGACTGTCAGAGGAAAGCCGCGACGCCAGGAGGGCACCACGCTAGACGAACCGCGGCCCGCTCAAGTTGGCCACTTGCTCCAGAAGGACGGCCGGCTCCGGCCGGCCTGTTATGGAGGGCGGCACCACCGGTTCAGGCACCTGGGGGGATGCCCCCCACCCCCTAGACCGCTCGGCCTTCGGTCCACGCACATAGGGACACGCCCCTCCAGGCCTCCCCCTGGCTGGCCTACGCCACGCCGGGTCGGGCCACTCCCCGCTACACTGGGTTGCGCCCCTCTAGGCCAGGCCGCGCCCTGCCGGGCCGAGCCGCGCCACTCAGGGTCAGGTCGCACCTCTGCTGGCCCAGTCACACAATCTCGGGCTGGGCTGCGCAGTTCATTGGGCCGGTCTGACACCCCTTCCGGGTCGGAACCACCAAAACTAGATTAACCTGACCCGTCGACCCACTGGGCTTAACGGGCTACGCCCGTTTTCACTTAAACATGAATAACATAAAGACTGCTCATCCGATCGACTCACAGTCTGTGGAATTGGGATGCATTCAATGAGGTGGTCCTTTTTAGATACTTTATATGAGTTTTGGACAATTTTGGAAAACATCTAGGTTTGGAACGAGCATGTTTCCAACCAAGCCCCTGGAACGGAAAAGACAATATCTCTCAAACTGGGCATCTAATTGACGCACCGTTTGTCGCGTTGAATTTCTATTGATGGAACGGAACATAAGGATACATCACCTCCATACATTGTGATATTTTATTTATCGACCACCATTGACTCGAGGAGCAGACCCTCCCATAATCGAGTGTGAAATGTGCGGGAACCCTAGAGATGGATGCGACTGCGACGACTACCATGATGGTATCCTCTGTGGGTTCGACGACGATGAATAAAATACATGGATCCTTCGTGGGTTCATCAGCGAGGAAGACTGTACTTGGATCCTCCTTGGGTTCGGTAGTGATGATGATTGTACATGGATCCTACATGGGTTCGACAACTATGGTTGCTATAATTGGATACTACGAGGGTTTGGCAGCAACGAATTTTGTACTGGGATCCAATGTTGGTTCGGCAGAGGAGATGATTCAATGTCCAAATCTAATCATCACCACCCCTCTTCTTGAGTAGTATACATGTGTCAGCTGAGTCTTGACTATTCAATAATTATCATTGGTGTGATTTTCTTCTTTCTTATGTGGACTGGGATGTGCATGGGCTCGAGAGTTGTATCCGAACTAGAAATGATGAAATAGATATACGTATGGGCATATACCTATGTAATTTTGGTTGATACTTCGTGATTTTATCTTTCCTTTGTACTTTTTCATTTTTGGATTATGGGAGACCTTCGAGGGCATCGGGGTCTCTACAGTGTGTTGTATACTCACCCCTGCACGGGCTATGCCTGCACTACTTTTTGTTGGATGTAGACGACAGACAACACTTATCAAGATAATGGAATGTTTAGGTTGATGGTACCCGGAGGTGGACCACATGGTGGGACATACATAGGGTGTATGACCGGACCAAGGAGCTGAGGAGAGCATAATTACCCACCTTTCTAGTGGGATATCCGGAGGATGACTTAGTGGTATCCGCATTACATATTGATGTTGTACATTCTTTTCAGTTTTATTTTACTGTCAATTGGTTTTGTATACTATCCCATTTACTTTTCAGCACTTACATTTGTACTCAGTTTTACATAGTTCGTACTTCACTAGCGTAATCTGTTTTGTTTGTTTACTTTTATAAAGGAAATTCTGTCCCTTTTTGCAAGGATTCACGGCTTGGGTGATAGTCTCCAGTCCCTGGACTATGGAAGGTGCGCTTGGGGTAGTCATAGAACGGGCCCCGAGGACAGGTTGTGACAGTGTCCTAATGCAAAAGCGAGTAATGATCGCTTATGGTTCTCGACAGCCGAGAAAACATGTGCAGAACTAGGCTACCCATGACCAGGAGTTAGCAGTAGTGGTCTTCTCCTTGACGATGTGGTGACATTACTGTATTGGCGAATGTTTTATAGTATACTCAGATCACCAAATTCTCTGGTATATCTTCTCACAGAAGCACCTGAACCTGAGACAACGGCATTGGCTTATGTTCTTCATGAACATGACATCAAGATAGTCTATAATCATGGGAAGGGTAATTCAGTAGAATATTTACTCAGTTGGAGATCTGGTATACAGTAGCTAGGGGAGGTGGGGGATCAGTTGGAATCTTACTATGTATCTTTTTGGGATCGAGATACAATGTCTTTTTTATTCACAATCTTATAGTCACTCACACAATTCTACAACGAGTTACGGTGGCGCAGTGTGGAGACACTGACTGCGAGGGTCAGTGTTTCTAGATATCCACAGGATAGGCACCTGATGTATTTTTTGAAGGTGTGGATCAAGTCATATTCATCATAGGATGTACCATGGTACCAGTGTATCTTCGGGTCTTTACATTCTCCCAGCATATGGATTTGCATCCCTCTAAGCCACATCAAAAAAAAACTAGGAAAAAAAGTGGTGGTACTGAGTAAGTATCAATGTCTCTAGCTCCCATGTTCTATCTTGGAGGTTCCCCTGCTACCATCTAATGTGCACCAGAGGTATGTACAACCCATGAATGAGTCGATCATGTCGATCCTTGATCTCTACTAGAACCTGCTTAACATCTCCACCTCATCTATGTCCATCTTACAGTGGTCGATGATGTATGAAGGTTCGTGCACTAATACCCTCATCTGGGATACGTGGAAGTCGTTGTAAACCTAGTGAAATTGAGGGGGAATTTCTAGGTGGTATTCCACCCCTCCAACTCTGATGAGGACCTGGAAGGGTCCAATGACCCTCAGAAATAATTTATTGTCCCAACCAAATCTCTACAAACATTGTCTGGATGAGACCTGTAGGAAGACATGGTCCCCATACTTGAACTCCATAGTTCTCTGTCTCCTATCAGAAGAAGACTTCTTATACTATGTGATGTATTTATCCACTTCATTATGATCTGCACCTTCTCTGTGGTAACCCATGCCATCTTTGGTCCTACTAGTGCTGACCCTACTGGGTCAGTCCAGTACAATGGTGATTTGCAAGGTCTATTGTACATGGCCTCTAAAGGTGTCATCCTAATGGTTGAGTGATAGCTGTTGTTCTATGAAAACTCCACCAAAATGCAAGTGATCCTCTTAACTGCTACTGAAGACGACGAAGCAAGCACATAGCATATCCCCGAGGGTCTGAATGGTCCGCTCAGTCTGACCATCTGTCTGAGTCTAATAGGTGGTTCTCAAATGAATATGTGTCTTGAAAGCCTCATGCAACCTCTTCCGTAAACAATAATTAAAACTTGTATCATGATAAGAGACAATCGTCGAGGGTAATCCATGTAGATGCACAATATTCTTCACATAGAGGCATCCCAAACTATCTACTGAACCCTGCTCTCTGATCGGAAGGAAGTTGACCAACATGGAGAGTCGGTCGATTATCACCCAAATAGAATCATGACCCCTGGATGTAGGTGGATTTACTCTGAAAAATTCCAATGATACCGCATCCCACTTTCACTCTGGGACCTGTAATGTCTAAACCAAGACTGCTGGTACCTGATGCTCCGCCTTCACTTTCTCACAAGTGGGGCACCGAGAGACAAACTATTCTACTTCATTATTAATTCTTGGCCACCAGTGATGTCGTCGTGGTTCCTGGTACATGTTATCCACTCCTTGATGTACCACTAAAGGGGATGTGTGGAACACCGTCAAAACTTCCTCCTTAAGTGACACCAGTACCATGGTTCATCCTCTAAAGAATATGGCATTCTCTCCACCTTCAGAATATCCATCAGGTGCCTGTCCGGTGGATATTTGAGCACTTAGTGCCTCACAGTCAGTGTCCCAACGTTGTGCCTCCCTGACTCACTGAAGAAGTGGGGAAGTGACTGTAAGAGACTGAAGAAAAGATTCTCTATCTCGATCCACAAAAGATATCTGCAAAGAGGTTAGCTGCTCTGTCGCATCCCATAGAGGATGTATTCCAGATCTCTTAGTGAGTGTATCTAGTACAATGTTTCCATTCCCATGTGTATAGACTATCTTAATGTATTATTCATGAAGGAACTCAACCCAACATAGTTGTCTTAGGTTCTGGTCCTTCTACAAGAATATATACCTGAGACTCTAGTGACCCAAGTAACGGTAAAATGTTCACCCTTCATGTAATTTCTCTACATCATCAATGTTGAGACCACTACCGCTGACTCCAAGTCATGGGTTTCATAGTTCTTCTCATGTTGTCTCAGGTGTCTGGAACCATAAGTGATCACTTCTCGCTCTAGACTCAAGAATCATCCATGTCTGGTCCCTGATGTATCGTAGTAGACTACATACCCAATACCCTCCTCTGGAAGTCTCAAGATGGGGGAACTAGTCAGACTCTGCCTCAGCACTTTAAAACTATGCTGGAATCTCTCTTACCACACTAAGGGTTTCCCTTTCTTCATCAATACTGATAAAGGTGCTACAACTCCTGGGAAATCTGGTACAAATATCCAGTAGTATGCGGCCAAACCTAGGAAACTCTGCACCTCATTCACACTTTTGGGTGGCTCCCATGAAATAACTGCATCAATCTTCACTAGATCCACCACCACTCCAGCATCAAACGGATTGTCAAACTGAGCAGACCATTCAGACCCTCAAGGACATGCTATGTGATTCCTTCAATGAAATTGGTCACATTTTGGAGGATCACATGCCTTTGGTGAAGTTTTCCTACAACAACGTTTGTCACTCCACCATTGGGATGTCGCCATTCGACGCCTTGTACATTGACAATACAGATCACATTTGTGCTAGACTACCAAGGGGAGTTAGTACTAGTTATGATAGAGAGGGTATGGGTTACCACTGAGAAGGTGGAGATCATCCAGGAGTGGATGGAGACTACACAAAGCAAGCCTAAGCCTTATGCCAACAGGAGACAGAGACCTCTAGAGTTCGAGGATGGTGACAATGTCTTAATACAAGTCTCATCCTAATGTGTTTTGTGGAGATTTCGTCGGGGAAACAAGTTAACTACGAGGTTCATTAAACCCTTCCAGATCTATAGCAGATTTGGATAGGTGGATTACCCCCTAGGTCTTCTCCCTCAGTTTCACCGAGTGCACAACATCTTCCACGTATCCCTGCAGAGGAGATACCTGCATGACCCTTCTCACATCATCGACCATGGTGATCTGGACATCGATGAGGGGGAGACATTTCTGAAGGTTCTGTTAGAGATTGAGTATCTACAAGAGTGTGTCCTTTGGGGGTTTTCGATACATTTATTGTGCATTCACTGCTAGCACGAGAATCTTCATGAGAGCACATGGGAGCGAGAGGTTGGGATACGTGCTCAGTACCCCCACTTGTTTTCCAAGTTTTTGTGATGTGGCTTACAGGGAAAACAACCACTAAGGTGGGGACAGTGTAAAGAGATGAATTTTCAAGGTTATTATTTTAAAAAATTATATGGATTATTACATGTTCACAAAAAATTGACTGCATGTGATTCTTGGGCCCAGTGTGCCCAGAAAAAATATCTGAACATTTTTTCAGTACGTTCACTAATCTTGTGAGTAGTTTTTTGTAACATTTGAACTGGTGCATGGAATTGAAATATGAGGGAATGATTGAACACACATCACCAATATTTACTTAAGAATACATTCACCTCAACAGCAGTAGGTCGAGGATAGAAGTTAGATTTTTCAGCTTTTGTGGAAAAATAGAAAAATAAAATATTTAATAGTTTTATTTTTCATATATTCATCTTTGATTTATAGAGGGGGGGACCACAATAGTTTTAATTCTCAAAATTTGAAACTCAATATGGGGGCCACCAGACCTGAAGCTCCTAATTTAATGGATATCATTAAATGTGTCGTTACACAAGAAGTGTAACCACCCATTTAATGATCTTTTTCATTAGGTGATTTCCATTCCTTAACTTAAGATCTTATTATATATTCTCTTCTTGTTGTTGTATTTTGGGTTGGAAAAGATGTTCCTTGGTGGAAGGAAGATATCCAATGAAGAACAACCTCCAACAAAGAGTGGTTATTTGATAAACCGAAGAATGAGCCTGAGATAGGAGGAATGTGTAGGGCACAATGAATGTCAAGATCGTCGACTTCTTCCTCAAACCATCACCAAAGAATGAATGATGTAGGGTTTGGTCCTTCTTTTTATTCGTGAATAATTCAGGAAATGTATGCTATCGATCTATGGTGGAGGTTATGGGACAAACGAACATGGCCTGATCCCTCATCATCTTTTCTGTTTTGACGTATTCTTCACATAGTTTGGGAGAAGGGGGTCATGCATTAGCGCTGCCGGAATAAGGGAAGGTTGTGGTGTCAAGCCGTTGTGGTGGACGCGAAGGGAGGACAACACCTGGCCAGCCACAGTTCCAACATACGGCACACCAGAGGGTGGTCGGAGCACCGGAAGGCCATATGGCAGGGTGGCAGTGGTGACCATGCTGCCACAATAGAGAACCACTGCCAAGCGACCGCAGTTGTAACTGAACCACGGTCGGTACTTCGGTCGGCCACGGAAGAAAGGGTGGAGCGACCACCGCGCTGCCATCAGAGAGGATGGTCATGGCCCGCCTAGCTGTGGTGGAAGGTGGAAGGCAGATGATGTTTGATCGGCCATGTAGGGGCGGAAAATGACGTGCCGCTGGGAAGAAAGGGGCATACCGTTTTGGCCAACCGAGTTAAACTGAGCATGACCCGTAGGACTGACGTGTTCCATGGCGACCGAACACCTTCAGTCATTCAGTGTGTCAATGCGGGGGGCGTGTGACTCCCCCCCCCATAGGCAGCATGGTCGGGCCACCCCGTGTGCGGGACGATTCAACCTGAAATGGTTCGGTTCAGCCCAGGCTGGGTCGGACCAGACCCGGATCAGTTTTGACCCACTACACACTTTTTGTTATAACATTTCCACTCGACATCCATTTGATAATATTCTTTTGGAACTATAAACCGTGAAGGGATAAAATCATTTTGGTATTCCCCACCAAATATTTGGATGATGTAAGGGTACGATCAGGCTGGATCGAGAACGAATCCAGTCGGGCCCTCAACAATAAATGGCTAAAAACATACAGACCATGCATCTGATTGACGCACCATCTGTTGCTTTGAGTCCCAATACACTTGGTGGTACTTTGGGATAATTATTCATGTGAATTTGTGGAATCATGAGTATAGACTAAGGGATGTGAAGAAAAACCTCTCAGAGACAAGCGAGAATAGTGTGTGAACCCGGTAGCTAGTTATAACTTATACTAGGATCTTGTGTGGGTCTAGTGATGTACTAGGTTCCTGTGTGACTCTGAGCATGTACTAGGATTCTGTGTGGGTATGAAGATGTACTAGGATTCTGTGTGGGTATGACGATGTACTAGGGTACTGTGTGGGTTTGAGCATGTACTAGGATCCTGTGTTGGTCTTACGATGTACATGGATCTTGGGCGAGTCTGAGCATGTAGTAGGATACTGTCTGGGTCTGATGATGTACTAGAGTCCTATGTGGGTCTGATCATGTACAAGGATCTTGTGTGCATGTGATGATGTAATAGGATCCTGTGAGGGTCTGTAATATAGGACCATACGTGCGTCTACCTTTTAATGGAGTTAGTTGATTCAGTAGTCACATCTAATAATCTCTATTACTATACATAAGATATAGCTGGTATGAGCTTAGTCTATACCTTCATGGGGATACATTGGTGGTATTCATCTGTGTGGTGTACTTGTGTGGTACTTACCTTCGTGATATTCATTACTTTGTGTAAAAATTGAGCTTTGGGATTTTGAGTTGGACCCTCTGTTTCCTCATGATTGATATGGGTATACTTCCTAACATAGTTATATGTATGGGCATATACTTAATTTGGGATTTCAGTTGATTTCATGCTTTTTGGTTTATCCATTGTTGATTTTTTGAGACATTGAGGGGCTTGGGGTCCCTACTGAGTATCATTATAGTCACCCTTGCACGGGCTATGCCCGCACCTTGTTGTGTTTGGTGAAAATGATGGACAACAGTGATTGAGGATGAGAGTACCAGGACTAGAGGTACCTCTGAGGTGGACCTTGGATGCTGCTAACCATAGAGACGATTGATCGAGAGTTTTACCTATCCATCAGGTTGTATCCCTGGAGGGTGTTAAAAAGATCTATTTTTCATTAATCTTGTAATTTTCAGTTTTCATACACTTTACAGTTGGGCCTGTATTCTGGTCCCTTTTTACCCTCGGTACTCACTCATTTTTCTACATATTTACCTTGTGTTTTTATTCATCTATGTGAATGTTTGTTCGTGTTTACTGGTTATAAAGGAAATACCTTACCGGATTAGGGAAATATGCCTTCGGTGCTAGTCCCTATATCCTAGCCAATAGAATGTGGGTTTGGTGTAGTCACGACATGGGCCTTAGGGTATGGGTCATGACATATAATAAAAAAGATGCACCATGGTCAATACAGTAAATATGGGTTAATGACTCAACAAGTACATGGAAAACACAAAAATTTATATAGGCATCATGTACCATTGTTTTCCCTACCACCAGTGGCCGCTATAACCATGTAAAAAATGGTTTTCAGTGTCATATTGTATGGATACATCAGCCACCACACCAACTCTGGTGTCACTAGCTTGAAATACAACTCGAAACACTTAACATTGTTTTCAAAACAAATTTCAATGTATCCCAATCCTAATATAGAACATGGCTAATTTATATTACTCTATCATGACTCGTCTCAATGGTGCCCATGTCATGACCTCCCAAGCTCGCCTCCAACATGACTGGGGATAATAACTAGCATTGAGTAGGTATATAACTAACAAGAAAATAATTTCCTACTTAACTCTACTAATGAACACATTTCCAACACACAAAAAAATGTTGAAATGTAATTTCCACTTAAAAAAATATTCATGAATGCCACTATATCCAAAAAATAGATTACTATAGAATGTAATGTAATGTAATATTGGATAGAATAAAAGACCACCACCGTGTGTCTGTAAAAAAAGTATTATTAAAACTGTAAGAATTACAACCTACACCAATGGTGATTAGAAAGTCATGTTTCAATTTTGGTTACACCTTGGTCAACCCAGCTCCATCTATGATCCTCCCTGTAAAGCATCAAATGTTCCGCCATCTTCATAAGATAAGAAACACTTAGGAAAATCCTATGCAATAGTGAGTATAGAAATGATTATTAGGACACCCAAATATCACTAAACAAGAAACATAATGTAGTTCATCTCAATACAAGATGTAAAAATCTATGGATAATAGATTCTGATAGGGAAATAGAACATAAATATACTCTGGAGTGAAACAACACCATCATGAGGTCATTACAAAATTCTAAACATATGACTATTCTTGAAGAAACACTCAATATTGGAAAAATCACTCCAAGATCCATGATATCATTGGAGTCATTGGACGTAGAGGCCTAGCTAATTCGGACCAATCTAAAGAGAGTGAGTTTGTCTAAAAATACTATGATACAACAATATGTGGTCATTACCTAGACTTCTGGGGTAAACCTTGAACCTGATCTCGATCAACATCAATACACAAATATGGGGTAATTAAATATACTTATCAGGGGGCTCAAAAAACCCATTTTGGATCAAAATAGATATACATATAGTGGGTTATTACCAAAACCGTTGGGAGGTAGAAAAAATAAAATTTGGATCAACCGTGATTCACTGATGGGGGTCACACCTAGAACTGCTCGGGGACACCAAGAACCCAATCTGGATTAACACGCTACATAGGGGATCACATTCAACTGATTCCACAAACCCTACCCTTGCATACCTCCCGATATATGATCAATTACCATCTATGGGAGTTTATAATGATTCAAAAAACACTACTAGTGATCTCATAGGATCACACACCAGTCTCATAAAAGGATACCAAAAATATATCTGAGACTCAAAATCAAGAGGTGATTAAATCCATTGATGTGGATGTAATATTGAATTGTCACCTACAAGAATGTTTAATGAAAAAAAAAACATATACTAGTACAAACTAAAAAAATTATGATCCTCAACCACACTTGATTAGACTAAACAACATTTAGTATTGGTACACACCATGTCCCTTTCACCTTGGTTACCTTCCATGATAATAGAATGTTTCATTCAACTCATGTCGTGTAGATGAGTACATGGTCTGTGAATGGGATACATGTTATTTACTTGTTTCAAGGGTATGACCATGTACACCAATAGTGTGTAGTACATACTATCAGATAGTGCAATCATGATTATGTACCTATACAAGGAATAACCCATGTACACAATCCAGGCGATTCCAGGAGGGGAAGTAAAAACTGGGTAAAAAACCCCTATACTCTACCCTATGTCTGTATAATTCCTAATTACATATAGAGTAATACAGGGAGGGTGTCAGTCTATGTTACAGGGGTCAACGGTTGTGTGATCCTTTACTCTATCAAAACATTATCACTGCAACCATGGGTCCCCACAATCCGTGTAATTATGGATTACACACATGGTTTTACTGGAATTTCAAGAATCCTAGAATCATTACCAAGCTACTCAGTCAGAGAAACACCTTACATGTAGTGATCTATTTTTAAAAAAATACAATAACAATGTTCTTATATGATTCTTTGTCACCAGAAAATGTGTCATTTTGTCAGATCCACCCACAAATGGAACAAATTATTGTTCATTTTTATGTCTCAGTGAATGTGAAATGGGGAATTATTATTCATCTGATTTTTTGTATCTGTATCATCACACCTCCATCCTATTGTGTCAATACCATATATATGATATTAGATCATTGAAGAAAGAAACTATAGAAAATTATTGATTTTTTAATGAAAAGTTGAGTCTAGATCAGAATAAAGATTGTAAGCCATGAATGATGAATCAAGATAGAAAGTCACAAAATCAAAAAAAGATAAATTAATATTGATTGATGTAAATTTCTATATCTATTCCATCTATAAGATAAAAATGAAGAAATGCAACTATATTTTCCAAAAAAAAAAGATATAATCCCATATCACTTGTTGTTTGATCTACAAAAAAATGTATTCATCGACTATTTTGTGATCATCATTGTAATTAAGATAGAGGATCTATGAGAATTAAAACACATGCCCTAACACTACTTTGATTGATCGTTGATGAATAGTGGAGATCTGTGGAATATTTTATAAAGATACTTTGAAATCAATTTTCATTGATCATATAACCATGATATTCGTTTGTTCATCGAAAAGGATTCCTAGAGGTCTCCCTCTCCACCATCCTTTAGAAGTTATTGGGTAATATAGATAATGCATAAATTTTGACATAAGGAAACATATATTGGAGAAAATCATTGTGTCGATGCATCAATATAAAAATTAAATTACTTTATTCATTTTATTACTATCATGTATTTATCAAAAAAGTCCTATGTAGGCCAATGTTAAGTTTCTCCTAAAATAAAGAATCATTTCTATATTTAGTAGTGCACTCAGATTTCTGATCTTGCGCATCATTTGGGTGATCTTACACTTTTTCCAGAATCATGCTCGCATGAGATTATCATATTTTAATATGATTAAAATTTTGTTCTGGGATCACTAGGCTTTGCAATGACCTATTTTTTCATCCCCATATTTCGAAAAACAATTAATATAATATATATAAATAGTTATGGGAAAATTTAATCCATTAAAAAATGAATTAACTGATAATAATGATGGTCATGATTCATCTCTCCAATGATTAATTAATTATAAATATCAAAGAAAAATGGCTTAGAAACTACCATAAACACTAGGAAATGTTCATTCATGAAATCTTCATGGTTTTATCTTACATGTTCCTACTCAATATGGGGAAACCACAAATAGGGAAAATGATAAGTAAGTAGATTCTATATCCTCATCATGACAACGAGTTCCTGATCAAATTCTAATTTTATATGTAGTGACTTGACTATTAATGGATTTACATATTTATTATTAATGTGGTACTATGTTGAAAAAATAACATGTTATACAGTAACATTGAAAAACACAAAATATCTGAAAAATAAATTAAATGAGATAATCCATAAATGTTTTCCATTTATAATAGTATTTTAATTAATGTCATAATAATTTATGGTAATACTCTCATAGATGATAGGGTGATCGATACATCCAATCTACATTATAAATAATTCTCCAACAATGTACTCTCATGAAAGAGATGTTAATAAAAATTTATTTTTATAGTCGATGGAAATTAAAATTGTGTTATCAGTATATTTTTTATTTTGAAATATAAATTTAATGATATGTGATTGATCAAAAAAATGTATTTCTCCTGAGTACGTTCATCACCACCTTAGTAATTTCATAAAAATATTTATCAAAACACTGATTAATGACATTACAATAATGATAATTGTAGAATTTTCGAATTGCTGTCAGGTTGGAAGTATTTTCTATTATATAAATCATTTTTAGTTTATCATCTATCCATGTTTTAGATATTCAATGTCCTATAACTATTCCATGTTATAATATAAAGATATATTTTTTCATTATAACACTATTATGGTATACACTTATCATAAATAAACATTCTCCAGATTCATGAATCCTTCTTTGGAGGATATTTAATATAAAAATAATTGGTCCATAAATACATACATGATACGAATCATATTTTCCTGATAAATAGTTAAAAATTTTAATTGTATTATGTATGTTTTTTTAATCTTTCCCAATGAGACAGATCAATCTGAAACATACCATAATATTATGTGAAGTTTCACTTCACTTAGTCTTCAAATGTAATCAAAATGTTATTAAACCCTAAATAGAAATTCATAAATAATAGGAAAATGAGTCATGTATGGTTCTATATGTTATGTTCTATGAAAGTATATAAGCAATGGTTCTATCTAGTGGATCATTAAATTTTCATAAAAAAACATACACTCGAGATGGTGATTATACTTATGTTAATAAGACTGTTCATTTAATTTTGAATTTATATAACCCATAATTTCATTTGAATGACTTGAAAATGGATTACCCACAAGCTGTCTGAGATAAGATAATTTATTGTAGTATCTGTGAGATTAATTAAATTTTTCATAACTACCATCTTTATTGGATGTTTGAGTTTTTATTTGAGTTTCTCGATATGGTTTACACCATTTCCCAAAATCACATTGGGACTACATATTATTGGTTAATACACTTTATGGGAATCAAACATCCATTTAATATCAATTTTAAATATTTTTTTCACTTCTCCAATTCTATGTGAAGTTTTCTAGTGGAGTAGTATATAAATTAAATAGAATAATATCTTTCTCCCAGAAATTAGTAAATTTTGTGATGAATTAATAGGGTCAAATTTCAACCAATATTTATTCAATATATTTATCATTAATGGTTTACATTTACCTATTCATAATTATTATTGTTTATTCTATGATTCCAGAAATGATGGTCTTGTATTGATTATTGTTGTAATTCATAAATTTCATGATCACATGGGTCTTATAAATCATATCCAAAGGATTATGGATGTCATACAATAAATTATATTTAATCATTTTTTTGTGTTGGAAATTGAAGTGAAATTATCATAAAACAGAATAATTTATTTTAATAATATTATCTTTTATGTAATAACCATTATCAGGAACTCCATGGAGGATACTCTATCATTGATGTACAATAATATGAAAATATATTTTCTATATGTAGAATTCAGAAAATAAGTACCACATTAGGGTATTCTACCAAGTTGAGGATAATTTAGTCAGTAAAGAAAATTAATTCTGCAACCCTAACAAAAACACTTTTAATGTTACCATTTCACATTGTTTGGTTGATAAAATAATTAAAGTTATACATAGTTGGGATTAAATTCATTAAGATACCCATAAAATTATTTACCCATCTCACTTTATATAATAATATATTGAATGGTGAAACACAGCAGATCATGATGATTTTCTGTTATTGAATGTTGTACTGATAATTCACACTTTTTGCTCAGTGTTATATTTTACAATTTATCTATAATACACAAATGTCAAAGGATATAATTAATATCTAGTCCATATAAATGTATTTTCATAAATTATTTCATTAATTTAATATTGGTTTCTAGGGTTCTTGAAATCTATAATAAAAATAAAAAATTTCTAATCAATTTTTCACTAAGTAATTATGTCTGATAATTGTAGTTGTGGTACTGTAGACATAACTATTTCCTTCTACTATCATTAAAAAATTCATTCCATTAACAGGTTTCAGTACATGATTTAATCACATTGGATCTATTTCCTTCTTCAATTGGTTGGGGAGAACTATTTTTTATCCCAAAATAAACATTATTATACATTATGTTCCATGATTCTAGAAAATGTTCAAACCCATCAAGGATAAAACATTTTACACAAGTCAATGGTTTTTATCATTGTAACTAACTACTATAACATGTGGTCTTATTGAATTATTTTTAAAATTACTTCCAATATATATTTAATAGATTTAATTTTTTTCATATTGTATTTTTAATTTCATTTGAATTATAGTATTCAACTCTGATATCATATCATCCTATGAAGAATATCGGTCATTTCCTCCTCTAAGAGTAGAATGATTTTTTGTTATTAAATTATATATATCTTATTATGTTATATACACCCTTGAAATCAATATGTTATTTTTTTTATTCTATTTTCAAATATTTATTCCATCATTTTTTTGATATTATGTTTGAGTGTACTATGGATATCAATGAGATATAAGTTTTTTTTCTTGTCTTCCTCACCCTAAATTTTTATTATCCTTCAATATTGGATTTTGATAGTATATTAATACATTTTAATAGTGGTTTTGGGATACATAACATGCTTAACCTGAAAGGGTACCAACACTAAATATTGTTAACTATTCAACATTTTTCACAAAATTCACAAAAATAGGGATGTTGTATCGATTAAACTTGTATATTTTTGTAGAGATGTAGTTAATTGATATTCTACTAAATATCGTCGAACAATATAGTGATCAACTAGTTGTATAAAAAATAAGAAGGAAATAATTCTATGTGACTAATTTATAATTCCAATTGATGATATAGTAGGTCATATCATTCAATAAATAAATTAATTAATCTTGTTATTTCATAGTGATAGATCATAATTTAGCTATTTTTTAAAAAAAAGTTATGTATATACAGAGTCAAAAAGAAATGGATTGGATATGAATACATAATTGATGTCCATTGTTAGAGAATTTCAATAACATTTCTATAAAATGTTATAATTTATCATACATGGATACATTTCTGAATAGTTTTAATTTGTTAATCTTTACTCTCAATGTCACAATCATTGATTGTTAAAAGTATTTTTACAAGATTTATAGTACCAAATCTCCCAATGTAGGAATTCCTCTTAGTGGCGGCCAGATGATTCAATCAGTGTCATAATCTCATAATAAAAATGGGAATTGTAGAATTAATACACAATACTATAACAATATGGTATCAAAATGTGTGATAGTCTTACAATATGATTATTTAATTCTCATCATCGTCTTTAATCAGTGAACGATCATATATTACTACATTTATATTCATATAAATGATTTGTTGTTTGATTTTGATTTTTATATGAAATAGTTTTTGAAGTATTATTTTTTATTCAAAACAAATTGGTGGGCGATCATATTCAGTAATAGTATTTTATAGTTGTAATATAATTTTTGGATCACATAGAATATAATTTTTATTCACTTATTAGAAAAACCATTATGCATCCTGATATATTGGTTGTTTATCTTTTGGAATATATTGTAAATTCTTTTTAGGATTATAATGCACATCTTTCTCCAACCAAATACAATATACATAATAGACTATTTTAATTGTTGTCTTTTTAATATATACTCCAAAACTAGAGTGGTTATTTTTTCCTGTAGTTGAAAATTATTTTTCCATCCATCCCTATGTTCAAAATTATTTTCCCTATCCATCAGCATCATTGTCTCTTTGACTTCATCTTTCAGTATTAGTACACTTTTGATGTTCTCACTCATGGGTTCTCATCATCGCCATAATAAATTTCATTATATTTCAAGGTCAATGATGATTTTTGACGAGCTCAACATGCTTTGAATGAGTAATAATGAATATCATACAACCAAATCCCACTAAAAAATATAAAAAACTGAAATCATACAATGTAAATACCTCCAAAATAATAATTGGTCGAAAATAGTATTTTTAGAATGTTAATTTTTTTTATAATTATTCCAAATAAAATAAATTAAAAAACACGAAAAAATGAAACACTAGGAAACAAATACTAACTTATGTGTTTTTTTGGATTAATGATTACATTTTGAGGCTGGGATTGATTTTTTTATATCACTGTTGCTAGTCTACTGATAGTGTGGGTTCGATCCTTAAGGATATTTTTGGTATTTTTCCACCTATATCTTTAATTAATTAAAAAATGATTTAACTTATCAATTAAAATTATATTTTTGGTAAATTCAGGACTAAAATTTGAACGAAAACCTAATTACTTTTATAAATTTCCATAACATATTACATAACTAGAAATGATGAAATTTCAAACTTGTTATAATGACAGTTTTATTATGATTTGATAAATATTATGGATCATTTGATTTAGTTGTATACTTATTATATTTTTTTCATAATAAATTCACATCACTGATATTCTTATATATCAATATCACTTGGTCTGATAGGTTTTTATTTAATAGACGTATATATATATATTTATAATAGATAACTTATAAATTCTTTGTTATAAATAATTCAAATGGGAGGGATGATTAAAAAAAATGGCCATAGTTTGATTATTATTATTATCATATATGATACTAGATATGTATTTCATTTTTAGTAAAAACTTTTAATTAAAATAACAGATGAATGTGTGGTGAGATTTTAGTGAAAAATATAATGATGTACAATAACCAAAAAAAATTATCAAACAAATAAAAGGTCCATTTTCATACAAAATCCAAATAAAATGGAGAAAATACACTCATTATGTAAATAATATATAACATTATCTAAATAAAAATGTTGTTCATTATAGAAATTATATAATATATTAGTAAATTCCTCTATAATTTATATATAACAAATCATTAGTATCTTTTTCTGACTCCCCTTGTGGCATTATGAGGCCCTCCAAGATGATTTATACCCTCTATATTTTTAGACCACATTAACTGCTTGGCCCTAACAGCTTTGTGTGGATGGGGTTACAAATCCTAGATTCAACAAATGTTAATTGCATTTGTTGAGGGTTGGTGGGGTGGGGGGTGTTGTCTGGTTCCAATTTAATGAAAAAATAAGCCTAACTGTTAACAAATATAACACGTTGTTCAATCAACCTTCACATTGAAATGAATGGTTCATGTGGAGTGAAACATAGTTTTGTTAACCATTAATTGACCATGAAAATGGTTCTATCTCCTCTAATCTCCTGCTTAAATGGTTTTTGAAGAAATCCATATGGTTTATCTGACATTACAGATGTTTCTTTGGGGATCTACCTCGTAGTTTTCCATTTTACAAGGATTCAAATGATATAGTTCATGGTTTTGGAGTTTTATATAAATACATACAACCTGAAAAATGATTCCAATTTTTTTATAAATCATCTAAAATACCATGATCATGATTTATTTTATCACATATTATTTCATCATCTAATTATTTGTTATCAAAATATATTATGTCAAAAATCCGTGAATATGAAATAAAAATGAACATATTTAAATTGTGATTATTATAAAATCGTGAGATTCACTATAGCACATCGACATGGAATAACATTATTGTTGTGTGGATAATACCCTATTGACTATTAAAATTATTCTTCATAAAAAATAAAATGATTGATTGCATCATTTTTATTTAATTATATTATTTATATCACTAAGGAATATCATTGAATTGCCATATTTAATATCTAAATTATATTTTTTTAATGATCTTAATTTTTTTGAATGTTGATGATACCTTACATAATGTGTTTCATCTCATGGAATCATTAAAATGAAAATTGATATTCTATGGAATTATATGTATTTTCTTAATTACATATTCACATAAACATACATATAAATTTTATTCCCATCATATTGTAACTCAGTACCATTGAAAATTCATATTAATTAACATAGAATAACATTTATGTATATAAAAATTTATCATTAATAGAAAGTATAGTGACTATTAAATATTCATTTTACATTCAAACTAAGTCTTATATAATGATCTCATTGTTATTTTTTCAATCTAAAACACCAATGAAATTTGTAGATATCTCCACACATATTAACATATTTAAAATTGATTATAAATTTACTATTTATTTGGAAAATACATGAAAATCAGAAGGAATTTATCAATTGTTTATAGATATCTTTTTGATCTATTTTAATATAATTTAGATCACAATTTTTTCTTTAAAAACTCAATTATTGTGCCTTAACCATTTAAAATCTATTGTCTCAAAAAATATATTATCATCTATATTTATTCATCAGGTATTCTTCTATATGATATATCCTTATAGATTCATTCTTAAATTCATTAAATTTATAGTGATTAATCATTATAAAAATACCTTACTTCTTATAAACTTTTATTACCTTAACTATCTTCATTTCATCATTATAGAGGTAGAATATCCAAAATTTCTAATACAAGATAAAAATCCAATTAGTATGTACAATAAATAAATTTTTATTAATCCAATTTTATAGATTATTTTTCATGGGACACATTTCCCTTACCATTATATAACTTTACAACTATTTGGTAGATATTTTATCTCTATCCATTATTGGTAGGACGTCAATACAATTTTCTTATATGAATGGAAGTCCAAGCCTAGAGGATACAACATAAGCTATTTTATATGAAATATTAATACTGAAAGAAAATCACATAATCTTCCTTTAAAGGAAGCCACTGTATGACCCCAAATATGTTTTCACCTATATTGAAAATTTTATTTTTTATACCTGAGGTAACAAATAACTCCATGATGCATGGTTTTCTCAATTATTATCAACTGAGTACATATATAAAATCCAATATTTGGTTATTTAATCAGTTTTATCATCACACATTATTGGTAGTCTAAACTCATTCTAAGATCCTATTCTCAACACATAGTTGTTTTATAGTTATTGATAATATTATTTCTAACTATTACTAAGAATCCCAACCAATTAGGATAAACATAAGGACAAGTAAATGTTAAACTATCCAAACATGGGAAAGAATACAAAATGGGTCCATATATGTAGAAATCACATTTTATTTTATATATAATCTATTAAATCTCTTTATTTGTGATTTTTATTGTAATGAAAATTCATCAATATAAAAATCTATTTCTCTTTGAAAGGATTCAACAGTTAATTTATATCTATTTTTAATGTATAAATATATCAGTATAAATATTAAATATTTTCTATTATAGTGATATATTTATATGTTAAAAAGAAGATACAAATTAAATTTTGATACATTCCCCAAGAGGTTTCTCTCTACAAAATTATTCCCACATATCAAAATTATATATCTCATTCCATTATATTTTTTTCAAAGTGGCATATAATTGATTGATTAAAACACATTTTTATATAATATAATATGTAACGAATGATATTTATCCAAACCTAAATTGTAATTCATATATAATGTATTTAGTCTATCATATATAGTTTTAATGATCTTTTAGATAAACGATCTATTTATTTAAAAATATTAATGGAATGAAATTTTAATATATTAAAAAATTTTAAATGTTGAATCCAAATTCATTATTAATTCATTAGACCTTGATCAAATGCAATTAATAACGATAATACATGATGAATTATATATTCATTTATATATATATATATACTATTTAGTTAATTGAGTATAAAATATTATGTAATATCAATTGTGTGTTCTAATATTATATGGCGATAAACAATAAAAAATTATATGTTAACATTATCGGAAATGGTATCTTATATTATAATATCCATTTGAATTTTCAGTAAATTTTTACAAGAATGGTTAATTGTTGTCTCTCACACATAGAAATGTAATTTTCAATAATAAGTTAATCATTGAAAATGCATCATAATGCATAAATAATAATATTGGACATCATGTTTTCCCAAATAATCAAATCATGGAGGTCATGATATATTTAAGATCATCCTAAATGTATAAATAAAATTGAGTTATATATTTTTTCAATTAGCTACATAAATCATTGAATTTATCATAAAAATGTTCTAATTATTATTTTTTAAAATATATGATTTTTAATGGTAAATAATAAAGTTGATAAAACATTATTTTATATTAATATAATTATATTGTTCATAAATGATAATCTTATATATAAAAAGAAAAAAATCATTATGAATAGGTGAGATGTTATATTAGCCTTTAGTATTTATAGGTACATTAATTTTAAATTTTTTAATAATATGTCACATTTAATCATTGTTAATGATTTTGTAGATTGGCTATTATTTCATTGAGAAAAGAAACACTATTAAACATTCGTGTATTTTAATTAATTGAGAAATTATATTCCTTGAAAAACATAAACAGTCTTCTTTTGAGGCTATCCACCTCCTTCTATGTGAATATATATTATATGATTTATTATTATTATTTAAATCCCAATAATCACAAAAAAATAACCATAAATAATTAATGAAAAAATTTACACTACTAACTCCATATCATGATACATTTTATTAAATCAAGAATCATTAAAAAAAATTAGGTATTAGAAAAAAGTGTATTTTTTTCTTGAGAAAACAACCAAAACCCACATTAAATAATTGCTTTAAATTGGTATACATTCTCCATTATGAGTTATTTTGAATACATGACTAATTACCAACCTCCTAATTATCCTTATAATTTTTTATCAATTAATTTATTCATTCAACCTCATTTCTATTTCAATTTAACAATGTGAACATATTATAAAAACATGAAATATTCCCCACATATATTTAATATAATTCACATAATCTATAAACAACATAATATCATATTATTGTAGATTTCTTATATTCAAAAATAATTTATTTTTAAAATTATCTACAAATTTACAATCACACATAAATATAAAACCAATTAGTGATCCATTATATATGAAAAATTCATACTTTTAAAATATGGTAATTATTATTTATTCCCGTTACAACATTAAAAAAAGTACATAAATTCATATAATGTTCATATATTCTTGTATAATATATCAGATTATCATATGTTAATATATGATAAAATTTATCTATGAAATCATTGAATACTCTATTCATAATACATTTAAATATTGTTGGGGAATTCTAAAGGGAAAAATTAATCTCAATAAATTAACAATGTCTATTATTTGTATAGAAATATCTCTTATATATATCCTCATACTAAAAATTTCTTGATGATATAAATATTTAATTTCCACAATTGTGTGAATTTATCCTCATGATGTTGACTGATTTATTTAAAAAATTTATGTAGAGGATATTAGTTTTATATTTCTATCTTGATGAGAACATGATAATCTAGGAACTGAAACATTTACCTATCTATCATCTTACCAAATATGAAAAGTGAACCCCATGGTGATGTATGTGGGAATAAAAATCCCAAGATTTAATTATTTTACCATTACATATTTTTAGTATTAGTATTAAATAGTTTATATTCTCTTAGGTCTCATTTTATTGGTAGATAATTGTGTTTTAATTCAATTGAAAACTAAAACTCATGTTATAATGAAATACTATCAAAATTATAAGAATATATATCAGTATATCCAATGATTATTTTTGTTTCATTACATTTTTGTTCTATACATTAATTTTATCCAAACATTGCACATTATTA
The DNA here is from genome assembly GCA_963277665.1 of Viscum album. Classification (NCBI taxonomy): domain Eukaryota; kingdom Viridiplantae; phylum Streptophyta; class Magnoliopsida; order Santalales; family Viscaceae; genus Viscum; species Viscum album. Next base: position 1,681,067,193 of record OY728163.1, on the reverse strand, counting down.
TTTATTATGTCCCAAGGTAATGAGTTAGTTGTTATAGTAACTTAATAAATAGACATCATCGATATAGTATTATTTTCTACATGGGATAAGAAATTAAGATCCAATATCAATGAAATTGAAATTTTCCCTGTTATTTTAGTATTAATAGATTTTGATTATTTTATTTCTTTCTATTAATGGAACTATAACTAGAATTTAACTTACTGTATTCCCACAAAATTGATGAAAAGAATTGTTATATATATGAGATAGAGTCATTATACAACAATTTATTTGTTTCTTTTAATAAATATATTTAATAAATATGAGGGGGTCCATATTCATATAAATAATTTAGAATATAAATATAGGAGAAGAATAAAAAATAATTTTCAATTTTGATATATATTCTAATATCAATTGACTTTCTATCACTTTAATGATTCTTTTTAGGTGTAATTACTATATATTCTCCCCCTTATGCATTTTTTATTCAAGGAGTATATATAAAATTCATTTATTAACAATTTTTGCTATTTAATGTATTAAATAGTGGCCAAATATCATTTTTTTAAGATTTATATTATTAATAGGTTATAATGTAAATTATTTCTCTATTATATTCATTTTCTAATGAAAATTTTTTCTTTATGATAATTATGACCCCACATGGCCATGACTGTCATAAAATTTTAACGCAAGTTTTAGAGACACATACCATAATATACTATATATAATGTGTTACCTTAATGCATTAACGTTGATAAAATTGGTGAAATCATGATTTAATGTTCAATTTTTTGTTTTTGGATAACTCAATACATTCATGATTGCATATTTTCATTGGTAAACAAAAAATAAAAACTAGTATATAAAAACATAAAATAAAATGAATACTTAAAAACTGGTTTAGTGTTCTATTATTCATATCCATAAGAATTGAATGAACAAAATAATGGTATCAAAATAATTGTAATTGTTATCAAAAATAGATGATATCATGGACCAATAAAATCATAATAAATATGTCAAGGTAAATGAATAAACTATCATTTAATTTTATAAAAGTTTATGTGATGGATAGATAAGGAATAATCATCATTGGAAGGTAAATAACATTAAAAACATTAAATTAAAACCAAATAATATGAAAAATCATCTAGGTAATGTAATTAACTGAAAAAAAAACTCATTTTAATCAATAAGCATTGAATGATATTATTCCAACTATAATATCATTGATTAAATATCATTGTTAAGAATAAAATGATTTTAAATGAAGGATATTATTAAGGTTTCTAGAATCTCATTGATCATGATACCTATAATGTCATGACCATAAGAAAATATTTTTAAACTAATGGGTACAAACATAGTTGGTTTTCCAAAAAAAATAGGTTATCTTACAGATTATCGTCATAAAATTATTGTCGAATATGGGTGATATCATTAATAATGACCCACCCATTTCATTCATTTCAAAAACATTCATCATATTAAAATAGGAAATTTAATTAATAAATTATTTATATTATAATAAAAAGCATATATTAACTATGGAATATGTTCTTATAAATATTTCCCTAGGAAAACAAATAACATTCAATATAAATGATTTAATGTAGAAATTATATAGTTTTTATAAATAATTGTGATGAACCAGACTCTCAGGGACCTTTCCTTTGCCAAAAATTCGGATCCTAAAGGGGTAGTGTCTCGGTGCAAGACCTATCGGTGAGACCGATATGTGCGATTGGACGGTGAGACCGATCAGCGCGACTGATCGGTGAGACCGACTGGTGCGATCAATCGGGGAGACAGATCGGTGAGACCGATCGGCGCGACTGATCGCAGAGACCAATCGCTGAGACTGACCGATCATTTAATTTAAATATTTAATGGATTAACCTGGTGTGTGCGTCGATTTAAACAACCCGAAACTTTAATGGTGTGTGGGTCCGCGTGGTCAACCCATGACCCCGCTCCATACGCAGTTTTGTGTTCTTATCTCAACTATCCCTTGCCATTATAAACACAACAAAGGGTTGTCAAAGATTTATTTTCTCGATCACCCAATTCTATAAGTACCCTTCATTCAGACGAGCCGCTTTTGGTTCAGACGATCCGCATCTTTACCTGTGGAGTTCCACGCCCAGGCTTAGCATCGATCGTTGATTAACACGTAGGGAATTTCTCCTTCATCTCTCCCTTTTGTGTATCCTATGGGGTGGGAATGCTTTTGATTCTGTAGAATTGGATTAACCAAACCATAATAAAGATAATGAACTGAATCTATGGAATTATGGGGGGATATGATCGATGATGCTACTTTGTTTTATGATCTTCTTTTCTGAATTGTGTGGGATTACACCAACTGAAAATCATGGTTGTTGGTGGTCTTTTCTCTGTGCACTAATGAACCCTTACCTCTGGTGATGTTTAAATAGATTTTATTTGTTAACCCTAGTTGTGTAAGGAATTTTGTTAATTACATATATCCGGCTAAATAAATTGAGGCACCGGGATCAATCCTTTTTTCGATAACCCCAGTTAAAGCACACAAGAATTTGAAATCATGGAGTGTGTTAAATCTTATAAATTTGAAAATACCGTCATGGGATTGATTTGTGTTTGTGGTGGTGGGTTGGTTGTTTTTCCATTCACGGGCTGTTTTCAGGGAGATGTAAATGGGGATGAGATCCCCTATTGAAATGGATTCAGTGATAGTGAATTTTATAGTCGGGTGGTTACCTTGTTTATATCACGAATTGTGGTGGGATTCTCTGTCGATGAGAAACCATTTGGGGGGGACACATGGTAGTGTCTCGGGGTTTTCATTTATTCTAGTACTTAGAAGGATCTCACTTATCACTTTTTTGTTGTGACTTTACAATAGAACCAAGTTTGAATGCTTAAATTGACGTTTGACTGGATCTTTTTCCTTGGCTTATGTATATGATTACTAGTTCCCCATGTAGGTGTAGAAACTTATTTAAAAATCATTACTGAACATGAAAACAAGGATGGGAAAAATGGGATTTCAGTTTGGTGTATGTTGTGACCTGGTCATGGTACTGATTTTTGTTTTTTAGGCAGGCTGATGAAAATACTAAACTTGGGAGAGTTCTGGTTACCTATATATATATAATTTTAGTTTTTTTGTTTCTTATTCACACCCCACCCAAGTTAATAAATTAGTGATGAACACCCCACATTCATGGGGGAGGGTGTTTTTCCTAGAACTCCTATTAGTGGCTAGTTATTAGCTCCTTTATACTTCCTTTCCCGGATAGCCGAAGTTTATTTGGGCAGGCTGTGATGGAATGAAGTCCATTATTATCACATGAATCTTCGAGCAGGGCAGTGCTGTGGTTGGCCAAGGTGTGTGCGGGCATGTGGTTTTCCCAAGTGTCTTCAGGATGAGGCCCATGTGTTTTTGGGTGTGGCAGTGGATCTTTTATCCCATGTGTCTTTGGGTGTGGTGGTGGTTGTTCTGGCCTAGTTGTCTGTAGGCACGGTTACGTGTGACAGTCGTGGCCTAGGTGTTTGTGGGCGGGGTTTGGCAGTGGGACTGCGGTCAGTTTCTTGCCTAGATGTGTGCGGGCGGGGTTTGTCAGAGGGACTGCAGTGAGGTTGTGGCCCAGGTGTGTGCAGGCGGTTGCGGCAGTGGGACTGTGGTGAGAATGGCGGGATTGGTTTGATGCATAGGATGACTTCAATAACCAGTGGGAATGTGGCGCGGGGTACCCAAACATCGATGTGCTCTTATTAAATATATTACTTGCTTGCATTATTTGGTGAGTGTGGTAGGTGAGTGGGATGGATGAACATCGTGATAGTGTTGGTGGTCTGCTTCTCACGAGACTTTAGCAGGTTCCCCCACAGGTGCATGAGGGTCTTTGGTTTTCCCTACTGAGTGTATTTGTATGCTCACCCTACGTATATAAAACTTCTTTCAGGTTTCCAGGAGTACTTCGGGGATCGTGCGGGACCATACTAGCTTAGGTCTTCGGGGTAGTTGCAGTTTCTGTTTTACTTTCATTGTTACTTTACGCTTGTAGTCACTTTTTACTTTGTGGATTTTACATTTAGAGCATGCATATGGGAATGGTTGTTTTCATTTTTCATGCTATCCTATTTCTGGTGTTATGAGATTTACCTTCTTATCTCCAGATCATATAAAAACAAAAAGGGTAATGCCTTCCATTCGTGTGTGAATTTCATACCCTTGGTGATATTCTCCACTTCGGGACCTATTGAAGGTGGGTTTCAACAGTCATTATCTCCGCTTCAACTTAAAGAAGGAAGGGAGTGGAAATCTGCTAACCCTTCCCTCATTTTGGTGATGGCGGGTCGTGACAGAATGGTATCAAAGGAAAGGTTGAGAGATAGGATAGAGTCTGCAGTTAGGAACAGTGAGGATTATATGGGATGGTTGGGCAACAGTGTCGGCTGACCGTGGTGCGTGAATTAGGCCAGGGAAGACCGGCTAGGACAAAGGATGTTAGGCCCCCCCGTGATCCGATGCAAGGACTCTGGACCTACCGAACGACCAAGTGAGGCCACGTTGAGTGTAGGGTATAGGCCCTTGGAAAGGAACATGAATCATCATGACTTGTGTTCTCATGTTTCATGGGTATTTTGGGAATTGAAATCAATAAAATTGTTAAGAAAATTTTTAAGAACAATATTCTGCACTACTTGGGCTTAGGCATTCCTTGATTACCTTGAAGCTATGGAACCTGAAAGGTGACCACCTATGGTACATGTGATCAACTCCTTGAATACTTCCTTGGCCGATCAGCAGACTACAGATTGAGAGGAGGAGTACGACCAGTGGCAGATGACACTTCGTGCCTTCCAGTGACAGACCCTCGAGAAGTACGAGGGTAGAAGCTCTGATGTGAAGACGGAAGGCTGGCTAGAGGAGCTAGTGATAGATTTCAGACTAATTTGGGCTGTGACCAAGTACTGGGTTTCTCTGGAAATCAGTCAGATGCAGGGAGCAGTGTGTCAGTGGTGGACGCTTTACCTGGGGGAGAGGGGAGAGGCTGAGGTGGCATGGGCTGATTTCGAGAGGGAGTTCGGGGTGGAATTCCGCTCTTCGACAATGGAGGAAGAAAAGAGATAGGAGATACTCTCCCTCCAGCAGGGGAGTATGTTATTGAGGGAACTGGGAATCAATTTCAAAGACCTCCAACGTTTTTCTCTGGACCTCTTCCCCGACGAGGAGTCTCGGGCAAGAAGTTTAGAGGAGGCGCTCTGACCCTCCCTCCAGTATGTTGTTACCCCATTTACCCTCCCGACGTACTTGGAGGTCCATAAGAAGGCCGAAGCGGTAGAGAGGATGCATACTCTAGGAGGAGTGTCAGGAGAGGTGATCCAGCTAGGACCATCGAAGTGGAAAGCTATCAGCACCAGGCCTCCAGCGTCAGGACCCTCCTCATTCTGACCAGTAGGGAGCAGGCCGCAACAGTTTCAGTTCCGACCCCCTGGTCCTCTCCCTTTTCCATCAGGCCCAGGACCGCAGTTCTTCATCTGTGGGAGCCATGGAAATCTCCGGAGTTAGTGCCCGGACTGGGTATAGTACGACAATGGCGGATAGCTGCAGCACTCGCCTCATTAGCAGCTTCCAGCTAGGCCAGTCCTGCAGCATCAACTGGGACAGCGAGTTCCCGCTCCGAGGGAAGACATAGTAGGGAAATACCGACCTCAAGCCGCTCCTCAGGGACCTCGACCGGGGAATGGCTGGGGAGGTGGCCGAAAACCGATGGGAAGAGGAGTTGGGCGTGGATAGTTGCACATCGTAGATGTAGCAGTTCCAGCAGTGCCGGAGGTCGTTCGAGGTATGATCAGTTTTTATAGTACCCTTGCTTATGCCTTTTTCGATACCGGAGCTTCTCACTCCTTCATCACACCTAGTCTAGCCCGTGATTTTGGTCTAAATACCGAGAGACATCCAGTTCCCCTGGTGCTGAGCACGCCAATCGGAGGTCAGAAAAACTTGTTATATGTTTCTCGAGGATACACACTGATGATAGGGCCACATCAGTCTATCGGGGATCTTCTTCTGCTACAGATACAGCCATATGAGGTCATTCTAGGCATCGAATAGTTGTTATCTGTGTCTTCCATCATCGACTTCATTCGAGTTAGTGTTGTGTTCTCAGACATGGGTGGACGACGTGTTAATTTCACCGGCGTGCAGGGTTGCCAGAAGGGAAGCGGACGAGAGGAACCACTCCTCTCCTTACTAGATGAGATGTAAGTAGAGTCAGAAGACGTCGAAATGGTGGAGGTGCCAAAGATCGTCCGTGAGTTTATGGAAGTCATTCTTGAGGAGGTTACCACTCTACCCCCTTGATGGGATATCGAGATTGGGATAGACTGGCAGCCTGGTACACGACCGATCTTGATGGGTCCTTACCGGATGGCACCTTCCTGGATATGGGAGTTTCAGATTCAGATTGACGATTTGATGAAGAGGGGTTATGTTCGACCGAGTGCTTCACCATGGGGTGGTCCAGTCTTGTTCGGATAGAAGGAAGATGGTGGTATCATGTTGTGCATATAATAGAGGAGGCTGAATCAGGTGATGATAAAGAATTGCTACCCTCTTCCGAGGATAGAAGACCTTTTCGACCAGCTGAAAGGGGCAGGGTGGTTCTCGAAGATCATCTTGCGGTCTGGGTATCACCAGTTGAGGGTAAAAGAGAGTGACATCTCGGAGATAGCCTTCAGTTGTAGATATGGAAACTTTGAGTTCATAGTCATGATCTTCGGTGTTACGAATGCCCCAACTATGTTCATGGGGATTATGAACTTCATCTTCTGGGAGTACGTGGATTGGTTTGTAGTTGTGTACATCGACGACATCCTGATCAATTCGATAATAAAGGAGGACCATGCGGAGCACTTGAGGACAGTTTTGGAGGTCCTCTGACAGCACCATCTCTATAGTAATTTGTCAAAATGCAAGTTCTGGACACGAGAAGGGCACTTCCTTGGGCATGTGGTGTCCGAGCGGGGGGGGGGGGGGTAGCGGTGGACCCATCAAAGGTTGAGGCAGTTGTTTCTTGGGAATCACCCCGGAATGAGGCAGAGGTACGTAGTTTCCTCGGACTGGAATGTTACTATCGGAGGTTCATACCAACCTTTTCTTGAGTTACAACCCCTTTGATAGTCTTGACCAAAAAAGACCAGGTTTTCGTGTGGATTGAGTAGTGCGAGGCAGCCTTTAGCTATCTGAAGGAGAAGTTGGTTAGTGACCAAGTGCTGACATTACCGAAAGAAGGGCCGGCCTATGAGGTGTTATGTGATGCTTCAGGATAGGGCCTGGGATGTTTGCTGATGCAGTGACAAGGGGTGTTCTCTTATGGGTCTCGACAGCTATGCCCTCATGATCATAATTATGCCACCCACGACCTAGAGCATACATCTGTCATTTTTTCGCTAAAGTTAGGGTGGAATTACCTCATCGGAGAACGCTTTGTGGTCTTCACAGATCACAAATGATTGAGGTAAATATTCTCCAAATGGGACCTAAACTTGCAGCAGCAAAGGTGGATGTAGTTCCTCTAGGATTATGACTTCGTGATCTCCTACACTTCAGGGAAGGGGAATGTAGTGGCTGATTCCTTGAGCAAGACATCACATACGGATGTGGTTCGAGATTCGGCAGACAGCGGGAAGGAAATGGAAAAGTTGGTTGCCTTACACTTGTATGCTAGGATGGATGGCGGTAGAGGATGCATATATCAGATGGAAATGCAGCCTTATCTGTTGTAGTAAGTAGAGGAGTCTCAATGGGGAGACCCAGAGTGCGATGTGATGCATGGCAGAGTTGACCAGAGCAGTGCTTCAGATGGATGGATGGAGGACGGCCACAAATAGATGCTTTTCCACGGGACGATGTTTGTTCTAGAGGCAATCCGTGGCAAGGTTCTCAGTGAGTTCCACAACTCACCCCTAGCAGCACACCCAGGAGTTTCCAAGATGTACCAAGGACTGAAAACACAATTTTGGTGGCTCGAAGTGAAGCGAGCAGTGGCAGACTTTGTGGCCAAGTGCTTAGTGTGTCATTAAGTGAAGGCTGAACACCGAGTTCCAGGAATCCTACTTTAGTCTCTAGATGGCCCTGAGTGGAAGTGGGACAACATTTAGATGGATTTCTTCACAGGACTACCCACGTACCATGGGGTATATGAAGCCATATGGGTAGTAGTGGACAGGTTGACGAAATCAGCTCACTTTCTGGTGATTAAGGAGTCAAGTGCAGTGGATGCTTTGGCACTAATGCAAGTCGATGAGGTGGGGCGGTTGCATGGAGTTACAAGGTCCATAGTCTCAGATAAGGATACACGTTTTTCCTCAAGAGTCTGGAGGGGTTTTCAGCATGCTTTTGGAACCTAGATACACCTTAGCATTGCTTTCCACCCCCATACAGATGGGCAGATAGAGCACACCATCCATACATTGGAGTCTATGCTGCGGGCATGTGTTCTGGACTTAGGACGATCATGGGTGCGACACTTGCCTTTGGTAGAGTTCTCCTACAATAATAGCTATCACTCTAAAATTGGTATGGCCCCATTTGATGCCTTGTATGGGAGGCCATGCCACTCACCTGTGTGTTGGACCGAAGTAGGAGAGGAAGGCATCCTTGGCTCGGAGGTGGTGCAGAGCATGACATAGAAGGTTCAGCTCATACGGGAAAGGAGGAAGGCGAGCCAAGGCTGACAGAAGTCGTATGCTGATACCAAGAGGAAACCCTTAGAGTTTGAGGTTGGAGACCACATTTTCTTGCAGGTCTCACCTCTGCATGGGAAATAGAGGTTTGAAAAATGGAGTAAGCATTCTCCCTGGTTCATTGGACCCTTCGAAGTGTTGCATCGGGTCGGCGATGTGGCTTATCAGCTAGAATTACCATCACCTCTACTGAGGGTACACGATGTCTTCCATGTGTCTCATCTCTGTCAGTATCTTCATGATGATTCACACGTCCTCGGTTGGAGAGAGTTAGATATCGAAGACGATGTGACCTTCAAAGAACGACGAATTGGGATCGAGGATCGTAATGATAAAGTTATTCGTGGACGAACCATTACCTTGGTTGGTGTGTTTTAGAGACATGGTGGGCTTGAGGAGAGTACGTGGGAGAGGGAATCATAGATTTGTGCCCAGTACACAATGTTGTTTTGATTTTTGTGAGGTTCTGTTATAATTGTTGTGCAAGAATGTTTTGTTTTTTTATCTATGAAAAAATAGGTTTTCTTTCCTCTGAATGTGTGTGAATAGTCCTTGCTATGGGGAGGGGAGGACCCGAACACAAATCAAGACACATTAAGGTGGATGCGATTAAACCTGTGTGGGAGAGTCAGTGGCTCCTAAAGCGGATAGTATCTTGACATGTGGAAGGAAACTCCCCAACCCACATGGTTGGATAGGTTGACATGATATGTTTCTTAGTTCTTTACAGGGAGGTTTTCTTAGTTAACAATGAGGATCACTCTTGAGAGGTATCTTTCGAGGTGGTTGTTCAGACCCACTCTTTCCGTCTAGGTTGTAAAAATTCTCAAGGGTGAGAATAGTTTGAGAGGTATCTGATGTGATGACCCAGAATCTAAGGGTCCTTTCCTTTTCCAAAAATACAGATCCTAAAGCGGTAGCGTCTCGGCACAAGATCGATCGGCACGACCGATCAGTATGACCGATCAGCAAGATCGAACGGCGCGACCGGTCAGTGAGACCGATCGGAGTGACTGCTCGGTGAGATCGACCGACATGACCGATCGGCGAGACAGATCGGCACGACTGATCAGTGAGACCAACCAGAGCGACCGATCAGTGAGACTGATTGGCGTGAAAAATCGGTGAGACTGATCTGTGAGACCAACCGGCCGATTGGTGAGACCGACCGATCGGTGAAACCGATCGGTATCACCCATCCTTATCATTATTTTTTCCAGTAACGCCCATAAATGTCATTTAATTTAAATATTTAATGTATTAAACTGGTTTGTGCGTCCGTTTAAACCATCTCACATTTAATTATGTGTGGGGCTGTGTGGTCAACCCAAGACCTCGCTCATTACGCAGTTTCAAGTTCTTATCTCAACTGTCCCATGCCGTCATAAACAATAAAAAGGTTACTCCAAGTTTTCTTTTCTCGATTACCTTGTTCTTGAAGTACCCTTCATTCAGACGAGCCACTTTTGGTTTAGACAAACCGCATCACTATCTGTGGAGTTCCACACCCAGGCTTACCGTCGATCGTTGATTAACATGAAGGGAATTTCTCCTTCGTCTCTCCCTTTTGTGTATTTTGTGGGGTGGACATGCTTTTGATTCTGTAGAATTGGATTAACCAAACCTTAATGAAGATAATTACTGGAGTCTAAGGAATGAAGGGGGGATGTGATTGATGATGCAACTTTTTTAATGATGTTCTTTTCTGAATTGTGCGGGCTTACACCTACTGAAAATCATGACCATTGTTGGTATTTTCGAGGGAACTAATGAACCCTTACCTATGGTGATGTTTAAATGGATTGTATTTGTGAACCCTTGATGTGTAAAATAATTTTGGTTAATTACGTATATCTGGATAAATAAATTGAGGCACCAGGATCAATCCTTTTTGGGATAACCTCGGTTAAAGAACACAGAAATTGAAATCATGGAGTGTGTCAAATCTTATAAATCTGAAAATACCGGCATCAGCCTGCTTTGTGTTGGTGGTGATGGTTTGGTTGTTTCTCCTTTCATGGGCTGTTTGTGGGGTGATGTAGATGTGGATGGTATCCCATGTTGATATGGATTTAGTGGTTGTGAATTTTAAGGCTGAGTGGTTACCTGGATTATATCATGAATTGGGGTGGGATCCTCTGATGATGAGAAACCATTGGGGGGGGGAAGGGTAGTGTCTTAGGGTTTTATTTGATTCCAGTACATCGAAAAATCTCACTAATCCCTTTGTTGTTGTGAATTTACAAGAGAACCAAGTGTGAATGCTTAAATTGACATTTGAATGGATATTTTTCCTCGGATTATGATTATGATCACTAGTTTCCCAAGTAGGTGAAAATACTTATTTAAACATCATTACTGAACATGAAAACAAGGATGTGACAAATGGGTTTTCAGTTTGGTGTATGTTGTGACCTAATCATGGTACTGATTTTTGTTCTTTAGGCAGGCTGATGAAAAACCTAAACTTGAGAGAGTGCATGTTACCTCTATATATATACTTTTAGTTTTTGTGTTTCTTATTTTCACCCCACCCAAGTTGAGCACTTAGTGTCGAATACCCCCATTTCATGGGGGAGGGTGTTTTTCCCAACACTTCTATTAGTGGACAGTTATTATGTTTTTTCTACTACCTTTCCTAGAGAGCCGATGTATCTTTGGGTAGGCTGTGATGGCCTGATGGCCATTATTAGCCCAGGAATCTTCGGGCAGTGCGGTGCGGTGGTTGGCCCATGTGTGTGTGGGAAGGTGGTTTTACCAAGGGTCTTCAGGATGATGCCCAGGTGTTTTTGGGAGTGGTAGTGGATCTTATAGCACAAGTGTCATCGGGCATGGTGGTGGTTGTTCTGCCCTAGCTGTTTGCAGGCATGGTTAAGTTTGACAGTTGTGGCCCAGGTGTTTCCGGGCGGGGGTTTTGTAGTGGGACTACTATGAGGTTCTGGCCCAGGTGCGTGCGGGTAGGGTTTGGCAGTGGGACTGCGGTGAGGTTGTGGCCCATGTGTGTGCAGGCGGTTGCAGCAGTGGGACTGCGATGAGAATGGCGGGATTGGTTCGATGCATTGGATGTCTTCAATAACTAGTGGGAAAGTGTCATGGGGTACCCAAACATCTATGTGCTCTTATTATATATATTACTTTCTTGTGTTATTTGGTGAGTGTGGCCAGTGAGTGGGATGGATGAACTCCTTGATAGTGTTGTTTTTCTACTTCTCACAGGTCTTTAACATGTTCCCCCACTTGTGCATGAGAGTCATTGAAATTCCATACTGAGTGTACTTTTATGATCACGCTACGTATATAAAACTTCTTTCAGGTTACAGGAAGACTTCGGGGATCATGCATGACCATACTTTCTCGGACCTTTGGGGTAGTTTTTGTTGCTGTTTTTCATTCATTGGTAATTTACCCTTGTAGTCACATTGTTCATTGTGGATTTTACATTTGGAACATGCATATGGGAATGGTTGTTTTGGTTTTTCTTACTCTTCTAGTTTTGGTGTTGTGAGATTTACCATCTTATCTCCCGATCATATAAAAAAAAAGGGTAATGCCTTCCATTTGTGTGTGAATTCCATACCCTTGGTGCTAGTCGCCACTCCTGGACCTATTGATGGTGGGTTTCATGGGTCATTATCTCCTTATCAACTTAAAGATGGGAGTGGAAATCTGCTGACCCTTCCCTCCTTTTGGTGAAGGTGGGTCATGACAATAATCATATCCATGAATTATAATATGAATATTTAGGTTATATTTAATACATAATGATCATTGTATAGTTATTAATTCACGGGGAATAAAAATAGTAAAAAATTGAAATAAGGGAATGAATTTAAATACTCTCACTGGTAAAAACAATAATCTACTCTCTCGAGGAAGAATCAAGATGGTATCAATAAAATATATCTTTAATTATGTATATATAAAATAAAAGGGGTAATCAAGTTGATAAATAAAAATATGAAAAAAATAAAAATTGAAAAAAACAATGTTGAATGTATCATTTTAATATTATAATATTTTTTTAAACAAGAATCATTTTTAAAATAAATTTACTAAAAATATCATTTAAAAAAAATTAATTTCCAAAATATATAGAATGAATTTTTCAATAAAAAAAATATGAAATTAAATATTTATTGAAGTATATGAAATTGTGGTGTGTAATTATGAAAAACCAATACATGTTAAAAATAAAATTACATTTTAATTAAAAAATAAATAGAAATCATCTTGGTTTAGATAAAGAAAAAATTATTCCTCTCACATTTAATTACAAAAATGTGAATTGCTTGGAAAATGACATCATTATTCTTTATAAATTTTTTTTGAAAACTAAAAATGGGAAAAAATATAAAATGGTTAATTATGAAAATTCTAACATATATAATATATGTTGTTTTTATAAAAAAAAATTACGCTGAAATTATATTTTTATATGATGAGGGAAATGAACTACTACATTCTTAAAGAAAATTTTAACCTATTTTACCTACCAATGAGTAAAAAAATAATACTATTTGTCCATAAATTTAATGAACAACTTGAGGATAATAAAATGATTTTGCAATAAATTTATCTAATTATCCAATTTAAAGTAAATTTATTATTAAACAATCTCTATTAAAAAAGTGATTCTAAAATAAAATATCTAAAATGATTATATTATTGATGTTAGAATTATTCATTGAATTGATAATATTATTCAACCAACAATCATCATAAAAAAATATAAAATAATTAAATATATATTTATATGTCATTACACATGTATTATTTAAGAATAGAAAAATGAAGGAGTAATATAACCCAATGAAAAGAAATTTATTTATGAAATTATTTATCACTTAAAATTTTTTAATTGAATTATCCCATGACAAATGAATTAAAATTGAAAATTAAAATTCTAATCATAATTAATTAATCATATTTTTACATGTAAAATGGTACATATATACACCATATAAATATTTTCAATCACAAAAAATATAATTTGCCTCAATAAAATAAAATTCTAGTGAAATACCATAACTGTTGCTTCCTTTTGTTAGAAATATCACCATCATCTTGTATAATGGTTTTAAACATGTTATTAACATATAAATGATAAAGAATAATATTTATTGTATATTATATTATCCCTTTATATCATCTTATCACCCTTTTGTTAATGATAATACATTACTTTCATCGTTTTTTATGTTATTTACCATTTTTATCACATGTGTTTCATCGTGAATGATTTGTTTCATGAACATATTATATAGTAACTTCATCTACCAAATAAAAATCATGAAACAGTTAATCATATTTCAGAATGAATTTAATTTTATAGTAAATCATGAATGATGGTTATGAAAAATAGACTACGTAACAATAATAGAGACTGCAGACCATATGTACGCAAGAGTAAATTTTCTTTTTATCTATGATCATTATTGAAATTGTATAAGTTATATTTTAATTATATATAGGGATAATAATGTCACATATAAAATATTATGCCTTTAAATATTCATTTATATATCATCCATGTGGCTAATTGATTAATATATAATCACATCACTTCATGAAGGTGGTAAACCACAAATACATGAATGATGTTCCCAAATTTCATTGAGTGAATTTATATGAATAAAAATGATATATTATATATGTATAATGATAAATATTTCATTAATATCATTATTATTTTATAAATTTAATATATAATGATTATATTGAACCTTAATAAATTAAACATAAATAATTTCTGATCGATAAAACACATTGCTTCAGGACAGAGTTGTTCATCATAAACAAGAGTGATAGTTTAACATCTATTATGGAATGAAAATTAAAAAGATATATATTACATATTTATAGTATAATTATATTTTTTATAACTATCATATATATATATATATACATTATATCCATCATCACACCCAATATTGAAATACTATTACGGAAAAATTAATTACATCAATTCATGAGCAGTAGTCTGTCAAACACAAGAATGATGACTCCGCATCCCATATGATGGATTTTTAGATAGTTTTTGGTAATTAAATTATTAAAAAAAAGTATATGTATGATAATTAATATATAATATCGCCCCCAATTTAAATTAAATTAAATTGGTGGAGAATAAAGTAAAATGAAAACTCTTGTTGAAGATCATAACCTGTTGTTCATGGTTCCTCATTAGATTTTTTCCAAAATCCATTATAGTATCAATTTATTCCAAAACTAAGGCCTCTAGGATTACTTTATGGATGATTAAAAGTGATTCTAGGATGTATTTGATGATCCAAATGTGTGTGATGATGTGACCAAAGTTACATTAGGGTGGCATTCAATAATTGAGTGTCGTGGAAGAATATTTATTTTATTGAAAAGTTTCCATCATACCCACCTTTGTATTTGTCCAAAATCCTCCAAAATGTGGAATTCTCAAAACCATGAGAGATTTGGTTCAATAATGCCAATTCAATTTATTTTTACAAGTTTTATGTCATTATTGACCCATATAAATGTGGTTTGATCCCCAATAAATCCATTTTTACCTTAACCACAATAATTAATATTTAATGATCTCACAAATAATTTTGGTAAAAAATTAATTTGAACATATTATAAATTTGATATTATGCCAATGAAAATCATCAAATAATTTTTTTAAAAATAAATTCATATAATTGGAAAAATAAAAATAAAATTAAATTTTTAGATGCTTTGAGATAATTATTTATTAAAATGAAATTATTTAAAATGATAAGAATGATATTATAGAATAACTAAATATAAAAATGATTATAATTAAAATATTTGGATTAATTTATAATTAATTAAAATAATTTTGTATTAAATCCAATTAAAAAATTAAATTTAATTATAATATATTTAAACTAAAAGGTGGTTTTTAATTAATATTTTTGTCTTTTCACTATTCAACAAAAAAAAATTCAAAAAAATTACCCAAATTTACAATATAATATTATTTATATTCAAATAAAAAATAATTTTACTTTAATTTTTTAAAAAAAATTAGTAAAAAAATAATTTCAAATTGTGTTCCCAAAGCATGATTGAATTACATATAAATAAATATTTCTTTTTAGAGGAAAAATATTTCACTGTAAAATGATTTTAATATGATATATAAAAAATAAATTGCAATTATTTTTATATTTTATTTTGAAATACTATGACCATCTATTCTAGTAGATAATTGATAAATATAATAATTACAAAAAATATATTAATAATATTTGACATTTCGTTTGAAATCTGTGTTAGGCGTGATGAACAATAAACTAAATGTTTAATGTAATAGAAGATAATTTTTTTTGTGGAATAAATTATAATCTAACTATTGAGCATAATTAAATATATTAATGAGTTTGAATTTACTTAGAAATAAATATATCATAATGTCTCGGGATGTTAAATTCTATTCTAATATTGATACATTCTGTCACGTACATTAACGAATAAAATGTTCTTATTTTAAAATTATTGGGTTTTATATTTTCCCCACTTATAATAAATGTCTTACTCAAAATTTACTCATTAACATTGTAATTAAGGGTTTAGAATTTCAAAAATATGATTTTAAAAAAAACCCAAGTTGTAAAAAGTGATAATAAAACAACCCCTTAATAAGAGAGGAAGGGATGTACATTGGTTATATGGGAAACACATAACATGAATTCTATATTGTAATAAATTAGAGATAGTGAACATATTTACATGGAAACATATTAATTAATTACCAGAAGTGATTGAGGTCATTTATCACATTAATTATATTGAAAAATGGAATATAAAGGTTATCAGAAACATTAATCATCAATGAATTAAAAATTATTCTGATTCATCAGATATGAATGTCGAAGGACAATTTTTTTCATCAATATACTTGTCTTTGATTTGATGAATTATAATATTATTTGTGAATATAATTAAATATACATACATGATATGATTCAATATTATACAATTAAAATATCATTTTATTCTATAAAACATTATTTCATCCCTTAAACTACAAAATAGGCACGAAAATGATTTTTATATTACTAAAGGAATAAAATTCATTTTGAATTAATCATAAGATCCATAAAAGAGTGATATGTATTTCAATATATCCATTTCTATATTAAATAAAATATGGTTACAAAAAGTCATCCAATATAAATAATTAATCCCCATAACAAAAATATACAACAATGGATCATCATTAATATTTATTTTCTAATAATTAATCTAAAAGGAAGTAAAAATTTACATGGTAATTTTGTATGAAATGTTTTGGTGCTATACCCTTATCTTCCTTTAGTTTCACGTTTAGGCTTCGTGTCCTTCTCATATGTGATGTGTTGTTACCATGCACATTGGATTCACATTTTCTAAAATTAAATTAATATAATTCCTATATTGATGTATAAAAATAACATACACATACATGAAATAAAATTATTCAACAAATAATAGTTTTTACTATGCTATGCAATAAAATATTTTTCCACTAAGTCTAATAGTATTAATTCACAATTATAAAAATTTATTTATTGATCATATTAACCTCCAGTGGGTATATATACAAATTAAATAAATTCTATAAAATTTAAATGCATTATCCCTCAAAAAAATGATATCAAATTGTAAACATGAAATAAATTACAAGAAAATGTCATTTATATTAGTTGAATCACATATGGAAAAACCTAAAAATATATGAATACTACATTGAAATTCTTATTAATCATGAAATAATATAATAATTAATTCACATATTCTTATAAATTTAATAAACACTTTAAATTTCCATGATTTTTATATCCAAATCCTTATTAGTAAAATAAATATATAATTTAATCCTTCAATCATAAAACAAAAATAATTCATCATTTTTATTTCAACAATGTAACTCAACTGTCATGAGATTTATATTTATATTTTATTAATTTATTTGAATAATGAATTGGTACACTAAATTTAAGGTAATAAACAATAAATGTATTCATAAGATGAGATTGGTTACCTTCCATAACAGTATTAATTTATCTCAGAAATTCATTTCTTTATTTCCTTTTTCCAACACATAAAACATTTTCCAAGGTCTTTAAGACTGAATCATTTCATTATTTATATATAATTTTCAACCTAGTTCTGTCATTATTAGCATATTTTCAAATTGATCCAAAATATATTATATAGAAAATTTATATTTTCTTAATATTATCCATCAACAGTGTCAAACTATTTGTGTTGTATAGAATATTTACATTCCTTAGGTGTTTATTAGGTCAAAAAATGACCCACTTTAGTTTAATCACACATAGGTTCATCTATTCCAAATCCACATTAAAATTTTATATCCCTAAAGGGATGTATTTTTATGAAAACACACGCAATATAAACCTTTGAAAACATTTCAAAATTACATTATAAATATCTACAATTTCTATCATAGGTGTATACTACTTAATTTATTTTTTCTTAAATATAAACCACTTGGTTTCAACTAAAAATTCTATGATATGATCATTAGTGACCCCGACATCAGTATCCCGATGATGCTGTCTGTATTAACATATTAAAATAAATATAATGTGTCAAATACAGAAGTACAATTAATTTTAGAAATTTTAGAAACCCATATACATAAATTTTACCCATTTTACATTTGTAAAAGAAAATTAATCATAATACATAAAAACTAACAATAAGTTTCATTATTGAAAATTTTTTCAATGAAATTTTAATCATAACTTAGGGTACGATATAAATTAGTGCAATATCATATTCTTTCTATGGGATAAGATAAGACTATGTTATCCTGGATAAAAAAAAATAAAAATATATATTAAATCTCTAAATAATGAACATGATTGACCTTAAAATAACAATACTACATGAATAAATAATTCATAATTAATATTCTATGGTAAATAGCATAAATCATATAAAAATAAAATGAAATGATAAGGAATAATAACATTTTCAAGGTAAATTAGTAAATAAACAAATCATTTAATAAATAAATTATAATGAAATAAATCTTAAGATAATATCATTTTAAAAATATCATGGTTAATAATAAAAAAATCATAATAAATAAAATTACATATTATATGAAAGAGTTATCGCTGGTATAATAATTCATCTAATACCAAGAACTTTCACAATATATTTTAAACAAATCTGTATAAACCCAGTGGGTATGGCCATCTAATTTCATAGTACCTTACTAATTCACCTCATTATACTGCTAACATATCAATAGAATATTATTAACTATTATACACATGTTTATATCATATATAAATGAATATTACAATATTGAAGAATATATTTAATTAATATATAATTTTTCATATCATTAAATATCCTAATTGATTACAAAATACAAATTAATCAATATCTCAACACATAAACTTATTTTTTTCAATTAATAACAATGTTGGTAAAAATGTTAATTGATTTATGAATAATGCATATCCGTATTAAATATTATAGAAATATTGTGGAAATTTAATGTTCAATGATCACAGGAAAGTGGAATATTCATGGGGATACTAAAGAATACATATAAATAAGATGAAATTACTTTCAATAAAATTGTTTGTAAAAATTATCATAAACTATATTGAATAAGATTAAGGTCAGTGTCAATACAACACAACCCCAGTGGCGTATAAATGAAATTAATTTCTCTTACCATTTATCAATATTAGCTAAATAAAAAATAATAGAAAACAATTTTTAGTACAATATCTTATTAATTTTGAAAATTAATTTTTCAAAACATAAATTATTTTTTAAATATTTTTAATAGAAAACAATTTTATTAAAAATAATAATTTCCTTAATATTAAGAAAACTCTTTAAAAAATAACACTGTATATTATAAAAATAACCATCAATGAAATGATGGTTATTATGGAGGATCATTATTGAAATTATATAAAAGTTAGAAACACTATTTTTTTCTCACATCAATAATATTACAATAGTGTCTTTTTCAGAAAAAGAGGAGAATATTTCATTCAAATTTTCAATAAAATAAATATGGTCATTATTTTGTAAATGAAATGAATAATCATTCAAAAATTTTAAAAATATTTACAAAATCATTTCATTAATGATTTTCTAAAATATAAGATACAATTTTGAATTTTTTTATACAAATTAGAGTCTGGATGAAAACATATTTAAAACTAAGGAGATAAATGCACTATGATATTCATAAAAAAATTTCTCAATTAATTTTAGTACCAAATAGTTGGAAAATTAAAATATAAAATAAAAATTATCATTAATTACAAGAGGATAATAATGATAATTTTCTTATTATACAATGATCATGTTGTCACCTTTAAACTTATTTTAAAAATAAACAACCTCACTTAGAATAATATTGTGAAATAAACCATTTTTAAATGATTATAATGTTCCAGTGAGAATTAGTCAGTGAATAGAATATGGTTATAAACATTAAATAAACATAGAAAATTGTAATTAAAAAAATATATCCAATAATCATTAAACATTTAATCTCAATATATCAAAGTAGATAAAGGGGTAATATAACCAAATGAATTGAAAATGACTTATGAAATTATTTACCAATTGGTCAATTTAATTAAAATCTACCTAGATGAAATATATAATATTTAAAATTAAAATAAAATAAAATAATTAATAATTAATTACATTTTATTCTAATTGGAATGTATATACACAATATTAATGAATGATGATGTATAACATTAAAATATGCCATAATGGAATGAAATGGAGATGGAATCACTTACAACACACATTTTTTATTGATATTATTTAAACTCACGTATAATGGATTAAAAATAATATCATTGTATAAATGGTCAATATAAATAATTACTATATAATATGAGATTTTGTTTAACACTTTAACACCATTCTGTTAGTTGTTATTCATTTGTTTCATTATTTCGTGTGATAATTTCATTGTTCTATCAAACATGATTCATCATGAAATATGTTTTTAAGTGGATATTATACAGTTTTATCATCCTTATAATAATATTAATGAAATACATATTTTATTTTTTGATCGTTTATACTTTTAAAAATAATCAGGAAATAATTTGACCAAAAAATGGACAATGTGAAAATCAAGTAGGTGGTAGGTCACACATATGCATGAGTAATGTTTCAATTTTAAAGGAAAATTATAGAAATATTGAAATTGATTTTGAATAATTATACAATGTTCATAATATAATATATACAAAATATTAATTTTATAATATAAAATAATATATATTCCATGTGGTGTGTTTATGAAAATTGGCCACATCGTTTCGGGAAGGTGATAGTGCACACATACACAAATGATTTTATCATCATTCACTGAGTGAAATGTTAAGAAATTAAATTAGTTGTTATTATCAAAAAATGATAAATATGTCATAAATATCATAATTAATTAATTTATATATTATATTTTTATTAACCATTAAAAAATACATTCCATGTAATGTGTTAATGAAAGATGAATCACATCAATTCATGAGGCAACCTTCCACCCCACACACGGGCGATATTATCATACATCCACCAGAATTGAAATTAAATAAATTTATATGTGATATAATAAATCTAGAAGTATAAATATTTCATTAATATCCTATATATACATTATATCCATTCTCGTTCCCAACCATTAATGGTCTAATATATGATCATATGTAACATGTTCACTAGCTGGTAGTCCGATGTTCACATGAATGCTTATTTTAGATTCTATTTGATGGTTGTGGATATGGTTTTAGGGAATGAAATTTTTTAAATGAAATAATATTATATTTAATATATGTATTTAATTATTTAATCATGGTTTAATTAGAATTAATAATGTGTTAAAAAATAAAATTAAAATAGTCATTGAAGAACCTTATATCTTCTTTAATAATCCTATATTGGGTTTCACAAACAAAAACATCCATGGTTGGATTTATACAAAAATATGGGTTCCAGAATGATATGAGGTATTTTGGGAATTTAATTTTGTAGGTAATGGATCATCCAAAATGGTATTAAGGTATGAGGAGTAGAGTAGAGTGGGTGGCCTTCATTATGTGAGGTGAGTGATTAAATTGTATTTTCTTTAAATGATTCAATAATACACATGTTTGTATCATTAATGAAGCCTCCAAATAATTCCATTTTAAATATTATAAAATATAAGGATGAAATATTCCATCAAAATTTGGATGGAAACTTTTTTAGTAGAATCCTAACCCATACTATCTTAGTTTTACTCCCTAGAAATCTATTTTTACCTTAACAACCATAATCAATTTTGACTATTTTCACAATCCATATTGACCGAAGATTATTTTAATAATCATATTAATTATAAATAATAATGATACTAAATATGGAATTAATATTTAAGAATTCATTTCACATAGGTAGAATTATTATTTAAAAAATTACCCACACAGATGTGAGGATAAAATGAATTTTTATAGTGGAAATGTTCAAAAGATTACAGTGTTTTTAAATAGAAATTCAATAAGAAAATTTTTCAACGGTTTTTAATTTTGATAAATTATTTAAAAATTATCTAATTTTACATCCAATCCAATTTAAAATATTATTCAAAATTATAAAATATTTAAAGAAATAATTTTTTAATAAAATTCTTTATTCTTCACGATTCATCAAAAATTAAAATATTCTTGAAAAAAAAAATTAAACTATAATAATTTTGATATTATAATTTTCAAATAATTTTTATTTCTAAAATATATTTTAAATATGTGGTAAAAATTAATTTTAATGTATGTCCACAAATCCTATCAAACCCATCATTTGAATAAATAATTTTTAGAAAACAATTATTTTACTTTTAAATGATTTTTATATTAATTTTTGTCAATAGATAAATATGTTATTCAAATAATTTTTTTTACAATTCATAACAACAATCCCAACATCATATTTATAGCTATAATATAAATTAATAATATTTTAATAATATTTTAAATAATATTTATACTCAACATTGAGTGTAATGAAAAAATAAATTGTATCATGTAACATAATAAAATCATAATGTTTTTTTATTAAATTACAATATGGTTTTTTTGTGTTTAGAAATATTATAGTTACTGAATTTATATAAAAAATAAATATATTGTAAATTATCTAAGTGTTTAATTTCATCTATTCGTGGGCATGCATGTAACAGACACTATAAAATAAAATTTCCACACTTCTAATTTTTTTGGTCTTACACATATATAAGATATTAAAATATATTAAATTCAATGAACATTATGGTTTATAGTTGTATAGAGATATGGAAAAATAACAACAGACACCCATTCATTTTCCAACAAAAAATTGTTTTTACAACTTCACATTGAACTAATTAATGAAATATAATTATTTAAAATCCACTATAAATTATTCAACCAATATAATATTTTAGATATATCACACATATTAATGTTTCTAATAATCTTAACATATAAAAAATAAAAATGGGGACAGATCAGAAACACCGTAAAGGATAAAAAAATATATATATTTTTTTAAGAAATCACTCATGAAATTATAGTATGACAATAATAATTTGAACACAATAACATCAATACATGTATATTAGTCACAAAATTACTATAATTTCCCAAATTATAACTTGGGAATGTGGTTACCACAAAAAAATTATACCATTATGGGAATATGACCAAATATTATCACTAAGATGATGTAAAATAATATAACCATCATCATTCACCATGGAATGATAAATTATTACCAATGAATAATTAAATGATAATATGAACAAGTCATATCTTGATAATAACTACTTACTAATAAATTATAGTGATTTTTTGTATCACAATTACTATGTATAACATTATTATTTCCAAATATGAAATCAATATATAATTCGCCAAAAAATAATAATCTCATTAATGAAATGGATTATATGATAACAAAAAAAATATTATTATTCCATCTATAGATTAATGTTTGATTCAATCATGAGACAATATCACACTAATTAATAGAGGTTGTGGAAATAGATAGAAAATTCATTGTTAGTAGATTTATTAAAAGGCAGGCTTCCATGTCACATTACGGTTGTGAATACCCTAATTGAAAATTTCATTCCACATTTTATAATATATTTCAAATAAAATGTATGATTGTGCACCACCCAAACCTCTATCTAATATTCAATTAATTTTGAGAAAAAATATAACGTAGAGTCATACGGTTATAAAAAACTATGGTCCTCACCTAAAAAATAATGGTGACAAAATATAATCTCAGTAATAACAACATAAAGATAAAAATCCTGAGGGTGTAATTCATCACATGTGTTTAAGGCTATTGAGTACCATAAGACAACACATTTATTATCCCACATAAGAAATAAAATTATTCTAACACTAGAAACATCACAATATACTACATAAAATGTAATATGATTATGAAGGATAAGAAAACTCTGCCATTATAATAAGTCATTTATGTTAACCAAATAAGTCTACAGTTCAAAACCTATATTAATTTCCCCCTTTAATTTTATAAGATAAGTAAATTGTGATTCCAAATTCTGGATATTCATGTTTAACACTAGGATTATACATTAATACCTCTTAATTTTTGTAACACAATTACATTCTTATTATATTGACATGAAAATACACCAATCAAGTTCTCATGATCGAGTGATACTCCATGTTCTGAAATCACATTATCTATGAATATCACATCATTGATCAAAAAAATTATTCTCAATAGACTTCAATAAATTTAGAGGGTTCTCATGGTTTTAAATAAAAGATTCATATGGTCTCATTTTAATGATATGACCTCAAAAAATTATGATAGTATCTGTAAACACAACAATTTATCTATTGAGATACAAATTCAACATTTAATCCCACTAATATATTAAAACATAATTGGAATTAGTCATAACAAGAGGGAAAAATATTCATTATGTGTAAATCTACTCTAAATGGTTTTTTCTTGAAATACTAGACATTGGAAATATAGATTTATGATAACCTGATCAAGGATTGAACTTCAAAAATAATATTTCCCCCTGAAACTAATGAAATATGTCATCCACATGGGGTGACATATGCATATTCTTAACTATCACCCATTTCAACATTATATATTCCACAGACAAAAAATTAGTCCCATTTTAACATCTAGTATAAAAGATGAGCGCTATATATGTAGAATCACTATGTGAAAACCAATTCTTTCTCAAAACATAAAACAAAACATTGATATCTTGTAGATATTTCGGTTTCATATCATACGAGCATATCAAAAATGATTGTGTACAAACAGCCAAATCATTCCTAAAATCAGCATCCCTCTTTGTGGAATACTTTATATTTCATTTTGGAAGACATCAAAGAAATACCTTACATCTAAAATAATATTTAAATCATAAAAATTTCATAGTGATAAATAATAATGGATGAACTAATACACTCTTATCAACTGGGTGGGAACATCATTCACAACATGTCCAAAGATCCCACTATTAAATAAACTTCTCAGATATCTATTCGATATGATATAAATTAAGTCATCAATGATAACAATCAATATCATAAAAATGGGAAAGAACTCAATCAATCTCAATCATGTTGGTACATATATCTAGATCTAGATTTTTGAAATTTCAGAATAACTCTTCATCAATTATTTTGAGAGACCAAGATGTCCATAAAAAACCTACTCCTCCCACATTTTAATAATTTTATCAAACAATAGAAAAAAGTAATGAGGTGCATTTTATGTTTATACATATAGAAAAATTGGAACATATACCAAATGTGAGGCACCAATACCAAATAATAATGATTCAATTGATGATGGATAAAAATAGTAGCTCTCTGTATCGTCATGATGGCATCACACCAGTCTAAATCTCATCCACAGTTTAAAGGTGCTTCACTCATGTGGTAATGAGTTATAGCCTCATATACATTGAATCATATTAATATTCTCTTATGAGCTTTGTAACTGATGAATTAAAACCATAAATAAGAATATATATATCATAAAATAACCTTAGTAGAGGGATTTGGTCTATAAGAAATGAAAATCATGGACGATGTAAGATAATTGTGTCGGGTGTACACATCCATTCCATGGTGATATAGTATCACATGCACACAAATAACATAAACTAGTTGTGAGGAAGATGTTGATGTATATGAACTACATGAACCACTCCCACAATGATAATAGAACATCATATTATTTCCCATACATGCCAATGAAAATACCACATTGTGAATTTTAAAGGGACGAATAACCAATCATTTCCATATATTTTATCATATTCTAATCTACAATTCCAAAAAGGTGGATTGTTATAGCACATATAATTTTGATTTAGTGTTCCCATGAAGACCCTATATGTATTATTAGAATTCATGTAGTCATTCATCATTACATCTAGTAAAATAGTATTCATTGTTAGTAACCGATTTGAGTATATTGACACCTAATACCCTCCCTAAAATAATATTTTTAACTCTAAACAATGCACTTTACTCATTTAATATGTACTACATTACTGGATAACTTGATTGTGAGACCCTTCCCATCCAATCCATTGTGGCTTTTTTTCTGTAACATGGAATCCCACCTGTTCTTATTAGGACCATATGGAATGAACATCATGTTTTTCACCTTGATATACATTGGAGTTTTTAAGATAAAAAATAAATGATTGATCATTTCAAAAATCTCATTCACATCTATATATTCACTTTTATAACTAATTTACGGGGAATTATTTCATAATAAATATTGTGATCAATGTACAACTTTAATACTTACTAGTATGGGCTCAACCACAGGGTTCTAAACATGTGGTACACTATAATCCTATGAATAAAATTATGTCATGATTGGATCTATAAGATTCTTATATAATGGGGGATTCCCTTATTGTTTATCTATTACTGTACCCTCCTAAGGAACCTAAGGAAATCATATTGAAGGAAGATTAATATATTCTAAAAAAAGAAAAAAAATCAGGAAATTGTGAAAACATTGGTTTATACCAGATAAATAAAATTACAAACTGTGATCATGGGCAAAAATGAATAATGGAGACACACATCATAATATCCCATTATAAATTGAGTCTTATCACGGTAAGAGATAATTAATAACACAATATATCTAACCAATATTTTTATTACAATATTATCTTCACTCCACCAAATGTAACATTAGATGTTCTTTTGAGGACAGACAACTTCTGATATCATTGTTTAATGAATTGGACTAGGTTACTATTAAGCACAAAAACTCCTAAAAATTAGTAAAATATATGATGGGAGTCCTCTATCACCATATATTGATTACTTGGACCTGACCATTAATAAAAAATAAATATACTGATTCTACCTAATATAAAATAATACACAATACACATATATGAAGTGAAAATATAGAAATAGAGAAAAAAATATACCGTATCCAAATAAAAATTTGGTAGAAATAAAAAAAAATTATAATCAACCATATTTTAAAAGATTAACCACATAAAAAAACTAAAACTATATATAACTACTTCATGTCCAAATGTGTGGAATTTTACATTTCCTCACAGCCATCTACCGACTCTCAATAGACATAATCCTAAACACCTAAATTTGTATCCGAACATTTAATAATTAAATATTCAATACAATATCTACACACTAATGAAGTATTGTGAAAGGTGTGATCTAATAGGCTCAGTTGGATCCCACCCATGCATTATATATCATGACTACGTAAAAAATATTATATTCTAAAATTATAAAAGATATAATAATCAGAATAAAATAATTTTTTTTACCAAAAATCATAATTAATATTTCCCCTATTTACAAATCTCAAAAACAAAACCATCTATAAGATTTTCAAATCATATTTCCTATAAAGTATTTCTATTTTATAAAAGATATATATATATCAATTAATAGAAGTAAAAAATAAATCATAAAATAGATTACCCATCATCGATAACCCAAATTTGTGATATCGTGGTTATTTGTGTATCGGTCTTGAGTAGTGCAAAGTACAAGTACCAGGTACCCATGAATCAAGGTCCTGGGAACATTTGAATGACCTTGAAAGGGTAAAATTGTACAATTTAATATCATGCTCTAAAATACAAATAATTCACAATATATTAACATTAGAATTGCCCAAAATATGAGCATTCCCAAATAGTTTAATATATTTTCCCCAATACTACACCTTCAACGTATAAAACTAAGGATCCCTTGTAAAACATATCAAAAAATTAAAAAAAATATTAAAAAAATTACATTATAATTTCAGAAACGGTCTTCCCATCATAATAATTACACACTATTATTTTGAAATTTTTAAAAAAACAATCCTTTATATACCATAGTTAGAGGAAAACCATAATTTATTAAGAACAATAGACACATAAAATGAATTAAATTATTCCCCTTCATTTATAAAATCAATATTCAAAACAAGATCATTCAATATTTCGCTTAACATTTTTTAGTGACATAATATGAAAAAAATTAAAAAATCTATGTTTGATGGAGTACAAGATATAAAAATAGATATTAACTGAAAATAGTTATTACTATTTAAATTTGACCATTAAAACCTTTCCATTTAATTTGTGGGCATAATTATTATTAACAACATTATGAATAATATGACAGTCCAACCATTTCCAAATCATTAATAACTTCATATTAAATATTAACTCGATTTTTTTAAAGTCATTTGATTAATTAAATATATGTTTTACTAAATGGTTTTTATTTCGTTTTATATGTAAAAATTATATTTTTTTTTCGATTTTAGAAAATATATTTTGAATAATGAATGTATCTTTGAAATTTATAATTTCATATATTTTTTATGAATTTTATTTTATAATTATATGCAAATTTTGATTGTTCAATCAATAGTAAATAAATCGTGTTTTTAATGAAAATATGATTTCCATTTTATGAAATAAAAAAATTATATTATATTTTAGATTTGTTTCAGAATGAAATAATTTACTATTTAGCTTAAATAATATAATTATTGTTATCTAAAATGAGTTTAGAAATAAATGTATAATAAATAAAAAATAAATTTTAAAATGTAATATTTATTAGAAAATGTATTTCATAATGTTTTTATTTGGAATATCAAATGAAATTAATTTATTTATGTGAATGTTATTTTGAGAAAAGGGTTCTATATTTTTTAGTGGTATAGAATTTATTAATTTATTAATTTTTATTTTATTTCTAAAAAATATTTACCTTAGTTATTTTTGTTAACATGATAATGGGTAAATCTAGTAATTTAGTGTAAACATATGATTTGATATTGATTATTAAATGACCTTAATAATTTCTTAAATTTTATTTGATGTGTAATTTTTGAATGTATTGATAAATTATTTGGTTATATGGTCTTTTGGTTCAGGTTTTTTGTCACTATGAACATTATAAAATTTTATGTAGATATATTTTTAATTGGTCACACACTCATATGTAATTACTATATTATTATAAAAATAGGGTTGTACATAAAAATTGTTTGGTTATAAAAAATATGTTTAACTATAAATTGTTTATTTTAAATACGTTATTTTTTATTTTATTAGGTATGAAATACTTACAATAAAAATTTACTGAATGCTGACACAGTAATTATTATGATAATAGATAAAAATAAATAAATGTTATAAAAATAATTAAATGAAATTTAAATTGAAATAATTTATGTTATTGGTGATTTTTATGATTAAATGTCATTTTATTTTTTGGTTAAAATATTTGGATATAATTTTACATTTTCAATTATGTTTATTAAATCATATTAACCAATTGTATAAAAATTTACATTATTGAAATTTTTTAACAAATAATATTTTATTGAATGAAATAAAATTTGAAAAAATAATATATAAGTACAATTTATTTGGATGTGGTTTCTAATATCATACATATTCTGTGTATATAAAAAATTAAAATTGATATTCAATATCCTGACCCTCTTGGAGTAAAAAATATTTTTTTTCATGGAAATTGGTATTGGGTAAAATCTGGGTTTTAAAAGAATTATAAGGTTAATTTTTTAAAAAAATTAACTAAAAAATATTTTATGAGAAGATTTAAAGGTATATTAAAATTATATATTTAATTATTTTTATAGGTAATTTGTTTTATAATTAATGAATATAAATATAATATTTTTATAGATTTAAAAAGATCCCCTCTGTACTCTTATAAAAAAACTCTCTATCATCATATTTCACTTAAAAAAATTTCTATGCAATATACATGACCATAATCGTTCAGTGAATCTATCACCTAATTATATATGTTTTTCATTTGTAATAGTACCAACCTTATAAGGATTAATTTTTTAATCAAATTAATCATTCAAAAGAGTAGATATATTATTATCATCATGTATTAGTTTTATTTCTTCTTCCTCCTCCAGAAAGTATTTCTAAAAAATGTTGAAATAATATAACAAAATTATATTTATTGAAATGGTATTCACTTACTATAATAACCTATATTCATCTCCACCATCCATCAAATTAGAATGAAATCTATCATTCATATGTGTGGTAGACTTCTGTTTCATGAACTGATGTGAATTTTTTCCATAACCATATATTTGGATGTTTATATATTGGAATTAATATATATATATATATATATATGATATTAATGAAATATCATCATTATGAACAGGTAATATATCATTTACTTTTTACAATTCCATTTATTGAAAAATGACAACATATTTCTTATTTAAGTGGAGAATACCACCTCTGCGAAGTGATGTGATTCATCATTCGTCATAATATCAATAAGATGATGTATTTTTATATGTATATTTAATTAAAAACATTTATATTTTAGATATTATGATAATTTTATTAGTTATTAAATGACACTTATCATTTAGAAACCCAAACTTCCCATACGGTGATGTTACATTTCTTAAATGGATATTTATTATATTATAGAAATAAAGGGATATGAATCATAAAGGTGTGTTACAATTGTATACTAGACAAAAATATATTTTTATTTCATTATAGATCATATATGACAACATTAATGATCTTCCAACATATAAATATTTTTTTAAATACACAACACAAAACAATTCATCATAGAGTATGCTGTGAAATTATTAAAATGGGTGATCATATATTATATGTAAGGGTAAAAGGCATGACATTAATAAATCATGAGAATATGTTTACAATAAGATTTTAATAACATTATTTAACAATAAACTAAACATAAATTGTTATTTACATGAAACATGTAATAAATCACAACATTTTTAAAAACCAGATACATATTATAATCAAAGAAAATAATCCATAACAAATAACATTTTTATTAGACCATGATATTTAGCACACATGTAATCATATAAATCGATTTTTTAAGTAGTTAATGAATCATTTTCAAGACTATCACAGTGGAATGACTTTACTCCCCAAACCATCATTTTTCCATGGTTGAGTTCCAGACTATCAAATAAGAAAAATTCCTCTACGGAACATGGTTTACCCCTTTCCAGTCTTGGTTATTTAAAGTGATATCAATCCACACCCAGTTCATTGGAGTGAAATAAAATTCACACAAATATAAAATTCAAAAAATAACATAAATGTACCAGAATATCAATAAATATTAATCATATCAAAACCCATGAAAATGGGTATCATATCACTTTTATCATATCATAACCTATGTAGAAAATTGTGTTCATAAAACATTTCATTATAAAATTTCCTATGGGAAAGAAACATGTATATAAAAAATAAATTTTTTAAAATTTAATCATTTAGAAAATAATATTGTTATCCATTGATCATATCTCTATGAAAGAATATGTAAATTCAATAGATGTCTTAATATAAATAAAATAATTTAGAAAGAACAATTGGATCATTTTTAATGAAGCCTGCCTTTCCACATTTAAATACCTTTTTCATAGATAATAAATTCTATACAACACTTCATTTAAAAATATATAAGATTATAAAAAATATATTTTATATAATTAGTGTTCCTGATATTGGAAAATAATAATTATTCATAACATAAAAAATTAATTATTCCTTTCAAATTTGTAATAAAATAAATATTTGATTTATTTAGGAAATGACATGAATATTCCATTAAAAATTTTGATAAGAAAATAAACATTTATAAATATTATATTAATATTATTTTTTTATAATGTTATAACTATTTTTAAAAATTTTAATAGAAAATATTGTTTGGTAACAGAAAACAAATTAAATTTAAGTGATAAAAAACTAAAAATTTTCTTAAAAACATTATTTTCATTATATTAGAACATATAGATAACAAAATGAATGTAACACTTTCATATTCATAAAAAACAAATTTATTATAAAATTGATTTTGTTTCAAAGAAAAATATATTATAATTCATCAAATATATATATAAAGAAAAAAATATTGAATTATTGTGAGACTATAAATGAACCTTAAAACATTTGTAAAATTACAATCATAATTTTTAATTATGATATACATTCAAATGAATCATTAAATACCTTTAAATAAATATTTTCATGATATAAATTTTTAATAGGGGATGTTCAAAATCAACACAATGGAATACATGGTGTATATGTTGTATGTCTCAAGAATGTGAAACTGAGATGATGCCTGAAAATAAATGTGAGATAAGAAACCCTTAATATATGTAACAACTTATTTAATAAATCATAAATCGTAATGAGTAATCTATTTATGTTTTTCATAAATGTGTTAAAAATACCTACTTATGTATATAATAAAATATATGATTTATTTACTCTTATTTTTATCTCTCTATTTAGAATTCCATTTTGAAATAACATTTTCATAAATAACTATGTTGTTTTTCTAGTATGTATAAATTTTTTATTTTTGATCCCATAATTTATTCGTGGATACATCAACACCATAATTTTAACAATGAAATAAATATCATATATAAATATTTTATATATATTTATTTTGAACCATAATGTTATATATATAAAATTAAATACACTATTTATAGAGACGGTAGGCCATACAAATGCATGAACATTGTTTCTATTGTCACAATGGATGAAATTAATGAAAGTTAAATTATATATTATCATTCTAGAATATTTTTTATTTCATATATATATATCACTTATATAAATTTAATTTTTCCTAATTAAA
Organism: Viscum album; assembly: GCA_963277665.1. Lineage (NCBI taxonomy): Eukaryota > Viridiplantae > Streptophyta > Magnoliopsida > Santalales > Viscaceae > Viscum > Viscum album. Next base: position 1,681,034,188 of record OY728163.1, on the reverse strand, counting down.
TTACATGAAAATCATTTTTAATCAAATAACATCACTTTGTGAGGCGTTAGTCTGTCGTATAAAAGAATTTTGTTGTGGTTTTATAAATAAAATAAAGTGTACAAAGGTATATAATATATGTTAATCATTTAAGTATAATTATTTCAAAATTATAATATTTATAAATAATAATAAAATTCATTATATCTCTCCATGTTAATTAGTGATGGAAAATTAATGACATCGGTTCATAGGTGGTTTCTTATCATACACATGGTAAGCTATTTTTGACACATTTTTGGGAGGAGGAGGTGTTTTTAGGTCATAAAAATAACCACAATATATATAATTAGTTCTAAGATGAAGAGGTTATTGTATTATCATATATTAATAATAATTTATTGTTTTAAAGTGATAAATAATATTAGATACTCAGTTAGGGGTGTACCATTTTATTCAAAGAACATCTATTGGATTGACCAAATAGACATCCAATGTTCCCATTAGAACTAAATATTATATTTAAGACTATATAATAGAATTAAGTGAGGTATATGGATATTTAATTTATAACCCAAATGGATCTTGATGGTTTAAGAGGAAATGAAAGTGGAAGGCATTTTATAAGAGAGTTGAGTGGCACAGATGTAATTTTAAAAAAGAAAACTATTTAACTATTTTTTTCTCATCACAAAAGGATAACAAATGTCCAATTAATGAAATGTATATGTTAAAATATTTCTATATCTCCAAAATGGGTTTCTAAATGTATCTATTTTATGGTACACCTAATCATATGGGATTAACCACCTGGAAAATTTGTTTTATCCATAAACATGTGAAACAATTTTTTCTTCCATTAATATTACTAATAGAAAAATTATAATTTAATTCATTAGATAATATAAAAAAATTTATATAAAAATATAAAAATTAATTTTTTAAAATATCCTTTTACATGATTGTAAATTTTTAATTTAATAAAAATTCTCCAAAAGCGTCAAAAAATAAATATTTCAAAGAGAAGAGATTCAAAATATTAATAAGTTATCACAATTAAATTAAATATAAAATCAATTATAAAGTAATTATTTATATATCATATTAATCATTTAAAATTATAAACAAATATTTTATTTATAAGTGAACAAAATGTGAAAAAACTACTTTTAAGATTAATAATTTTAATCGTAAAATTGTTTTCATTCATATCTATTGCCTATAACACAAATTATAAAAAAATTTGAATTTTTATATATTATATAATGTATATATATCATAATAATGATCATAAAAAGTGTTTTTATTAGGAAAACACTGTTTATGTGAATAAAAATACATTTATAAAAAGGATTTCTATTGTTTCAAAATGGTTTTAATTTTCATCTATAATTCATTGGTTACTAATGAATTAATTATATATAAATTTATAAATGTATATATTAAAAAATAAGTTAATAATATCCTTAGCCACCATTCGAATTCTTAGGTTACAACTATAATATTATAATATAATAGTAAATAATAATATTTGATTAATATGTATTGTTTTGTTAAAACATAGTGTTATAGGTAATGAAAGAAAAAATAAATTTTTTTCTAATATAATGTATCAAAACGTTTAAATTTCATAAAAAATCACAAAAAAATTTGATTGTCGTATTGTCCCCAACATAAAATTAATTTCGTGGTATAAATCATTGACATTGGTACCAACAAATTTGGATACACATAAATCATTACATAATTAGCTTTCCATGTAACATCCTAAAGCTTATTGTTTCAACATAAGTCATTGAACATATAAGTGGTTTTGATTCATAGAACATTCTGAGTACAATGAAGAATCCGCCCTGATTATACCTTGTAAAAATGATCAAGTTCTATCAGCATGACCCCTGAGTTCATTACTTGTGATGAATCAAGTATTTTATTCCTCCAGTGAGATATATGTAACATATCATGAATCTTTGAGAGGATTATTAGAAGCACCAAGAGGAAATATTTATCATTTAAATGATTAAGAATTTCAAATAGACTATTATATCCTAGGTATTGTTTTCCCCTATTTTTTCATGGATAAATTTATAAAAACACCTTTTCATGAAATTCACTATCTTAAAATCATCGATGATTATCATCATATCATTTTTTTCAACATTGTTTTTCACATATGTATTGCTGAATCAATATAAACATCCCTTTATATTAGTCAACTAACTATAATCATAACAGATTTCAATTTAAAACAATATTCTAGTACTTAAGAGTTCTATACATTTTTCTATTATAGCATGGTTATGGAATATAAAATCCTTTTAGACCATTGTCTTTCATCATTTACATTTCAAAATATTAATAATCAATATAAATATTATAAAATTTCACTCTTTATGTTCACCCACAAGAAATATTCTTTCAATTTAGGGAAATGGTAGGTGTTATACCCTTTTCTCTGATCAATTATGGGTTCAAGCCCCATATAATTTCCATATTCAAAAAATAATCAATATAATTTCACGTTATAAATTGTAAAAAACTATATTTATAAAAACATTATGAAATTGTAGTAACCCATTATTATAATGGCATCAATGACATGATAAAACCAAAAGGTTACCAATACCATTAATCATATTCCAAAAATATGTAAATAAATTCAAACACAAGTAATATTTTTACCACTCAACCTATAAACAACCAATGTTATATATTGCAATATATATCTCAAATAATTTTATAATATTGTTAAAATACCATCACATAATACCTTAATATACATGTCTATAATTTTAAACATACAACCAACCATAGACTCAAAAAACCATTATGGTATTTATAACTATTATGTTAATATCACATAAAGTCATTAATTCGTACAAAATAAGAAAAATCCTTTAATATTTCATGATTCTTACCACCCATATACAATTGATTAAATACTTCAACAACATAATTCTTTAGTTAAAATACATAAAAACATAAATCCATCCAATTAAAAAATCGAGATAGAATATGTCATTTTTTGTTCAAAAAGTTAATTCATTGTCTATGGTAATTACTTTTCTAATTCCCATTTTACCCACACATAATAAATTAAACTCTTCAACAATTTTACAATCTATATACATAATTTTATATTAACAATTAGAATACATACAATTTTTTATATTCATTAAGGTGAATATTCCCAAAATCATGGTATGTTTTATGATGAATAATATTTATTCTATATTTAGTACAACACTCACTTTTATAGAATAACAAATTCTTATAATTCGTTTCATTAGGAATATCACTAATGTAAACATTTTAAATTATATATCATGACATTTGATTATGAAGAATCATTATATATTTCACTCATTTATTCATCAAAATTTTCTCATAGTCAGTAAATTGTTATTCATATATTGTGTTAAATGGAATAATTATTGTTATAGAAATTTACATTTAAAAAATTATTTCAAGAGAAAAAATAATCACAGTGTAAAACAGCACAATCAAGAATTATCACATTTAGGTTTTCTAAAAAATGAAAAAATATATTGAATCAGTGACATCTTAAGATTATACTAGGTCATTAATAGTCATCATATATTTAAATAAATCATTATGTTATATAATGTGTTTGTTCATATAGATAAAATATACCTTGGGAGATTCAAAACCAGTGTGTACCAATACACATTTTTTGGTACTTAGTGATGATCGATTCCTGCTCAATACACCATTTTATGGGATATTACCCCGACATACATTCATTACAAAACCACAACCACATTTATTATCCTAAAATGGATATAATTTCTTATATAACACTTTCCTTATCTATTATAAAAAATTCAAGAAGTTTTCATATACATTGTCTCATTCTTAGATTTATCGATAGATATATCTTTATATTATCCTTAAAAATATCCATAGGGGTCTCATTGATGTTTTTTAATTGATTATAATTTTTCACTAATGATATTATTTTTCTCATCAATATAAACCCAATATTCTCCTACATATATTTTACTTTTTTGGTTAATATCCATTTCTTTTCATAAACACATTAACTGTAATAGCAACAGTTAAATTATGTTATAGAGTACAAAAATATCTTCTTATTGATTTTATGTTCCTATAATTATACCATAAGGACCATACAATGTATTACTGTATATATATATATATAACATACTCTTTTATCATAACTTGGTGTATGAAATCATAAAAAGGTTGAGATTAGAGGATCGATATGGGTAAATAAAAAATATATGTACATATAATGTGCATATGGGTATAAAAACTTTAGAAAAACATTCCAAATAATATAGTATTTACAATATTTAATAAAAATGAGTTATAATATAAAAAATATATGTTTATATGACATAAAGCATAAAGGCAATAGTTATCATCATAGATGAGAACATAACATATGAAAAAGGAAATTAATTATTGAATAAATAGAATAATTTAAAATCATTTATGTCATTGTTCAAGGAGAATCTTCAATTATATAAAAACTAATTTGGGCCATTTCCAAACAACCATATTAATAATGGTTTACTAGAGATAAAATGCATGGGGAAAAGTTTCTATAATAAAATGGGATCACCCCCAATTATATGAATGTTTATTTGATGGGATATAAATCATTACCTATTGCATTATATGGAGGTTTATGTCCCCCACATATCATAATTAAAACCATAAATACATGTGAAGAATTATCATAAAATATTAATCATATGAAAACTCATTAAATATAATGGGATTCAGAAAACATTTACTGTATCAAAACCCATGAAAAGAAATGGGTTTGTTAAAACATTTCATCAGTGCATAACACATGGAAAGAAAATTGGTTACATAATAATATATTAATTATAATTATAAAAAATAGAGATAATGAATAAAAATATTATTCTTATATCATATTATGATTATATAAAAAATAACATAAATATATGTTATCATATTATGAAAATTATTTGGAATGATCACTTAGATCATATTTTAAAAAAAACATTTCCAAACTGAGAAAAAAATTAAAACATAAACTTTTTTTGAATCTTTTTCATTCAAAATTAAAATTGAATCATAAATAATAATAAAAAATTATTGTTCATAATCATTGAAAAAAATAAAATGCTATACACATAAAAAAACTATATCAATTGAATTTTTAGTGAAATAAATACGTGAATGGTTTGGAGAATGACATGAATAATCCTTTAAAATAAATTTAATTCAAAGTAAACCATGGATAAAAATATCTTTTATAAATAATTTACATAATGTTATTATATTTTTTTACAAAAAAATAATAATCATTGTTTTGGAAAAAGAAAATCATTTTTACTAAATAGGGAAATAAAGGAAATTTTTCATAAAATATAAAATTGAACTCATCAGTTTATTTAGAGAGGAAAATGAAAAGAAAATATTTTTTATATCACAAAAATTTTGGAATGATAAAGATTAAATTTAATATATAATTATCAAAAAATTCCCATAACGGAGATATAAACAAATGCATTCTCAAATAGTAATGAGATTGTGAAATAAACCCTTAACACATTGGTAACATTTGATTCATAAGCATCATAAATGAACGACTATAAAATGAAAATTTACATAAAATAAAGAAAACAATGGTAATGATATAATATATAAAATGGTTTACTATATATAACATATAATGTAAGAATTGGTTAATAGCTGAATGTTTTGTAGATTTGAAAGTGATAAAAGAAACAATAACTATATTTCTCAACATAATTCATACAATCTTGAACCTATAGAATAATAAATATAAGATTAACATTAATATGATTCAGAATATTTTTTATATATATTAATCCATATTCTATTTTCTTATGACATCTATTTATAAATTCAATTATAATTCACAGTGAAAATAAATATTTGGAAAATAAATACATTGTTTTCATGAATGTTTTGGAATATAATTTTTTGACAACATTCATTAATCATGGATACATAATCTCCAAATAATTTTACATGGTATAAATTTCATATAAATTTATTATTTATTTATTTGTAGAAATATATAAACATTAGTGATAGAAAATAAAATACACCATTTATAGAGATTATATACAATATCAGTGTCCAGACATGGTTTTAATATTCGTGATAGATGAAATGAAATAAAATGAAATGATTTAATACAATTAGAGGATAATAAATATTTCAAATATATATAAATATAACATATATTCATCAAAATTTACCATAATTATATACCACAAAACGAATTGGTAAAAATAGAATCGAATCTCTTATCAAATAGGTTCTCTCTTGTATACATGAATGAAAATATCACATTCCCTACTAAATAGAAATATAAAATGTATATATGATATTATAATTCCATATGTAAATTTAAATGATTAATATAATATGTATATATATATTTATATATATATTAGATAATTTATGATATATAATAGTGATAATTAGCTATAGAGTGTGAATAATATCGGTTAATGAGGTGGTAGTAAGCCAACCATACAATCCACAGTTTTTATATTATTCTATGGATGAAAATATGTTCTTAGTTCATAATAGTATATCATTATATTAAATTATCAGTTTATTGTATCATCTATTATTAATAGAAATTGATATTAGTAGAGGATGAAAAGAAATTATTCATCATTATGGGTGTTATCATTTGTTCAAAAAACACATTTTGGCTTAAACCAATTGTGGGCCTGTAACATCCCAATTAAGTAATGAATACAAGATATTTTTATATATGTCTATTAATGAATTAGATAGTGTTTTAGAGACATAAAATGAGAATAAATCCAATCTTAAGCATGGAATACAGTAATATTTTTAAAAGATTTTTGTACTGCCTTTTGATGGAAAACCATTTTTGAATCTATCTTTTGAAAATTTTATAAGCTATTTTTGTCAAAATAAACTTATTATTTATTATTGGGACATCAAAATTTACTTTGTGTGAATTTTTGGTATTTTTCTGACAATGTTCATTTTTTTAATGAATAGTGAAAAATACTGCATTTTACATCAAAACTGCTTCTTAATCTAATTTATTTATATGATTAGATTATCTTTAGAATTGGTCTTAATGTGTAATCTGAATATATTTTTACCATTTAATCCAATGGTGGTCATTGGAATCAATTTCACTTTGAAATTAGACTTAAACTAGTGTCAATCTTTTGATACTTATTGTTTTATAAAAACACACTATTTTCGCTGACAGCGGGAATTAATTATTAAATTAATTAATGTGACTTATATGTTTTGAATTTTGTAAAATATAATTCATTTTTGAATTTAGAATATCAAATATTGCATAGGGTGAATTTTTGGTAATTTTCTGAAAAACTTCAATTTTTGATGAATAGTGAAACCACTATGTGGTACTTATAAAAACTGATTTTCCGTTTAAATGAAATTTTGCCATCATTGTGTTTTGAATTTCAAAAATCCGACATACATGGTTGTCATTAAAATGTAAAATGTGGTTCAATGGGATGAAAATAATTTTTTGGTGAATAGTAACTTTTTTTCATTAATCACGATTAGAGGTAATTAGTGTAATTTAAGGTAAAAATGATATTATAAAAATATGAAAACACCATGAAACTTGTCCTAACCCTATTGTATGAGTCATGGCCGATAAAGAAAACCCATGGGTAGATTTAGGGGACCCTATGGAGCCTCTTGGGTGAGATAATGACTTTAATGCCTTTTTTTAAGTAAAGGTGAAAATGACACTAACATAAATTGTTTTACTAAATCAATTTTTAGAATGGGTTATACTAATCATATTTTTGACAATAAATATTAATTAGAAAGATAAAAAAGACTTCCTACATCATATTATTTTATTATAATTTTTAGACATTAAATATATTAAATTATATATGACATCATGATGATGCAGCGATGACCTCATTATTTAACGATTAAAATAAAATGGAAGGATATTGTAATATCTAAGACCTAAACTTGTCCAAAAACTATTGTATGGGAATATTTCGAATCTTTATCATCTTATCTTAGAAATATAGAAATGTGGGACCTTAAAAATTCGAAATACTTTTTAAAATAAAATAATAGGTTCATGATTTCCAAAAGTGCCCCTCCTCTCCTCTTATAAAAGGCCCCCAACTCTACCTCATTTCACACACTCCTCAAGCCTTTGGCTCAGCCAACCCCTACCCATTTACTCTCTCCACATCCCTCTACACATCCTAGAAGATTCTTTGTGGGCAGAATCCTTTCAAATGAAGCCTTTAGGCTCAAATAAAAAGGAGTTACACTTTTAAAGGTAATTCATTTTCTCATGTTCATTTGCTTTATTTTTCTTTTACAACCCCCTAAGCTCTTTTTATTTAATTATTTTGTAACAACACTAGTATCTTCAATACACTAGGATTTTGTTATAAGATTTCGAGCTACACCCGCACACAACTACATCAAATGGTTAAATAACATACGGTTTTCGTGGATGGAAAAATTCTGCCTCCCGAAACGATGATTGTTCAATACTCATTTAACACCTTCAAAGGTGGAAATTATGATGTCAATATTTTTATATATGATATATAATATGTTTATTCTTTCCTTAAGCTTCTGTATTTTTCATTTATGTCATACCATTATTGTTTCCATTATGGATAAACACGATATCGTCATTTTAAGAAGTGCGGACTACCACCCCCTGAAAGTGATTTGATTTGTTAATACCATATGTGGGATGTGTAAAGGATAAAGTTAATTATATTATATATGTTATTATACTGTAATTATAATATACTCTTATATCATTATTATTCCATTCCAGAAATACAAAATAGAAATGGAAGTAGCGTTCATGCGTACGTACGGCTTACTGTCTCCGTGAACGGTGAATTTCATTTCTTACCTCTAAATGTGATGTAATATTATAAATACATGTATATGCTGAATATATATGATATATATGTTATCCAAATCATTAATATCATTCTGGATATAACGAACCTTTGACCAAATTAACAACATGTAAGTGTAAGAAGTCTATTTTTGACTTAAGAACCAACTACCGACAAAATGAACATTATTAACTTAAATGATTACATGATGTTCATAACATGGTATAAAAAGAATAATGAACTTGAAAAAGGTTATTAAGAAATTATGATTAACTCAAGTTTATTATTCAGGAGATTAAAGAATGGTCGGGTCAGGTCGGATAAGAGGTATGGGACTTCGTCTCAATCTCCTTTCATTGAGGCATATTTTTTTTTATAAACAACCTTCTTTTATACGGTGTATAAACCCCTTTGACTTTTACGTTTATTCAAAAGGAATATTTTTTATACGAAGCTTTTACTAAACGACAAAAGGGAATGTTTTTGTCGTACGTATGCGGCGACAATGACTTCTCCGCCGCCGTGACTATTATTTGAGTTTTGGCTTCCTCTACAAGCCATACCTTCTTTTTAAAAAAAAAATACCATGTTTTACTTTTCATTTATTTTGGTATTGAAAATGGTTTTCATAATGTTTTTATATCAATGTGTTGTATTTATATCTTGTGATTGAAAGGTGGAAATGTTATGTTTCCTTTATGTATATTTTATGTGATATGATTATGTTGATGTTCTTAGGCATTATTATGAAAACGGATGGTTCTGTGATAAACTAAGGGAGGGTGAGCCCGATATAGCTCTCCAATTCATTGGGTAACGCGAAGGACTGAAACATTAAGGTTTCTCCTGAAGAGATTTTAGGGAATATACTGTGATGGGTATTCCAAACGTAACCAAGAGGGTTACTCCCTACGTACGAATGTTATGGATGCCTCAAGTTACCTTTATGTCTTATGATTTCTATGATTTATTCATGATTTGATGAGGTATGTTAATGTGCATGTGTTTTATGGGTAAATTATGATTTCATTCTTATGTATATATGAACTCATGTTTCCTTTCCTTGTTTTTTTATATAACCCATACTGAGCTTTTTATGCTCATCCCAAGTTTTTTGAAATGTTTTCACAGGTCACGGGAAAGGTACATGATAATATGATAGTGTCAAGGAAGTGTCAAGAAAGAATCCATGTTTTATTTTAAATATGTTTCCATTGATGGTAATGAAGAATACTATCTTTATGTAACCACTTTGTTTATATGTGGAATGTAATGCAAGTTTTATGATCTAATTCTCTAAAACTCTAAACCCGAAAAGATCCTCAATGTGTAATCTTGTAATAACTCAAAATTATGTAAGGTTTAAGGCTAAGGCCTTATAGGTCCTACGATGGATTTAAAGAAAAATAATATATAACTAATGATATGAGCTAATTATATATGGTATTTGAGTAGTTATTTTGTTGATACAAATGTTTTTGGAAGTCATAAGAACATTTGAATTGGGTGTCCAATTATAAGTGTGGTAAGATGAATAATTGTTATTTTTTAAAAGAATACAATGTTTCCATGTTGCTATCATGTCATAAGATAATGAAATTGGAAATTATTGAACATTACATGTGATATGGAAGAAATATTATAATCTAGTTATATTTGGACATGTTTTTACATATTTATACACATGATCATTTATTTTAATCTCCCCAAAAACTCGTTTTAACATTAAATATGATAATGAATGTTTTAATTCCAATACTATTGTAAAATTTAATTAATTATGTTTTTAACTCCTGTAAATTCTGATATAAGTAAATAGTGTGTAATAGCAAATGTGACACACAAAAATGTTCATATAAGATAATATTACACCCTGATATTTACATTATATTTATTTTTAATGAAATATATTTACATGATTTTCTTGAATTACATACAACACTATTTTCATCTTTTTATAAATACAATACTAGGTTTAGTTATATTATACAAAACACTAAATTTAGAATGTGTTACATGAAACAATTAGAATATAATAATTTAACTTAATATTAATCACTTATATATTGGAATTGTATGTATGAATACTATTGACCAAAATATAATAATTACATTTATATATTAATTAGAAATAATGTAAGAACAATTGAAAATAAAAATAAATGATTTATGAAAAATATTATTAGTATAATTGATGGATTGGTCACTCTTAAATAAAATAGTTAAGATATATTTTTTTTCAAGTCATGAAAAAAATTCAATGAAATCATTCAAGAAATTCTAACAAAAATATTTGATAATGGTGATTTTAAATGATTTTTCTGAAGAGTTAATTTTTTTATGAATACCAAAAAATATATTTTAATTGAGAACTCCATTTTGATTATTAATTTATAATGTAAAATTAAATTTCAAAATATATCAAATATAAACTTAGTTTCCATTTTTATAAAGTACTTCATCTTAATAAATTTGAATAATTTTCAAATTGAAATTTTTTAATAAAATATTATAAAAATTTGGTTATATTTACATTAAATCCATATTTTCTCATTACATATCCATTATTTATTTTAAATTTTATATTTTCAATTATTTTAATTAAATTAAGAAAAATATAATTATAAATTAGAATCATAATATTATATAATTTTTAATTAGATAAAAAATTATTTTTAAACAAAAAGAATAGTTGTAAAAGAAAAAATTAATCACAATAATAAAAGAAAAAATTTATTTTCTTGTGGTTAGTCAAAAATCATAATGTCTATAATTTACCTACCAACTTGTACAACACACATTTTAAGCCCATATTTAAAAATTATTCCTTATTATATAGATATTTTTATATTTTTTATTTTTCTAAAAGAAGGAAATGTGGGTATGATTGAGTATTTTTATAAAATTAAATGTTTTCCACTCACTTGTCTTATAAAATCCACCTCTATACTATCTTATTAACAAATTAAAAAAAATTATTAGACATTTGATGAAAAACTCACTAACCAACTACCATCCCCTCATTCAAGAAACCTTATTTTATGATTAAAATAAACCTAGTATAGAATTAGTGTAATCATAAGGATGATATCTGAAGAAGAGTTAAAATTTTCTCAAAGTGTGTAGTTTTAATCATACATTAAACCATTTAAATTCATATTAAACCATTATAATATAATATTTTCAGTATATTAAATATACATATATATTTTTATATTAAGTAAATTACCCTCAATGATAACCAAGTCTATTTAATCTATATCGAAAACATCATTTGTGTGTTTGATATATTATGTCATCACTAACTGATATTAATCATTTTTCGATTACACCCATTAACGGTTTGTAATGATGATATATATAAAGTATAAATATTAAATTTTTTTACAGTAATTATAACTCAATATTCATTATTATAACATATCAGGTTATTATAGAATAAGTCATCTTAATATCTATTATAGAATATGTCTTCTTAATATCTATTAATATAATGGGTTTCTCTAAAAACAAACTTTTCATACAAGACTGAGTTATACCAAAAAGAAATACATTATTAAAAATATTATTTTAAATGGTTGTTAATGCCGAGTCATTTTATTTGTAGAAATGAACCTAATTAACTATATTATGTTTACAGATGTTTGTTTAATGTTTTTACCTTCGTCTACTAAATTTAATTCCATATTGTAATAATAAATACAATCTTATTCATAAAAAGCACTAAAATGTTTAAAAGGTAGATTTATTTCATGTTGATAGAGAACCCTTTTTAATTATATATTTTGATAGTTTTATAAATTTTATATGAAAAATTAAAATTATTATTTTAATGGTTGACATAAAAATTTAATTTGGTTGAATGTTTGGAATTTTTATGATAATATTTTTTTTATGGGGTTCTGAAAAATAATTCAATTTTATTCCGAACTAGTTTTTCATTTGAATTATTAATATATATATGGTATCCTTTTAATTGGTTTTAATGTATAATTAAATAATGATTTTTTCAATAATACATTTAATGGCTTGGAATCTATTTCTATTTAAATGTGGATTTAAAAACACTGTGTATTTTTTTCAAGTTTTAATTTAAAAATCCCATTTCCTTATCAAATCAAAGATATTAAATTTTTAAGATATTTAATAAATTGAATGAATTTAATATCATTAAATTCAAATAAATGGTTTTAATAAGTATTAAAATTATTATCTATTATGATGAAAATAAGTTTTGTTAAATATTAACTTTATTATTCAATATACAACAATAAGAGATACATTTGGTAATTAATGATATAAAATTTCACTCAAATAATATAAAACTATAGAAACACTTGTAATAAAATTATTGGATAGATTATAGTCAACAAGAAAAAAAATTGGGCTGAAATTGTGTCCTTTTGATACTACTAGGATTTGATTACGGCATTAATAACATTTTATTTAATGTAAAAACAATGATTTCATAAACACCTATCTAATTAATAAAACCACATTAATATAGGGTTATATAAGTGACATATTGGAATACAAATATTTCATTATAATGATAAAAAATTACATACATCGTTATAATTTATTTCTATTTTTTAGGTATTAAAAATTATTTTTAATTTTGACTCAATGATGATGTAGTAATAGATTAATTAATGAATGAATCAAATAAATGATATTAATAATATTAAAATACTTATAAATTATAATATCACATTTTATATAGGATTTTTTGGATGAATTTGAGGTGATTGGGATGAGTGAAACTAGTTTTTGTGATGTAATCACATTGTTATGATTTTTTAAAAAGTCATATAATGAGTAGTCTTGCACAAGACATAATTTATATTTTAAAATATATAATATTTATTTAAATTATTTATAATTTCTATAAAATATAATTATTATCCAAGATGTTTTAGTAAGTGTAAAACATTCATTAATGACCCATTCATTTATAAATTTACATGTTGTGGTATTTTTTTTCTCTCAACTAGATAATTACTTAATAAATAAATAAGCTGTAAAATGGTTAAAACATAACGATAAAGATTATGAAAATATCAATAAATTGACAACTTTTTAATGGATGAATGTATACTGACCCATAATCCAAATATCATTGATCTAAATATAATAAGGTAAATTTTTATTATGAAATTAATTTATATTAATATAATTCTTTTAATAATTCCATTAGTTCCCTGCCCCTCTCAAATAAAAAGACACTCTTATTCTCTATTAAGTACACTTACAATCAATTTTGGTACTTATCATATCATCCAAAAACATTTCCTTGGTTCCCTACCCACATTATTGATGCCATATTTTAGGCATAAACCCATTAATAGAGGTGTTATGTTGTTTAAAAACGTGATCATGTGAAGACAGGGTACTATTTTTTTTAGAGTTTCTATTTTATTTCTTCTTACACTTCCTTAAAATTCCCACCTACTATGATAGGATCATATCTATACTATCAAAATATAAATATATTTATTATGTTAAAATCATTACATAAATCGATCTCCACTTCCACTAAATTTTATTGTAATTAATCATTTTTATGTACTTGTGAACTATCACATCTGCGAACAAATGTTATTTGTTTTCCATAACTGTCTCTCATGATGGGTTATAATGAATACATTAATGTTAATTTTTTATATTCATAATATATTAATAATTATAATATATAAATTATTATCTTACATTCCATGCAGAAAAAAAGATAATATCATTCGTATGTTGGTGTGGACTTTCACCTCTACCATGTGATGTGATTCATTTTTTCACTATATACCTTGTATGATGTATATATATATATATATTTAAAAGATCAGTATTATATTAAATTTGTTAAAAAAATTATTTCTGGATAAAATAAAAATTTCTAATTTATATAATGAAAAATGACAAATTACAATGTTACCGATGCATATATACAACCTACCATCTTCATAATTATTACATTGTTCATTTTTCAAAACCATAATTAATGTATTGTTTCAAAAGTATAATTAATTTAATAAATTGGTCATTAATTCTTGATATTATTTTGGATATGATTAATTTATGACCATATGAACAAATTTATATCATAAAATGATCATTTTTGATGCTACGTGTGGAATATTTACAAAAGAAAAAATGCGAACATATATAATTATGTGACTATTATAAAACAATATACTCATGATATAAATGGAATGGTGGATATTAAAAATGTTCTCATTAAATTCTAAATTAATTTATGGTAATTATTCCTGAATATAGTAATAGTACATGACGTTTTGATGCTGAGGAAAGTGAATTCATCTCAATCTCTATACATTATGGAATATTTTTATGTTCTGAACCACATTCATTTATAGAATTTATAACATACCCATTTGAATTTAAATTTAATTTAATTGTTTTTAAAATTTACTCTTTCTATATGAAGTGATTTGCTAAATGAAAAAAAGATCAATTATTTAACTTATACTGTGACAATGAATTTTTTTCCATAGTGACCAGTATTTTGTATTTTTATTCTTTACAAGATGTAATGCTTTTAAAAGAATAATAAATACTATTTCCACTTTTAGGTATTTTAGTATTGAAAATGTTGTTTAGAATGTAATTATTTTATCAATATCATTAAATTTTATTTTGTGATTGAAATGTGCAAATATAGTTTTTCATTTAATGTTATTCTATCTATTGTGATTATGTTATGGTTATTGAAAATTGATTATGTATATTGGATGTTCCATGATAAACAATGGGATTTTTGAACTTTTATTTCTCTCAAATGTATTTTTCAATGAGATAGAGTCATGAAATTTATTTCTCATAATATATTTAGTAAATATACTACCCTGGGTAATCCAAATGAAATCATGAATTTTAATCCATGTGTAGATATGGAAGCTACAATTTATGTCTGATATAGATGTTAAAATATACCTTTCTGATTTATTATTTCTAAATTGTTTTGGGGTCATATGAATTCATGTAGTATGTTAAAGGGATTATGTTTATAAGTAAAATTTATGATTTTGTGAAAATGTTTTCATGAGTACAAAAAATTCATGGACTAATGGGTTTATTCCATATTTTATATCCCTTATTATGATTTGTATGATCATCCAATGATTTTTAAATGACATCCATAGGGTAGGATGAAGGGTAAGATAATGTAAGAATAAAATAATATCTTTAACAAGAAATAGAAATCATATTTTAAATACTATTATATTGTGAATATTGGATGGTGAGTAGATGTGTCTACATTGTAATATTTGAATTGATATGTAATAGTTATGGCCCAGGTCACTAAAAATCTAAACCAAAAAATTTCCTAAATGTTAATTATTGGTTTCAATCATGGTTATGTAACAATAATGTATTTAGCCTTAAAGTTGGTACCAATGGACTATTTTGACAACATTAGGGGCCAAGATATTTTTAATATAATCTCTATAGTCGATGTTTACATTATTTTAAAATTTAAATTATATATAATTTTAGGATTATCATTTTGTTTCATGTAACATATATCTATTAATAATATTTTTTTTAGAGGAAACAATGATTCTATGATGGGATGAAATATAAAGGAAAATAACCTTTAAAATTGTCATCCTCATATCGAAAGAACTGAAACTAAACAATTTATTTAGTGATGGAGAAATTGGTTCAGGCTATAAGTAGTTAGTGTATCTATTAATGATTTAATCCAAATCATCCACACATGAACCTGTTTTTAGTGGGGAAAATCATGAGGCAACATCCCCATAAATCATAGAATCATCTAAACACGTGATATCTTAATGGTTTATAAAACCATAAGAAATGTTTTTAAATGAAAATGTTTTTTCAGAAAATTAAAATGATAGTCTTCTAGTCTATCATTTTGATGGTGAACTCGATCAGTGGAGTTCAATGGTTATAAATATCAAGTATAGTGATGATATTAATGCTCTTTATTGGGATCGATTTTGTACTCTATTTTATGAAAAATATTTTCATTAGGATGATTAACTTTGGATGGGAAAAAATTTAATAGAATCATGGAAACATGAGGACACGATGACTGGTTATTAAGAAAAAATCACTTGACTAGAATAGTATGCTCCAGAATTCATCACAGATCATTATAGAAAATTCAATAATGTTTACTTTAGGTTAAAACCATTATATTGACGGGTATTATATTCCCATATGATCAAAAAATATGAAAATAATGTTTGATGGGTGGCTAAAGTGGAAATAGTGTTTCTTGATGATGATTTGTTCTTTATAAACTAGTAATTATTAAGGCTGAGGTTGTAAGTGAAATTTAATAATTAATCAATAAATCCTGAGGGTAAGAAAATTATTTATATAGTTTTTTAGATTTATGGTAGATAAAAAAAATGAATAGTTCCTTCTATATTCTAATATGTGCTTATCCTAAGATAAAATGGGACATGATTCATGGAAATTCACTTTAAATTATCAGGGTAATCATAAGGAAAAATATGATGTATATTTCGTATTATTCTTTAATGTATTCAGATGGTTCATTATAAAAATTATTTTCTTATGATGAATTTGAATGTTGGGATGCAACAAGACTATATGCAGAAATTTTTGGTGAAATCCTTTGTATTATTTTAGTATATTTTTGGGCATATAATGATGTGTTATTGGGTATACTATTAGTTTATTCCTATTTTTCCAATTTTTTGTTTGATTCAATGTCAACACATTGTTTCATTTATAAGAAATGTCTGGCATTCAGCCTTATGAAATGAATCTAGTACATGTCATAATACACCTAGGGGAAATTATGATGAAATAATAAATTTTAAAAATATTCCTTTCTTTGTCTAGGAATTGTATTTACATGAAACACTTGTTTTTTTCATTTAGTATTGTATTTGTTATTTTTGGTATGGAATTTTTTGTCTTAATCTGATAAGATTTATTGTAGATATAAAGAAGGTTCTTTCTTTAAATGTTTTTCAGTTAGTGTACATGAATGAAACCTTAACATTTTTTACACATCAGGATGTTGAGAAACTAATAAAACATTTTAATTAATGTTACAATGATCATATTGAAGGAAAAAATTAACTCTTAAGAATAATGATGTTGAAGTGTTAAATGGGTAACTTAATTTTTTTCTAATGAGTTTCCTAGTATTATACCTGATTAAGAAGGTGAATTTACTACTTACATAGTTAATGATGCTGAGACAATTTCAAAACATCTTAATCAAATGGATCAAATTGATGATTTAGATTGGTAGATGATATTTTTGGAGTTATTAAATACATTTTTCATTTTACTAGGAACTTAACCATGTGGTGTTCTTTCCTTGTTTTTTATAAATAATGATGGTTTAATTACATATTAAATTGATTATTATGCCTTGAATAACATCACTCTTATAAAAAAGTATCATTTTTCACAAATTGATGTTTTTTATCATCTCTATAGATCATAATAATTTTAAATGGATTACTTGAGGTTAGGTGACCATCATTTGAATGTAATGAATTTTGGTATTTTTAAGACTAGTGTACATAAAAAATATTGAAATTATTAATTTTTATTTATGGATTTCAGGTTAGCTAATTCAACTATTTTATTAATGTATATTATGAATAGAAATTCACTGAGTTCATGGATATTTTTTTGGTTGTGTTTATTGATGAAATTTTGGAATATTCTAAATGTAAGGAGGATACTGATAGTCATCTAAGGGTAGTTATACAATCCTTAATAGAAAATAACATTTATACAAAATTCGGAATTTGTGTATTTTGGTTTCACACATTTCATTCCTTTGTAATAATTTATCAAAATATTTCATTACTTTTTTTCCTACTAAAAATAAATTTGTTGACGAATAGACAAGACCCAAAAATATAGTGGACATTCATAGTTTTTATTGTTTAGTTGGATAATATCAGAGTATTCTTTAAAATTTTTCTAGTTCATCTAGCATAATGACTCTGTTAAATATAAAATGCGTTAATATCATCTACACAAATTAATGTGATTATTGTTTTTTGGGAATTGATAAGAAGATTATTTAATGCTCTTGTTTATGAACTACCTTCTAGTAATGCTAATTTTGTTATCTAAAATGTTACTTCATTGAAATGAAATTTGTTTTTCATAATTATGAATTATATAGTAAGTACATAAACATCATTTTCATTAAAAAATCCAATGTTATAATACCGTATACATGAATTGAAAATAGATAAAGTTGTTTTTGAAATAAAAATTTGGGTACACCTTATGTATGAAGTAAATTGTAAAATATATAGTGACCTTAAAATTGGAAGTATATATTCACATAGAAATAATTGAACATGAGAAAAAAGAATATTATTTAAAACAATTGATTATTTTCATTGCATGATTTGGTACTCGAGTAGACTTTATGTCTATAAATATCGGCATATAAAAGCATGATAATCCCAATGATTGATTTCATTGCTGTTTTGGATAAAGACAAGGGGAACAATACCAAGCCATTACTCATGATTATGTTCTTTCACTATTTTTTCATTCATTATTGTTATTATAATTCATTTATTATTTATTTATATACATTAATTTTAGCACATAGATATTATAATTCCATCAGTGAGTAGCTGGTTTTAATTATCATCATATGCTATGTTCATTTATTTATATGGAATAAATTAATTTATTGTCCACCAGTTTGATTATTTATAGGCTTTTGATACATGTTATAAACTGTTTTTCTTCTAATTTATATGATCATTTGATGTTATTAATATTTTTATGACTTATTATATACTCCCTTTATATATTTTATATGAAATATGAATAATTATTGTGAAATATTAATGTTTTAATAATAAGTATAATTCTTGAGCATTTTTAGAAGTAGTCCATTTGAGACAATTTACTATTTTATTTATAACTCTCACCCTACTGATGAAAATTGTGTGGTTCTTGTCTTTTAGGATTCCTTATTCAATATAAAACATTTAATTATAAGGTATCATGGGCTAAGTCTTCAATTTGAAGGCTCATATGGACCACACATTAGGTCCTACAGAATCTGTGATGAAACAATACCAGTCATGAAGATTGAATTACTATGCTCAATATAGACGTTAAAATTCTTCATTCTCCTAAATGATTCGGGGGAAATTTTAAGGAGTCTTGGATAAAACATTAAAGGCCCAAATCTAAAATCAATTGGCCCAACATATGCATTGAATTCCATCCCACCACTCTGGCCGAGAAATAAAATCATTACAGTATTCTTGACATATATATTAATTTAAGCATCCAATAAAGCTGATATTTTTTAGTGTGATAGATGAGATATAAATGGAAGACTTTTTTTGAGAAATCATTATGTTTTGAAGGAATATTCCTATTCCAAAATCCATTCACATTTTTTCCATTGAAAAGTATGGATTGAAATGGATACTTTAACTTTGTTTAATCAACCGTCCATAACATTGACTACGTAGATTAAAATGTGTACAAATTTTTAGAGGCTTGTTAAAAATTTATTATCAAAAAATTTGAAGAAGGAGATATCTCGAGATTCAGCTGTCCTTATAGCCAAAATGGCGATGAAAGTGGAGGGACATATTGGGAATGCAAAAAGTTCACTTCCTTGGGCTATAAATACATCCCCCTCCTCTCTTTACAAGGGGTTGACATTTCAGAAGATAGGATCACATATTGGAATGACCAAATACTTTAAAAATGCTTGGGAGGACCTTCCATACTCATGTTTTAACATGAGATACCCTTCCACCTCTCTTTGTATCATTCAACTGTTGTGTTGTTCTTTGTTTGTAATCTTGTATGATTGTGTTTTGTAATTCTATTTTAATTCAAGTTTCTTCTTCAATTACTATTATTATCATACACCTTCAGTAGTTTAATATTTATGTCTTTAAAATAGTTTAAATAAATTTGAATCCCCTTCCCTTCTTTTGATTCATCATTCAATCAAAAGTTGGTTTTTAATTATCATCATTGTTTGTGTGTGTGTGTCGACGTACAACTCTTTTATTATCCCTTTAGTTTTCTTCTTTTCATAATTTATCATCATAATAATTTTAACCAGAATATTAAACAACCAATTGTATGAGTAAATATCTCATTGGGCTGAGTCAAAATTTAGGAATGTTATGTGATTTAGAGTATTTTCTTGATGAGTATTCATTAATTTAACATTGTGTATGTTGGACATAACATGTCATGGATTAATGACATATTTTTTTAACATGTGGTTTACTTGGATTATTGGAATCATAAATACACTACCATAAAAATTTAATTTTAATGATTAGTACCCTATTTTATGTTATGTTCTTGGATTAAATATCTTAGGAATTCAAATCAACGTCATCTTGTGACATGGGTGTTAATTTAATGAAATATAAAGAAAATCACAAGGATATCACAAGCCTAACTACCTAATCATGAACACACCCCAATCATTATAAATTTGATAAATCAATTATTTTCAATCAATTATTTCAATAATGCTTTTCAAACAAACCCCCCAAATCAAAATACAATCAACTAAAAACAAATGAGTATTACAAAGTATCATCACCGAGGAATCAACCCGAGTGTTTCTATACACATTAACAGAGCACCGAAATATTGAACAGTCGATATGTGACAATATGTCGTCCATTTAAAATGGAGTCATTACTGGGGATGGTGCTTTATGTATTCATTATTTTATGGTTATTGTAAAAAACCCAAAAAACAATGTGTAAAAAAAATTAAAAAAAACACCCAAAGAAAAACCTATCTTCTCATTATAATCATAAACATAAAAAAAAGTACAATGAAAAATCCATCTCCCTTTTCTTTCTAACAAACATCAGAATGCCCCGTAGCCTCCCAAACAATCCATCGGATTTGATTGGCCCTAAAATTGAGCGAACAATTCTCCAACTTAGGAGGATAATAAGAGATAATCAACTCATTCAAGAACCAGTCCTTGTCCAACCAATTTAATTAGATATGGTCAATCCTGGAGAAAAAACACTAAAAGAACATGCTACCCCTGATATAAATTACCAACCTCTTGTTATACAATATCCAAAAATAATGTATGATTTAGAACTCAAATCGGGTTTGATTCATCTACTCCCTCATTTCCATGGGCTAGCCGATGAAGATCCACATCTCCACCCTAACGATTTCAAAGTGGTGTGATCTACCATGAAGCCTCAAGGGGTTTCTGAAAAACAAATCAAACTTTAAGAATTCCATTCTTCCCTAGCAGACACTGCTATGTAATGCCTCTACTACCATCCTCCCATTTCAATAACCACATGGAATGACATGAAGGGGATCTTCTTAGAGAAATTCATTCCTGCTTATCGTACTGCTTCTATCTGAAAGGAAATAAGTGATATCTGTTATTTCCTAAGTTAATCACTCCATGAATACTAGGAGAGGTTTGAAAATATTGTTGCAACCTACACACACCAACGAATCCTTGACCAACTCTTCATCAAATACTTCTATGTGGGGTTATTGGCTATGGAGAGAACACTCATGTATGCTGAAAGTGGAGGTGCTTTTGTTTATAAAAATCCTATAGGTACAAGAGATCTCATATGTAACATGGATGAAAACACACAACAATTCCATACTCAAGCACATGTTCAAGTCAAACAAGAATATGATAATCTATCTATTGAGCCGAACAAGATGATCGAGTGGATGAGTGAACATACAGGTCTTGTCCGACAACTAGTTGTGGCTACCAAATCCCCAACCTCATCTTCTTCACAACTAATGTTTCCGGGACCTGTCAAAAACTATGGAATCTGCAACTCTTCATCTCATCCAACATAACCATGTCCACAACTTCAAGAGGATCAATCTGATTTTACTGGACCAATGGAGCTCAATGTGGTATATGCTCATCGGAACACCAACCCTCAACTATTAGGTATGTTGGTTAGAAACATCATCCAACCACACTCTGAGCCTTATATTCTTCTTATAACCAAGACCTTCGGTATGGTAAACCCATATATCATCCCCTTCAATTCCATCATCAAACCCAAAACTCGTTTCATTATGGTCAAGGTGTTGGTTACTTCCAAAAACATTATCCTTTTATTCCTCAACCTTGAAGGAACAATCATCATCCTCGATTCCATTATCCTAGTGAGCCTTCCTAATTACAAAACCAATACAATCGCTTTCCCAAGAACCAATATCAAGGAAATACCAATCCGGGACAATCCTCTTCTTCCAAGAAACCATGGGAATGTGCAGTTCAAGATCATGCCTCTTTAACCCATTCTCGCCTTAATAATATTGAATCCCAAATTAGTCAACTTTCATCCCACCTAAGTCAGCAGAAACCATCAAAATCTTCCCAACTTCTAGATCCACCATTACCCAACACCAAGGATAAAGTGCAATCACACTTAGATAGGACAAGAAAATTTCTATGCCTCAAGATAAGTCCTCCAACCATCCTTTGAATGTTGACCTAGAAAACCAAAAGAACAAGAAATGTAAAAAGGAACATGAAACCATTCTCTCATCTCTTTCAATTCCATTTAAGAACCCAATTCCTTTTCCTTAAGTCATATCTAATCCAAAGAAGTCATTTGAACCCGATCCTTAAATGCTCGACATGTTTAGATGTGTTGATGTCGAAATTACCCTCTCAGATTCCATAAAACAAATTCCTATATATGTCGTGTTTCTCAAGGAGTTGTGTACCCACAAGAGGAAACTTAGGACCATCGAAAATGATTCCACCTAGCAGTCCATACCCATTATGTGAAAAGATCCAGGGACCTTTACGGTTCCTTGCAAAATTGGATGTTTTAACATTGATGATTCACTCATAGACCTAGAAGCCTCAATTAATGTCATGCCCAAATCCATATTCTCTAACCATGGTCTAGGTCAGTTACATTCAACGAGTGTTTGAAATCAGTGAGCCAATAGAAGCACTACCCGTCCAGAGGGAATAATTGAGGATGTCCTTCTCTGAGTCAGTGATCTTATCTTCCCTGTTGATATCTATGTCCTTGACATGGAATGTGAGATGAACTCTTATCAATCACCCCTAATTTTATGATGACCATTCCTCATGACAATGGGAACCACGACTGATGTCTATTTTGGAGTCTTATCCATGGAATTTGTGTGAGCAATTGGTCATGTTCAACATTTTCCATGCCATGCGATACCCTTCTGAGGATAACTATGCATTCACAATCCATGCTTTTGAGGAAACTTTTAATAGTCAATCGATCCCCATTCCGTAATGTTCATCCTTTTCATAGGACAAAGGATCATGTGAAATCTGCATTATGATTAACGAATTCATAAATGGTGAAGTAGATGAGGACCTATCATTCGTAGACTCAATCAATCTAGAAGAATTTGAAAACTCTCTTGAATCCCACATCAACTATTATCTATAATACTCCACCTTGGACAATATTAAGATGAATGAATCTGAAGCAACTAAATTCCCTTCTTCCATTCATGAGTTATGTAACCCAAAAATGATTAATGAGACTAATCTAAAACCTCTTCATAAACACCTAAAATATGAATTCATTTTCCATGATCACTCATATCCTCTCATTATCTCTTCTTAACTTACCTAAACTGAGGAGTCCTAACTTGTTCAAGTGTTAGAGGAAAAAAATGCCTTAGTTTGGAACCTAAATGACATGCCAAAAATAAACCCCTCCCTTTGCATTCATCACATCCATCTTCATGAGTCATCCAAACAAATTATAGAACCACAAAGAAGTCTCAATCCACTCAAAATTGAGGTAGTTAGGAAAGAGATCACCAAGCTTCTTCAAGATGGTGTTATCTACCTAATATCTGATAGTGAAAGGGTTAGTCCAATTCCAGTTGTACCTATGAAGGATTGGATAACTTTTGTCACAAATTACCATGGAGAGGTAGTCACAACTCGAGTGAAAAACAAATGGAGTGTGTGCATCGACTATAGGAAATTGTATGTTGAAACAAGAAAAGATCACTACCCGATTCCATTCCTTGTTCAAATAATGGAATGATTTTCTATAAAGTCCCACTATTTCTTTCTGGATGGATACAATGGCTACTTCCAAATCCCAATCACACCTCAAGACCAAGAAAAGACTACTTTCACATGCCCCTTTGGAACATATCCATATAAAAGAATTCCTTTTGGACTTTTCAATGCTCCTGCAACATTCCAGAGGTGTATGATGAGTATCTTTTACGAATTCATTGAACACTGCAAGGAAGTGTTCATTGATGACATACACATTTATGGTGATTCATTTGAATCTTGTTTGAATTCAATATCTTTAGTCCTCCAAAAGTGTGTCAAGTGTAACCCTGTGTAAAATTCTGAAAAATGTCACTTCATGGTTGCAAATGGGAATGTTATAGGGAACATAGTTTCAAAAGATGGAATTGAAATTAATACTACCAAAATTTAAGTGATCCAATCAATTCCTCAACCCAATTCTATTTGTGACATCCATTCATTTCTCAGTCATGCTGGTTTCTATCAGCGATTCATCCATAACTTAAGTAAAATCTCCCTCACACTCACTCGGTTTCTCCAAAATGATGTATCCTTCCATTTAGATGGGGTTTTCAAGAGAACCATTTTTCAACTCAAAACTACTCTAACATCATCCCCAATAATCCATCCCCTAGATTGGTCCTTACCCTTTGAGTTGATGTGTAATGCTTCTGATAGATCCGTTGGGGTAGTTCTTGGTCAATAAAGAGAAATGATTCATCATGTCATCTATTATGCCTCAAAAACATTGGATGAAACTCAATATCACTACACTGTCACTGAAAAAGGAACATTTAGCAGTGGATTTTTCCTTAGATAAATTTTGGCCATATCTCTTAGGTGCCAAAATTATCATCATCACATTACATTCAGCTATAAAGTTCTTACTCAAGAAAAGAGATTCCAAACCGAGGATAATAAGATGGATCCTAATGCTCCAAGACTTTGACCTTGAAATAAAATATAGATTAAGAAAATAAAACCTTGTGGCTAGTCACTTGAGTAAAATTTCTAACTCCTATCATTCTAAAATCATCTATCCAGAATTTCCCATTTAGCACCTTTCATCTCCCACTCCAAAAATACCATGGTATAACCCAATGGTAAATTACTTGGTTTCTCGTGTTTTTACTGATATTTTTTCAAAAGAACAAAAAATGAAGTTGAAAAGTGATTCAAAATATAATTTTTTGGAAGAAAATAAACTTGGGAAAACTGGGGATGACATGGTAATAAAGAGATGCCTCGATGAAAATTAACATTCACCCATATTAGAATTCTGTTAGTCAATGCCTTGTTGTGGACACTTTCGACCACAAAGGACCTCCCGAAAGGTCCTAGACATTGGATTCTTCTGGAATCCACTCTTCAAGGACTCACATGAGTTCTTCTAATCTTGTCCCACTTGCCTACATTTTGGAACAATTTCCCAGAGACATTAAATTCCCCAAATCCTTTAATTTTCTGTGAGATCATCGATGTTTGGGGCATCGTATTCATGGGACCATTCCCCCCATCCGATGGATTTTAATACATTCATCTTGAGGTAGAATATGTTTCATGTTGGGTTGAGGCCAAACCCACTAGAAAGGATGATTCATATAATGTTAGTGAGATCCTAAATAAAAACATCTTCCACCGATATGGCACACCTCGTTCCTTGAAAAGTGACTTAGGAACCCATTTTTGTAATAAAACCATAGAATATATTTTGAAATAGAACGGGGTTGTAAAAAATCTCCAACTTCATATCACCCCCAAACAAATGGAATGTATGAACTCTCTAATAGTGAATTGAAAAGAGTTCTTGAGAGAATTGTAAAACCTACCTGAAAAGACTGGCCTAAATGACATGGTGAAGCACCTTGGGCTTATCTAACTGCCTATAAAACACCCCTTGGGATGGATGCTTTTAGGATATTTTTTGGTAAATCATGGCATATACTTATTGAAATCCAACATAAGTATTTTTGAGCTGTATAAACCTGTAAATTTTATTGTGAAAAATCTGTTGAATAATGATAGTTGCAACTGGATAAACTGGAGGAGCATAGACTTGATTCTTATGAGAATTATAATCTCTAAAAATAAAAATTCAAGACACTCCATGATAAACACATCCTTATAATGGTATTTCATGAAGTTGAAAAGGTAATTCTCTTCAATTCTCAATTTTGGCTTCACCCAGGTAAGCTTAATTCTCATTGGGAATGTCCTTTTGTTATTATTAATGTTTACCCATTTGGTGTAGTGAAGGTCCAAGACCCCTCTTCCAATGGACATTCACAGTTAATGGAAATCGGTTAAAACATCACCATTAAAGGACACACAACCTAGGAACCACCTCAACTTCCATCAGATCCCGACTTCTGTTATTGACCCACCACTGGATGGAGATAGAAACCCTCCAAATCCAAACTAGGGGGCACATATTTCCCTTTAACTCTCTCTCTCTCTCTCAATCTTTCTCTTTCTTATTCTTCCTCCCTCATTCTCATTTTTTTACCACCTTCCTCATAAAACTTTTTTTATATACTCTTTCACATTTCTATGGGTGTGTCTTAATATAAAAACAGTAAAAAATCTTAAAGAACTAAAAAATTAAAAAATAATAATAATTTAAGAAACAATATGAAAAATCAAGAGTAATGCTTACTCCCCCTCCAATTTTAAAATTTTTGCTGAACATTTTGGGTAGTCAAAAGAAATTTTTTGATCTGAAAATTTTAGTATTTTCATCATGAATTTGGATAAATAATTTTGTGTAAAAAAAAATTAATGCTCAAATTTTGATTTGGAAAATGATTTTCCCCAACCGTGAGAAAAAACATTACCTTTCATGTCTAGGATACCTATGGAAATTGTTTCAAAATGAGTGTTTTTTACCTATACTTGTGAATCTTGAGTTTATGGACCTTCGACATGAATTTCCTACCTTAATGTGCATTAATATGATAGAGGCATTTTCTGAACCACATGATAATCACAATAGCCAAATAGCCTCCCATTTACCTTACATTAATCCTCCATTTGAAAAACCCTTCAAGCCTCTGAAAACATTTTCTTCAATAGACACATTACAAGCCTGATACCTTTTCACACCAAATATCAACAAGGATTTTCATTGCATAATTTTTTAAAATTTATGTGTTGGGGGAATGGATTTCATTATTTGGGTACCCTATTATTGATTTTCAATGACTTATCATCTTCTTGAGGGAAATCATCTATTTTAGTGTGGGGGAGATTTTTTCCAGTTTGTTTTAGGGACTGTAATGTACTTCCATGTTGGTAATTTTTAAAATGTTATTGACAATTGTTCAAAAAAACCAAAAATTATGAAAAAATAAAAAAAAAATGAAAAAATGGGTTGTGGATTGGGTATTTCAAAAAATCACTCTTCCTCAAACTTTTATCTTCATATAATTATTACAATTAGTGTCATGAGGAGATCAAACATGGGCAGGGATATGAGTGTGAGATCTGTTTCAAGGTCCACTTTTGAAAAAAGAAAGAATAAAAAGGAAAAAAACACTTGCATTATATTCTTATTATGAGAAGTTTTGTGTTTTTTAAATATAACATATTCTCATTACCATTATATTTTCTTCCTCTATTTTGTCATTCTTCACATAATCATTCCCTTGTAAATATGTGTTTCAATTTCCTGCCATGTTTTATTTCAAAAAAAATTAAATTGCTTTTTCTATGTTGGTGTTTTAACCATCGTCTTCTCTCCCTTGGACATTATATTCCTACCATCCCACAGCCACAGAAAAAACACTTTAAAAATACCTCTTGATTCTTGTGCACTTTGGATAGGTATTGGAAGGTGATATCTTTTTCAAACTCTACGATTTCTACTTTTGGTTGGTGAAATAGTGAACCTCCACAAATGAATTTATGATCTTGAGAGGAGTGAGTTTTGAGTGTCCACATTTTCCATTTCTAAATTTGAGCATGAAAAATTGAATTACTTTTGGAATATTGTTTTTTTAAACATGTGGTGGAATTTAAAATGGATGAGTAAAATTGTCTAAACCTCCCATGATTGGAGAAACCAAAATTTTAATAATTGTTAGTGAGTGAAAATGATTTTGTAATGTTTTTATATTTGTTTCAATTGAAGACATGAGTAAAACTATGTTTTGGGGTATGATGTTATTAATATTTTAAAGACTTATTATATACTCCCTTTAATTATTTTATATTAAATGTGCATAATTAGTGTGAAATATTAATGTTTTAATACTAAGTGTAATTTTTGAGCATTTTTTAAAGTAGTCCAATTGAGTCAGTAAACTATTTTATTTATAACTCTCACCCTACTGATTAAAAATGTGTGGTTCTTGTTTTTTTGGATTGAAAATTAAATATACAACATTTCATTAGAAGGGGTCATGGGCAAAGTCTTCCATTTTGAGGCTCATATGGACCACAAAAGAGGGCCTAAAGAATCTGTAATGATACTGGACCAGTCATGAAAATTTAATTACTGGGCTATATATAGATGTAAATATTCCGTCATGATACTAAAAGAATCATAAGAAAATATAAGGAGTATTGGATAAATATTTCAGGGTCCAACTCCAAAAACAAGGGGCCGAACATATGCTTTGAAGTCCATCCCACCATTCTGGATGAGAAATAAAATCAGTACAGTATTCATTACATATCTCTTGATATAAGACTCCAATAAAGCTGATATTATTCAGTGTGAAATAGGAGATATTGTCATCCAACTTTTTTGAATAAATTATTCGGTTATGAAAGAATCTTTTTATTCCAAAATCGATTCACATTTCGGCCATCAAAAAAGCATGGATTGAAATGGAAAGTTTAACTTTGATTAATCAACTGGCCATAACATTGGCTACATAGATCCCAATGACTCCAAATTTTTTGTGGGGTCGTCAAAATTTATTATCTAAAACTTTTGAGAATGATATATCATGATATTCAGCTGTATGAATAGCGAAATTGGCGATGTAAGTGGAGGGACAGATTGGGAATGCAAACAGTCCCCTTCCTTTGGATATAAATTCAACACCCTCCTCTCCTTGAAAGAGCTCAAAATCTATGAAGAGAGAAGAATATATTGTCATGAATAAAGCCTTTCCAAAGGCTTGGGAGGACCTTCTATAATCATGTTATCACTTGAGATACCCCTCTTCTCTCTTTTTTTCCTTTCACTTTTTTGTTGTTCTTTGTTTGTAATATTGTATGTTTGTGTTTTGTAATTCTGTTTCAGTGCATGTTTCTTAATCAATATCTCTTATTCTAATCCACCATATGTAGTTTATTATTTATGTTCTTAAAATATTTTATATACAGTTTAATCCCCTTCCCTTATTTTTCTTCCTCATTCAATCGAATGTCCGTTTTAAATTATCATCATTGTTCGTGTGTGTGTTTGTGTCGACGTACCACTATTTTCTTATACATTTATTTTTCTTCCCATCTTAATTTATCATCATAATAATATTTACCAGAATATTAAACACCCAAATGGATGATTAAATACCTCACTGGGGTGAGTCAAAATATAGGAATGTTATGTGACTCAGAGTATTTGCTTGAAGTGTATTCGTTAATTTAACATTTTGTATATTAGACTTAACATGTCATGGATTAATGACATATTTTTTTAACATGTGGTTTCCAAGGATTATAGGAATCATAAATACACTACCATAAACATGTAATGTAAATGATTAGAACCCTATGTTATGTTAAGGCTTGGATTAAAGCCTTAACACTTAGGAATTCTAATCAACATCATCTAGTGACATAGGTGTTAATTTAATGCAATATAATGAAAAGCAAAAATATTTCACAAGCTTAAATAACTAATCATGAAATCACCCCAATATTTATCAATTTGTTAAATCAATTATAGTCAATCAATCATTACAATAATGCTCTGCAAAAAACCCCTTAATCAAAATAGAATCAACTAAAAACAAATGACTATTACAAATTATCATCGCCGAGGATTCGGCCCGAGTGCTGTTATACACATTATCAGAGCACCAGAACATTGACGAGTCGATAGGAGACAATTGGCCATGCATTTCATCTATTACGTATGAGGACAATGACTCCGCTACAGAATCATTAAAAAGACTACCTCTTTTAGTTGGTAGCCTCTAGGGTTCGGGAAGATGAATTTGAAGGCATGCGGCCTACCCATCACAGAGAACGCTTCTAGTGGATCTCTGGATGGGGATGTTACATGTTATTACAATTAAATTTATGGATGTTGGGAATCGTTCTTTTAACAAATTGGCACCACTGATTGCTTATAAAAGCAGCCTTAAAATTCTATTAGGTCTAGGATGGCTAGGTACCGCCACTATCCCCGAAGACAGGTCATCCCCACCCTGAGGCCTACCCACATGCTCAGCCGGTTCATCCATCTAATGAATATTATACCATCAGGTTTTTTATCACCTCTATTATAGTGGTTGGACTAGTGGATCAAATAAACTCAAGTACATATCCCAAAATGTCAGAGTATTATGACTATCTGTGAGGCCATTGGGTGTCCATGGGGAGTCTATGACCTCCTAAATTAGAGTATACACAATGATTAACAGAATATAATAGATATCAGAAGCATAATTAGAATAAATAATAGTTTAAATATTAATGAATAATTTAAAATGTACTAGATGAATAATTTTATATAACTAATCAAAAGTGGACAACACTAGAATATACAACAGAATAATTCATGTCATGGTGATGATACATAACTGAAAGAAGTAAATAAAAAAACATTTTTGATGACAATGTATAATAATAATGAAATGAAAAAAATGACTGATGGGAAATATACATGAACATCCCAAGCTCTGGCTCTATTCATTTCTCATAACACTAATGTAGAATAAATACAATGGTCAACCAATATCATACAAATATGAGGTCTACTCGGGTACCAATGGTACATGAGTAGGGTGTGTGATATAAACCATAGTAGGATGACACCCATAGTTTCTATAAAAATAAATAAATAAAAATATAATTTAACATGTTTACCACATAAAATTACATCAATGTGATAAAAAATTAATAATAGCCACCTGGCCTCAGATTCTAAATGGGCACCCATCCTATACCAATTTATTTGGCATAAGACTAAAATTATAAATGGGAGGAGATACAAGGATAATAAGTCTACCAATTCCAAAAGTATCAAGGGAGATCAAAAAGATGCATACTAATGTTTGTTCTTAGTGTTGGGTTATAATTTCATAATAATCACCTTAGATTGATAATATGAAATAAGGTAATGTCACATGTTCCTGATCTAATATTAATATAAGCACCAAGTATAGCACACACAATTATCGTAAGATATCAATCAATGAAATTCAATAAAATCAAGTGGTGGAGTCTAATCCCCTCCATGAAGTATCACTACAATGCATCTATTCAGAATATTGAATTCCACCAGGCCCTTCTAAGGAGATCCA
This sequence comes from Viscum album, assembly GCA_963277665.1. Lineage (NCBI taxonomy): Eukaryota > Viridiplantae > Streptophyta > Magnoliopsida > Santalales > Viscaceae > Viscum > Viscum album. The sequence continues at coordinate 1,681,001,744 of OY728163.1, read as the reverse complement.
TTTGAAGGACCAATAATTTCTCCTGTTGGGGTTACTATGAGTCCATCTTGGTTATCAAATGTTAGGGACCATGTATCACTAGAGGATCAGAATAGCCATATTTCTTCTGGGTTCGTCTTAAATTTCTCTTTTGGGTAACATTATCAACCAAAAATATAATAAAAATCTCCTGGGAACCCTTTCTAGGTGAGCCTAATGGACCGTTTCCCCAGTGCTTCATGGTATAACCACCAAAGGAAAGGAGTCCATCCATGATTCCCTAATATAGAACCCATGCATTCTATAAACATGTATCAAAACCATCATATCAATTAAGGAATCTATCACAAGGTGATGAATATATAATATTGCATACCACTAAATTATCATTTAATGCCATAAAAATATTGTTTTTCATTTATTACAAAAGAAACCATGTATCAATTTCATGCCTTTATTAGCATTTAAATATATCATGATAATAGGATTATAATATATATTTATATATAATAAAAAAGGAATAATCATTAAGAAATTTCATATGTAGTATAATATAAACAAAATCTCATCGAATCAACATGCATGAAACCATAGTCAGTCAATGACGATAAATAGGTAAATATAATTATACAGCCAATGTAATGTAATAAATTATTGGATGTCCTAGGCCACCATCTAAATTTCATTCCACACCAACCACTTACTGTACGGAATCAAATTCCTAATAAATAAACCATTTAAGAAAATTCTCATCATTTCATTCAACTAATCATATAAATTCATATTATTCAAAAAATGACTTCCCAATATAAACACTCAATGAAAGGATTTCCACCATGACAAGCCATTCCATCCAAATAATGCTATTTACATTATGAAAACAAGTAGAATGGATTTATTTTTGTATGAAAACACATTGAATATGAAATTTTTAAGAGGGATATTACCTACATGAGGAAAACCTTATACAATGAAAGTCAATAACATAGGAGGTTTTCTATTATAATTGGAATTTTTCAAATTTTTCATAAGGTATATAAAATGTAGAGTGAATGTCACCATGAATTAGCCAATAAATATATTTCATCCCATCTAATTAAACATAAAAAATTCGGTTTATCCATTTACATAATTCACAATGTGAGGAATTACCTCTCATTTTCCAAGTTAGCCATGTTCAGTTCCATTTAACACATTCAATTTATTAGTACATGAAAATACCATTTATAATATAAAAGCGTGTCATTTCATGGTGACATGCTTTGTAGAGCACAATCATATATGGTAAATTCCATCGTAAAAGTTTAATGACACTTAAAGGTTCTTTAGTTAAAATAGTTGTATTTTTTAAAATAGGTAAACACCAATAAAGTACATCAAAAGGGAAAATATGATGTCATATTTAAGACTGAAAAATACGTCATGTACATTAAAAACATCAATGCAATAATGACCAATAAACTAATAAAGAATAAACTATCACCATGATTTTTCACAGACTGAACCTTTATTTGTGTGGTTTTATTAGGAAACCATGACTTATTTATCAATCAAAACAATTATATAAATTATAAAATTATTCAATAAAATCAATTCATCAAAAATAATAATAATTAAGAAGGAATCTAAATTCAACTTAAATCAATTTTGAATTAATGAGGCTTGGGGTGGGACCATAAATCAATGGAACCAAGGTGAATTCTTGTCGCATGAATAATTTAGTTGTGACCCTGAAAAACTACTCCACACGTGGATAGATATACCTACATATTTACATATTTATTCCTTAATGAAATTCATTTTTTACCACGCCTTAAAGGAACCAATACATGGTAAATACATGTACTTATATAGATTTATACATGTGTATATGTGTTTATTCACTCAAAATTAATCAAATTACATTACACACATTAATAAGAACACAAAATTAAAGAAAAAATAGAAATTCATCTCAAATTAATTACCAATAAATAAAAATTAACAATCCCCCAAGTATAACCAAAGAAATATAAATTAAAGAAGGAAATTCTCCCCTTAAACACTTTGCAGTGAACCAAATCAAGTTGAACCACTTGTACATCGGTAGTGGTTATCACAACATGCAAGAAAATGGCCTAAGGGGAAACTCATATAACATAGCACTAGAGAGAAAACCAATATTCATATTTTCCCTAATACTAGGGTACATATGAACCACATCGAGTAAAAAATACAATGGACAATGGATGAAAATTTATAGGAGAAATGAATTAATGTGTAATCATGACATATTTATTGACAACACATGAAAAAATAGGAAGGACCAGTGATCAGAGAGGGTTATAGGGTGGTTTTTCAAGTGCACCTTAGTGAGAGACCAATGGGTGTTGGTCACGTCACACATGTGAGGTAGAAAAGTGGAGACCTCCCTTCGGATTTCCTTAAACATTAATTAAAAATAATAACAATAATAATAATAATAATATTATTATCTTTTAATTATTATTATTAATCAATTTTGTATTAATTTTTTTAAAAAAAAATTAATTAATTTAATTTAATTTCATTAAGAGAAACACCACAGTGTTAGCTCTTGAAAAAAATGATCTGAAGGATGGTTTTAAAAATGATATGCCCAGAAATCAGAAAAACATAAATTTCTTGAATTTTTAATTTTGATATAAACGACAGGATGTTACAACTTTGAACCATAGAACATATCATCCTGAGTAAACCGTCAGGAAAAAAATAAACAATTCCTAACCTAAAAGGATCATGAATCTGCATTCAAATGATCACATTGCATTTCCAAAAGTCAATTTCCACTACATGCATCCCTTATAACAAAGAACCTATGTCATGAAAACTCAAACCAATGCTCATTCTCCGAACAAAACACCAAGATGAATCATACCCATGCTCGTTTAGTTATATACATGATTACAACATAGCCTTTTTGAAGAAAATCTTCATAGTACTTCCCCATATATTATTTAAGGTTATGGAGCCAATTCGAAACCCATGATTAACCCTAGTAAAAATTGTTTTAAATTAATATCTATAAGAGTTTTCATAATGATCAAATGGTGATTTCAAAATGTTAAAATGTTTTATTTCCCAGTGAACATAGTTAGACAGGTTGATCTGGGTTTTAATGAATGGTTGAGTCCAACAGATTATCCTCTTCTCTTCAACTATTGTCATATTATAAGGTTGGTATTTTATATGCCGAACACTGATGGATACTTACATGGAATATTCCATTCAATATAAATAGATCCACCAATGAACATAAAAAACCTAAGATGATTTTCCTGACCAATCGGTGAAGTAAAACACAAAACCTATATAAAACCTCGAATAGAATTACCCAACAAGGTTAGAAAATTTTAATCTTCAGCATGGAGTAAGACCAATTATTCCTTACTTTATAAACAATTATTTCAATATAGGGGGAACACATGTCTCTTAATAAGATGGTTGAACATTTTTTATTAAAAATAACCAAATTATTTGAATGATTAACATTGGAATCATTATTGGTTGACTCACACTGAAATAAACATGGAATCACATATGAATGCACCATCTTTAACTTATCACTAATCCATTATAACATAAGGTATCCCATGATCATTAAATATTAAACAAATAAGTAGACAGAAGAGAATTTTTTTTAAGGTTTTAAATATTATTATGCACATAAACATCATGTTTTTGAGTGACCACCGCTATTATTTAAATTTTACAAGAATAACCATATTTAACTCAAACCAAACCATATCCAATGGACCTCATTGGTTGTGTTCCTTATAATATGGAAGAAAGGTATTTTATAGAACCAATATGTCAATACCCACTATATGAGTTTCCTAATAATCAATAATAAAGGATTTACTTTCCCCTAAAAACTCACTAGGTTAGAAATGAACTAAACACAATTGTTTAAACATTTGGCATGAATACCATAACCAATCAGATTATCATGTCAAGACACCTGAGTTATTGGATGTCATCCAAATATTTGGTAATAATGTGATCTATTTAAGCCCACATCACTCTACACAAAATATGGCGTGAGACTACATATAATAGTACAAATGACATTATTTCCACCCATATCAATGAGTTCATCACAATATTAAAAACTCGATGGTTACCACATATATAGATGCATACTACCCTATGATTTTATAAGAAACTAGAACACCCATATCATTATCCATAGGCTTTCCAGTATATAAATTCAAGTAGAAGATGTCACATAAACGAAATTTAATCCATTTTACTATATCCCCATATGACCATCAACATGGACGATGTCTTATCAAGTTGTCCATCCCTAATGGGAAATGTGTTAAGATATCTACAAAGTGAAGGACTATGCTTGAGTCTTGTTTAGCCAGCTAAAATAGAAAATGACTCATTTTTCATGACCATATCACAGTTTTTTAGAAAAATGAACACCCATCCAATTAAAAGAGACACTTTATTAGTGGGGTTTGACTAGAGACAAAGGTATGAAAACAACACCAAAATCTATAAAATTCATGGAATTTGTGAGGATTTTTTGTTATTAGGGTGATAACTACTATGGACTATCCCCATATGTATAAAATAGTTCGGCCCTAACACTCTTTCAAGGTTAATGTATTCATTATCCTCAAAACCAAATTATGTAATCCATTTCTAAATGAAATATCATATAGGGAAAATTTCCATTATTTCATTCTATAGAAACTCACAAAAGCTTTATCCACCCTTAGATGACGGTCTCTAATAGAGGATTCCATGAAAACATCTATTTAAATACCCTTTATCATTGAAACGATTTCGTAATACAATATACTTATGTATATCAGTCCTGACATATGGGACGAAATCCACAAATCCATATATCAACCATACACTATACTAGTGGGATTTAGCTCCCATTAAATTATAACTAAACCATTTTAATTGATTCCATCAATTGCATCTAAACAAAATTATAATTTCATCCAAAGTATTTAACATAGGGAATATATGATATAGGCCCATAAACATGGATCATTAATACCTATAGAGGTCATGCAGGCACACATGCTAATCAACATAACAACATGGCCTGGAATTCAAGGCACTCAATCATATCAGTACACTACATATGAATACAGATACATGGCATGGAATATACATGACATATTAATCCATATGCACCTATTATGATGCATGTAATGCATAATCATTTATTTAATACTCCATTGATAAAACACCATAATATCCATAACTCATTAAGAAGCCAACATTGCACCAATCAATCAGGGTGAAATAAAATCAAATATAATTTCAAAAAACATGAACATCAATTCAGAGCCCTATCCATATGGGGATTTCTCATACTTGGGGGGACCAGTTCCATGACCTACTATTATCCAAGAAGAGAAAAATTCCTAGTCTCCCATCTACCAACCCAAAACAGAAAGAAAAAAAATGGTAATCCATTGATACCACATTGTAATATCCTATCTCGACACACATCTACGATGGTGGCTAGACAGATGGGTCACATGACATCAAGCATAACTCCATGAATTTCAGAGGCTATCAACTAAAAGTTAGGGCATAGGGAGTGTCTATGGATAGACTATGACCTAATTTAATAGATTATGAAATTTTATTAACAACTTATAATAAATCATGGATACATAAAAAATATAAAACATAATAAATATTATTAAATTATTATCATAGTCGTTGACCCAAAATTTGACACAACTTTTCAAAATAAGACACTGTTAATTATAAAATATAAGAATTCATGTTATAGTGATGATACGTAACCTAAATAAGTAAAAAAACAACATACATGACAACATAAAACAAGGATAATGAAAAGATAGGAAAGACCCATTGAAATGTCCATGGGAATCTTGAGCTCTAGGCTGGTCCTATTCTCCTAACTCTTTTGTAGAAGAAATATAGTGGTAGTCAATGATCGAGAAAATATAAGTTCTACCTGGGTACCAATGGTTACCAAGTAGGGTATGAGATATAAATCCAAGTATATAGGCACCCAGAATGTCTATCCCAATCTAGAAAATGATATTTAAATTAAGAAATGTTTCTTTATAAAATAAATATAGAGTTATAAAAAATTAATAATAGCCACTTGTTCTAAGTTCATAATTGGATATCCTTTCCATAACAACTAATTTGACCTATTCTAAAAATTATAAAGCATGGACATGTGTATGCATATTATGTGTACATGTTCCAAAAGTAACATGGAAACACAAAAAAGGTGAACCTTGTAGATTTTTCATAGGAATGTGGTCTAATTACCATGCCATCACCTAAGTATAATAATAAGAAAGAGATAGAAGTCACAATAAATTCTATAATATAAATTGAAGAAACAAGTATAGGAAAGAAAATTGACCAAACAAATAAATCTATAAAATTCATTCAAATACAGAGGTGGAGTAAAAGACTATCCAGGATGTATCATTACACTACATCCATAAAAAATATCTGATTCCACTGAGCATATACAAGGATATCCATTCCAAGGTCCTACTATCAGTCATGGAATGGTAACCATGAGTTTTTCCGAGGTATAACATGTAAGGGGCCGAGAATCAACCCTGTCATGGTGTTTCCATATTTCCAACTAGTCCATCCTAATTTTCCCCTTAGGGAACCGATATCACCAAATAGTATAATAGAAATCTAGGTGGATCACATTCCTTGTGAATCGAAAACTCCACTTCCCCATCATGTTTTTGTACAAGCACCTGAGCATGAGAGTCCATCAACAACTCCGTAATATGGTACCAATGATTTCATTCATCCCATTTCAAATGATTCACATTTTTTAAGGTATATATCATAAGGAAATGTATTTATAATACTTAATACCACTAATTCAACATCTAATTCCATCAAAATAGTTTAAGGGATTTAGCACACAAAAATGCATGTAACAAATTCTTACCATTGTTTTTATTTTAATATCTCAAGATATCAATCTTAGAATATGTATATATATTCACTAAATCATAGATTAAGAATTAGGAATGTTCATAAATGGTGGAATATGATGTAAATTTCATGGAATCAACATGACTCATACCATAGGTCATCAATATTAATAAAAAACTATTAATCAAGACTGTCCATGAATTTAATAAAAAAAGGGTTTCCATGCCACCCACCATGTTTCCTTCAACTTCAACCGCTAAATGTAAGAAACGAATTTGTATTGTATAGTCTATATAATCAATGATATTTAAATACACACAACTATGAATAGAAATTAATTTTAGTATATAAGTTTCTCCCTAATATAATCACTCATAGAATGAATTTCTTATATTAAAATCCATTCCATCCAAATAATATTATTTACATTAACAAAAAAATGTTATTGGATTTAAATTGAATTAATTCAATATGAATGTGAAATGGTCAAGAGGGGAAATTATAATTAAATGGTTAATCACTTATACAAAGGAATTCATACACTCAGGATGAGTTTGATTATAATTAGACATTTATTGATTTTAATTAAGTAATTTCATATGTGGAAAAAAATTCACCATAATTAAACCACTATTAATTTCATTCCATACAATTAATAATCAGAAAGAAGGATTAACCATTTATATAAATCAATCTGTGAGGCATTAACAGTCATGTGGAAGGTTAACCATGTTTTATTCAATTTAACTAACTCAATTTATTATATCATGGATATAACATTTATAAGATCACTAGGGATCATATTTTGGATACTTATTCATTTTGTTAGTTTCCTACTTGTGCAAATTCATATTATATGTCTAACAGTTTGAAATGGGTTCTATAGTTTAAACAAAATTTTTAATAAAAAATGGAAACTCCCTTCAGAGATATCAAAATATAAAATTGGGATTTGTGTTTTATGAATAAAAATGAAATCAAGTATAAGAAAATCATCATTGAAACAATTTCCATCAAGCTAAATAATCATAAACTACCAATGTGGGTTTTGCAGACATCACACCTCTATTGGAGGGGTTTTATTACAAAAAATGTATTTTTAATCAAATTAAACAATTCTATAAAATAAAAACTTACTAAATAAATTTTGTTCAATAAAAACAAGAATAATTAAGAAGGAAGACAAATTCAATTTAATAAATTATTAAATTAAAGATGCTCGAAGAGGTACCCTATCTCAAAGGAGCCGAGCAGAACACTCAACACTTGATGAATTTAATAGAAATCACCTGAAATTTATCCAAACATTCACACAAATACCATATTATATACATATATATCTCTTATTCTAATTCATTTGTTCCCTGAAACATGAGGTAATAAGAATGTGGAAGATAAATTTGTTTATGTATATTCATACTAGATTATATGTTTTATGTCCCTATATAATTTTTCAAACCCCATTACATACATTAAAAAGAAGTCAAAATTAATGTTCAAAATACTAGAAATCATAAAATTAATTTACCAGAAATAATAAAATACAAAACACCAAAATATTAACTAAAAGGAATCAAGAAACAAAATAAACACCCATCTTCAACCTTTATTGGCAAACCAAATGAGGATAAAATGCATACCCTTCAGTGGCGGTTGTCGCAACAATTAGTAACGCACCCCATGAGGCCTCTCAAAGTACTTAATACTAGAAAAGAAACTAAAAATAAAGTTTTCAATAACCCAAGGGTCTGTAAAAACTTCACAAAGTGAGATATTGACAGGAAAATGTTCAGAAATTGATAGGAGAATTCACGAAATGACATATTATGACTAATCAAAGGAGAATCCACAACGAAATCCGAATGATTAGATATGTTAGAGGGTTGTGAGTTTGTGTCTCGCATGTATATAGTAGAGAGTCCTTGGGAGGTAGCGTCACACGTAGTATGGATACAAAGAGGGGCCTCAATTCTCATTTTATAAAACCTAAATTAAAACTAATATTAATAATAAT